>CM072997.1:76383779-77583779 GCA_037038555.1 Rhynchonycteris naso
GGTGTCACAACGAAAAACTGATGATTGATGCTTCTCATCTCTCTCTGTTCCTTTCTGTCTGTCCCTATCTGTCCCTCTCTCTGACTCTCTCCGTCCCTGTAAAAATAAAAAAAGAAGTGAGTCAAATAGAAATGATGGGAACCAGCCTCCCAGACACAGTAATTTAGACCCAACTGATTAAATGCCAAGTCCAACACTAAAAAGGGATGTCCGGAAGCTATCAAGTTACCTGAGGACAATATATGGGTAAGAAAATACTTATAGACAAGCATTACAGGATAAAACACAAGAAATAGTGTTCTTTTGCCCTTTAAGTATATTATAAACCAAACTGCACAGGTTCAACTCAAATATATACTGGCCAAATAGAATCCCTCGATTTCTCCCCGTAAAATTCAGTCTTTATGACAGCAAGTAGTAGTACTACAAATAGATGGTTGGGTCAGAATACCTAATATTTGAAAAAGTAAAGAATTTCAGCTGTCATTTCTTTAAATAATATACTTTCGATAAGAAGAGGAACAAATAGTTTCTAGGTAATGGGAGAGAATTTCCTATAATATTCATCTAAAATAAAATGAGAATATATGGCACTACTCTTTGAAGACCAATGATCTGAATTTACCCACTTCCTTATTTTTCTACTACACAGCAACATGTAAGCTTTCCAAATGTCATAGTCTACCTTTTAAAATTCCCAGAAGTTAAATCACCATCAAGCTTAATCTCACCTCTTGACTCTCCCTTTTTCCATAACTTCTTTGGGGATGGGCACAAGGTCCCATGTTCTGTGTTACAATTCTACACAGTGATTACCATATATATAAATTTTATACCATGGTATATAAAATATAACAGAAATCACTCTAGATAAAGCAGGGAGATGACTTTAATACAAGATAACAATCTCGTCTATGGGCAACCACAATGGCAGTTATTATACCCAGTCTGCAAACATAGGATACCAATAACTCCTCTGCTGGAGTGCCATATTGCCATCTTATACCACTTCAGGTCAACTCTGTGAGCTGAGGGCAGGGACTGTGTTTATTCTTTAACAGATACAAACAGAAGCCAGAAACCAGGCTTGCACCCACTCTGTTCTCAATATTTGTTGACACATAATGAAGCTGCAATGAACACAGATGAGTGATTTCTTCCAAATCAAGCAATTAACCAACATTTATAGCAGTCTATAAGTTACAAAGAACATTCCTATATATTCTCATTCACAAGGAATGCTGGGAAACTCAGTTAAATCCACATGATATCAGGCAATGGGATACGAGGGAGGAAAATGCTGCATTTTGTAGTAATATCCCTTCATGTCCACCCCTGAATTTACTTTCAAATCTCAAGGCAATAATAAAATCTTATTATCCAGTTATCCTGAATAAACACATGCATTGTGTGCACTCCAGTTGAAGGAGCATCTCCCATTGAAGTGTCCTGTCCACCTGACCTCAAAGCAAAGCTGTATCTGAAGGCGCCTCTTTTGTTTTGTCAAAATAAATCAATAAAGCCAGAGTAGCAATATTTACAAGTGAAAACACTGCAAACTAAGATGTACATAATTTTTAAGATAAATGTATTTTTTTTATGTCAGAGAAAGAAGAGACATTGAGAACATCCTCAATTTATGAGGTTCAAATGTTCTTCCCAACATAGTAAGGAATGAGACTTTTCTGACTAATCGCCATGTCCTCTGTATGGCCACCTTTAGAACTTTCCTTTTCATTAGCAACTTTACTGTTTATCAAAAGAAAGGAAATGGGCGGTGGCAGTGGGGGTTTGAAGCTGCAGGCCCACAATATAAATAATACAGAATGGAGCAAATGAGAGAAACAAAGCAGAATAGAGACCGCATAAGGTGGGGGGAAGGCTGCTGGAGGGGCACTGGCTTTTGGTTGGAAATTCACAGGAAAACAGCATTATAGAAGCTTCCTGAAAGCAAGAGCAGTATCTCAACATTCTTTTAGAGATCCCATGAGGCTGGGAAAAACCTGTGAAGAATACTTGAAATTCCAGGAGTTCTCTCTAACATTTCTTTTTCTATAGTAGAAAATGCCTAGGAACCAAGAGGTCAAGTCCTATAGCTCTGGGCTTACCATTGTGACTGGGAACCAGTCCCTAAACTTTCCTAGAATTCAGATGCTTTGTCCAGAAGAGCTGTGGGAGAGGAGAGTGGTCTACTGATCAAGCAACCAGAAAGCAATCATGAGAAGTAAAGAATCGGCCTTTGGTTTTGCTTAACTACTAACATATCTGGGAAATGTAGCATCATTAAGCTGTAATTTATTTCCTAAGACACGCAGGCCCAACCATTGGCCCAACCATTGGGTCTTCTTTATTCAAACCCTTCCTACAAATTGTACCTTTAATTCTACTGTTTTCATTATAGTTAGGCTTGTCTTAGGCAAAGTGACTTCAGATTTGTGTATGAGTTATTAAAAGCACAGTAAATTTACAGTCTGGACATAGTAAATCATGTTCTGGCCAGGAAGTTTGAACTCACATGTTTAAGTTCAAATGTACAAAATTAAGTGAAAACTTCCTATTAGATTAAAATCACTTTCAACCTCTATTTAAAATATTCTGCAGGAAGCTAATTCTTTCAGAAAAAAGTATTTCAAAACACTTTGATTCCCCTAAGCTGCTATTTCAAGTTGCTGGAAAAGGACTATACCCAATTTTGTTTAGAGGGGTTCTCATTTTGTATACTACTTGAGAAAAAGGAAATTTCATTTTTGGAGGAAAATATGAAGAAGCTAATTCCTTCTGGCTACAACAGCCATTTTCGCATATTGTGAAGGGATTTGGCAGTTCAACTTTTAACACTACCTTCTTCATAAAGCTTTCATAAGCCATAGTAGTCAAAAGGTGTCTATAATACCACTCGTTGGGCAAATGAGTTTGTAAAATTTGTATTATTTGAGTTTGCTCACTTTTATTGTTAAAAAATGGCACAGGGCAGCCACATGTGTGCTTGCCTTCAGAGCAGGGCAGTTGATTGCAAATTGCAGATTGCATACCTGCTTGGGAGGGGCCGTTGTTTTGCTAATATTTGCCAGAGGAGGGGTCTTTGTGGGCCCCGGCCAAATTTGCAGGGAGAGCAGAGAAAATGCAGAGTTCTGATGAAGAAGCCAGTTTGTGCAGAGAAGGAGTGTTAATGGAGAACCAGAGCTGAGGGGCTTTGCGAGCTCTGCTGAGACTGGTGGGGCCTTTGATTCTAGAAGGAACCAAAAAGAATTCTCCTGATTGTGGAACCAGAGAATGGCATCAGGGCTTTGGGAGCCCTGAATGAAAGGGAAGTGTTTTCCCTGCCT
Organism: Rhynchonycteris naso; assembly: GCA_037038555.1. Taxonomy (NCBI): domain Eukaryota; kingdom Metazoa; phylum Chordata; class Mammalia; order Chiroptera; family Emballonuridae; genus Rhynchonycteris; species Rhynchonycteris naso. The sequence goes on from CM072997.1 coordinate 76,387,106, forward strand.
GTTTGCTCATCGGCAGGTGTAAGACTTTAATAAAAGAATGGCCCACCATGTTTTGGCTTCACCATTTCTTTACCATCTGTCCTAATTCAATGAGAACCAGCATGGCCACAACGGTGGCGGCCTATGGCCATACACCACTTCACTCTGGTACATGGTTATCAGAACATTTAAAACAGTGAAAAATGTTGAACTCAACAAATCCCCAAGGCACCTAACAATGTACCTTACAAGGTACAACAAACACTAAAAAATATCTCTTTAAACAAAGGAATCCCAGGGTTGTTATGGCAGGAAAATCAAACCCAATGGCAACTCTCTCCTACGATAGGCTGGACTAATAGTCTAAGAATAATTCTTCTGATACCAAGTACTAATTTTCAACGTTACAGTCAAAATTATTTGGCTTCTACATAACAAACAGCACAAGGAATCAAAGCTGACCAGGAAGAGATAACAAGGACAGTTATGACAAAGAGATCAAAAAGCCAACACAGTCAGACTAAGTGAATAAAAAGAGTCTGTCCTTTTAAATGAACTGTAACATTTTGGATGTGGAATAATTCCGGACAATGACAAAGTCATGCCTGGACATGATAAACGCCATGGTTTGGTAAAGCAGAATGTCCTCAGCAGAGGGCAGTGGTGGATTTAACAGTGCCTGCACCAGACACCCTGGGCCCCGACTTCTGAAGGGCCCTGCAAAACCCCAACTTTACACTTTTTCTCATGACATCAAGTTTGGTTTCATATGTGCAATTTTAACATGAAGAGTACATAATGCTTTTTATTTATTTAAAAATATGGCTAATGTGTATTTTTATTTTCCTTGACTCTCTCTTTTTTATAAGGGACCCAATATTTTCTTCTGTGCCCCGGGCCTCAATCAACCTGAATCCACCTCTGGTGGAGTGGTTGTTGGAAGCAAGGAAGTCAAGGAACTCAATTCTTGTCTGGGAAAGGGACATTCAGATCATTCAGATGCTAATGCAAGAGGCAGGATTTGGGATATCAACCACTATTCTGATAACTAGTGTTTACCATATGTCAGGTAAGATAGACAAAGAATTTTTGATACATATGTGACCTCATTTTATCCTTAAAAAACCACCTGTGAAATTATTTACTCTCTCTCTCTTCTTTTTTCTTTCTTTTTTATTTTTAATAATAAAGAAGGAAAAAAAAACTTAAGAGAGATTAACAACTTTCCCAAGGTGACACAATGAGTAACTAATGGTCGAGCTGGGACTTGAACCCAGGGCTGACTGAGAACTCAGGCACTGAGCAGCTGCCTCCAGAGTCCTCAATGAACTTGGGGGAAGGGGCCAGAGAGATGACCAGGAGAGCACAGAAAACAAGCCTCAACGACAGGTGGCTTTGCATGGGGTGAGAGTGGAATTGGTATGGACTCAAGGGAAGCTGAGAGAAAACCAACGTCAACTCTGGGCTCTGGGGGCCATAAGGACAAGAGCTCATGGAGAACCACCGAGGGTTTGAAGAAAAGCCAGTCTTTGAACGTGGTCTCCTCTCCCACACACATCTGTGGAGGGCACGCTAGGGTCACAGGGCACTCCCGAGTGTAAGGTTCACAGCAACTGGTTAAAACCCTCATTATGGCTTTTAGCTCCATACCAACCACACTTGATTACATTCTCTTTTCTGTTTTCCTCCCTGTTAAGTTTTGCACTTATATCACACCAACACAGCTATGATCTTGAACTCACACTGACCACCTTCTTGACGTGTAACAATTACAACTCCCGGCATAAAGGCAGGAGGCTTTACGGAAACAAAATGACTTTCAGCAACTGATCTGCCTTCCACAGACTCCTTAATAGGAATACTGCTCCCTTTCCTGCCTGACCGGACAACTTCAGGTCTCTTCCCCAGGTCGGTGTTATCATTTTAAGGAGCAAACTTTATTTCTCGTTCATAAGACCACTGTCATCAAAGTAGCAGATAAACCATCACCACCGCTGAAAAAGGAGCCTTCAGCGGAGTCTACGGCATGGGTGACAGGCCTTCAGTCTGGAAGGGGAAGAGACCTTGAAGACATGTCAGAAAGTCCATTTTTCAAAAAGTGTTAAAAGGCACTCAATCAATCAATGCCAGCTGAATGAAGTCTGGTATTATAAATCTAGAGAAATTAAATTTTAAAAATTGCACTGCATCTGGCCTCAAAGTGAAAAAGGTCAGACAACTTCAAAGATGCCGGTGAAAGGCAGCCATTCATTACAGAAAGGTCTCTTACTTACGCAGCTGACAGAGGAATCTTTCACCGCAAGCCCCAGAATGTAAGACATCAAAACTCCTCCTCCACTTCTGTCAGTGACTTGCTATGGTGCTCTGAACAAGGTCATAACCTCCCCAGGCCCTAATTCCGTTAGGATGAGAGTTCTCAATACTCATGTAGTGTTGTTTTTTTTAACTCTGCCAGGTGATTCTAATGTGTGGGCAGCATCACATAACACTAACTATATTGCAGGCCCTACTCTAAGCATTTAGCATACACACACACACACGCGCGCGCGCGCCTATCTAGGCAGTCTGGCTCTAGAACCTGACCATGCAATCCCTGGCCTATGTCTCCTTTTTTGGATAAAAATGAAAGAGACTAGCTCCCGGGGGCCTGGAGAGTTGGTCACACACAGACAACACATCCACATAGGTGGAAAAATCATCTTTGAAGACACACACACACACACACACCCCTCCACCCCTGGAACAGCACCCATGCCTCATGTTTGTCCTTAAAAAGAGAATTTACCTCTATTGAGAGACACCTCCTGTTCCAGTTCCTTAAGTTCTGCTCAGCATTCAACTTCTCAGAGTTATTTCAATGTGCATGACCTGGAGGCATAGTGCAGCACAACACATTCTAAAATGAACATGCTCTTCATGAGCTCATGGAGACAGAACACTGAGAGTGGGGCCCTATTGCCAACGAGGAAGAGAACTTGGGGCAGAGACCTCTGCCTCACATAAGCAGTGCTTCCCCTATTCCTACCATTTCCCCAGAAGGTAGGAACTATATTATTTAAGAGGAAATCAAGAAAACCATCCACCCCATTTCTTATGGAATGGATTGCATGAAGCTGGTTAAAAGGTGATGGGATGGGGCAAGAAATAGCCTGGTGCCCCAACCTTCTTTCTCTGGGCAGTTTTATACATTCCAATAGACATAATAAAGTGTTAACCTTGAACGTCAAGTGGTCCATATACATTAGGGTACGCCTGCAGTGAAGAGCTGAAGCAAACCCACACACACCACACAGCAGCAGCATCTCTTCCCATAGCTAAAGCAGGTCACACATGCATCACTGTTCTTTTTACTGAAATTTGTGAGGGAAATAATTCTCAGCTGTACACATTTGGTTGAGGTAAGTCTTAAAGGAGACTGCCACAGCAGCCTGTGAGAGAGGTTGCCTGGGAATGGGCGATGGCTTTATTTTTTAATTCACTCTAATAAACCCAAAATGGGGAATACCAGAGTTCCAGATAATAAAAGTCAAAGACAAGTCTATGCCAGGAAACTACAGCTAAATATATTAACACTTCTTTTTTAACGTTAACAAACCCAGTCTCAAAGCAAGATGACAAAGGTCCAAGGATGCCACCAAGGCACGTATTTACAGCCTTTGAACTGCCATGAACTGCTTCAGCCACCTAGACCCTCTGCCAGAATGCTTACATATGATTTGGACATTGAAAACATGTTTACCAAATAAATCAATTGTACTGAAATACTATTTGTGTATCAAAATACTATTTAAAAAGCAAATCTGTGGTCTGAACAGGCGATGGCACAGTAGACAGTGTTCAACTGGGATGCAGAAGACCCAGGTTCAAAACCCTGACCCAAAGAATCAGTTAGGCTCTGTGGAACAACCACTCAAACTTGCCAAGAGCTTTGCTCATGGTTCAGGTGCTTTTCAAGTAACAGTAGCTCAGTTTGATCCCACTTGCATAACCACCGAAATTCAGAACATTCAACAGTAATTTACTGATTGGCAAACATTAGTAGGATTGGGTATTCCACAGACACACCACTCCTAGAAATCCAATGCCAAGTCTCATGATTAGTTTTCATAGTCTATAAAAGTGCTATTTAACAAGAAAGTCCAACACTGCCAAATTACAAACTCACCCACAATAATGAGCCTGGTATTGAAGGAGAAAGACCTGTGGAAATTTACAGGAAGACAATATACAAAACCAGAAAACCCAGGTTATATATTTGGGACAGGTATATTACTTGGATACTCTCATCTTTTTTAAAAGCATTTAAGCTCTGGTCAGGTAACAGTTGGTTTGAGCATTGTCCTGACACGCCAAGGTTGCTGGTTCAATCCCCGGTCAGGGCACATGGGTGAATCAACCAATGAATGTATGAATAAGTGGACCAACAAATCAATGTTTCTGCTCTCCCTTTTCCCTCTCTAAAAATCAGTCAATAAAAAATAAAAATAAAAGCATTTAAGATCCAGCAACTGATTGGTTCAGATGTCCCAGCAAAGGTGGTACTTGGCCTCTCCGGCCCCCTCTGCCTCTCATACAGTCAGGCCATTTCCCAGCTGCGTGCCCTAAATCAGGGGATGCCCTGATTTATAAATATAATTTCAGAGTCCAAAATACATGAACTTATGTTGGGCCACTGCCAATTTCTCATGGGTCCTGGGTAACTGAGACGATTTTTGTTTTCATGTTTAGGACCTACAACAACAGCTGCAAGAGTGTAAGACTTTTTCTAGACTCATAAAATTACCTAAGTCTGGCTCACTGCTTCAGCTGTGGCAGCAGCCAAACTTCTCAGAAAGATGTAAGCTTTGTGTAGTTCTGGAAGAGCGGGGATGGCATCTCTGAACTAAACTGAAAGCATTCAAACCCGGCCCAACAGCAAAATACACTTAAGCTAAATTTTGAATTACAAACTAATTCCTATGCATTGGGATTACAAATGTTATTTTTAGGGTTCCCACAGAATTTTAATCAAACCCATGACGTTTCAGCTTTACACTTGAAGTGATGTGACATGACATATATGAAAATCAGATTTTTTGTTCTATAAAACCCAGTGAAAGGTTCAATTAAAGTCCTTGGTAATTTTGCAGTGAAACCTTTGATCATGGTTCTGTCACCACTTCTCCTAACACGTAAAGACAGAATAAAACAGCGCAGGCCTGAGGAACAGAATTAGTGTTGTGAAGTGGCACAGAAACCACACATGCATGCACATATGCACACAAGTCGGTTTTCTTCCAAGTCGGGGGTGGGGTGGTGAGTTTCAGAAGCTAGTCTCCAAACTAAGAAGGTTCCTTATACATGCACATGGATCACAGTTACAAAGTTATTTCCTAAATATAAGTGTGTGGTTCAAATGCCTTCCTTTAAGGAAAAACAGCTGAATTAAAACCCAGTGTAAAATAGGAACACTTTTTTTTTTAGAGAGAGAGAGATGAGAAACATCAATTTGTAGTTGCATCACTTTGGTTGTTCATTGATTGCTTCTTATACGTGCCTTGATCTGGGGGCTCCAGCGGAGTCAGCAACAATGGGCTTCAAGCCAGTGACCTCTAGGCTCAAGCCAGTAATCATGGGATCATGTCTACAAGTCCACGCTCAAGCTGGCAACCCTACACACAAGCTGGTGAGCCAGTGCTCAAGTCAGCGACCTTGGGGTTTCCAACCTGGGTCCTCAGTGTCCCAGGCTGATGCTCTATCCACTGCGCCACTACCGATCAGGTGGAACATATTTCTTGAATGTCTTTGAATCAGACAGCAAATGTAAAATCGTCCTTGATATAGTGAAGATGCTGTACATATGTACTACGTTTTCATGGTCTCAGTGTAACATCTTTCTGGTACAACAAAATATGTGAGTCTGTAACAAAACTGGATATTAAATAACTTTCTCAATATCTGGTCCTTATTTTTGTGCACTCAAATTTCCCAGGCCAACTCTCTTTGCCCTCTCACAAACCTAATAGAGCTAATATTTCAATGTACCAAAAATTCCTTGAAAACCACAAAAGCCCAGCCTGACCAGGCGGTGGCGCAGTGGATAGAGTGTCAGACTAGGACACGGAGGACCCAGGTTCAAAACTCTGAGTTTGCCAGCTTGAGCATGGGCTCATCCAGCTTGAGCGGAGGCTTACCAGCCTGAGCACGGGGTTGCTGACTTGAGCATGGGATCATAGAAATGACCCCATGGTTGCTGGCTTGAGCCCAAGGTCACTGGATTGAAGCCAAGGTCACTGGCTTGAGCCCAAGGTCGCTGGCTTGAGCAAGGGCTCACTCACTCTGCTGTAACCCCCTGGTCAAGGCACATGTGAGAAAGCAATCAATGAACAACTAAGGAGACTAAGGAGCCACAACGAATAATTGATGCTTCTTATCTCTCTCCCTTCCTGTCTGTCTGTCCCTCTCTCTATCACTGAGAAAGAAAGAAGGAAGGAAGGAAGGAAGGAAGGAAGGAAGGAAGGAAGGAAGGAAGGAAGGAAGAGAGAGAGAGAGAGAGAGAGAGAGAGAGAGAGAAAGAAAGGAGGGAGGGAGGGAGGGAGGGAGGGAGGGAAGAAGAGAAGCCCTGGCCAGACAGCTCAGTTGGTTAGAGCATTGTTCTGATTGATGCTCAGAGGTTGCCAGTTCAAAACAGATTGATGTTCCTGTCTGTCTCTCTCTCTTTATCTTACTCTCCCTAAAATCAATTAATAATTTTTTAAAAATCAGTAAAGAGTGAAGGGAGATATTATTTAAAAAAGAAAAAACCACACAAAAAAACATGTTATCTCCAACTCATGGTTATATTATTTCTTATAATTACCTCTTAATAATACTGTAAATCTGTTACAAATAGACCTAAATTTACTTTACAAGTCCAACAAACTGCCATGAAAATACCAGTGCAGGTGAAAACAAAAATGCACCCTGTGGCAGGCACTGTTAACTTTTCACTAGGCCCCTGGTTGGAAAACTGAGGCTCATGAGCCACATGCAGCTCTTTGGCGCCTTGAGTGTGGCTCTTCCACAAAATACCACGTGCAGGCGCTACCTCGATAAGAAATGTACTTAACTATATGGTTTTAGTTTAAAAAATTTGGCTCTCAAAAGAAATTTCCATCGTTGTACTGGCTATTTGGCTCTGTTGACTAATGAGTTTGCCGACCACTGCAGGCAGTATCCTATGCAGTCCTCACAAGAAGAGGGTAGGAACTATAACTGTCCTCACTGACAGAGAGAAGGAAATTGAGATTTAAGAAACTCAGCACCTTCCCAGAGCCACCTTTGCTCTGAACACCACACTCCATTTTCTTTCTTGGGGAAGGATGCACTAGAACCCTACTTTGGCATACTGAGCCTTGGTTGGGTCCCAAGATGAAATGATGTACAAGACCAGTCTCTGCTGGACAAGCATGGCGCCTAAGGAAAGCATTATGGCAAAATTCCAACATTTTTGTGATATGTTGTTTTCTTTAAACTTGTATTGCCATGTATTTCTTTTTTTTTTTAAATCAAATTTTTGGGTTTTTTTATTTTTTATTTTATTCATTTTAGAGAGGAGACAGAGAGTGAGAGAGAGAGAGAGAAAGAGAGAAAGGGGGGAAGAGCTGGAAGCATCAACTCCCATATGTGCCTTGACCAGACCAGTGCAGGGTTTTGAACTGGCGACCTCAGTGTTCCCAGGTCGACGCTTTATCCACTGCGCCACCACAGGTCAGGCTTGCCATGTATTTCTTAACATTTATACTTATCCTTCTGAAAGAGAAACTGGAAGCTATACTCTCAAATATCCAGTTCCAAACCAATCAATGCTCTCTTTTCTGCACTCCATTTTCCTCGGAAAATGATCATAAAACACATTTTCAACTGCCATCTCTATGAGGGTAGCTCCCAGATCTGTTTCCCCATTGGTTACCTGTGCTACTGTGACAGAGCTTGTTCCCGCTTGCTGGCATCAACCCCGGAACAACAAACTCAACATGTCCAAAGCTCAGCTCACCTTCCTCTTCCCCCAGCTCCAAATCCCACTCACCAGCCTGTGTTCCAGGTTCCTGCTGATAAGCACACCCACTTTAGTTCACCAGACTCAAGGGGCTCTATATCACAACACCATCTGTCCTTGTCTGATAAACACCAATCAAGTTACTAAGTCTCAGCAAGTCCATCTCCTTTCCATTCCTTCCCACTATTCCAGGGAAGCCTTCTCAATCCCACTGCAGCCTGATTTCTCTAACTCCAGCCTCAAGTGCACCAGGATTACCTGTAGGGTTTATTAAGCCCTTTTGCTGGGCCACATCACTGAGTGTCTGACTTTTAGCTGTGGGATGAAACTGAGACTCAATCCACACTCCTGAAAACCCCTGTGTTGCACACTCCTCCCTCCCGTTCCATCTCACACGAATTCTCCTGGAACTGTTTCTTTATAGACCAGCTTAAGCCTTGTGAAATCTGAAATTTTAGGCCTATGATAACTGTATCTGGACAGTAAAAGCTACTATTCACTGAAAACCTACCATCTTCAGGTGCATTAACTCTGTCGCTTTGCCATTAAAACAACCCTATAAAATATATAACATCACCTCAGATTCATAGGGCAACTTTCTAAAAAAAAGAAAAAGAAAAAGAAAAAAAGGGGGAGAAAGAGACTTAGTTTAAATTAACTTCTGAATTCCATAATGACAAATTAGTTTTATATATTCATTAAAGGGGACCCTCTCCTCAAACAAACTTTGTTATCAAAATAAGATGGGATGAGAACTACAAAGGCCAACGGCATTTTCTTCTCAGGGCAGAAGGAGAGACCTATGAGGAAAAGAAACACAGAACACTGTGCCACGACTTTGGGCTCCTGTTGGTGCAGCGCAGTGTCAAAATCCTCCCTCCCAAGGTCAATTCAACAGAATCAAGAGCACTTCAGTAACCTCTGCTTCAATTTACTTGCATACATCTAAAGGTGAGCTATCTGGTTTTGTAGACTATAACCTTGTCTTATCTGTTCTAAAACAGTAATGCTCAGAGCTGATAAAAATTAGATCAACATATACTGTTCTTATTAATAAGGCCTTTACTTGAAAGAGCCCTTTCTGCCTTTATTGCTACTAGCCCATGACTGACTCAGTCAGCGTGGTCAGACATCCCGAAGAGCTCAGACTTCCTCATGCTGTCATTTATTGTTTACTTATCTTAAAAAGAGAGACAGAGACAGGCTCACCTGTGCTGGCCAATTACCGACTTCCACAACTAAAAAGAACTTTTCAAAAATCTCCCTGAATTCTATTTAAAGCACTTTCCGTTATGCTGTCTATCCCTCCTGGTTCATCCTAATCTCAGGCAACTAGCTAACGCTCAACCAACAGAACCAGGGATTGAATTGGATGAAGTCATGGACCATAGTTTTGTCACTGAGTCTTGTCCTTAGCACCCACCATGAAAGAAAAATAGTACATTGCGTAACGCACAAATATGAATAAGACCCAGTTCCTGCCCTCACAGGCAACCTCACTCCCCAGAAGTCTAGACCAGCGCTGTGTGTGGTGAGGACAGAGACAGCTCACCACTGGAGTTGGAGTCAGGCAGACCAACCCATAGTTCTAAAATCCCCAAATCCTAGCTCCACTGTGTACTTTACATGCCCTTTGATTCGAGGCCTATGCCTGAATCTCTATGATCCTTAGATTCCTCATTTATAAGAGATGATATACCACAGAATAATTGTGATGATACCTAGCATAAAATGCGTATTACATAAATAGTCAAAATTGTCACGTTATTACATCTGCTGATACAGGCCCAAGTACAACTTTTAAAACCCATAATAATGAAATGTCAGTGGAATGGCCTTTTCCTTTCTTATTTAGGACATTTATACAATAGCACTGAATTGCCAATTAAAAAACTGGCTGACTGAGGGAGGGCAAAGGATGAATCACACTTCTGGCTCCAATAGTGCCAATGACCATGGTGAGAAAGCAGACAGAAGCATGGGGCTGAGGGGATTTTTTTTTTTTTTTTTGGAGGGGGAGGGCAGGAAGCAGATGATAATTAGGAAAGAAATTAAGTTCAGTTTGGATATCACAAGTTAGAAGTACATATGAGTCATCCAAGTAGAAATGCCTGAAAGATTATTTGAGATGAGGGTGAACTCTGAGAGAGAGATGAGGGTCATTAACGTGTGGGTGGTAGCCAAAGTTACAGAAGTACTGAGGCCCCTCCCCTAAAGAAGCTGAGCAGACTAAGACAACCACCAAGGATGAAAAGTCCAGAAAGCAGGCACATTTAAGGGAAGACACAGCAGGACCTACGAAGAAATGAAAGAAGGAAAAGAAAAGAAGAATGGTGCAAAGGAACCCAGAAAAGAAAGTTGCAAATAAGGAGAGCTACAAAAAGTTACGTCAAGAATCCTATCAGAAGCCATCTGCAACCTTAACAAGAGCAGTTCCCGTGATGTTGGGGCAATGGAAACCAGATGACAGGTCTTCTGTAAGGTCTTTCCTAAACAGCAAAATTCTTTTATTTCAAAATTGAAACTCCCCGTTTTCCATTAAACCCACCATATTATTAAAACCTCACATAACAACAGGGTGCAAGGTTTTCTTTCATAGAAAGGGAATTTGCAAAAGAGACATAGTTCAAACACCACTAAAACCATTTAAAATCATCTTTCCTACTAAGCTCCTATTTACTTCTTAAAGTTGGTCCCAGAGAAAGAGAAAAGAAAATTAGGTAATTCTCTGCCACTCAAAAACTGAAGGAGAAAAAAAATGTATAATTTACTAAATAAAGTTCCTGTCCAATAAAGCTGTAAGGGCAATACACTTAAATTGCTATTCCAATGTTACTTTCAGAAACGTGTTACCACAGGTCTAGAGAGACTTTGGTTTAATATGCAAACCTATGCATACTTGGGTAAAATTCCATGTAAGCAGATTCCCACCTGGATTTCTATATAAGCCTTAAACCCTTGTTAAATATAGCAAATTGTTCCTCAGTATCATTTTCTTCATCGCGTCTATACTTCCAACCAAGTGTTGTCGCAGGCAATTTTAAATTCAAGTTATAAAATGGTTGTACAATGCAAATCATGGCACAACAAGGGAATGTTGGGGTTGGCAGTATAAACTGGTTAAACTAGTTAGGAGTGTTCAAAAACAATTCCCCCCAAACAGCTGTGCAGGCTAAGAAAGAGGGGTTTGTTTTTCAGTCTACTCCACATACAAATTTCAGGTAGTTACACACCATCACCTTTTGAGGTGCTTTAAAAAGAAACAAACATATCCAGCAAAGACTTCCTCCTCACCCCCCAAATTCTAACCTGGCACACCTGGCTGAGGCTCAGTGTCCTCATTTTCAAAGCTTCATGGGAGATTCTGATGTGCAGTCTCCTGCCAGACTCCTGTTCAGGTTTGGAAGGATCCCCCAAAGTTTTGGGGAGCCATGTGACTACTCCATTCTTCACAGACGAGCAAGGCATGGCGGGAGGGGTGAGCGCAGAATAGGGAAGCCTGCTAGCAAGCCACACCAGACAGGTGGCAGACTGTACCTGCATATCACACGGGCATTTCAAGATCTCAGAGGTTTGGAAGCAGCTTTAACCTTGACTCCCATCTCCTAGGGAGGAACACTTCCAACACACACAGAGAAAGGACTCAGTACAGAGTTTTCAGCGCCCTCCTTCACCCGCAGTCAGCCATTCCATGCAGGATCTCCTGCGGATTCCTGCTCTATCGCCTCAATTGTGAAGAGCTGAGCATAAACCAGAACAGTCCTCCAAGCTGTGCTCACTTAAGCTGGGCCAGGAGATTGCTCTCAGCCATTCTCTCTGTCTTCTTAAAGAAAGAAGGAAATATTTGAGTCCTAATACATGCTACACACTGGAGATAGGGGATGCAAATAAAAGACAAATGAAACAAAAACGCATCAGGAACCTTCAGCCTGATTAAATGCTTTGAAGTAGGTCTTTCTGTTCCGTGGTTTACACGCAGGACTACAGGACAGGAAAACCACAGCACAGGGAAGCTGAGCGACTTTCCTGCAGTTCCTAAAGCCACACCAACAAACTCCTCCTCGAAACCTGGGGGAGGGGAGCAGCACAATCTGCAAAACAGGTGGGAGATGGAACCTAAGCCCGTTGTTCCTGGTGTGATCCTAAAAAGCCAACCTAGGAAGAGCGGTGCACTCAGGCAGGTTGTAAACGTCCCCTTGTTTGTCTCCTGGTGGCAAAAGAGGGATTTATAATTAACCTTCACAAAGTGCCTCATGGGCAATGGGTAAGAGGAGAATGACCATGATAAAAAATAGCCAGTCTGACATTATTAAAAATCTGAAAAGCCTTCATCTTTGCACGCCTATGTATGCAAACTGTAAGCCAAGATACTAAGCCATTCACTCAACATACATTAAATGTTTTCAGTGGGAAAGAACTGTGCAAGAAGACACGATAAAAAGACCAAAAAACCCTGAAGCAGGCACACATAAGTAAAATTAGAAAAATTTTGAAAGAATGTACTGAAGCATACATATTATTAAGAGTGCTTTAACATAGGCACTGATTTTTTAAAATTATCCTTGAATTTGTATGAATAAAAACCCAATTTACCTTCAAAGCCCTTGAAATGTTCAGAAAACAGCCTATCTTGGAAAACCTGGTCTGTAGAGCACAGTTCCTCCCGGACCCCAGAGGGCTCACTCACCTCGCCTCACCCCAGGCTCCACTGGATCGCAACAGAGAGGAGCTGTCTCACTCGGGGGCACGGGTACCGGCCAAGTTCCTCCGGACAAGCTGGCCACAGAAAACTGGAGAAAAAGCTGGAAAAAAGAAAACCTGTCAGTACGCTCACAGTGTAAAACACGCAGCACAGAGTTTATAAAACCAGTTACAAACCTTATTAAAAATCCCAACGAAGCCACAATGGAGGGGAAAGAGACATCAACATACCCATACTTTTAACTGAAGGAAAAGCAAGATGACCAGTCAGCAGCCCCAAGAGAACTTTCCGATACCCTCTGTTCACGGTGACCAGGGACATTTACTGAAAGCCCCTTGTCTTGAGCAAGGTCCTGAAGTGGCCCATTTACCTCCTCCACTATCTCAGGTTTTCTCATTAAGTAATGCTAATGGATGGGTGTAAAGCCCAATACACAATGATACGTTTTAAAGGTTTAAGATAAGAAGCGAAGAACCTCTCTAAAACACTTAGGGTTCTGATGCCCTCCAGAATACCGCCTTCCTGTATTTTCAGCCTCTCTCCTCACAGTCCCAGCGCTCTACACAGCTCCCTATTTCCAAACACAACACCCCATTTTGCTCCTTTGCGCTCCGTCCCATCATCCTGAAACACCTGTCTCCCACTCTGGAAATCAGTCATCCCCCACACACAGCTCAGCTATCACCTGCAGGGCCCGCCCACCCCTTCTTCCCCTGCCATCTCACCAGTCCTTCCTCTGCACTCAGAACACCTTGCTGGTACCTGTGTTCTAACATTTGCTTCCTTCTGCCTTGACCCCCCTCCTACCATTTTCTCAAGGGCTGGTGTCACTTGCCATCCCCTGCTACACCTCTCTTCTGCTCTGATCACAGGTAGGGGCAGATGCTCAATCGTATGTATTCTTTTTTGCTTCTTTTCCAAGTTGAGAGGAGGGGAGATAGAGAGACAGACTCCCACCTGTGCCCTGACCTTGGATTCACCTGGCAACCCCTGTCTGGGGCCGATAATTTGCCTATCTGGGGCCATGCTCGCAACCAAGTTATTTTTAGCACCTGAGGCAGAGACTCCACGGAGCCATTCTCAGTGCCCAGGCCAATGTGCTTGAATCAATCAATTTAGCCATGGCTATTGGGGGGCGGGGGAGAGAAAGACAAGGGAGAGGGAGAGGGAGGGGGAGAAGAGGAGAAGGGGAGGGGAAGAGGAGAGGGGAGGGAAGGAAGGGAGAGGGGAGAAGAAGGAAGGGAAGGGGAGGGGAGGGGAGAAGAAGGAAGGGAAGGGGAGGGGAGAGGAGGGGAGGATGGAGAATGGTCTCCTCTCCTGTGTGCCCTGATCAGGAATCAAACCCAGGACATATGCCAGGCCAATGCTCTACCACTGAGCCAACCAGCCAGGGCCTCAAGTGTGTGTATTAACTAAAGGATTCCAACAAGAGGTTTCTTATGACTGACACAGAGTCTTTCCCTGGGAAATACTACTTTACTATTGCACTAATCCTGGAAAATGTCCTTTTTTAAGAGAGCTATCCACACTCAAACACACAGACAACCTGGCTCCCACAGCAACACTGCAGGGTTTCATCACCCAAAAGGACAAAATCGTGGTTAGTCACATTTGGACCAACCAAACCACCTTGGCAGGGTACCTGAGTACTATTAGGTTTGCGCATGAAAAGGTTGGGTGGAGGCCTTTTCTCCCTGTTAAGTCTATTTAATGAGGAGCTCTAGATGACACGCCCCCCCCATTACCCACCAGGATTTCAAAGATGAGAACGGAGCACAGGTGCTTTTCTCTGGGAGGAAGCCAGGGACACGGGGACAGGCTCAGTCTCCCCTGCAGGAGAGAGACAGTGGAACACTCTTCATGCAGAACGCCGAGGAGAAACCTCCACCGACTAAGTTGTTGCTTTGTGTCAAATGTGTAATGTGTCCTCCACAAGGTCTCACCTCATATTCAGCGACAGCCCACAAATGCTGCCAAGCTTCTGAGCACCCAGGTTCTTTCTGCACCAGCCTGCAAGCCTCATTGGGTAGTATGGAAGCATTCACTGCAGGACAGCACCACCTGGTGAATAACAGCTCAAATATCTGAGGCGTCCTCCCATTATTCGCTTATAAAAAGGATCACCTGCCACTTTACAGAGGGCTCTGGCAGCTAGGGAGGGAATCCATCTCCCAGCTGCTGCCAGCACTCCAGCCAAGCTCCTCTCACAAAGCACACCTCAGCAAAAAGGCAGGCCTCTCATGTGTCCCCACCATCAAGGACAGCCCCGTAGGAAAGGGTATGCATCACACCTGCAGCACACCCGCTGTCAGAGATCCTCTGCCCAGAGGACCCACGGCCATGTGTGCCCTTCCACTGAGGTCTGTCACAGGTTGTGCTCACAGCTACTTCCTCCCGGGTCTCCTCTCCACCTAGAGCAGCCCTTTGTTACACCTCTCTGTAAAGGGCGATGGGGTAGGTCGTTTCTGAGTTTAAGACCACAAAGGCACCACTATAAATTACAGAGCTGCAGAGGTCCCATGGGGAGGCAGCTTCCTGTGAGAAGGGCTGTCCCTACAGCCTGTTTTTGTGGTGATGAGATCACAGAGTTTAGATTCTGTATTTGGTCCTACATGGGTTTAAAGGGCCATATTCAGTAATTACAGAAAGAAAAAAGGGAGGTCAAAACAAGACCAGAGAAACTCTGAGTGGTGTTTGAGAAGTAACTTATAACTGCAGTAAGATCACTCACTGACCAGACTCAGGAGAGAAACTATTGCCTTGAGTTGTCATTTGTCTGTCCTTCAGAATCTATTTTAAATTAGGAAGAAAACATGAAACTCACAGCTGATGAAAAACTTCTCTACTATTTCCACCTGAGGGTTCCAGGTCTGTTGGCTCTCCCTCCCAAATGAACGTCAAGCTTCTTCAAGGCAAGGTCCCCATCGACCCTCTGTGCTCTGCTCAGGACAACTTAGGTTTCAGGAACAGCTGATAACAGACAAACCAAGCCCCTGCCTCAGTCACAGCTTTCTTTCATTCACCTTCTCATTTTCCCCAAGAAAACTTTCGTTCTCTCCTTTCTGTAACAGAATTGGCTATGGTGGGAGAGATCTGTGTACCAGTGGAGAAAAAGGGGGAAGACAAGTTATAAGCTAGCAACCTAAACTGTCCAGCAAACAGCTAGGAACCAAGATCTAGTCTTTCCAGCTACCAAAGTTGGCGACTAAATTCACGCACAATTCAGAAGAGAACTTCCCAACCTCTTCCAAGTTCTATCCCACACTTCTTTCCCAGACTGTCCCCAAGAACTATTTTATCCTCCTTTAGATACAATTCTAGCAGGAGGGAAACACTTGGTTTCCCAGGTCACCGTAAATTAAGAGGGTGGAGAGTGACTGTTAGATCAAGGCACAATGACAGCCCTGAGAAGCTATGACTGACAGGGGACAATATATAAATCCCAAACCATAGATTACAGGCTGTTAAGAGTTTAAATAAATAGCCTTTCAATCCCCAAAAGTGTCCAAGGACACCTAAACAAAGCATTTTGAAATAGTATAGTTAGAGGCTCTGAGACTACCCCAGGCACAAAGAAGAGGTTATTTCACTTTCCGTGGGCATCCAGCCAATATATTCTGGGGGAGAAGATGCCCACAAGGCCAACTTCAATCCCTAAGACCCAAGCGGTCTCAGAAAAAAAAGAAAGGAAAGGAAAGGAAACAAAAGAAGAAAAGGGCACTGTATCCAACTGCAACGCACAATCTCTACGTGGTCTCAAATACCCTTGAACACAGGGACAGCCTTGCAACATTGCCTTTCTGATCTGGAACCTTCCACCTAGCTGCTCCCAACCTCATCACACACTCCTCACTTCTCATCCACCTTTTTGTGGGAATTCAGATTTGTGCAGCCACTGTGGAAAGTAGTATAGGGTTACCTCAAAAAATTGAAAATAGAACTCCCTTATGACCCAACAATTCCACTTCTGGGAATATATACAAAGAAAACCGAAACACTGATTCAAAAGAATATATGCACCCCTATGTTCACTGCAGTGTTATTTACAATAGCCAAGATTTAGAAGCAACCCAAGTGTCCATCAATAGATGAATAGATTAAAAATCTGCAGTACATTTACACAATGGACAACTACTCGGCTGAAAAAAGAAGGAAATCTTACCTTTTACGACAACATGGATGGACCTAGGGAGTACTATGCTGAGTCAAGCCAGTCAGAGAAAAACAAGTACCATATAATTTCACTTATATGTGGAATCTAATGAACAATAAGTTAACAAACAAAACGGAAACAGACTAATAGATACAGAGAAGAGACTGACAGCTGTCAGTGAAGAGGGGGCAGAGCGACTGGGTGAAAAAGGTGAAGGGATTAAGGAAAAACAAAGCACACAAACCTCATAGACAACAGTATGGTGATTACCAGAGGGAAAGGGGAGTGGGGAGAGTCAGGAGAGGATTAAGGGGGGATAAATGGTGATGGAAGGAGACCTGACCTGGGGTGATGAACACACAATACAATATACAGTTTATGTATTATTGCAGGATTGTACCCCTAAAACCTATATAATTTTATTAACTAATGTCACCACAGTAAGTTGAATGTTAGCTTCTGTGGTCAATGGGGCAAGCTTCAGTTTATCTCGGAATCTAATCTGCATGGGTCATAGAGCCAAGGCATCAATTGTGAGTGCCTATCTGAGCAACAAACCTCAAAGAGCTTCAATCATTCACCTATTCAGAAATGATATTGGGTAACTTCACGTGTGTATCTTGATAAGTAATAGCATTCAAAAATACTGATTTTTTTAGATTTAGTAAAGACCATACATTAATGAATTTAACTCGTAGTTTTATAATACAAGGTTATGATTTATACTTGGAATTTTTAAATCTAAACTGAATTTAAAAAACTAAATCTATTTCCAGATTCCCAAAAGTAATTCTCAGTCCTTGGTTTAAGCTCATTGTTGAATATGCCACTTACACTCTAAGATCTGTTCATTTACAAACAGGGCACAATGACCCACCAGGGTATTGAAAACTTCTCCTGTTAGACCTAGGGCCTGCCTGGCCTGCTGTTTTCAGCCTCTGTAGCCCTTCTTTCTCCACAGTTAAAGCCTCTTGACCCTTGCCTCCCACCATCCCCTCACTGGCTCAATGCAGCGGGAATTTCTACAATAGAGATTTAAACAGCTCAGGCGAAGTAGCTCTTGTTGCTTAACAGGCCCTGACCTTGTGTCTAATAATTTGATTTCTTTCTCTTGCATTCCACAGGCCTAACTCACTCTCTAACTCAGTTATGATAATTGCGCCCGAGTCCCTCTCTTGATATCCTGAAAGTCCCTGAGGGCTGAGGTGCTTGCTGCCTTGTCTTGGCAATGCTCCAGGGGACTGGAGATCTACTCTGACCCCACATGGCCACAGCAGGTCAGGGCACAGGCGTGCCCAAGTCAGGCCACTCTGATGCCCTGGACTACCTCTGACCCCCATCTGCCAGTCCACTAGCACTGAAGAATCCTGCTCTTTCCTCCTGGCACACTGGACTTGCTCCTTGCTGCCCCTACCACATGTCCCCCACTCCAGGGCAGGGAGTTCCAGGCCCACACTGGGCCTCACTAGGAAATGACTCAGCTCACAAGACGAGGGTCCCTTGGCCAGAACACAAATAAATCACAAGATCTGGATCCTACCCTACTGAAATTTAAAACTCCAACAATAAAACAACAAAGCAAGAGAAAATAGTATATGTCTTCTCTGTGAACCCAACACCCCCATGTTGACAGGGTACACTGAAGCCACGGCACCCTCATTCACTAGTTCTAAGGTAAAAGCTGGGGAACACCAGAGAGATGACACAACTATGTCTTCTCTGGGTGAGGCGAATCCGAGGGCTTCTTACACCCACTTCAGTGCTAACACTTGTGACAACTGAAATATGAAAATAACCAGATAAATCCTTCTCTCCTAAGAAATCAACCCATCTTCTAAAACCCCATTAACAAAGCTAGATTTATATGTACATTTTTATCAATATCCTTTTAAAAATATTCAGACATTAAAAACTAGCTAGCTAAACTGTCTGACACTTCAAAATAACATGAAAAACAGCAACCTTCATTTTCTGGTCAGAGCTTATTTTTGCAATACCCATCATTTTCTACAGAATTCTAGCATTTTCTGCTTTCTACCACTATTTGTAGAAAGACTTTCCTCCCATGGCTTTCTATTTTTGCTTTTTGATCTTGTTAACAACCCTGAAAATTCCAACCTTGCAATTTTTTTCAGTCCTGGGAAGGAATAACACTAGTCATTTAAAAACCAAAAGCTATGTCAACACTTCCTCTATGACATAGCTGCTCTGAGTGACCAGTGAATAAAAGTTTGTTTTTCCTTTTCTTTCTTTCTTTTTTCTTTTTGGAAAATGATGACTTCTCTTTAAAATCATTCTCTTGGGGGCAGAGGGTTAATGGATGATATGGTATATAGAGATGTGTTGTGGAATTGGGCACCTGAAACCAGTATAATAGTGTTAACTAGTGTCACCCTAATAAATCCAATTTTTTAAAAATTCAAATAATAATTCTCAAAGTTACTGAACACATGGTCAAAAGCAGTAAAGCATTGGTAAAGCAGAAAGTACTACATACCTATGCTAAAGCACAACAAATATACATGAACAAGAGGGGCTGCCAGTGACTCTAGACAGGAGACCCACTCTGCGTGCCTGCATTACACAGATATGAGTTCTGTATTACAAACCTAAAGAAAAGAAAAAAGTTAGGAATGTGATTCAGCAGTCCCACTTCTGGGTATTTATCCAAAAGATGCCTGACCAGGCAGTGGTGCAGTGGATAGAGTGTTGGACTAGGATGCTAAAGACCCAGGTTCGAAACCTCGAGGGCACTGACTTGAGCAGGGGCTCATCTGGCTTGAGTGCAGGCTCACCAGCTTGAGTCCAAGGTTGCTGGCTTGAACAAGGGGTCACTTGGTCTGCTGTAGCCCCCTAGTCAAGGCACATATGAGAAAGCAATCAATTGAACAACTAAGATGATACAATGAAGAATTGATGCTTCTCATCTCTCTCCCTTCCAGATGTCTGTCCCTCCCTCCCTCTCTCTCTCTCTCTCCATCTCTCTTGCTAAAAAAAAAAAAAAAAAAAAAAAAAATAACAACAAATTGAAATCAGAATCCCAAAGAGATATTAGCACTGTACTCCCGTGTTCACTGTAGCACTATTCATAGTCACCAAGATGTAAAAGCAACCTAAATGTCCACTGACAGATAAATGGATAAAGAATATATAGGATAGACATCTGAGGGGAAAACAGCTGGGTTAGGCTTGCTCGCTTGTACTTAGCCTGATTAGTGCGTTAGCCTGTGGCTATACCACATGTGTACAGGCTATGTAAGGCTACCAGGTGCTTGCCTTCAGGGCGAATAGCGATTGCCTGCCCGCCACTGCGAGGGCCATTTTGCTGTTCATTTGCCTGAGAAGCGGTTTCCCCTTCCTGTGTACTTGTCCACCATTGCAACAACTATTAAACAGGAATGGCCCAATGCTGTCTGGTTCCAGTTTCTCTACCTTCTGCCCAAATTCAGTGTGAACCTGCCTGGCCTTGGCCACCAGCATTACAACATGCAATGGAATATTATTTAGTAGCTTTAAAAGGAGGAAATCCCATCACATGTTACAACATGGATGAATCTTGAGGGCATTATGCTAGTGAAACAAGCCAGTCACAGGTCAAATGCTGGATGATTCTAACTCAGATGAGGTATCTAAGGTAGTCAGACTCATAGGAACAGAAAGAATGGGCTGGGGGGAGGGGGAAATGTTCAATGGCTATAAAGTGGTGCAAATGCAAAAGTTCTAGAGATCTGCTATACAACACTCTGCTTACATTTAGCAATACTGTACTATTAAAGATGGGTTAAAAGGGTAGCTCTCATGTCATTTGTTCCATTTACCACCATTTTTTTTTTAAAGGATAAAACAGGGTCAGGATTTCAGATTATGCTGACTTCAAAGCTCCCATCCCTTCTACTGCTTCATGCTGCCCATGTGCAACAGAAACGTAAACAATACAGGCTAGCATATAATAAAGGGCTAGAGTGCCAGGTAGGAGGAAAGGAGAGGGGACAGGAACCAAAGAAGGCTCAGGTAATTAAGGAAGCACCAAAGGGAAGGCCACCTAGACCAACCCCTGAAGGATCAAGCTGGCCTACTGAGACTGCAACAAGCCTGTATCTGAGAACAGACAAGCCAAGACGGCACGCTAGGAAACAGCTTCCAGAGGCTGCAGGGGTTGGATCATGTAGAATGAACTTCACACTTCCAACTCAGGATCCAAACGCTGACAGCTAAGAACTTTGGAGCTAAACCAAAGGATGGTCAGAGGACCCTAAGCCATTTATAGCCTAGCCTTCAAAGTCTGAGTGTTTTACAAATCCCAAGAAAGGCCTTGCTATAGAATACATAAGTAATATAAAAAGTTATAAGGCACAGCCTTCCATCAGGACCAGTCTTACTTAAAATGATCAGAAATAAGACTAGAAAAGTTATACAACATTTCCAAGGAAGGAATAAAAATATTAGAGTAATGGCCCTGATGGTGGGCTGTGCCTTATAACTTTCCAGAGAATTTCGGAATGCTAAATAAATGAATCTTTTAGATAATGAAAGTGTTCCCTTTAAGCATAAAACCTGTGATAATCTGGGGTACTTGCCTATGGACTGGTATTCGAAGTGTATTAGGGAATTATCCTCAGTTTACTGTGTGATATGGCATGAAGGAGGTTGGGGAGCTTTTCTCATCAGTTAGAGATAAGTACTGAATTCTTTAGAAGTAAAAAAAAAAAATGCAGGGTTACTAAAACAAGATTGGTATATTGTTAGTGTTTGTGAAGCTGGTTGGTCATATTAGCGGTTCGTTATGTGCCTCACTACTTGCATATTTTTGACAATTCCTATCATGACTTTTAAGAGCCCCAGGTTACCCATTTGGAGTTAAAATTGTCCCTAACATTCACATTCACTACCCAGATTCCAGCTATCTTATAAACATACACAGATATCTTCCTACCTGGAATGTTCTTTACTCCACCTGGACAACTCCTCTTCACTTCCCCGAACCCTGTCACCTTCCTTCCGTTCACTCCAGAGCAGACCTCTCAATTTCCCCTGTACTCCCACTATATCCCAATCTCTATTATATTGCCCATAGTACATGACTGTATTTGAAACCATCTGCTCCCCCTATTCTGTAAGAAATACAGTATGCCCAAAGCCCAGTGCATGGTATACACCAGAAAAGTATTTGGGAATTAAACAAGACCTAGCCTGGAATGACCACAGGAACCCAGTTACTGTCCTGCCAAGGAATCTTAGGAAGGCCTATCAGGCTGCACAGCATGTGTTCTTCCCAAGCTGACGTCCTCCCACAGTCAATCCTATTGACTTCTTTCTACAGCCTCCACCTCTAATTCCCAGATTGTCATTTCTTATGGATAGAACTCCCGAACACACATCAGTATGTTCAGAGTTCAAATGCCTTCCAGATAAAAAAAAAAGAGACCCGAGACACATACTAAGGAGAAAGGTGCATATAAAACACATGAACTATTTTAGACAGAGGGCGTTTCTGCTTAATTCCCAAACCGCAACTGTGTTCTGGATAATAAGATTGCCAGGTCACCCATACTGTGCCTGTGCATCATCTCCATCTCCTTCCTGAGTAACCACTAAGAGCACCAACTAGAAAGAGTGACCTTTGGGCCACACCCCTGACAAGCAGTGTCAGCTCAACAGAGTCACATCACTTCCCCTCCATTAGCCTTCAAGACTGCAATCATCAAAGCAGGAACATCTCCAAAGGCTGTTGTAAACAAATAAAATAATGTCTATCTAGAGTTTTCAAACCTACTTTTAAGTACTTAGCAGAATTATTTTTTTCTACAATTTCAAAATGATGAAAAAATATTGATCTTTCTATTAATTTCTCTAGGGAAAATTTTGACCAGTCTTCAGTATTTAATTTTTTAAACTGGAGTTGACGAGTCTCCTCTACAGTCCTCCAAACTTTGACTTATGGCCTGTAGCACACATTTTAGCCTTTAACTATATCCCACTCTGTATTGTTTATCCTTCTCTCACATGTGGAACACATGGTAAAGTAGCAAAGACAGAAACTCTGAAGTCACAATAATCTGGATCCTTGTACTGGCTGGTCAATATTTTTCATATACTTTTTTTTTTTAAGTGAGAGGAGGGGAGATAGAGAGACAGACTCCTACATGCACCCTGACTGGGATCCACCTGGCAACCCCTATCTGGGGCTGACCCTTGAATCAACCAAGCTATCCTCAGCACCTGAGGTCAATGCTTGGACCTACTAATCTACTGGCTGCCAGAGGGGAGGAGACAGAGAAGAGAAGGAAGGGAAGAGAAGCAGATAGTTGCTTCTCATGTGTGCCCTGACTGGGGATCGAACAGGGGACATCCACACTCTGGGCTGATGCTCTATCCACTGAGCAACCAGCCAGAGTCACAGACATTCAATCTGAAAAAAAATCTTAAGTTCAGTGATTCCTTCAGTTTTAATTTCAACTGTATTCTGTTCAATTTAAATAAAATTATTTTATTTCAAATATCTACAGCAAATTTCTGAGTGGTAAAATTACTTTTCTGTATACTTTTTACAAAATTTTATACCCAAAGCATAGATTACATTTGTCATTGGGAAAATAACTTTTAAAAAGAAAAGCCTTGCCCTGGCCAGTTGGTTCAGTGGTAGAGTATCAACCCGGCATATGGAAATCCTGGGTTTAATTTTCAGTCAGGGCACAAAGGAAAAGTGACCATCTGCTTCTCCCCCCTCCCCTTCTCTCACTCTCTCTTCCTCCCGTGCAGCATGGCTCAATTGATTCGAGTGTGTTGACTCCGGGCACTGAAGATGGCTCCCTGGCACCTCCACCTCAGGTGCTAAAAATAGATTGGTTTTTGGCTCCAGATGGAAGTTGACGGGTGGATCCTGGTTGGGGCACAAGCGGGAGTCTGTCTCCCTTATCTCTCTGCTTCTCACTAAAATAAAATAAAATAAAATAAAATAAAATAAAATAAAATGCCCTAATAATTTTCGGTTGAATGAGGAAAAGGTCCAAACCCTGCCCTCCAGCTTCAAACATGGATTTTAACCACTCACAACTACTACAGTGTGGGCAAAGGGTCAAATATAACATGAATGTGATGACTGCTATATCGCTCAATATGTAAACTACCTGTTTTAAGTTAAACATTTTCCTAACATTCTCATTTACAATACTATCTGTAAGATGACCAACTCATTCAGTTTGGAGTCCTGTGCTAATGATAATGAGTAAAATCTTGAGTCTTTTTTCTTAGCCTCTTGTAACTCCAGACTCCAGGCATCTCACAAAGCACAATGGATGGTTCAAAACCACATCTGTACTAGTAACCCATTTGAAGTGCATTGGTAATGATCCATATAGCTCAGACACTGTATATGTGAGTGATAACACATTATTACTTGTTAACAAGCCCTGTTTTCCCACAGATGACGGAAAATAAAAGTAGAAGCACTTGGGTGTCTTGGAAGAAACTCGTAGACAGAAGTCAGAAAAAAGGAAACACTGGCTACAACACACAACAGGTGTGTGTGTCCAGGAGGGTTATGTCTGTACCGCTCAACGGCTGTGCGTCCAGAGGGTTCTTGCTACGCCATAAAACAGATGTATGACCTTGGACTGGCCTCTTAAATTCAGTGGCCCTGACCAGCTTCACATGCAAAGGCAGCATGGATTAAATGTGGTCACGCCCTTCCAATTCTAAAATTCAATCTAAACGCACATATTCTTTTTTTTTTTTAAGAGTGAGGGAAAAGAAGGAGAGATACAGAGAGGAAGTGGGGGGGCAGTGAAACTGGAAGCATCACCTCCGTAGCAGTCACTTCCTATATATGCCTTGACCAGGCAAGCCCAGGGTTTCGAGCCAGCAACCTCAGCATTCCAGGTCGATGCTTTATCCACTGCGCCACCACAGGCCAAGCTAAATCCACATTTTCTTAATTGGTTGACTCTGAATTAAAAGAAAAGAGGAGTGTAAAACCCTTAACTCAGGGGCTCGCATGCAGTAAGCATGCCACTAATGCTGGCAGCTGTTAGTGAAATAAGGAGGTTTGAGTCTGTATGTGTTATACACAGCCTATATTTGCATTTCTTTGGTGGGATTTTTGAAAGGAAAAAAAACCACACACTTTAAAATCCTATTTTAATCAGCATTGTTAAATCAAAGAAACCCAAAATGAAACAATAAATTATGGAGCTCTACATGAAAGAATATAAGCCTCTCAAAATCCACTGGCTTTGTTTTGTTTTAAATTAGACTTTCAGTGAACTCTTGGCAGCATGCAGGAGGAAAGCATGAGAGCTGTAAAGACTCACTGGCTCAGCACGCTCAGCACAGGTTTATTTAGTGGAAATTGCTACGTGAAGTAGCGAAGTCGAAGTCGCAGCTGGGAAGTAAAGATGAGCACGACCCTGCCTCCAGGGCCAAACAAAGGCTAGTGTCCCTGGAGTACAACTGCGGAGGGGCCTGGATAAGTGAGACCTTACTCTGAAACCTCCAGAGCAAAAGTCTCAAACTAGGGGCTCACTGAGTTAGGTTGCCAGCACTTAGAAAGAAGTCTAGAGATCATACATAATTAAGGAAGAGGCTCTCACTTCTCTTAGAAATTTAGAAGTGTTAGCAGTATTGAGCCCACATTCCTACTCAGCAACAACCCACAGTAGCTGACAGGCACCTTCACACCCAGTGCTCCGTGTTTAACCCGTAGCCTGGGGCTGAGGATGCACTGCCATTTGTCGTCAGCTCACCCCCTCTCAGGCTCAGATCTGCTTTCCTTTGCCCACTCTTCCTGCACATGATCAAGGAGCTGCTTAGTGGCTCAGGCTCTGGAGCGGACTACTGAGCTAGAATCTCTGCTCTGCCACGTACCAGCCAAGTTATTACCTTAGGCAAGTAATTCGTCTCTCAGTTTCCCAACTGCAAACCAGGATATTAACAGCATTTACCTCATAGGGCTGGCATGAGGGAAATGTGTTGCTACCTGCAAAGCGCTTGAAGCTGTGCCTGACACACAGCAACTGCTCCATAAATATTAGATGTTACTACTTTCTGGTCCCAGGAGGCATGTTTGGAACTTCTGTCCTAGAGCTTTCATACTCTGAAGTTATGTATTAAAATTTTTTACGATAAAAAAGAAAATGGCATATGGTGAAAGCTGTTCAGATACAACTTAAAAATTACTAGACCCACTGGACACAAAGGACAAACATTATTTGATTTTGCTTATATGAGGAACCTAGAAGAGGCACAGTCTCTGAGGTAGAATGTAGAATAGAAATTAGAGCCTGACCAGACGGTGGAGTAGTGGATAGAGCGTCAGACTGGGACACAGACAACCAGGTTCTAAACCCTAAGGTCGCCGGCTTGAGTGCAGGCTCATCCAGCTTGAGTGCAGGATCATAGACATGACCCCATGGTCTCTGGCTTAAGCCCAAAAGTCGCTAACTTGAAGCCCAAGGTCGCTGGCTTGAGCAAGGGGTTACTCGGTCTGCTATAGCCCCCAGTCAAGGCACATATGAGAGAGCAATCAATGAACAGCTAAGAAGCTGCAACAAAGGGTCCATGTTTCTCATCTCTCTCCCTTCCTGTCTGTCTGTCCCTATCTGTTCCTCTCTCTGTCTCTCTCTCAATCTCTGTAATAAAAATAAAAAAAAAAGAGATTAGAGGGGCAGGGAAAATAGAATGGGAAGTTAGTGTTTAATGATAGTACAGAGTCTCTCTTAGGGATGATGACAAGGTTGTGGAGATGGATGAATGTTGGTGATGACTGTGCAATAATTTAAATGTACTTAATGCCATTGAATTAGTCACTTAAAAATGGTTAAAATGTAAATTTTGCTATGTATATTTTATTTTTTTAATGTTTGCATGCATAACATGCCTGTTGTTTCTCTTTTTTAAATTAAATTTATTGGGGTGACATTGGTTAATAACATAAGTTTTAAGTATATCTTTATTATACAACATTTGTATTTTTATTATATTTTAGCACAATTTTTAAAATACTAGAGCTGGCACAATTTGGTCTGCTGCTATTTGCTGGAATTAAGTTGTTAATTCTCACAAAGACCCCAAATGCACTAAAACTTTATGTTCTCAAAGGCCAAATATGTACTGCACTTCCTGTAATAGTTTAGGTTTAGGAAGAACAATATTAACTATTTTAACAGCTGTACAGCACAACAGTGGGCTTTCTTCTCAATCCCGAGGCCTCGTGGGAATGCATCTGTAGCAAATATGGTATGAGGCCAGTGGGACAGACTTTTAATACCTGCCTACAGCAGGCAGGCTCTTCTTCCTTCATTATAAAACGCTCCACACAGACCCTTCATTCACTCTCAACAGATACACAAAATGGGAGGCTTCCTGCCAAACACTGTGTAACTGGCTACCTTTGAACTCTGCGATGCCGGGCAACAACAACAAGAGATTCTGATCTCCACGCCTGTTCTATAATAGCATCCAAAATACACACACACACACACACACACACACACACACACACACACACACACACACACACACACACACAGTCCTGCCAGGCTATAAATCAACACACACAAGAGAACATCCCAAGTCATTTCAACCAGGGTCTTATTTTAAAATTTCTACATATTGCTACTCTCTAGGGTATCTGTCCTTCATTTCTAAAAAAGGTATGTAAAATATAAGCAAATTCCAAATGATTTTGAGGCCTTGGCCAGGTAGTTCAGCTTGTTAGAGTGTCATCCCAATACAGCGAGGTTGCTGGGTCAATCCCTGTCATAGCACATACAAGTCAACCAATGAAGCATAAACAAGTGGAACAACAAATCAATGTTTCTAGCTCTCTCTCCCTAAAAAAACTTTTTTAGTATTTTTAATTTTTTAAAAGTACTTTAATTAAAAAAAATAGATTTTGAAAATTGCATTTAACCTAAGAAACACACACACACCCCAAAAGTATATCCAGTATGTTTTTGCAGTCTTCCAACTCAACCCATGGCAAATACTTCTTTCCTAAGATTTACAGGGCCCTGCTACGAGTTTACAAGCTGGAGTCAGACAAGCTGCACCGTGCTCTAAGAAAAAAACCTAGAAATTTCTACTTGAAAATTTTTTAAATAAATTGATGACTTTTTGGCACAAATGTCTGGCAGGAAAGATCTCTTTTAATATTACTGAATATTCAAAAGGATAGACTATAGTAAAATGTTTTATCTTTTAAACATTACATTCTAAGTATCAGCCCACACTCAGTGGGAGAACTACCTGGTACCTTGATATCCACTGTTGCCAGATAATTAAGTGACCAACTATGTAGGCAGCTGTATGTCCTATATTTAAACCCTCAAAAACTGGTGATCATTTTCCCTGCTAGGACAAAAAAATGTACCCCAGAAAAGACTAACAGGGAAAAGATCACAGGCAAAATGCACAGTTTGTATCTCTTTAAAACCAATGAGGACAGCCTGGCCTGTGGTGCTGGGACGAAGTGTCGACCTAGAACGCTGAGGTCCCCAGTTTGAAACCCTGGGCTGCCTGGTCAAGGCACATATGGGAGTTGATGCTCCTTGCTCCTCCCCCCTTCTCTCTCTCTCTCTCTCTCTCTCTCTCTCCCTCTCCCTCCCTCCCTCCCTCCCTCCCTCCCTCTCTAAAATGGATAAATTCTTAAAAAAGAAATAGTTAAAACCAATGAAGGCATCAAATGGCAAGTATTTTTATACTCCAGGGATCAAAGAGGGGAAGATAAATGGTTCTAAAATTTACTTAAAAAACAGCCTCAAACAAAACTATCGCCATCTGAGAAATGGCTTCAGTTTATAAACCAGCATGGCAGGGAACTGGAGAGAAAGAGTTATTTCTGTGAGTAGAAAGTTTGGCCTTCCCTGTCCAAGCTTCATGTAAACCAAACAACAAACATTAAACAGGGCTATAAAGAAAGTTACTGATTTAGGAGACAAAAAGAAAGGGTGACCTCAGATCTGTTGCAGTGCTGGGCTGAACTGTGTCCCCACCAAAATTCATGTTCATGTTGAAATCCTAAATCCCAGTGCCTCACAATGTGGTTTTATTTGAAGACAGGGTCTTTAAACAGAGGTGATCAAGTTAAAAAGAGGTCATTGGGTGGGCTCTAACACAGTATGACTGGCGTCCTTATAAAAGGGGACAATTTGGACACAGAGACAGATACAGATGGAGGGGAGCTGATGCGAAGGGACACAGGGAGAAGAGTCATCTCTAAGCCAAGCAGGGAGGCCTAAAACACATGCTTCCCTCACGGGCCTCAGAAGAGGCCAGCCCTGTCATCATCACCTTGATCTTGGACTTCCAGCCTCCAGAACTGGGAGACAATACATTTCTGTTCTTTAAGTCACCCAATCTGTGGTACCTTGTTACGGCTGCCTCTGTAAACAACTATAGCTATTTACCGGCCATTTGACTTCAGACTTGATACAGCCCAGGCCGCAGGAACCTCTCCTATCAAGTGGGCATGAGACAACACCCAAATATTTAAAGGCTATGTCGCCATTAGCACTGTGCCAGGCACACTGGGTTACAGAAGAAATCTAAAACCCTCTCTAGCCTTTCTTGCAAAGATCTTATTACCAACTAAGTGGCACAGAGAATATATAATGTACTGCAAAATGACCACACTGCTATAAATCAAAAATGTATTTTTAAAATCAGATTCTTTACTTATCACCCAAAAAGCAAAAGAGCAGAGCCAAATTTTAAAATAGAACTTTTTTCCCAGGACAAATGGCAAGTACATCATAAACATGCTCCTGTTCTGTGAAGTTTGAGTACATGAAGATGTGCTATCCTCTTTCAGCCCCTTGGGACACGATTTTACTGCAGTGACACGACATAAACTGCCCTGCTTTGTCCTCCAAACACACACAATGTGCCTTCAACATGTCAGCCTGTTTCATCTCCCTAAATATAAAATTGATTTTCAACATTTTATGCTCCAGTTACTGCCCCAAAGCAGATAGGAACAACTTCACATTTCAAATGCTACTTTCTCTAAAGAATCAAAGCAATGCCGTACCAGGCAGTGGCACCGTGGATAGAGCGTCGAACTGGGATGCAGAAGGACCTAGGTTTGAGACCCTGAGGTCGCCAGCTTGAGTGTGGGTCCATCTGGCTTGAGCAAAAGCTCACCAGCTTGAACCCAGGGTCGCTGGCTCCAGCAGAGGGTTACTCAGTCTGCTGAAGGCCCACAGTCAAGGCACATATGAGAAAGCAATCAATGAACAACTGAGATGTCGCAACGGCAACAAAAAACTGATGATTGATGCTTCTCATCTCTCTCTGTTCCTGTCTGTCTGTCCCCATTTATCCCTCTCTCTGAATCACTCTCTGTCCCTATAAAAAAGAAAAAGAAAAAAAAAAGAATCAAAGCAATGATCAGAACAAGTAACAATCCATCTTGAATTTTTTCTTGGAGGACTCATTTGCTTACCACCTCGTCCAGTTTCTCTGTCACTCCCATACATACCCCTCATGTGTGAGAAAACACCAAACCCCACACAATGTGAGACAGGACCAAAGAGAAGAAGGAACTGTCTTTCTTTAGAACACTGAAAGAAGAGCTACTTACACTCCCAAAAGGAACAGAATTAGGACCAATGTCAAAGAAAAATTAAAAGCTTAAATTTCCCTTAAAAAAAGTAGAGCTATATATTTAGGTCATTTTATTTTTAACCACAGCCTTCTAAATGACCTGAATATCCCAACATCCACACTAAATGACAAGTTTTACAATTCCTATGAATAATTTAGTTGGGCAAATTTGTTTTACTTGTTGAATAAAAATGTTACTTTAGAAAATGCCAAGCCAGTTGCCCACAATAATTTTCAGTCTGAATAGCTTCCATTACTCTTAGGAAAAAATAGCGTGTGAGGGGAGAGAACAACTTTAAAACTAGGTCTCCTGCAGGGCAGAGACCTCAAAAGCCATATGGAAATAAGCAGTTTTTGTTTATCTGAAAGTTTCCATCTATTCACCATCTCTCTCAAAAAATAAAAGTCTAGACATACCAAGGTATTTTAAAGTTCCAAAGGATATGTTTGAATTCAGTTTCTGAAAGACATTGCCATTAGCACAATCAATTACAGTGACTTTCTTAGGACACGGAGTGAAGAACATGTGACACTCTGACTTCTACTAAAATGGAAACAACAGCCACATCAGCCTCAGCAACAATATGGTTAGTGGCTTGTTTTGTTTTTGTTTTAAATCCAACCTCACTCTTACAAAACCAGCATCTCAGAAAATCAATTTCCAGAATACTGTTGGCCTTGGGAAATAAAACAGCATTCATTAATGCTGGGGAGCAATAGGGGTGGGGGGTGGGGTCTGCCTTGTTCCTGTTTCCTTTCTATGTGGAGAGCAGGCCTCTGGTTTACCATCTGGGTCTCCCTCTCTCCCTCCTGCCCTCTCTCCCTCCCTCAGGGCCCTTCACTCACCCCTTCCTAGAAGCCTTAGTGACTCACCTAATCCTTTCGGTTTGGAAACTGAAACTGGGGACAAGGGTCCAGCCACTCTGCACTTTTTGGTGCCATGCTAGCCTCTGGATGCATGCATTTCAGTCCCCTCCAAATTCTCTCTGTGGGCGCACTCCGTCCCCCCCCCCCCGCAGGTAAGCCCTGATGGTCCAGCACTGCCTGTGAGCAGCCTTACTATTGTGGAATTCATGATTAGAGAGCTCACTGTGGACACATATTTAAGTCCTACTCTCCAATAGTAGTTCTGTCAGTAACAAAGGTGCAGTCTGAATTCCTGATGTCCTCTTTCTTCTGTTTCTATCAGGATCAGTTCAGAACTCAGACTGGCGGGAAAGCCTGGGGTGTCATTTACTGGCCCCCTCAAATCCCAATAATCAAAACAATTAATTTCTCCTCTTTGAGGGGTAGAATTTTATATCTTGATATCTTTATAAGTTTATTTTACTTCTAAGTAATCTCTGAGAAAACAGAATATTTCTAATACCCAAAACACTTTTTTTCATTTCATTCAAAACATAGATGAATCACTGCTACTATTATTATGACCATTTCTCATCATATTCCAGCTCAGCCACTCACTGGTGGCCTCTGAGTGAACTTATCCATGTTACTCACCCTCATTTGTAAAATGGAAATAGCGATAGCTCTACTTCATGTGTATCATTTATAGTGAATGAAATAATATGGATTAACTAATGCACACAATATATCTGAAACATAGGTAGTGTTAAATAAATGTCACCTCCCATCTTCTATTCAAAATGGACATCCTCATTTAGAACCAGACGAGGTTTTAGGGCCCTGGCCCTTTGGCTCAGTGGTAGAGTATTGGCCTGGCGTGTGGATGTCCCGGGTCTGATTCCCAGTCAGGGCACACAGGAGAAGCGACCATCTGCTTCTTCACCCCCACCCCAAGTCTGTCTCACCCCCCCCTCATCCCCTCCTACAGCCATGGATTGATTGGAGTGAGTTGGGCCCAGGTGCTGAAGATGGCTCCATGGCCTCTGACTTTGGCACTAAGGAGAGTTTGATTGCTGAGCAATGGAGCAACGCCCCAGATGGGCAAAGTATTGCCCAGTACTGAACTTGCTGGATAGATCCCAGTTGGGGCACATGCAGGAGTCTGTCTCTGCCTCCCCTCCTCTCACTGAATTTAAAAAAGGGGGGGGGATTTAGGAGACTATTCCAACTTTTATCTTTAGATGAGAAAATTAAGACCCAATGTAAGTCAGCAATCTGCCAAAAATCACTCAAGAGAAAATTATAAAAAGCTTTCATTCATTTCTACAAACACATAGTTCTGAATGTTGTTTCCTTCCCACATCCCTGAAATAGAACTGATAGATTGTAATCTGTATACTAGAACCATGTGTACCCACAACGGTGAGGAGGACTCTCAGGGTTTACGGGGCCAGCCTGCCACAGGCCAGGTCCTCCACCAACACTCCCATGGCTTCTCCCACGGAGGGTGAGCAGGAACGCAGCTGCATTCCTCTACTGGGTAATGTCCTGGAATCCACGGTGCTTTCCCTGGAGTCCCTCTCAGTGAGGTCACTTCTCTCAAGGGCTCCCAGCAACCCCAAATCCTTATTTTATCAGTTTCTAATTCTATCTCTGTCATTTCTAAGTATTTGCCAATTATCTCAGTTTCTCAGATTGCCCATCTAAGCCACAAAATCATCATCTAGTTATTTATGAGAGTGACTAAACACTTTCTGTGTATAATTAAGGACAGAATATTTACTACTGGTGTTCTCTTAATGATCTCATCTTTTAAGGAAGTTCCTAAGGAAGGAAGGGACCCATAAAGGTCCATATTTGCCATTTTCACTGGTTCTTTAATATCTGGCCCACCTATTTTCAAAAGAGATTTTTTTTCCCTCTCTTGTTGTGAAATGCTTTGCTGATTATACTCCAAAAGCACTTAAGTATTTTATTTGTGAATGAACAATAAAATGCCATCACTATTGAAATGCTATCAAATTCCACTTTTCATTCAGTGCTAAGTACAGTTTTATGCAATCTCAAATGAAGCTTCACCCAAATCTATCATTTATTTCTCCAGTCTGCTTTTAGTTCCTCCAGAAATGATCATTTTAATTCTAAATCTGTCTGAAATTCCCAACTATCACAGTAGTTCAACCGAATCCTAGAAATTAACAGAAAACTGTAGATGATCAGTCTATCGCAACCATCATCCCAAACACATTCCTATTCAGTACTGGCCTGAGGTGATCAACAATGTTGCCTGGCTGATGACATCTACCTTGGAGTGCTACTACAGGACTCTCCCAGATACTACACAGTAGCTTGTTAACTTGATAGTCTTCCTTCATGTGATCTTTTAAACCCAGAAACAGGTCAAGTATTTGACAATTTTAGAAAATGTAGATTTATAGGGAAACTAAGACTAATTTACCACCAAATACTCCCCAATGATGACAATAAGCGCCCCTCACCCCAGGCTCTCTGATCCTGCCTTTCTAGAGACTTCAGCAGCCTCTACCCTAACCAATCTTGGGGGCTGCAATCAGCATTGCCCCCTCACAACCCCTCTATTTATCCATAGCTCTTGCCAAAGTCCAGTCCAGTCATTTCACCTTATTTTCATTGTCTCACTTCCAAATGATTAAGCGGACTTCTTTATAATCCATTCAGGTCTATTCCTTTCAAACAGGTGAAATACCTTTCAAATTTAACAGCAATTTTGCATATTTTGTATATGAATTACGTATTTGTTCCTCCAGCATGTACAGCAATTAGTTATAAGGTGGTGTTTAAACTATTCTAACAGGGACACTTTAATCTACGGGAGTGTGGTTTGTGACCACCTCACCAGCATTTTCAAGCAGATGGTCAGGGAGCATCTTCTAGCTTATGCCCTAAAAACATCCTACCCTCAATCTGCCTGACAGTTTTTACCTCTCTGTCGATTTCTCATCCACATATCACTCAAAAAAAGTTAGCAAACCCTTCTCCAAAAAATCCCACATATTCTAGATTACTATTAGTCTTTTAAAACCAGATAAAAAGAGGAGGGTGCACGGTGATAGCCTGGATATAGGAAGAAAATATTAGACTGTCTAATCATGTTTACTTGTTTCATTTTTTAATTACTACTTTTGTATATTTTATAATGCAAATAACTTATAAGTAAACAATTTA
This sequence comes from Rhynchonycteris naso, assembly GCA_037038555.1. Classification (NCBI taxonomy): domain Eukaryota; kingdom Metazoa; phylum Chordata; class Mammalia; order Chiroptera; family Emballonuridae; genus Rhynchonycteris; species Rhynchonycteris naso. Next base: position 76,421,609 of record CM072997.1, read on the forward strand.
TGGTTATAATTCATAAATATATAAATGCTGTGGGTGTGAACATATTTTATTGATAGGACTGCTATGTCAAAGATGTTTAGCCTACTGGGTTAGACAATAACACTTTCTTACAATACACTTTTTTGGTGCTCTATGGACATCTCTTACTAAATGTTTAATTCTAGTTGTTTGGTTAATAAAATATTTTGTATTCATGTAGTGTTTATTTTATTTATTTATTCATTTATTCTTGATTTCAGAGAGAGAAGGGAAAGAGAGAGAGAGAGAGAGAGAGAGAGAAAGTACTGTATGTTCCTATATGTGCCCTGACCGGGCATTAACCCAGCAACCTCTGTGCTTCAGGTCGATGTTCTAACCAACTGAGGTACCTGGCCAGGCTCATGTAGTGTTTAGATGGCAACATAATATTCTTATTACTAAAATCAGATCTCACTCTTGGCTTTCCTGTTATGGCTCTGAATTATATTTTCTCATGCAGTCTATTCTTAAAGACAGTCTGATAATTAAAAATTGTCTTCTATCCTTCCTTCAAAATTAAAACCAAGTAAACAAACATCCTTTTAAAAATAAACAATACTCAAGGGAAATTTTCAAACATATACAGCACTTACAAAGTACAGGCACTATTCTAAGTTGTTTCTCATTTAGTCCTCATAACATTATAATTATAAAATTATATCATATATATTCATTTTAACAAAATTAATTATAAAAATTAGTATTTTTGATAGATGGAGAAATTTACTTTGTGAAATTCAAGCCAACTTTAAAACCACAGTAAATAATATATTCAAGAAGAGGTCTGAAGACAGTATCCACTGTGCCTTCCACTTTCTTGATCAGCCTACTGTAAGGAATCCCAGGTATTATGGTGTGGGCTTGGGCAGGCAATTTAACATCTCTGTGCTTCAGAGTCCTTACCTGCACTCAGTTCATTCAGTGGGTTCCTCCTCTGTACCAGGCCCCGTTCTTGGCTAGGGATACAACAATGAACAAAAGACAAGATCCTGTTCTCAGGGAGCCTATTAGATGATACTAGGCAGGCACCTGACCCAGAAGGGTAATACCTATGCATTATAATATTAGCCATTATTGTTTCCCCAAACTAAGGGCTACCTCAGTTATCATTATCTTAGTCCTATTTTCTTTTTTTTGTTTGTTTGTTTTTGTTCTTGTTTTTGTTTTTTTTTAAATTTCTTTTTATTTTATTCATTTTAGAGAGGAGACACAGAGTGTGTGTGTGTGTGTGAGAGAGAGAGAGAGAGAGAGAGAGGAGCTGGAAGCATCAACTCCCATATGTGCCTTGACCAGACCAGTGCAGGGTTTTGAACTGGCGACCTCAGTGTGCCCAGGTCGACGCTTTATCCACTGCGCCACCACAGGTCAGGCAGTCCAATTTTCTTTTTAAAGGAAATCCCATTTGCCTTTTTCCACCTAGCCCCCAAACGTTTCTTAGCTGGAGAAAAGGGCAGAGAAGGGGACAGTTAAGTAATTCAGAATTTGGTGCCAGCAATCATATTGACTCTCTACCTTTCCTGGTAAAGAACTGTTGTAAAGCTCTACAGATCCAGCCAGCTATGAGGGAGGGCCATATCACAGCCAGGAACAAGGTTCTGCAAATGACCTTTGATAGACAGCATCCTGCTGCACTCCATCCTTCCAGGACTGACTTTTTGATGATGCGGCGGAAGGCCCGTTTACCCCTACAGGTTACAGCTGAGGTGCTGCTACGCATGTGACAGCTACAGAATGTATCCGCAAAGCAACTTAATCCCTAATGATGCTGGCTTCCAGGCTGCCCTTCCAGGACCTGCCATGAGAACACCTCTTTATTTATTCAAAATTATTATATCATCACAAGCACAGGGCATGCTCTCCATGGTCACCACTGCGACACAAAAAGCACTGTTCAAGTAGCCTGCCTTTCAGCACAGAATCTAAATCCACCACCAGAGAATGAAAGAATTCTGCTGGATCCAAAATAAACAAGTGAAGTAAAATGATAACAGGAACTCTCAAGAGAGCACTTTCCTTATAAACAGCTTAGATCATTTCACAAACGCCTCACTAAATTCAAATATCTGAACAGGCCCACATCTCCAGCCAGGAGTCACAAATGCCACTGGCCACTATTGAAGACTTTGGGAGGAGTCAGGTCAAATCTATTTCCTAATAGATCTATTTTATACCATTCTGCTAAAATGAAGAAAAAAAACATCTGCGGCAAAATGTTTGCAGTTTGCTGATTGGCTGCAAAGCCAGGGAGGTGGCCATGAGTTGACCTCACCCTTGGTATTTGCTGTCAGCATTAGAAAAATAGTCCATCCTCCTCACCACTGCCACTGCCTCGTTTCCACACTCATGCACCTAAATTCAGGTTCGGGTTGCTGATTACAGGTTTAATGGGCAGCAGGAGGTTCAGGAGGAAGATGAGAAAAGAGATACAGGCTGAGCCCCATCGCTGTGCTGTCCATACTTCTAGCCCCTCCTCCCACTGCAGGTCCCAATCTGGGAAGAATCTTCTTCCAACAAGACTGTCCAGCCTGGCCAGATAGCTCAGCTGGTTAGAGCATCGTCCCAAGTGCAGAGGTTGCTCATTCAATCCCTGGTCAGGGCAGACACAGTATGTTTCTGTTTGTCTCTCTTCCCCCCTTCCTCTCTCTAAAATCAATAAAATAAACATTAAAAAAAGAAAAAGGACTATCTAAAGACAGCAGACACTTCCCCCACAAGAATGGACCCTTATGCTTCTCTGGTGCTCCCACCCTCCTTCTAAGACCAGGTCAGTATTACCTGGACTTCCCACCAATCTCATTACAGCTCAGGCCCCATCTGGACATGAGAGGACCATCCTTGCATCAAACCTCTCATCCCTGTGGTCCTGCTGCTCCCCTATCCCCCACCCTCCTCTCCGCATCTGGCATTTTCCCTTCTGCAGTCCTCCCTCCCTCTACCAACAACGACCCCCCTCCCTCCCCACCACAGCCGCTGGAGCCTTCTTTCCATTGTTAAATTCCCCACAGGTCCCTAGAAAAGGCTTTGGAGTCGGGAGACCTGGTGGCATCTGGTCTCCACCCTTTTCTAGATGTATGACCTTGGGCAAGTTGACTAATCTCTCCAAACCTGAGATGCCTCATCTGTCCAACAGAGTTTATCTCTGAAAGTGACTATTAAATAAAAATACACTTAAAGCAATTAGCAAAATCCCCACCATACATTCACATATTTAGTAAGTACCCATTTTATACCAGAAAAAGGTTTCATAAATGGTAGCAATTATCATTTTCTACCTCCACCACCATTTAATTTTTTATTGTGGTAAAATATACAGAACATTTTATTTATCATTGACAAGTATACACTTTGGTGGCATTAAGTACGTTCACATTGTTGCGCAACCCTCACCACCATCTATCTACCTCTAGGACTTTCTCAGACTCCTAGCATGACACTGTGTCCATTCACAATCTGCTCCCCTCGCCCCTCAGACAGGGCCTCTCTCCACTGGGGGGCCTTGGCTGAACCCATTTCTCTTTCAACCGCGCATAAGGATTCATCGTCCTCTGAGGCTCTCACAATTCTCTCTGTCACCTACCTATTTGGGGTAACTTCTGTTCACTGGGGGGAAAAAAGGGGAGGGACTTTGTTCCCAATTTTCTCTTGAGCCAGAGGTCAGCTCCTAAACAAGAGCATAGGGGTGAGGGAGAGGTTAGGCAGAGGGGTCTGGACATCCCAGATTAGAATCCCATTATTAATTAACTATGCGGCACTGTGTAATTACTTCAGCTCTCTGGAGGTTAAGTTTCCTCACCTATAACAGGGATAGTAACAGTAAGTCTTCACAGAGTTGCTGTTAAAGTAACAGTTCAGGCACTTTGAGCAGGGCCTGGCTCACAGCACTAGGTAGAAGTCTGCAGCCCTGTCATTCTCACTGCTCCTGAGCTCCTGACTCTAGTCAGCCATCCCCCAGGCCACACCTCGGGCACAATTCAGGGCTCTTGCTTGATGACCATAATCTCTTCTCCTTGTAGTGCTCACACCCCCCTCACTCCCTGGAGTGTGACCCCTTCTTCATTCCCTAGCAGGGTGGACCCCACTACTGATCCCCTGACTCATCCCCTTGCCAGCACGCTTCATTCTCTGTCTCACTCATGAGAATCAATACAAGTCAGCTTTTCCACACCTGAACCCTGGGCCCAAAGTTCCCAAAGAGAAGTTGCACTACTCACGGAAAGATGTGACTACATCTGAATGTCTCTGGCCCAGAAAGGCCCTCAGTATCCTAAGAAAGCCCCCTTCCGTTCCCCTTAACACTACCTCACACTTTCATCATCCTTCTCCTCACCCTGCTCTAGCAAACGTTCTTTCCTCCATTTAACCCAGTAAGCTTGATATGCTACCACTGTAACTTCCTGCCCTTGCCACTTACCCAGTGAAGTATCCACATGCATAACTCTGGCTCCTCCTCTCTCTGCTGCTCCAAATCCACCTTCCCGTTGACCTGTCCTGCAGCTCCCTCTTGCATTCCACGCTGCCTCCACTTGCCTATCTTGTCCCCCTCCATACACAGTTTACCTTCCACATCTCAGCTGTCCTCTCTGCCCGGCCCCACCCAAACCGCCTCACCTAGCTAATCCCTTGACAGCAAGCTCAAGAATCACCTCCTCCAGGAAGTCTCCCCTCACTCCTCCTCCTCAGATTCATTTAACTTCTGCAAACTTCGCTTTGCCATTTGCTGTGATTGTGTCTCTCCCTGAAAACAGAGGCTGCATAGTCCATTGTGAATCACCAGGGTCAGGCAAATAGGGGGAGGGGTAATAACTATGGAATAAATAAAAGGATGAGTGCACATAAGCCCTAAGTGTTTTACTAAAGTATTTTATTAAAAACATGACCAATTAAGACTCATATTCAGCTACTTCCATGATACCATACATTTTCTTCCTCTAATCTACACTGAGAAATATCCCTCCCCCTGCCTTCCCAGAATAATATTCCTTTGATGAAAGAAAAAACCAGAAACAAAACACTAGTTCCTCCTAAACCAAAACAGAAAACCTAAAACAGCAATTTATAAAAAATATCCCGCTGACACTGGCATAGGTAGGCATCTGTGCTATTGTCCAAGCTGAAGAGGAGAAAGGGAAGTTTACTTTGGATGGCTACTTGGGGAGGCAACGACACTCAAGCATTAAGTAAAAAAACTGACCATAATAATAAAACTCGGGTCTGTTTATAAGGCAAGGGCGGAAGAGGAAGCAGGTAACTCCAGTGGAAATTTCCTTCCTTTGTTTAGTTTTACTGCAGGTACAGCTTCTATATTAATTTCTCAAAACTAACCTATGAGAATTTATTTTATAGGAAGTCATTTCGAAGGGCCCTGGGGAGCTGCAGATGGTACCTCAGGGGCCCATCTGTTTAAGGATGAAAGCTTGGCGTACACCATTACATCACCCTGACCTTCCTCAGCAACTTCCTATCCACAAAATCTAGATGTTTGCTCTGTCAACAAGATATTTGTGTTTGTCCCCAGCCTCCGGCTTTGGTTCCTGATTAGTTTTAAAATCATTATGCACCCAAGCTGAATAGGACTACTGTTAGCAGCTGTAAGGTCCTCTTCTGGGCAAAGCCCCAAGTCTGTGGCCTTCAGGGAGTGATTTCTGTCCTTTCTGTATAATTACACACGCTCCTGATTGATGAGCTGATCAGTCCTCCTACCCCTGTCCAGAGCTAAAGCCACTCTCTTCCTGCTCTATTTATTTTCCCAGAGGAGCAGCGGGGAGGGAAGAATGGTATGGGACAGAGGCTTGGGCTCTCTCCAAATAAATGCTCAGGCACTCTACCTTACAGCTTGAGCACTCAGCAGTGTCTCAGTCCAGACCTGCCATCCCTTCCAGTCATCTTGAAAGCTGTCCACATTGGCATTATGGTTAATGCCAATGCAGGTTTTGAAAATATATGGCAGGAAAACAGCTATTTCCTGGATGCTCAAAGATCCCACAATGGCCCAACCCCCAAGCACAGATCCACTGCAATCAAGCATGGCCCCCTAATCACACACATCCGTGATCACCTCTGAAAGTGCCAACATAACCTATATCCTCTCCAACTTCCATTCTCCTCTATGCTCAACAGGGCACAACCACAGGCACAATGTCAACTCTGAGTGCCTGGTAGGCGCTAAACAGCAACCTTGGCAGAAGTTACCATTTAAACAGGTTTTTGTTTTTTAGGGGAAAAGGATTATGTATACAGATATTTGTAACTTACTTTGAAATACTTTTTAAAGTTAGGTGGATAGCTAGGTCTACATATGTAATAAAGCAGAGATCACAAGATCTGAACTGCAGTCTCTAAGTCAGGGGTCAGGAACCTTTTTGACTGAGAGAGCCATGAACGCCACATATTTTAAAATGTAATTCCATAAGAGCCATACAATATGTTTAACAATAAATACAAGTAAATGTGTGAATTTTATGTAAGACCAACACTTTTAAAGTACAATAAGTCTCTGAATTCTTTTTAATAATGTTGTTATGCTGTTGCTAACCATTGATGAATAAAGTACTTCTTACCATTAATGCGACTTCTGGTGCTGCATGGTTTTGCTGATGGCTTTGTAGTCTGGTTGATATGTGGTGAGGTTAAGCTTCATGCAGGTGTTGAGACTTCCATCCGTTAAACATGATCGTAGGTTGGTCATAACGTTCTTCAGATGTGAGAAAGACGAGTGCGCTAACGAAATTCTCCAAAACGCATTTTGAATGATTGCAGGAAATTAGATGTGAAGCCCGCTAGCTTCTGGAGATCAAGTTGTTGAGCAGGGTCACTTGCTGTGGATGCATCTTTAAACTCTCCCAGTTTTTCAAAGTGTAGTAAACAACCTGTTTCAATGTCAGCGATGAAGAGTTCCAGCTTGTTTTCAAATGCAAACACTGCTTGTTGAAGGGATAAGACTGTATTTCCAATGCCTTGCATTTTCACATTGAGCTGGTCCACAAGATAGTAGAACTTCAGGAGCCACTCAGTGTTAGCTAACTCAGGATGCTCGACGTTTTTCATTTCAAGACAAGTCCAGATTTTGCTCAGACAAGCCGCAAAACGGCTGAGCATCTTCCCTTTTGACAACCAACACACATTGCTCTGCAGAAGCAGACCAAGATAATTATTCCCAACTTTATTCAGCAGTGTTTTAAACTGGTGATCATTTAAAGCTAGGGCAACGATAAAGTTCACCACCTGAATGACCAGTGACATCACCTCACCAAGCTGATCGCCACACATCTGAGCACAAAGCGCCTCCTGATGTAGGATGCAGTGAAAACTTAGGATGGGTCTCTTTTCATGTTCACGAAGAAGCGCTACGAATTCTGTTTATCCCCACCATGCATGGAGCACCATCAGTACACACCAAAATAAGTTGATCCATTTGTAGATTTTTTTCTTTAGCAAACTCAGTGAAAGACTTGAATAAATCCTCCCCTTTTGTTGTCTCTTTCATAGGCAAAACAGCAAGACTTTCCTCACGTAGCGTGTCACCAACAGCATACCTTGCAATCACACTGAACTAGAATAAATGGCTTGCGTCTGTTGACTCATCCAAAGTGAGAGAAAAGAATGGTGCTGCATTTATGTTCTTCACTTGTGTTGAAGTGATTTGATTTGCCATCATGATGGTACGATCGTGAACAGTTCTTGCCGACAGAAGCATGTCTTCTATTCGTTTGATTATCTTGTCTTTATCCAAAAAGTTGTCAAAAAACTCATTGGCAACATCAAGCGTGAATGTTTTGGCATACTCCCCATCTGTGAATGGCTTTCCGTTTCTCAAAATTGCTAAAGCACCAGCAAAGCTAGCCGAATTCTAGTCTTCTTGTTGGGTCCAAACACGGAGTTGCTGTTGACTAGCTTGCACTCTGCACAGTAGCTCTTGACATGCTCTCTTCCTGCTGTCCCCGCTGGATATTTCGATGCAAATGTAGTATGGCATGTGTTGAAGTGCTGCTTTATATTTGACCGTTCATCAATGCAATTTTATCACTGCATATTAGACACACTGCAGAATCTGCTCTCTCCACAAAGAAGAATTCCTCTGTCCATTCCTGCTAAAAAGTACAATACTCCTCATCTATTTTTCTTTTAGCCATCTTCTTCGTCAAAAGAGTTTCTGCAATTAGCTTGCCGACTACTTGATTAAAAGGAGGGAAGTTTATTTCCTGACCTCACAATGACCCGTGTACGTTATGCATTATCCAATAAAAATTTGGTGTTGTCTCAGAGGACAGCTGTGATTGGCTCCAGCCACCCACAATCATGAACATGAGCGGTTGGAAATGAATGTATTCTAATATGTGAGAATATTTTATATTTTTAACGTTATTATTTTTTTATTAAAGATTTGTCTGCGAGCCAGATGCAGCCATCAAAAGAGCCACATCTGGCTCGCAAGCCATAGGTTCCTGACCCCTAACTTAGAAGGTAAGTGGGAGAAGGATTACCTAATTGGATCTGGTTAGCCTCTAGCAGATTTGATAACACTTGAAATGGCTGGTAACAGGAATCTAACTGTGAGTCTTCAAAGATTAATATAGTATTTTATGTTGGAATTTACATTCCATCCCTACAAAAAAAATAAGGGGCTTTTAAACTAGAGTAACACAAATAAACATATGGTAATCATCCATTACATTGAAAAAGTTCAATGGCAATAATGACCAACTCTCAGTTTGTCATAATTTTCAATGCACAGCACTGTGCCCACCAGTCAGCCACCTCCAGCACAGGTGCCACACAGGTGTAAATGCAGAGAGAGCTACAGGACAACCTTATACAAACACAGTGGCAACATATCCCGGGAATCCCCATACCACCAGTAAGAGCTTAGAAGGAGCTAGTACTTGCTGAACATTTAACAATACAAGGCAGCAGGCGTTTTACACACATTACCTCTTAGTCTTCACAATCAGCAAGGCAAGGATTAGCCCCATAGATGGCCACTTAATTCAAAACTAGTAAAACTTAAACTCTGTCACCTCCGTCCAACTCCAAGCCTGTCTGTCACCTTTCTACTTATAGTAGTGTCATGTGTCAACAAATGCAAAAGTAGACTTCACCATAGCATTAGCAGCACTTCTAAAAATATCTAGTCAGTTTTTCTCAAAATAGTGCCTTTACAATATAATTGACATATGATGCCAAGAACTCAATTTAAAAATCTAAAAACACTTCTGAAGCCCCAATACAATATTTTAGCACTTCTCATTTAGCAAAATAATATTACGAAGCCCACAAATAAATTTCTAAGTTTTTAAAAAATGATTGCAAATCTAAACTATGAAAACCAACATTTTTGCTATATGCAGATCTCAAATCGAGACATGAACATCGAGACTTTATTTTTTTTTTATTTTCAATGAGGATTAATCTAATTTGTATTCTAAAATGTATTACCTTCTTCCCCTCTAGGTCCTCCTCCCCTTCCACTCACTCTCCCCTCCCCCCGAAAAGAGGTTCTGCTTCTACTATTAACTGCAAAACAACAATTCTATTCTGTGATCTATAAACCATGAAATAAAAAATGTTAGGACCCATTGATAGTTTAATCTCCCTTATCTTGAGATAGAATTCCCCTTAGAAGTTAAACTTAGATATGGCAAGTATACCAGAGTTACTTTGTCCAAACCACCTGAAGAGTTTTTCAAATTAAAATGATTTAACTTCTTAAGCACACTTTAAATGATTTAAAGTGATACCGTCAAATCCACACTGTACATGTCTGGAGTGTCAACGCCTCACCTTAGCATATTCATTCACACAGGAGGCACTCAAAGGCTACTTGCAGGCCTCACCTGTGGTGACACAGTGGAGAAAGCACTGACCTGAATGTTAAACTGAGGTCGCCAGTTTGAACCCCTGGGCTTGCCTGGTCAAGGCACATATGGGAGTTGATAATTCCTGCTCCTCCCGCCCCTTCTCTTTCTCTCTCTTTCTCCCTCCCCTCTCTCTAAAATGAGTAAATAAATAGAAATAAATAAGTAAGAAAACGCTATTCGCTATGGAGTAAAGGAATTCAGGATAAAAGATAATGTCTTCTATTTAAAATAAAAAACAGAAAAGAACTTTAGTAGTTAACTTTTAAAAGTATAAGAAGAAAGTATAAGGGTTGAAATTTGGAGATGGAGAGAAAGGAAATACCTATATTTTTATTTTTTAAGAGTGGAGGAGCCTGGCCCGTGGTGGCACAGTAACTAAAGCATCATCAGCCTGGATCACTGAGGTTGCTGGTTTGAATCCCCGGCTTGCCTGATCAAGGCACATGGGAGAAGTAAGTACTGTGAGCTGAGGCTTCCTGCTCCCCTTTCCCCACCTTTCTCTCTCTGTATCCTCTCTCTAAAATCAATAAATAAAATATATTTTTTTAAAAAGTAGAGAAAGATATATTGTGTTTTTTAAAAAATGGATTATAAAAGTAAAATATAATGAGAAAATAGTGTACAAATAATTTTTTAAACCTGAAAAATTACTGAATCATATCACCCAAGAGCTTTCAGATTTTTTTCTATGTACGCAAATATATTTACAGGGGCCTAGCCTAGAACCTGCACATGGTAGATCCTTAAATGTGTCAAACAATTACTTAATACATACTTTGAAGGTGAAAAAAGGGCATAAATGTGATTATAGCATGCATACCACTCTGTAACCTGCTGCTAGTTTTCAACAAACAGTAAATAGAAGACATCTTCCCATGTCACTCCATGCAGCTCCCTCTCACCTTGTATGAGGCTCTTTATCATTCCATGGTACAGATGACAGTTTTCTCCTGAGCTCCTTTTCAGGTAAACATTTGGTTCCCTCCCCCTTTTTTATTAAGAAATACTGCAATGAATTTCCATGTAAAAAAAACTTTATGTGTTTGTATAATTATTTCTTAGCATAAATTTCTAGAACTAGAATTTCTGGGTCAAAGAGTTGGCATGTTTTAGATAGCACATTGACAAGTTGCCCTCCGAAACAGCTGTCCCATTTATTCTCCTAGCACTACCTGAGAGTACTCATCTACCCATCATCCTTACCAACACTGTTGTTATTCTTTTTCATCAAACCATCGGGAATAAAAGTTATATTCAGTTAACCCCTATCATGCGGTAGGTGTCATCTAAAAACCTCCTAGGTATTATGATAGCCATGTGGAGGTAGGTAGGTGCCCACATACACTTTAGATCTGTTTAACTGATGGGAAACTAATACCCAGAAATGTTAAGTAATTTTCCCAAGGTCATACAACCAGTCAAAGATGCTGCTGGGGTTTGAACCCAGTTCATTTATCACCAGATTTATAGCAATTCTAGAGAAATTAAATTTCATGAAAAGGTCAAAATCCTGTTTAGTCGTCTAAATGAAACCCAGCCATCTCTTTCCCAAGCAAAACCTACTGAAAATTCTGATGTCAAGAACAGTGGGAAAGCTTCTGGGCTCGTTCGAAGACCTGAATTCGTGCTTGAGTTCAGCCCTACAGGTAGCTGCTGTGTGACTTTGGGAAGACTGCTTAACCTACATCTTCTTCCTGGGCTAAAAATAGCCCATTGCTACCATCTCTACTGTAAAATGCTGTTGTAAAGCCCAAAAGGAACATCCACTCTTTCAAAAATACTTGTTGATCTGTCTCCCTGTGCCCTGCACTGTAGTGACAGAGGCCACCCTACCCCAAGCGTCTAGGAAGAGATAAACAACCCAGAAAACCAAACAGCTATGATGGAGAGCACCTGGATGCAACAGAGGCCACAGGTAAAGGAATCACGGTGTTCCTGTTACAAAATAGCAGCTGTTCAAAAAGATGCGGAGAGTAGCCAGCCGCACTACACTCAGGGGAAAATGCATGAAATCATATTCAACAAAAAAGCCTGTAACCAAATGTATACTTTAGTTACAGTCATATCTTTTACAGAGGCATATGCAAGGGTTGGAAGGGAATAAGATCATGGATATTGTATCCAATAAATAGTATCATTCTCTTCTTCCCTTTTCCAAACTGTATAGCATGTCACTTAACATTTATAACTCCCAAAATATTTTAATTGCTATGAGAGCACAGATGGAAGTGATTAATTCAGACTGAAATAATGTATGTAAAAGTGGGAAACTCTAAAACCCCCCATGAATGGTATTATTGTCAGAGCATGAAAGAATCTAGCATTGTGCATAATAGTATTACAGTGCAGTAGCACAAGTTATTTTTACACTGCTGTTTGGTTTATGGCTCACCTGATAATGTATAATGTTAGTCATTTCTTTACAGTATTTTCTTTTTTAAAAGAAATGCATGCACGTGAAAAACGGCCAAACAATACAAAAGGATCTGTACCAAAATCCAAGACTGTCATCTATCCCAGGCCACCATATCCCTCCCAAAGGCAATCACCATAAGTAGTTTCTTATATATGCTTCCAAAGATACTCTATGTATTAATATATTTTTCATTTAATTCTCCTTAAGATCATATATAAACCGTTATTTTAAAATCTGCAAATCACTCTACTACATGGATGCACTATCTATTTAATCAGACTATGCACTATAAAAATGTCTGACAATGCTATTAAAGTTTTTACATAATTATTTTTCCTTACATTTTGATTTTCCAACCTAGAAAGGCACGAGAATCTTTGCAGACATCAGGCTCTCTGGGCTCATTCCCAAGTCCTCCCTGCTTTGGGTCAAACCCAGGCTGAGTATAGTTCTCCTATATATCCTTCCATTACTCATGCTGTTGCTTCAACTGCAACCCATCCCACCTTCCTCTGCTTGGATAAATCTACTCAGCCCTTCAAGAGCATTTAGGTATAACCTTCTGGAAGGAGAGGATTTCCCAACTATCAGGGCAGAGGAAATGCTCGTGTATCAGCTCCTGTCACAGCCTAGCTCTTGGCACTTAACCTCCTCATCAAGAATTTGTATGTCAGCCCTAACCACCAGATTTCAAGTTCCTCCAGCATGGAAACCATATCTTACTAAACTTTGTGATGGACAGAGTTTAGTACAAATTCTAGCACACTAAAAATATTATCACCTTGTTGAATCAGGCTGAAATGAGTAAGGAAACTTCTTAACATCCATTAGGTGCCAAGCCATACTCTTCAGTGGTAGTCAAGCTGGTCCCTACCACCCACTAGTGGGCGTTCTAGCTTTCATGGTGGGAGGTAGCAGAGCAACCAAAGTATAAATAAAAAAATAGATTTAACTATAGTAAGTTGTTTTATAAGATTTATTCTGCCAAACTTAATGAAAATCCGACATAAAGTACTTGGTAAGTAATTATTATTATATGCTTTAACTTGCTGTAACTCTGCTTTATAAATTTTATAAAGTTACTTCCCTACTTTATACATCACCATTACTGTGGAACTGGTGGGCGGTTAGAAAATGTTACTACTAACAGAGATACAAAAGTGGGCGGTAGGTATAAAAAGGTTGACTACCCCTGCTCTAGATGGACTATCCAGTGGTTGGCACTCTCATTAGTTAACAGAGCCAAATATCAACAGTGCAACAATTGAAATTTCTTTTGAGAACCAAAATTTTTAAACTATATAGTTAAGGTACATTGTTATTAACTTAATTAGGGTACTCCTAAACTGGCCTTTGCTAAACACTCAAGGGGCCAAAGAGCCGCATGTGGCTTGCGAGCCGGGGGTTTGCCGACCAAGGGACTATACAAACATTTCTCACTGAGAATAATGATCCCCATTTTACAGATGAGAAAACCAAGGCCCTAAAGTTAAGAAATTTGTCCAGGACATAAGGAAGGCTAAAATCTGAAACCAAGTCCACTTTACTCCAGACTCACTGATCTTTCCATTATACTGTTTTCTTAAAAGTTTTGATGCTGAAAATTAAGTGAAGAGGTCACATACACACAGTCCTGAAAGACAAACCATCATTGCACTGCAGTCCCCAAAATATTCAGTCACAAGCAATCTAGAATGCAAGTCTGAAATGGCAGAAAACAAAGAGGAGGTTATGAACAATCAAATTTTGTCCATAAGCATCCACAAATATGCGCTTAGCATACCCAGGCAAAGTCTTGTAGGAGTCATTCAGAACAAAAAGAGCAAGAAGGCCTCTCCTTTTTTTAAATTTATTGATTTATTTTTTTTTTTAGAGAGAGGAAAGAGAAAAGGGGGAAGGGGAAGAGTGGAAAGCATCAACTCGTAGCTGTTGCTTCTCATATGTACATTGACTGGGCAAGCCCAGGGTTTCAAACCAGTGACCTCAACATTCCAGTTCAACAAAGAACAAGCAGTCTTAAGCAGCTGCAATATTCCAGCTCAATTCTACCACTTTGCTCTCCCTGTGAGCACTGTCACATCCCGAGTTTCTCCTCCCACCCCTCAACTCCACAGCATCTACAGTCCCCATAGCACACTCTAACGCTGGCCTTTGGGTCAGCACCCTTAAAAGATTTCAAATTTGACCAGTTCTCTACAGACACAGCCTATCAATGGGCAAGGGCTGGGACAAGAGGGCAGCACTCTAGGAGTGAGTACCAGGGTCCTGTTAACCAGCTGTGAGACCTGGGACCAGGTATGAACCCTCAACTAAAAACTGGGTATAGTGAGAATGCCTGCTTTCACTACGGCCTTAAGGGAATGAAATTAGGTAATTTAAGAAAAGGAACTAGCACAGAGTCTGGCACTGAGTTGAGGGCTCAACTGGCTTTTCTTCAGTGAATGAAAAACCAACCAGACCGCAAGCCAACCTCCTCCTGTGCCTTCTACCAGGGCAGGGAAGTGGAAAGCCCTGTGATTGACACAGAAAGTAGAAATGGCATTTAGAGAAGGTGAGAGAACAGGAGGAAGTGGCTCCTCCCTCCCACACGTGAGAAAAAATGAACTAATCAGCAGCAAGCAGTTAATGAACCCAAACCTTGTTCACTACGGGATAAAAACAAAAATTCTCCCAAGGGTAACCAGGTACCAACAAAAAAGACACAGGCTGAAAACAAAATCCAAAAAAATAAAAATAAACCTTTCTTTGCTATTGTCAGCCACAAGCCAAATAAGAATGCCTCCTAATTCTAGACGGAAGGCAGAGTACAGAAGGCAGAGTACGGTAGGCAATGGCTATAAAGAAGCACACTGCACAGGCAACCCTAAATGCACCGCCAATTGGAGTGAGGAGGCGGGGCTAAGGTGGCTCAAGGGGTTCCCTTCCAGGTTCACCCTCCCTCTCAGTACTGAGTATGGCTGGGTTCAGGCCGACTTGTTTTGACTTTCTGTTACTCAGTTTCCAAAAAACCTTCAAAAGTCCAGTCTTTCAAAGTCACAGAAAACAAGCGCTGGGAGACTGGGTTATCCACCCAGGTCACACTAAGGCTAAGGGGTCAAGTTGGAACCTGAACTCAGTCTGTCTGGCTTCGAAGCCTCCACCAGCCAAAAAAGGCATGGCTTATGGGGTGGGCAAAATGAGGGAAGGGGTCCAAAGGTACAAGCCTGCGGCTGTAAAATAAGTAAGTCCTGGGGATATAATGTGCAGTAGGGTGACTACTGTTAACAATACGGTATGGTATACTTGAGAGTTGCTCAAAGAGTGAATCTTAAAAGTTCTCATCACAATCAACAAGCATTTATAACTAAGTGTGATGATGGATGTTAACTAGACTTACTGTGGTGATCATTTGGCAATATGTATATACAAACATCAAATCATTATGTTGCACACCTGAAACGAATATAATGTTACATGTCCGGTATATCTCAATTCTTTAAAAAGACACAATTGCCAGAGGAAGGGGAGAAGGGCCTTCAACAGTGGTCAAGATTAATAACGAGTGAATGGTCTAATAACTTGTTGGTTGATGGGGTTATAAACCTAGATTTCAAAGAGCTGAATACTTTTCACTGACTTATTTTCCAGCATCACTGAGATATTACTGACATACAACATTGTATAAGTTTAGGGTATATGTGATGATTCAATACACGCATAGCAAAATGGTTACCACAATTAGATTAGTTACCACCACCACTCCATCACAGAATTGCCGTGTGTGTGTGTGTGTGTGTGTGTGTGTGTGTGTGCAGTGATACCATTTAAGGTCTACAGTTTTGCTAAATATAGTCACCATGCTGTACATGACATCCCTATTTAGTGACCTTTAATCTGTGGCAACCTAGGCCATTCCCAGGCAGACCAAGAACCCCAAGGTATACTCCTCACTCTCTACATCCTAGCTTCCTTTATTTTTTTCATAAGCAAGAATACTTTCAACTTTCTTTTCCATAAGCAAGTCTTATGAAACACTGTGTCTTATTTCCTAAAAATCTCTTGCCAGAGGTCCACTTAAAAGGCAAAAGCAAACCTAATTTTTAGGGCTTGCTATGTCTGAGTTATTAATCCAAATAACTAAAAAGCATCCTTGGCAGAATTAAATATTAATGTACCTAAGTTTCTAAAAGCCATTTCCCTAGATGTTGCTTTTTACCAGAGATCAACATCATATTGTTTAAGGAACTATCCAAAGTTCCCTGAAAGAAGTGAAATTAAAAGATAGCCTCGGCCATACAGAGCTAAACCATTCTCAAAAGTATGATCCTGTCACAACCTGCCTCACTCAACCCAGGGTCTTGATACTAATGCAGATTGCTAAACCCCACTCTGGACCCACTGAACCAACACCTATCTCCTGGAAGTGTGCATTCAGAATAAGTGCGCCAGGTGATTCCTATGTGCAAAACCAGTTAGGACTAGAAAGTACAGGAGCGGGGCAACTTACCTACCCCTCCCACCAAAGTTCTATCCTACGCCTATCCAGGGTACTTAAAAGAGTGTCTACAGGGAGGCTGAGATGCAGCTCCAAAAACCAAACTCCCAATTGCCCCCTGGTATCCCTGAACCCTGCCTCTCCCCTCCGGAGAGGTCTCAGTACTTATACCATTCATTGCTCACTCCTTGCTGCTCCATCTGGAAACAGCCTTGCTTTCTACCTTCAGTCAGCTCTCAGGTACAGTAAGTAAGTCCTCACTTAAAATCCCCCACAGGTTCTGCGACTTGAAATGAAATGAGGTTTAAGGAAATCAGTTTTACCATAGGTTAACCGACATCAACAAGAGTGAAGTTCCTACAGCATCTCACTGCATCACAGTTATTATCAAAATGACCTTGCACAAAATGATGCTATCCAAGGCCATGCTCACAGCATCTCACTGCATCAACGTTATGATCAAAATGACCTTGCACAAAATGATGCTATCCAAGGCCATGCTGCACAGTATTCCTTTTCTGTTCTGGAAGAAGCTCCCATTCCACCCCAAATATCATCTCTCATGCACAGTCTTCTTGGTGTTTTCATTCCCTCCATTGTTTAAGCACAGGACCGTCCACCAGAGTTCAAATCTTGGCTGAGCCAGGTTACTTTGAGCCTGTTTCCTTCTGTGCAAAACGAGGATGACAACAAATGCGCTCCATGAGAAGTATTTTGCTGAAATTACACAAGCTAATGCTCCCTAAATGCATCATAGTAAGAGGTATTCAACTGACATTAGTTCTCTTCCTCCCCCTAACTCAGGCTTGAACATCATCTCTCACGTGACCTACTTCAAAAGCGTCATAACAGAGAGCCCTGCTGCCTATCTGTCCCCACGTCAGTCTCTCCTCCACACGACCGCTGCCAAAGCCTTTCTCCAACACACAGCTCTAATTACATCACCTCTCTACTTTAAAACCTTCAACAGCTATCACTTACTTGACAGGATCAAGTCCATACTTCTTAGCCTGGCATGCAGGGCCTTTTGCAATCTGGCTCTCTCCTCCCTGCAACTGGGTCTAAATGCCAAAGCACTGTCTGTTCCAGTAACAACACTCCAAATATGACTTGTATTTTCATGCCACCAAGCCTCTGCTCATGGTGCTTCCTATAGAAAACCCCTCTCCCCACTTTGCAAAGCGCTATGCATCCTTCACCTCCTCCCTGAAGCCCTACCCAGCCACCTACTTGTCCCCTTCCTCCCCCTCCTCTTCCACTTTTTCCTCCCCTTCCTCCTGCTGCACACATGTATCTCTAACACGTGTACTATGCATGTACTTGTCTGTCAGACTGAGACATGGGACTGGGCCTCATATTCAGAAGGGTACAGTGACAACCCTCGGGAAATATTTGCTGGAAAATGAATGCAAAACTTCCACCATCCTTTGAAAAATGAAAAACAGTTTCTAATTTGTCAAACAGTTAACACCGTCATGGTAACTTTTCATTTCTTTCTTTTTTTTTTTTTTAACAGAATCAGAGAGAGAGTTGGAGAGAGACAGATAGGGACAGTCAAATAGGAACGGAGGGAGATGAGAAGCATCAATTCTTCATTGCAGCTCCTTAGTTGTTCAGTGATTGCTTTCTCGTATTCGCCTTGACCAGGGGGCTACAGCAGAGCGAGTGACCCCTTGCTCAAGCCAGTGACCATGGGGTCATGTCTATGATGCCATGCTCAAGCTGGTGAGCCTCCGCTCAAGCCAGCGACCTAGGGGTTTCAAACCTGGGTTCTCCGCATCCCAGTCCAAAGCTATATCCACTGCCCCACTGCCCCACCACCTGGTCAGGTAACTTTTTATTTCTAAACTGATAAGGATCTTGTATATGTTAAGCTAGCTAAGGCTGCTCTTAATGAAGGAAGCAAGCAAAACCCTGTGAAGGTGGAACATCTTTACAAATTCCATCGGCTTAGAAGGCAATCACTACCCCTGTAGAAATGGTGTCTCCTCACTTTTCCCATGATGGAGGAGAGATATCACACCTTTTGATCCCTCTTGGCTTGACTTTTGGTATGTGGAGCTAGACAATTTAAGAAGTCTCTCTTACTTAAACATTTCCAAAAGGAAGGGATAAATAAAACTGTAGCTTAATGGTATGGAAAAGGTGTAAAAAGCTCATGAGCAGCGGGCTTGCGTGTCCTTAGGGTATCAAAGTCGTTCTCAGGTACTTCACAGGCAGGGAGCACTGTGAGCCCTCACCTCCCTGAAACCTTTTCTCATACAAGCCAGCAACAGCACTGAATGCCCCAACACTTGGAGCCAGCTGACAGAGGTGAACACTTCTTAGTTTACCCATAAATGCCAAGAATGCAAGGCCCATGTCTATTAAGCAGCCTCTAAACTGTTACTTGACTTCTCCTGTTCAAAACTTGGGATATATTCATTCTCTCTTTCTGTGAGTCTTTAACAGGAGACAAAGACAGGAAGGAGAATTCTCTGCCCGCCCCCAACTCTGCAAGGATGTGAGCCCCTTTAGGGAAGCACGGACCCCCTCTCCTCTATTGGGAAGCCTGCTCTCCAGGTTGGCGATAGCCCTGTTCATAAACACACAAATATAACTTAAGTGTGGCGCTCCACACTTACTCCATCTAAATAAAACTGTTTGGTGTTCTAAACCACACTCACACAAAACTCTGCTGAAGTCAGTGGAGCATCTCATGTTCTCACAGTCTTATTAAATCAATGGATTTTGAAAATACTGATTTTCATTAAAATCAGTTTGTTGGCAAGATCCTTGTGCCAATAATAAAATACCCTTTTCTCTTGGGTTCCTTTTTTTCTATAAGTTACCATCTGAAACTGTCCCCATTTGTTTGTTCAAACGTTTCATATAAATATCTAATTGTTTAAATATAAGCAACCAACTTACCATTCAGATTATCTTAAAATCAAGGTCTTATCTGAGTTTCAAAAACACTGATAACAAAAACTTCCATTCAACTACTGAGTCAGAAAATTAAAATTTAAAATATGGTTAAGAGGAGGAAAAGAAAGAAGAGGACCTGTTTTTGTCATCTATGAGCCAAGTCTGGTGCTAAGCATTTTATATAGGTTTTCACCTATAGTCTTAGCATGAACCCTATGAAACAGGAATTACCCCATTTTACAGACAGAAAAACAGAGGTCAAGTAAACTGCCCAGAGCTACACACAAAAACCACAGTTTATCTGGCAGCAAAGATCATGCTTTTTCACTATAGCCTATAAATTTGTATTTTTAAAACGGAAGAGAGCCTGACCTGCGGTGGCACAGTGGAAAAAGCATCAACCTGGAATGCTGAGGTCACCGGTTTGAAACCTGGTCAAGGCACATAGGGGAATTTATGCTTCCTGCTCCACCCCTCCCCTCTCTCTCTTTCTCTTTCCTCTCTAAACTGAATAAATAAAATCTTAAAACAAAAAGGGGAGGAGAAAAAAAGTAAGTGTGTGTGTGTTTTCGTGTACGATATCCAAGGTATCTTATTATTCAAAATAAGCCAATTTTAACGTATAAAACAGTATCCTTGCTTGCTAAGAGATTAATTATAAGAATGTGCTGCAAACTGCCTATGATAGCTACCATTCATCACACAAGGCTACTTTATATATACTATGCTATTCTTCATTAAGACTCACAAAATTCCTTTAAGTTTAATCTTTCCCAGACATTCAACAAGACTTGGAAGGATATCAAGGGAAAAAAACTTAAACAGCCAATTAAGTTAGCAAAGTCAGCTATGATAAGAACTTTTGTTTACATGTCTGAGTTTCCAAGACAATGTACATACAAAATTATCACCCCAAGTCACTTTGTAAGTTATACAAATGTCCAATCACTGTGCAGCACACCTGAAACTAATATTATAGGTATGTCAGCTGTAATTGAAAAATAACAAAAATGTTTTCTAAAAAAGAAAAATTATCACCCTGAGGGTATACTTAGATTTATGACTCTATTTCAAATTAGCATAAGCATTTATCAGAAAAAGAAAATTCCAGTTAAAATTTATCAAATAGAAGTAGAATTAATGTGCTTAGAAATAAATCTTTATGGAATAGTGTTTTACCATTACAATTCAAATGCCCTGCCATTCTGAATCAAATTTAACCACCAAAAAATTTAACACTGAAGCCATTGTACCCAAGAGGCACATGGTTTATAGTCTTAAAATATACTGAAAACTTATATCCATTTAACCAGGCCAACTATTCAGAATACCACCATGTTCCAACCACAACTGAAATAAATTACAGTTGCACCTCTTTAATATACTAATAAAATTAATTTCCAACATACTCTAAGCTCTTACGTATTTATATTTCAAAAAAAATAAACAGACTACTTATGCATTGATAAATTAATGGTTATTCACAAGTCATGGGAGACAAAAGCATGGTCTAGGATCTCTACTTGTCAAAAATATTTAACCTCAATCTAAATATGCCTTTAGAACTAACCTCTAGTTTATAGGAAATACAGGAGACAAAGGGACAAGGTAAACAACACCACAAGGAAACAATTTCAGAATATGGGACAGCCTACCAATTTCTTCTAAAAGTCAGGAGGGAGAGGAAGGGGCTGCCAAGAAAATATTCTCCATTTAAAGAGACCTAAAGGGACAAACCAACAACAATGCACAGTGTACTATGTGAACCTTGACTGAATCCTGGTTCCAAAAGACAAAAAAATGGTGATAAATGACATCTGGGGGACAATGAGATGACATTAAGAAATTACTGTTTCTGTAATGGGTGGTAATTTTTTTTTCTTAAGTCCTTAGTTAAAAATGCATACAAAAGTTTGTCAGGTGAAATTATATGATGTCTGGAATTTCCTTTAAAATATTTCAGCAAATTAACCCAATACTGTTCTCTGACCCGAAGATGCTTTGCAAAAAAAGTTTCTACAGCTCAATGCGTTTGTGAAATACTAAATACTCTGTTGCTCTTCAAGGAGATTCAGAATGAACATTAGAAATAATGATGCTCAAAATTTCTGCAATTAAAAACAAAAATGCCTGTTTTACTTTGGTTAGCCCAGATATTCCCACTTATTTGAACACAGAACCTTTTCCCCCTACCTAACATCTATTTCTTGAAAATCAGTTTCCTATAGAACCCATTTTGGGAATCACTGCTAATTCCCAAAGGAAAGGCTCTCTAAACCCCATGCATGCTCCAAGAACTGCAAATAATAAAAAACTCACAATTGCATCTATGTATCTGCAACTTAGGTACCGCTCACTTTTACTGTCTTCTGCATCTATAAATAAGTAGATGTTTACTCTTAAGTTAACGTGTTTTAAGTCAGACTCTCTATAATATGAAATAATCACTGTAAAATTTCCCTCAAATGTAGTTAAATTTTATTTATTCAATTCCTTTCCTTGGAAATCTATAATGGACTAGATTTCAAGTTCACTCAAGTTGTCAACCATACCTAGTTTTCACTTTCAAAACTACCTTGAGATTTTTCAAAGGTTTCCCCAACCCTCTGCAATGACTCCTCAAAATAAGTTACTGGCTTCACAGTAACAAAACACAGAGCAAAACCTAAAATCAAAACTCTTAGATGGTCTTCCAGTTGATACTTAAGCGTTTCCAGTAACTTACCTCAAAGTCCCCCAGTTATCCATCTTTATGCACCAGAAGTGGTCCCATGCTTATAAACACTTTCTCTGTGTAGCTGAACAACCAGCTCCCAAGACAGAGTCACCTTTCCACAAATTCTACGTAATCCACAGCTACACGTTTTATAGCAAGATTTCAACTAATATCTGGTTGGTTTTTACTTTTTTTTTTGAGAAAAAATGCATCCTGTGCCATTTAAAAGCCTCAAAACCTTAAAACTTTGAAAATACTCTTTTTTTTTTAGGGGGGAGAGGGGTAGGGAAGAAGGGGATGGGAGAGGGGGGTGGGAGAAGGGGAAAGGGAGACAGGAGGGGGAGAGATAGGGAGAGAGGGGAAGAGGGAGGGAAAGGGGAGAGAGGGGGAGAGGGGTTAGAGGGGGAGGAAGAGGGGAAAAAGAGGGGGAGAGGGGGAGAATGGAGGAGAGGGAGGGAAAGAGGAAAGGGGGAGAGGGGGAGAAAGAAACATCAACTCATTGCTGTTCCACTTAGCTGTGCACCCATTGATTGTTTGTCATATGTGCCCTGACCTGGGCTCATACCAGCAACCCCAGGATCAAGATGGTGACCTCAGTGCTCCAGGATACTCAGTCCACTGTATCACCAGCCAGAGCACTCTTAAATGAAAGCAAAAATGGCTAACAAAGAAATTTGAGCTAGAAATCACTGCTACAAGGAAACAATCACATTTGATGTCTCCCTTGCATCTGGAGGGCAATTTACAGAGTTCAAAACCCTTTCATATACATTCTGTCATTTGACCCTCAAAACTTGGGAGAGATGTCTGTTTTCCATCATGATAACATATATTTAACATGGCTCAACTTGAAAGCCGACAACTTGTCAACCCTCAATTATCCTTCCCATGGAGAGAATATTGGCATAAATAATTTGATTCAGCTGAGTGGTATAGAGCCAACAGGGATGATCAAACCAGACCCCACCACAGGGCCTATCTCTCATGATTTTGCTTGGTGGTACTTGCAGATAGCTAACTGTCCACAGGCATTCACATCTTCATACATCTCAGCCTCCAGGACTTTGCTGTCACGCCACAAGGACAGAAGACTCTGCTTTGAACTCACTGCATCTGCCTAGGATTATCCAGTGATGTTTTACACTCCCATCCCAGGGTGTTTCCCATTTTCACCCATGTCAGCGTTCCCACATGAGAGGACAATATATAACTACAGACAACAGATGTGAGGGCAGACAAAACAGCCTTGGAATGAACATGCCCCAGGTTTGGATCCTGAATCCTTCCGTTTACGGCCATGTGCACTCTCTGACTTCAGATTCTTACATGTATGTGAAGCTCTCTCAGGCTGGAAAGGGCTGGAGGTGAGAGAAACTCCACACACAGTAACTATTAAGAGCTGTGTTAAACTACTGTGGGTTCTCTGTCTGCCTCCATTTCTCTGAGGAAGGAAAACAAGCAATTTAAAAAATGTGACTAAGTCAAGCCTGACCAGGAAGTGGTGCAGTGGATAGAGTGCTGGACTGGAACTCAAAGGACCCAAGTTCAAAACTCCAAGGTCGCTGGCATGAGCACAGGCTCACCAGCTTGAGTGCAGGGTCGCTGGCTTGAGCGTGTGATTCTAGACATGACCCCATGGTCGCTGGCTTGGGCACAAAGGTCACTGGCTTGAAGCCCAAGGTTGCTGGCTTGAGCAAAGGGTCACTCACTCTGCTGCAGCCCCCCAGTCAAGGCTCATATGAGAAAGCAATCAATGAACACCTTAAGAGACTAACGAGCCGCAATGTAGATGCTTCTCATCTCCCTTCCTGTCTGTCTGTCCCTCTCACTGCCTCTCTTTCTGTCTCTGTCACCAAAAAAAAAAAAAAAAAATTAAGTCAATACAGGCCCCTTACCATTAAAAAACATAACCCAGACCTGCAGTGACACTGTGGACAAAGCACTGACCTGGAATGCTGAGGTCACGGGTTTGAAACCCTGGGCTTACCTGGTCAAGGCACATATGGGAGTTGATGCTTCCTGCTCCTCCCTACCTTCTCTCTCCCTCTCTCTCTCTCTCTCTCTCTTCCCTCACTAAAAAGAAATGAATAATTTTTTTAAGTAAAATAAAAACATAACCCATTGACAAAGCGAACAGGCAAACAATTTAATAATAAAAGGCAAAACAAGAAAAAAATCATAAAGAAAGTACAATCAATGTACTAGGGGGGTTAAACAAAAGGAACTAACTACACTGCTCACAAAAATTAGGGGATATTTTATTGGTTCATCTTCATTTTGAAATAATCCCTAATTTTTGTGAGCAGTATATTTAAATGCAGAAGGGGGAAAACAGAAAAATGCTAATGAGAAAGCATTATTTATTGAGCAAAGCCTTGAAGGACAATGAAAATTTCAGTGGTGGGGGAGGGGAGAATAGCCTCCTCAAAGGCAAAATTGACACACAGTATGTGACAGTTATAGAATGGGCAGGAGCTCCGTGGTATTTGCAGAGACACAAAGAGGACAACTGGGTCTGGAAAAGAAGGTTACGACCTAGATCACAGAGAATCTTGAAAGCTATGACTATAAGAGGAACAGCCACAGCTCTTATTTGTCCTTGCTTCAGCTATGCTACTTTTTGCTGCAAGTAACAAAAAAATAAGTGATTGTAAGACATGTGAACTGTGGTCTGAAACTTTCTTGTCCATGCAGTCCTAACAGTAAAAAAATTAAACATGTACCCCCAATATGTTTTAAGTTGTATATATATACAGTTGGGCAAAAGTAGGCTTATCGTTGTGAATATGTGAAACAGAGTTTATTCTTTTTTTTTAGGTAGAGAGAGGGGAAAAGAGGGAAAGGCAAAGACAGACAGGAAGGGAAAGAGATGAGAACCATCAAATCATAGTTGCAGCACCTCAGTTATTCATTGATTGCTTTCTCTTATTTGCCTTGACTGGGGGGCTACAGCCGAGCCAGTGACCTCTTGCTCAAGCCAGCAACCTTGGTCTTCAAGCCAGCGACCATGGGGTCATGTCTATGATTCCAGGCACAAGACTGCGACCCTGAACTCAAGGTGGTGAGTCCACACTCAAGAGGGATGAGCCCACGCTCGAGCTGGTTACCTTAGGGTTTTGAACCTGGGTCCTCAGCATCCCAGGTCGACGCTGCATCCACTGCATCACCACCTGGTCAGACCAGAGCTTATTCTTGTATTATTATTTATTAATTATTGCATTATTTATTTGTATTACAACTGTAAACCAACTTTTGCCCACCCCTGTAATTTATACATAATTAAAACACTAGTTTTATGAAGTACATGTATATACTATTTATATAAAACATTCATTAAAAAACTTTTAAAGGACGAGAATGATTCAAACATTAGTCTTTTTTTTTTTTTGACAGAGACAGAGAGAGAGACAGATAGGGACAGACAGACAGGAATGGAGAGAGATGAGAAGCATCAATTCTTTGTGTGGCATCTTAGTTGTTCATTGATTGCTTTCTCATATGTGCCTTGACCAGGAGGCTACAGCAGACAGAGTGACCTCTTGCTTGAGCCAGTGACCTTGGGCTCAAGCTGGTGAGCCTTGCTCAAACCAGATGAGCCTGCGCTTAAGTGGACAACCGCCTGGTTTCAAACCTGAGTCCTCCGCGTCCCAGTCCAACTCTTTATCCACTGCATCACCACCTGGTCAGGCCAAACATTAGTCTTAAGTTTATTTTTATTTATTAATACAAATCCATATATAATCTGTGCCAATTTATTAAATTTTATTCAAGCCATTTCCTAATCTCCTAATGAGACATTTTCTTACTCCTGTATACTAACTACATCATTATCATCAGACTTTCTTTGCAAGAATCTTTTTAAGCCACTTGCCCAATTTATGGAAGTCAATTTATTTAATATTAGGTATTACAGCCCATAAATCCATTTACATGAATAGCGATCACTAAAGGCCAAGATTAAGAATGAGGATACCATTATCAATTTCACCAGGCTGTACAATGCCCACTCTATCCTCGGGCCACCTCAAATAATCTAAGTGACGGGACACTTTCATATGTACCAACCAGTGTGAACTACCTATTAAATACTAATAAAGTTTACATTGGCCAGGTGGTTCAGTGCATAGAGCATTGCGCTGGCACACTGAGGTCACAGGTTCAATCCCAGTCATGACCCATATAAGAAACTATCAATGAGTGCACAACTAAATAGAACTAAAGTAGAACAATGAGTTAGTTGATGCCTCTCTCTTTCTCTCTCTCTCTCTCCCTCAAATCAATGGGAAAATTATTTTAAGCTTAAATATTTTCTACATAAAGTTTTAACATTTTATTCCATACCAAATCATCTAGCACACTCCTCTTTAAAGATAGCTCTCTGTCTCAACACTAAAAAAAATTTTCTCACAAAAGAAGTTCTGAGTCTCAATGGTTCCAAGGTTGATTAATTCAGCAGCTAAAAAAGTCACTGTGGGCCTAACCTATGGTGGCACAGTGGATAAAGCGTCGACCTGGGAACACTGAGGTCACCAGTTCAAAACCCTGCACTGGTCTGGTCAAGGCACATATGGGAGTTGATGCTTCCAGCTCCTCCCCCCTTTCTCTCTCTCTCTCTCTCTCTCTCTCTCCTCTCTAAAATAAATAAAATAAAAAGAAATTTAATTTTAAAAAGTCACTGTGGTCTTAGGCACCTTCCATCTTTATACTCTGTGAGCTCCAGAATGTCAACCTGTTCTATTTTGCTGTCAACCTTAGGTTCCCAATATGGTGGGACCTAATAGGTGTCACATCCCTATTAGTGAACCAGTCACTGGCAAGAAATACGGTATTACTAAAGTTGACATGGTTTAATCAAGATGCACTCCCTGCCTGACCAGGCGGTGACACAGTGGATAGAGCATTGGACGGGGGCGCGGAGGACCCATGTTCGAAACCCTGAGGTCGCCGACTTGAGTGCAGGCTCATCCTGTTTGAACAGGCTTACCAGCTTGAGCCCAAGGTCACTGGCTTGAGCAAGGGCTCACTTGGTCTGCTGTAGCCCCCCAGTCAAGGCACATATGAGAAAGCAGTCAATGACCAACTAGGATGCCTCAAGAAGGAATTGATGCTCCTCATCTCTCTACCTTCCTGTCTGTCTGTCCCTATCTTTCTGTCTCTGTCATAGGTAGATAGATAGATGATGATGATAGATAGATAGATAGATAGATAGATAGATAGATAGATAGATAGATAGATAAACTCCCTGGGGCAGGGGACATACCCAATTTATCCTGAAGTACATGGCCAATGTAAAACTAATCCAAAGCATGATTATGTTATCAAGTAATGTGG
This sequence comes from Rhynchonycteris naso, assembly GCA_037038555.1. Classification (NCBI taxonomy): domain Eukaryota; kingdom Metazoa; phylum Chordata; class Mammalia; order Chiroptera; family Emballonuridae; genus Rhynchonycteris; species Rhynchonycteris naso. The sequence goes on from CM072997.1 coordinate 76,449,325, forward strand.
TAAATTATTACAGTAATGGCCCCTGCAATAAATCATGTAACCACCAGAGCATGACTGAGCCTAAGCGCAGGCAGAAGAACCATCCAGCTGAGCTCTACTCCAATTCCTAATCTAACACAAATAAACAGTTGTTGGTATAAGCCACAAGAAGGAAGGGGGACCAAGATGGGGAATGCTGTGGTTTTGGAAACAAACCATCCCTGCCATAACACTCTATGTATGTAGGACAATTGGGAAAGAAAAAATTATATTCTGTTTCATTTCTACAGATGTTTGTTTTTATATTCAAACATCTAGTTCAGAATAGGCAAGCACTCAATAAACATTAATAATTTATGCTACTAATCCCAAGTAATTCAGAATAAACCATAGCAGAGAGAGAGGGACATATAGTGGGTTACATGGGAATAATGGCCAACACCAGAGTTTTTTGCAGTAATTCAATGCAGAAGTTCCTGTATATGCAGCAATTCAGACCCCAACAGAATATGGAAAAGTCTACTACTCTCAGAACCATGGGGTATACATCACAGGAGCATTAAAAATGGTCACACCCTTTGGCATATTGGTATGTTATGACCAGCAATACCACTTTTAGAAACATATCCTGCATTAGACAGCTAGCTCTTTCTCTTTACCCTGTTCCCTCCCTCTTCCATTAACAATAACCCCCTTCTTTGTGGGACACTTTGTCTCCCCACAGTCCCATCTTGTCGTTCTAATAGGGACTGCCAGCCATAACTCTCCTTTGGCTGGCATCAGGCCAATCAGGTTCTCTCCAGGGTTCTCCCAAATTAAAACTAAAAGTAAACAGTTTCTTGATGATGTGAGGTTATGAAGCTCCCAGCAGCCAGGTACCTCTATGTGCTGAGCACTGTGTTAGGCTCCGTGATTTAATGATGAGTAAATCACATCTGAGCCAAAGGGCTCTGAGGGCCTGAGAGATATTTCTTTCCAACATACCTAAGTGTCAAAAAGGACTGGTTAAATAAATTATGATAATATATGTAACAGATTTACTAAACAGCCATTAAAACTGTGCCAAAGAAGAATGTACTGAAATGACAGGGGGAAAAAAGCACATTACACAAGTATCTATTGTACTGCAGCCCTGGCCAGCTGGCTCAGTGGTAGAGCATCAGCCTAGTGTATGGATGTCCCGAGTTCGATTCTTAGTCTGAGCACACAGGGGAAGCAACCATCTGCTTCTCCACCCCTCTCCTTCCCCCTTCCCCCCCCCTCTTTTTCCTCTCCTGCAGCCATGGCTCTATTGTTTCAAGCTCATCGCCCCAGATGCTGAGAACGGCTCCATGGAGACTCCACCTCACAGGCACTAAAAATAGCGCAGTTGGGAGCAGATGGGCAGAGCGTCAGCCACAGAGAGGGGTTGCCTGGTGGGTCCTGGTTAGAGTGCATGCAGGAGTCTGTCTCTCTTGTCTACCCTCCTCTCACTTGGAAAAGAAGAAAAAAAATCATTATATCAATATATACCCTGGTATGTTGAATGTTTTTTCATATTTTTCCAGAAGCATGAGTATATATGCATGAAAAGGTAAATGCCGAGTGTTTCTTAGAGACTGCCCTACCCTGCACCACGTCTCACAGAGGAAATAATCGACTGTTCATGATAGGCTAGTAATGTAGGTGTGCTGGGGCGGGTCAGGGTATGTGGTGAGTCACTGTGGCTCTGGGCTAAATAGGTGCACATTCTGGGTTCACATCTACATACAACTGTAGCTGAAAGGCTTTTACTAAAATTCCCCCATGGTAGTGGCAAAATTTGTGCTAAAATCCAGGGACTGGGCCATCTCACTAGACTTTTCTTGTCCTTAAAATTCTTGCCTGTGTGACTCTTCTGTTCAGAATGTTCTTCTTGAGCACTCATACCTGCAGGATCCCCAAAAGACAACATCTACCTTAGAAGGGCAACACTCAGCAGTGACAGAGACCCACCCAACAGAACCTCTTTCAATCTCCACAAGATTGTGTTCCCCGATAACCTTCTTTATCAAAAATCCTCCAGTCATTCAAAATCCATTCTCCTGATAACAACCAGAAGCCGCTCCTTGGCTTTGCTGCTCTGGTCCCTTTCTGGTATATGGATTACAAAGTCTCCCAACTTCATTAGCAAACACTGCTTCATCATACGCTTTTCTCACACACGTGGAAATAAATGGTAGGCTTTACAGTCAGTCAGCCAGTCAGTCAGTACTGATTGATACATCCTCTTTTTGCGGTTGAAACACCTTTGCTTGATATTTTGAAAAGACATTCTTCTTAGAATAAGTTTAAAAAGCAGAAGATGGATGGTTTGCTCAGGCAAAACAGAGCCTATAGTCCAGCACATAATTTTATTTTAGAACCTTTTAAAGAAAATCCATACCAGCTTCCAGATGAGTGTCAAATTGCACTCACTTCTCTTAAGCAGGACACAGGACAAACATCAGATTCATAGTGAAAATGGGTCATCTGTAACCTACTTCTTTACCATTAAATCAATAGTCCTATAAGGGAATAATTTATTTAGAAAAGAAAGTGATGCAAAATTAGGTTTATCCAGAAATCAGTAAAAAGAACCCAAGAAGGATGATACCAAAACAGGGACATTCATCTAGGCTTTGTAAATTAAGCTGAGAGATACCAAGATGAAAGGCAAATGACATGTTCATTTCTTATTTTTAAAACGATGTACAGATTTGAGAAGTGATTTCCTTAAGAATGCTGTCTGGGGTACTAGTCCAGATTATAAATCACACTACACCCGGAAGCCTACTTAATATAAAAGAAGTTGAGAATAAACAAATGATAAGTTTGAGGTTTGCGAATTTCTGAACTCCCTGAAGGGAGAAGGTTTTATTACCATTATTAGTGAACTGTTTTTAATCTCTGACATCAAAGCATAGATGTTAACCCTGGGGTTCTGAAACCAGAATAGCCCATAAATGAAATACTGTGAGAAACTGCCACACATTAACATTAGTCTGTTTGTTATGTTTCAGCCAATTCACAGGTGACTCCCTGAATAAAGAGAGGTGTGGGGGAGGAACAGGGGAGAATCAGAGGACCTAGGTTCAAGTTCAACTCATCCACTTATAAATAATATTGAGCAAACTGATCTGACTTACCCCCACCTCAATTTATTTAACTGCAAGTTCAGGGACAAAATATGACAGTTAAACCCTTTATAAACCCCAAAGCACTGATCTATTACAGAACTGATTCCAGAATGCCTGCATTTCTCAAAGTCTTGGAGAGTTATAGAACTTTAGGATTGAACGGTCAGTGCATTTTAGGGATGATAATGATGAGAAAATCAAGGCCCAGAAAAGTGTAAGAGTTTTCTACCAAAACTATCACTGAAATACACATTTAGACAGTACAAATGAAAGCATCCATCCCTGGCTGGTGGCTCAGTGGATAGAGCATCAGCAAGGCGTATGGATATCCCAAGTTCGATTCCTAGTAAGGGCACACAAAAGAAGGAACGATATGCTTATCTCCCTCTCCTGCTCCCCCTACCTTAGCCAATGGTTTAACTGGTTCGAGCCTCACCCCAGGCATTGAGGTTAGCTTGGTTGGTCCCATTGTGTCAGCCTCAGGTGCTAGGAATAGCTCAGTTGATTCAAGCATTGTCCCTAGCCAGGCACTGCCAGGTGGATCCCAGTCTGGGCACTATCTCTACTCTTCTTCCTTAGAAAAATTAAAAAACTATCCTAGAATGAAAATCCCTCCCCATATAGAGTATGTATGTATGTACACACATACACATACAATCCCCACCGTATGATGGTTCACTTATAATTTTTTTGACTTTATGATGGTATAAAAGTGATACACATAATAAATTACATGAGATATTCAGCACTTTATTATAAAGTAGGCTTTGTGTTAGATGATTTTACCAACTATAGGCTAATGTAAGTGTTCTGAGCACATTTAAGGTAGGCTAAGGCTAAGCTATGATATTCATGCTCAATAGGTTAGAAACGTTAAATACATTTTCAACTTGTGATATTGTCAAATTATGGTGGATTTATCAGGATGTAATCCTATTATAAAGTCAAGAAGTGTCTATTTATCTGTATGAATCCTCTGCTTTATTTTGCTTTTGCAAACTTTTACTCTTATAACTTAAAAGTTAAACTAAACTTTTCATCACGAAGATAAAAATATAAAAATAAAGCCAGTTCTCTAGCTATGAGACTCACTTTCAGCCCAACCCAGACAAAACCTTAACAATTGGGTTAGAAATGTCTAATGGCTATTATATCACCATAACATTAACCTCCAGCTGCACTGGCAGGCATCATTATACTATGGATTACAGTTAGTTCTATCAGTCCAGAGATACTGGTTTTAATGTTCCCTGGGAGATCAAGAATTAAGCAGCAACTTAGAAGATGATATTGCCTAAAAATGGACAATTTAATGGAGACAATTCCATTATCTTTAAAAGTGTGCCCTCAATCACCCAGTATCAAAAACCCACTATGGCACCAAGGAAACTGTGGTTAAAGAGACAAAATGTCCTTTTTTTTTCTATAAGCTGTATGAGAAGCAAAAAAAGGCTAACTATGAATCAGTTATGTTTTAGTTCCACGGTGGACATAAAATACGGTAATTTGGACATTTTCATGGCTAAACCAAGAAAGCAGGAAAGCCAGAGTTTCCAAGTCCCTGCAAAAGTTAAGTTTGCGGCAACCCAACTGAAAGACAAGGCCATGAAAAGTGACCTTAAACTTATTTCTGGACTTTCCTGACACCACTAAAATCAATGACACTATTTCCCATCCTTTATTGTCAAATCACAACAGTCCGGAAGCCTGGACTGAGTTCACTTGGCAGGTAACAGGAGCAAGCCTAGGAGGAAGTCCTGAAGGATGTCAGATACCGTATTTCCTTTTCTCCTGCATACTTTTCATCTTAACACCATCAGGATATATTTACCAGGCAGTCTGACTGACAACCGCCAAGAGTTCTGACCAACACAAACTGCAGAAACTGGCATACTGTAGGGGAAGGTCCCTTGTGAGTTCCTTTAGGTAGCTTAGATGAGTAAAACATTCACACTACTACTACAATGAGCACATCTCAGTGGTTCATAAATTCTTTCATTCCCAGCAATCAAGAAGCAGCTGTTAAAATCCAGGAATCATCCTAGTAGGAGATCTGAAATAGCTCCAAGCTGGCCGGAGAAGCTTCAGAACTACTCAACTACTTTTTCTCCTTCCCATCCCACCCTTACCCCCCATAGCAGGAGTGCCAGCCTGGCAAGAATAAAGATGACCCAGGAGGGAAAAAAGAGAGAAAGAGCAGCTGATCTGGTGAAAGAGATGTAGACTCCCTTCACTTCCTCTACAGAGAAATACCAACTCTCCTACCGACTAACAAGGTTTCTCCTTTCCTCTGCTATCCCCACCCCCAGCCCTCCAAACACATTAGTAACTTCTGCAGTCTGGTGGTATGGTATTTCCAGAGTTAGCGACCTCAGCAGTCCTAAGCCCTTTTCTCAAAGATCTGAACCAGGCACTTCCGTTCTGTGCCAGGGTTGGAGGCCCATCCCACGAGAAGATTCAGCTTCCCTTTACCTTGTAACCCGCCCAGACGGCGCTGCAACTCGGGTCAAGTTCAAGATGAAGGTGCCCTCCTCATTGCCCCGAGTTGGCTCTAACAGGGAACAACAGCACTACCGTGATAATTCTTATCACTGCAGGCACGGGGATCTGGGGCTGCTAAGAGTGGGCTGGAGGGGAAGACTGTGTCTGAACCCCACATCCTCCGACCCCCCGGCCGCGGCGCAGTATTTCTACCTGGCCAACGCCGCATTTCCTCTCGGAGCCTTATACAATAAGTAAGTTTTGAGAACGCGAGTCCAGAGACTCTTCTGTCTGCAAACACAACACACAATGCCTAGGCTTCCTTCCTCGCCAGCCATTCCGGAAAGCTGCCACACCAAAGCGGGGAGCCCGCACACCCCAGCATTGTGCGCCTGCACCTCAAAGTCCTTCAGGAAGAATGTGCACCCTGACATAAGTACCACCAAAGTGACCATTCTCCACTCTCCATAGAACAGGGATATTCACAATCCTGATAAAATTCTCGTCTTTTTCAGTTCCCCTCAATGTTCAACCCTACCTAGCTCATCACACACACATCCCGACCCCAACCCACCCCCAAAAAAGAACCGTGGATATGCTCATCTCAGTGTTCTTGGAAGCGAAGCAATAGATTTTAAGCCCAGACGGGGACATTACGACACCACTCCTCTACGTTTTAAGTTCCCCCAGCAACTTCGCGACCCGCGCTCCCCTACACTCCGGGGGCACCCTGAGCCCCATGGTTCTAGGCATGCCTCTCCCCCGCCTCCTCTGCCCCAGGTACCAGGCGCAGCCCAGGCCTTTGCCAAGCCCGAGGGCTACAGAGGAGGCCGGGTAGAGATGGTCCCGAAACAGGAGCGTGCCGCCGCGCATTCCCAGTGCCCCTACCCCCAGCCCCAGCTCCGCTGGGGGCCAGCTCGGTCCTGCGCGGAAGGGATGGCGAAAGGAAGGCGCAGAATCTCCAGAGCCTCCAGCACCAAGGCCCCGGGTGTACAACATGTCCGTGCCTATCCCCGGAAAGCTCCCGGGTGTGCCCAGTGTATGGGGGGGGGGAGGGAGCAGGCTATAGAAACTTTCCCACATACCTTTCCACTCTCCCTATCACCCTCTCCTCCTCCCCGGGACCCTCTCCTCCCCTCTGCACCGCCGCAACTGGCCCTGCCCGGCACACTCGGAGGCCCGCGGCGGCGCCTGGGCAGCCGGAGTTAACTGTCGGGAAAGTTTCCAGCTCTTCGGAGCGATTCCCCACCCCCGGGCCGGGCCTCGGGGCGCGGTCAGCTCGGCGCTCCTCCGCTGCCTCTCCTCTGGCTTCCGAGGCTGCCGCTGCTCCCGCAGCTGCCACCGCGAAGGCTGCGATCCGCCCGTCCCCCCGCCTCGCACGGCCCACACCCGGGCCTCATTGGCAGCCCGAATCCCCGCCCTTGCGCGTGTTCCCGAAGGCACCTTCCTCTCGCGCGCCCGCCCGGGCCGCGCCTCCCGCGCCCCTCCCCGCCCCGGGCTGCGGCGGCTCCCGGGACCCGCTGGGACGCCGCGCGCGAACTTTTTGCCCCGCGCGGGCGCAGCGCTTCCCCGACCCACCTCTCCCTGCCTGGTCCCTAGCTGTCCCCAAGGGGGCTAGTCCTTCAGGGCTAGCCTGTGCCCACCCGGGAATGGAGCAACATGGGTGATAGTTATTTTTTTCTTTTCTTTTTTTTCAGTCTCTTTAAAATCAGTGAAATGACAGGGCCTCCCCTCGTTGCTGCTTTTTGAAAACAACTGAGGAGGACATATGGGAGCAATTAACCAAGTTGAAGTTTTGGTGAATACTTTAGGGTGACTTGTGTCTTGAATTTTCTCTGCCTCACTTTCTCTCTCTCTCTCCTCTCCTCCTCTCTCCCTCTCTTCCTCCCCCCCCCCCCCCCCCCACACACACACTAAGGCAAGAATGAACTCAAGGAGATGGAAGGTAGGGGGGGTGCATTTCCCCTGCTGGCTTTTTCTTTCCTGAAAGCAAATTAGTGATGTTCAGGTAGCGGAGATGGCCTGGGCAGCCCCGGGCCGGGCGTCTGCAGCCTCCTCTGACCATGCTACATCCACCGAGGGCCTAAGACGTGCTTCTCTGGGCGGGAAGAGGTGGTATGGATGCGGGAGAAACACAAAGATGCCATTATTGTTTTGGTTGGTAAAAGTAAATGGAATTACCGAGTTCCCAAAATGTTGTTATTCCCCAGCAGAGCGAAAGTTGGGACAGGGCCTACGTATTCAGGAGTCCTGGGTTTACCAGCTTCACCCAGGAATCCTAAGCAGCCATTTCAGGCTGGGGCTCAGCCTACTGCCTACCCAAAACCATTTAAACCGGCCTCGGTAGCGATAGCGAAGGATCAACCAGGACTGCTGCTGCCTTATGTGGCCTGCGGGAATTATGCACAGGTCACCCCAATCGTGTCTGGAGCAAGGAATACAGAAGTTGCTGTAAATGGATTTATTGGCAACCTCTAACCTTGCTGTGGCAAACCTGCCTTTAAAGACAACTGCTTTAAACAAGTTCCCCCATAAAAACTTCAACTTCATGCGGAGCTTCCCAATATAAAGATATCTGGGGAGGGGACCGTCCATATTTAAAGTTCTTTTGAAAAGGGAAAAAACAAAATGCCACAAAATAGCTCTATATAAATAAAAGATGACTGAAATTTGCTGGGTTTTCCACCCGTGGTTTCAAAGACTGGATTATTACTGGGCTGATATTTGAGTGGTACCCGTTATCAGCAGCCTTGAGGTTTTCCTGCAGCAAAGCAGAATATGAATATTTAAATTAAAATATAAACTTATTAAACCAACAAAGCTATTGACTTATTTCTTCACTCTGAAATGTCTTGTGTTGCTGAAAAACAAGGTATTATGCTTTATTTAATTTCTCTTGAAACAAAATGCATAAAAGTTACCAATCTTTCACCAATGGATGAAAAAGCCAGACCCCAACCTCAATAATAAAAGAATGACACAAACAACAAAGCTCCACAGTGTTTAATCTGAAATATTAAGATATAAAAGAAACGATCAAAGAGTAATAAACTGGTACAATTCCCTATCTCATACTTCTTTATAACGGGTGAAATGTATAGTGGATAAAATTTATAATTTGCATCATATTCTGTCTTTGGCTCTTCTAAGTGACATTCTCCAAGTTTTTGATGAAATTGCTTTGTTAAATTGGGCTTTGAAGACAATGAAATTTATTCCCCCCCTCCCTCTATCCTCAGAGCTCCCTAAATACCACGTAGAAAAACACAAAAGTAATCATGTTAATTACCGACATCATCTTTAGATTAGTTGAAAAAATTTTGTCTTTATAGTTTCAGAAGTCATAGTCACTAAAGAAGTAACTTCATCACTGCCTAGTTAGTGTTTAACATTCAAAACAGGCATACAGCTAGCAATCTGAAATTTGTACACAGAAGGGCCCTGTCTCCCTTTCTTCCTGCAGTGCTTATATAATCCAAACTACATATGTTATTATGCAGAATCTGATCTCCAGCTTTAAGCAGCTAACATTACATACAGTATGTCATACTAACAACATCAAAGCTGTCTGAAGCTGTGAGTGAAAATGGTACATTTTATAGAAGACAAGGCCAAAAACACGTAGTAATAAAAATTCATGGGTAAGGGGAAAAGGGGATATATTATGATCAAGTCTGTAAGAAAATATTTGAACATTTCTAAGCATCTAAATATGTCTGTGAGGTATTAGCTGAGCACAGGTTCAAAAAATGAATTTTAATGCTTTTTAAAATCTGCTTTCCCTTTTAAAAAGAAGATACTTTTAGTTATTAGGTGATTTATTTGTATTTTTAGGGGTAGGGGAGAACAAGAGTCACCTCTTACTTTTCTTTTCAACCCATTGAGGGTATTTCTGCTCAACCCATTCAGTTTGAAAATCTCACTCATTATGTTTCTGTTGATTCCATCTGAAAAAAAATTAAAAGAGAAATAGCACATAATATTACATGTTGAACATAGTCACCAAATATACATACAATATACTGGATTCCATTTTTTAATTTTCTGTCAGTTTTCTAGTGATGTACCTTTTCTCAGCAGTGTAAAAGAAAACAACAAATAAGAAACTAGTTATTTTACCTCACAATTGACTGCCCAGGGCAATAGGCTGAGGAAGGCATGAGAAAAAAGTGTGGCTTGTGAATGTTAGAATGCTTTTTCCCTTGCTCAGATTCTTGAGCACTTCTATTTTAAATCAAGCCCAAATTAGGTTCATAGCCAGCGTTTATTATGGTATGTGTAGTATAGAATACACAGTGAGAATTGAAATGTTTAAAACAGTATAGTAATTACATACAAAAACTGAGACAGAACTAAAAAAAATTAAGGCAAGTTAAGAAATCCAGACTCAAAATAATTCAGCCCACTAATACTTTTCACCTACTTTGGAGGTCTTTTAATGTTTACAGAATTCTGCTTTGGCCCATTCAATCTTCCTTTCCCTTTTAACATTTTGGGGAGGAAAAGAATTTTTTAAAGACATGGGGAGTAATGAAATGGGTTATAGTTAGAAATCAGCTGGGAAAAGCAATGAAATTACATACCCCTACACAGTTCCTGCATGGGTAATGATCCATGGTTGCACATGGGTACCAACGCCATGGTCAGAAGTAGACTGATATAGCAAACATTCATCCAGGGATATTGAAAGCCATAGTTGTGCAGTTAGCCAGGCAATTAAAAGTCATCTAATAAGACATATAAACCCCCTTGCAGGTCTAGCATATGACCTGTTAATATTGTAGAAACTCATCAAATAGGGACTAGGCAGTGAATTATTTAAAACAATAAGGAATCCACTGAGGGAAGAAAGGAGGGAGATGGAGCCAGAGGTTCATATTTCCTTATAAGAATGTAGGAGTAACAAATCCTGGAACAATCTAGTCTAAGATGGTATGTCATCTGACTAGTATTTTAAAAGATTTAGTCCAATCTTCTGATGGTTCTATAAGGGGAAATAGAAATTTGCCATGTTCGGCAAGGGTGAGATAATGCTATCAGGTAGTAATTCCTCCAATAAACGTTGTTGAGTCTGGCTAAAATGGCTTAAGAAGAAATGGGCCATTTAACATCTACACCTTGGGAATGGTGCTTTCCCTTTCCTCAGTGTATAAAAAGGCACTGACATAGGAATCATAATACCTAGACTTCAGTTCTGACTTCGGCAGTTGTTGTTTGCAATTCCTGGCAAACCACTTAGGCTTTTTTAGCCTTGAGTCCCTCATCTATGAAATAAGAAGGACAGCATAAAATCTCTGCTTCACAGGTTTTTCAGGAAGATTAAATAAAGTAAGATGAAAAGCATTTAATAAATTAGAAAATACAGAAGCTAACTTTTATTTAATAGATAAGAAGCTATGTTTTCCCCTCCCTGCTGCCTGGAATCACTTTGGTTGGAATAACAACCTACAGGCTTGGTCGGAGCAGTCCTGAATGCTACATTTGCCAAATGTGAAAGGAAGGGAACCTGAAAGATGATTTAGCAGTAGAGAATAACTCCAATTAAGGTCTCAAAGGCTCATCAGAGGGTAAATTGGCAGTTCTTGTCTCAAACAGTAGCAGTCAGGGCCCATTTACAGAGTTGTATTTTTCTCCAGTTAGTGATAAAGAGGAAAAGTTGTAGTCTATAAACATTATGGGCGTATTTCATTTTATGTAAATCAACACACAAAAAGTCCTAATTACACAATATACTGACTTAAAGGCAATGTCTTCTTTAAAAAATTCTTGCTGAGAGTCTTTGCAATTGCCACTACAATCTTATTTACATTTCTAATTACTGTTCACAAAAATTAGGGGATCAGGGAACGTCCAGATACTCTAATACTTTCAGCCTTTTGTATAGTACAATTTCACCAATGCATTCATTTACATAATCAAACAATTTTCTTTGACTTGTCATTTGCTTTTCTGATGTTCTTGTTTAATTTTTTAAAAATCAAATGCTTTTTTTTATTGCTTCATATTCATTTTAAAATATTCCCTAAATTTTGTGAACAGTATACTAACCATCCTTTCAATTCTGTGAAATAGTACAGATAAATATTAATGAGCTTGAACCCATATGTATGTTTTGTGTAAGATCAAGCACTAGTTCAAACTCTTGCAGCTGCATATTTATTTGAAGAAATATAGGTCAGAGAATAGCACCTACTAAATGTTTTGGTTTAAGAGGGTTGTGTTGCCTGACCAGGTGGTGGCGCAGTGGATAGAGTGCTGGACTGGGACACAGAAGACCCAGGTTTGAAACACCAAGGTCACCGACTTGAGCATGGGCTCACTAGCTTGAGCGTGGGGTAGCTGGCTTGAACATGGGATCATAGACACAACCCCACGGTAGCTGGCTTGAGCCCAAGGTCGCTGGCTTGAGCAAGGGGTCACTGGCTCTGCTGTAGACCCCCAGTCAAGGCACATATGAGAAAGCAATCAACGAACAACTAAGGTGCTTCAACTATGAGTTGATGCTTCTCATCTCTCTCCCTTTCTGCCTGTCTGTCCCTATCTGTCCCTCTCTCTGTCTCTGTCACACACACACACACACACACACACACACACACACATACACAAAGAAGGTGGGGGGATAAATATGGAGAGCCTAGACAAAAATGGAAACTTTGGTTTTGTTTAAAAATAACTTTGCTCTTTTCCCTTTAATTATCAGACAACCTATTCTAGAAACGGATGAGGAATACTGATACTACTGATGATAATGATAAGTTCCTAGAAGGGAGAGAGGTTTCCCCACTGAAAAGCAATGCAGAATAGACAGAAGCAACTTTAAAGCTAAAATGTATGTGAAGCAGGATTCTTGCATTTGGAAAAGTATTTTTTTTAAATAGTTTTGGGATTTTCATACAATAATTAGAAGTTCTATCTAGGTCTATTAAAGATCTGAGCATTTCAGATTTGGGCTGAAATGTTTGAATATAAACTTTTGCTATTTCTTCCTTTAACGTCATGTCTAAATGTTTCAATGTTTATAACAGGAGTCATGTCTGCCTAAGAGAAAATAGGGCACTATGTAATTATCAGGAGAAATTAAACTACTGGGCTTCATTAGAGAAATCACCTCTTACCTAGAGCATTTGCTCTAAAAACCAGCTACTTAGTAAAGATTGATTTGACTACCTAGTGAGCTGTAGCTCAAGCCTTGTTACCTTTCAGTGAATTCAAAGCTCTTTCTAAGCCTCCTTTTGCTTTTACAGCTAATCTGTTGCCTCTCACTCTTCAAGGTTTTTTAGTGCCTTTGAAAAGACCACCTGAAGGGAAGGAGATTACAGATACAATTACAGTAGAAACAGGTGAAAAGAAGATGTCAGAAACCCAACATAAGACAGCAATCACTAGGGGTTAAAATTAGATAGTTTCCTCTTAGGCTTTAATTCTCCACACCCTCATCCTACCCCTAGGAGCCAATCAGAATGTCAGAGGTCTAAATCTTGACAACAAATTGGTATATGCAGTCAAAAAATAAATTGTCCTGATTGTTGTCTGCTAAGCTACATTTAACTTATTCAAATCAGATGGCATTTAGAGAAACTGGATCATAACACATTGCTGGTATAAATATAAAATGATACAACCACTCTGGAAATTGGTTGGGCAGTTTAAAAATATATATATGCAACTACCATATGACCCAGGAATTTTACTCTCAGATATTTATCCCAGTGGAATGAAGAGTTGGGTTCACATAGAGACCTATACTCAAATATTCATAGCAGCTATATTGGTAATAGCCAAAAAGTGGAAACAATCTGGACATCCTTCAGTAGATGAATGGTCAAATGGTAGTACAGCCATGTTAAAAAGGAGGGAATAAAATGGACACAATTTGATAGACTATTTAAGGAATTATGCTGAATAGAAAAGCCCATTCTGAAAGGTTATATACTTTACAATATATTTATATATTATTCTTGAAATAACAAAATTATAAAAATGGAGGATAGAGTAGTGGTTTCCAGGAGTCAGGGATGGTGTGTGTGGAGGGGGGTGTAGCTATAAAAGGACAAGAGAAGAGATCCTTGTAGTGATGGAAAGGTTCTACTTCTACACTGGGTCAATGCCATTAATTATCCTTGTGGTAGTGTACTAAAGTTTTGCAAGATATTTCCATTTGCGGTAAAATGGGTAAAGAGCATAAGAGAGCTCTGTTGCGTTATTATTAACAATGATCTCAAAACAAAAAGGTTAATATTAAAAAATAAGGTGGAAAGGCCCTGGCTGGTTGGCTCAGTGGTAGAGTGTCGGCCTGGCGTGTGGATGTACCTGGTTCCATTCCCAGTCAGGGCACACAGGAGAAGTGTCCGTCTGCTACTCTATCCCTTCCCCTTCTCTCTCTTTTTTTTTCTCTCTCTCTTTTCCCCTTCTGCAGCCATGGCTGGATTGGGGCAGGTTGGCCCTGGGTGCTGAGAATGGCTCTAAGCCCCAGATGGGCAGAGCATCACCCCCTAGTGTGCTTGACAGGTGGAGCCTAGTTGGGGCGCATGCAGGAGTCTGTCTCTGTGCCTCCCCTCCTCTCACGGAAATAAATAAATAAATAAATAAATAAATAAATAAATAAATAAATAAATAAATAAGGTGGAAAAAAATATTCAGGAACCAAAAACCAAAATAACAGATAAAGTGTCCATTTTTTTTAAAAAAGGTCTTGTTTATCATCACTTAGAATGACAAATGTATCAAAAGCAAAGACTGGTTCCAGTTGTTAAAACATAACATCCAGAGTCCCTTGAAAAGAATGATTTGTACAATAAATACACTGACAAGCAAATGACAGAGTGGCTTAAAAGCTGATCATAGTGAGTCTGACAGCTCTTTCTGCTAGAATATGAGCTCCATAAGGACAAGGAACATGTTGCATGATTGAATGAATACAAATTGTGCAGTTTTCCCCAGTTATCTATTGCTGTGGATCAAACCACCCCAAAATCAGTGTTTTCATATAAAAATGATTGAGAGTTTGACTGGGCTCAGCTAGGTAATTCTCACTCAGGACACTTCATGCAGGTATAGTCAGAATGTGGCTCTGGTGGAGACCAGCACCTGGACTGAGAAGACCCAGAACACCTGGTGCTCCTTACACATCTCTGTTTCCATGTGGTTTCTCCATTAGATGGCCCCAGCATAGCCAAAACCTCTTACATGGCAGTTAAGGGTTCCCAGAAGCAAAGGGAGCTCCCAAGAGCAACAGCAGGAGCTGCATGGCCTTATCTAATCTACACTCAGAAGTCACACAGCAACCTTTAATGCTCTTGTTGAGAGTTACCATGTTGTAATAAAAAGACCTTGGGCTTCAGAGGCAGGCATACCTGCATTCCTAACCCAGTTCTCCCCTTCTAAGCTATGAGCCTTGGGCAAAGCGATTTAACCTCTTTGCAACCCAAAGTGAAACTAGTATCTTAATAACTGGCATCAGAATTTCCTAGATGGTCTTTAACAGGAAAATATTCATTGGGTCAGGAGGCGAGACCTTTGGTCCTAAGTATAAGTTAGGTGGGCAAGGCATGGCAGACAAGGGGCCAGACTTCTCTGGGCATGACAAGAAGAGAAATTTGTATTTGCTGCTGAGGAGAGGAGGTAAGAGGAAACTGTAAGACAGCAAAAGTTACATAGCAATGTGTATGAAGGGCTGCCCTTACCAGAGAAGCTCCCTGCAATGGAGTGGCTAAATGACAGTTTAAGAATGAGAGAGTGCCTTTTATTAAAGTTGAAGCTATTTGTGGTAATATGTGGCTTCTGTGTGTTGTTCTATGCCATTCTTCTTCCCTCTGCAGTTGAGATGAGTTATACTTTTTTTTCTTGGGAGAAAGAGAGATAGAGAGAGAGAGAGGCAGGGAGAGAGATGAGAAGCATCAACTCATAGTTCATCATTTGAGTTGTTTATTGATTGCTTCTCATACGTGCCTTGACCGGGAGGCTCAAGCTGAGCCAGTGACCCCACACTCAAGCTGGTGACCTTGGGGTTTCAAACCTGGGTCCTCAGCATCCCAGGTCCATGCTCTATCCACTGCACCACTACCAGTGAGGCCACACAAGTTATACTTTTAATAACAATTATTGTAACTACTTTTCAATATAATGGTACATAGTAGATAATAAATGGTAACAGGTATTATAGTTACTAATCAAAAACTCAAATTTACATATCTTAATAAAAATGACTTATTATTACTTGATATACTAGTTAACTAGATTCCAAGAAAACGTAGATTAAAGAGCTTCCAATAACGGGGTGTTATTTTGGCTCACTTAAGTAACAAGGCCACAGGTAGAGCAAGCTTCACAATTGGATGATCCAGAAACTCAACCATATCACCAAAGATTCGTTTTCTTTCCAGCTCCTACTCAGCTATCCTGTATATAACATCAGTTTCATCCTTTAGCTTAATGCTGATTTCCCTTGACAATCAAACATGGCTGCCAGCTGCAAATGGATTATGTCCTTGTGTTTATATCCAGTAGAAGAGAATGCCATTCCTATTACAACATTCTAAGGCAGAGTCCTGAAATTCGCCTTGAAGGTGATTGGTTTGCCTTGATATGTATGAACTACAACAGGAAAGGGTACATTCCCAAATGAATATCTAATTAGGGAAAAGCAAACCAATAAATATTCACCATAATGGGCAAATTAGAGTTACAGACAAAAGTCCTCCAAATTTGAACAATATGAGGGAGAAATAATCAAGGGGACCTTTGGTGGTTTTTACCATGATTAGGGGAAAGAAACCCTGTTGGAAATCACAGATATAATAAGAAGCAAATTAAAGGGAGCAGGACATGATAATAGATTGAAAATGAAATAAGAAGGACTGGAAGGAAAAACACACGTAGACAAAGATAAATTAATTGCAAGAGCCTTGGCTCAATAAGAAACTAATGGTTTTTTCCTCTTGAACATAAATGACACAGAGACCTAATTATAAGGCTTATTAGAGTCATCAGCAAAATGGAAAAGAACAGAACAGAACAACTTGTAATAAATCTCACCTTAAAAAGGTAGGAACAAATACTAAATAGTAGATGGAGACAGTAAAGGAGTATCTGAAACCCAATTATCTAACGTCAATATTTATGTGATTCTTTTCCCTTTTAATGTATAAATACTTTGAATGCTACAAATGAAATAAAGAAAAAATAGTGTTTAACAATAAGTATTGAAATTATATAATATTTGTATTAGTTTTCCACCACTGCTGCCACAAAATGCAACAAACTTTGTGGCCTACGACACAGAAGTTTATTTTTTCACATTCTGGAGGCCAGAACAAAATCCAGATGTCAGTAGGGTGATGCTCTCTGCTTCCTCTGAATGCTCAGAGAGAGAAGCCTTCCTTACCTTCCCAGCTTCTGATGACTCCAAGCACTTCTTGACTCATGGGTGCAAAATTCCTGATTCTGCCTCCATCTTTTCATGGCCTTCTCCTCCCTTGGGTCTGCACCTTCCCCTCTTTTCTCTGTCTCAAATCACTCTCTGCTTTTTCCTTATAAGGACACTTATCGCTTAATTTAGGGATACCCTACCCAGATAAACTATGATGATCTAATCCCAAAACCCTTAATATAATAATACCTGCAGAGAGTTTATTTCTAAGTAAGTAACATTCACAGGTTCCAAGTTTTTGAACAGGAGCATATCTTCTGGTGAGCCACCACTCAACCCACCACAATATTTGTTAAAACATAAAAATAAGCTAACAAAATTGAATAAAGATTGGAAGTCTATATTTAAATTTACAAATCAGTTACATCAACTAATGAAATGTTTACGGTTTTATTTATTTACTTTTTTGTTTAATAAAAGTAATTTAATATATTGAAATAATGTACACAAATGTAACCATGTAGAAATTTGTATCATTACCCTTAAAAATACGCAGTTAAGCCTGACCAGGCGGTGGCGCAGTGAATAGAACGTTGGACTGGGATGCGGAAGACCCAGGTTCGAGACCCCAAGCTCACCAGCTTGAGCGCGGGCCCATCTGGCTTGAGCAAAAAAAAAAAAAAGCTCACCAGCTTGGACCCAAGGTCGCTGGTTCCAGCAAGGGGTGGCTCGGTCTGCTGAAGGCCCGTGGTCAAGGCACATGTGAGAAAGCAATCAATGAACAACTGAGGTGTCGCAACGGCAATGAAAAACTGATGATTGATGCTTCTCGTCTCTCTTCGTTCCTGTCCGTCTGTCCCTATCTATCCCTCTCTCTGACTCTCTCTCTGTCCCTGTAAAAACAAAACAAAACAAAAAAACGCAGTTAATTTGATAAGAAATGGATAAAGTGTTTTTCTGTTAGGAAAATCCATTTCTGCCTGACTGGTGATGGCACAGTGGATAGAGCATCCATCCGGGATGCTGAGGTTCCAGGTTGGAAACCCCGAGGTTGTCGCTTGAGCATGGGCTCATCCGGATTGAGCATGGAGTCACTGGTTTGAGCATGGGATTATCAAAATGATCCCATGGTCGCTGGCTTGAGCCCAAAGATTGCTAGTTTGAAGCCCAAGGTCACTGGCTTGAGACCAAGGTCACAAGGGTTCACTGGCTCAACTAAACTCTGCCCCACCCTACCCTATCAAGGCACGTATGAGAAGCAATCAATGAACAACTGAAGTGCCACAACTAAGAGTTGATGCTACTCATCTCGCTCCCTTCTGGTGTGTCTGTCTCTTTGTCTCTCTCTCTTTCTTGTGCACACAATAAAAAAAAAAGATAAGTAAAGAAAATCTGTTTCCCTAATAGTTTTTAAAAGTGCAAAATGGAACTTTGGGGAGGCATTATACACATATTACCCTAATAAAATATTAGAATTATAAGACCCAGGTTATAAGTCAGAGTCTAGTCAGGAAAATAGAAACCAAGCTATGTATTTCAAAGAGAGGGCATTTAATAAAGGAAACTATATTGTTGGGAGAGCTAAAAGCAGTGGTGGGATTCAAATAATTTAACAATTGGTTCTCTGCCCTAAGGACAAAAAAAGAAAAAAAAACAACTAACAAACAAAACAATATACCAAAAGGTAGTTTATTATTTTATTCATTATACTTAAATAAGAACAATAAAAGAGGTACACAAAACTAGATTTTAAAAGAGTTTTAAAATATTAATGAAAAATATCAAATAATACCTGACAAAAAACAATAAAGTTGTTATTTAAGCTATTTCCATATTGCTTCTTTTCTAATTTATTTTTTATCTTTTTATTTTTTTTTTTTGACAGATACAGAGAGAGGGACAGATAGGGACAGACAGACAGGAAGGGAGAGAGATGAGAAGCATCAATTCTTCGTTGCAGCACCTTAGTTGTTCATTGATTGCTCTCTCACATGTGCCTTGACCAGTGGGCCACAGCAGACCGAGTGATCCCTTGCTCGAGCCAGCGACCTTGGGCTCAAGCTGGTGAGCTTTGCTCAAACCAGATGAGCTCATGCTCAAGCTGGCGACCTCGGGGTCTCGAACCTGGGTCCTCAGCATCCTAGTCCAATGCTCTATCCACTGTGCCACCTCCTGGTCAGGTCATCTTGCTTCTTTTTTTAAAAAAATTTTTTGACAGAGACAAAGAGTCAGAGAGAGGAACAGATGGGGACAGACAGACAGGAAGGGAGATGAGAAGCATCAATTCTTTGTTGCGGCACCTTAGTTGTTCACTGATTGCTTTCTCATATAATGCCTTGACGGGGGATGGGGTAGGGGGGAGGTGGCTACAGCAGAGTGAGTGACCCCTTGCTCAAGCCGGCAACCTTGGGGTTTCAAACTTGGGTCTTCCGTGTCCCAGTTCAACACTCTATCCACTGTGCCACTGCCTGGTCATGGAATGAACATCACTACGGGCACTTAGGATACGCTGTTGTGCAGATGAATGTTAAAAAAAAAGTAAGGAATGTAAATTTGTGATTTCCACATTGGGCAGCTGCCCAGGCGCCCACCTTAGAGAGAAGCCTGATTACAAGTACCATTTTCCCAACCGGTTTGCTGAACTCAACAGGTCTACTGAACCGGTACAAACCAGCTGAATCCCACCACTGGCTGAAAGGTCAAAAAGGGAAGGTAGGTAACCCTGCAATTAGTAAAACAGAAAGACAGAAGGCAGCCAAGGCAACCTAAAGGAGGAGGACATACTACAATGGGATAGAACTATACTTTTTACTGTGTCACTGGGAGTACTAAAAGGACCCTGGGTACACAGGGGAAGAGGATACCCAGAAATGAAATCATTCCTGGAGATACTGCCAGGAAACAGAAAAAAAGCAAACTATGACTTTTCCCATCTTTCCTTTGAATGCCTTCAAATTTTCTGCCGGCATCTACTATCTGCAGAACCTAACAGGAAGCAGCTAGTAATGAAGCCTGGGGAATGCGGTTTGCAGGCTCCTACCCCCACCAGCGTTTCAAAGCAGATTAGAGAAGGGTTGATGTGGAGCTAAGAGACAACAGGTAAGTAATTAGCACACCCAATGATGTAGGAAAGCAGGTATATTTCTACATTATTTATGACACTGTAAGTTGGAACACCAAGATAAATAACTTTTCATACACACTGACTAAATAATGCCACTTTGGGGAACATGATGGAAAGAAATAACCTAAAGGCAAGAAAGAAAGAAAGAAAGAAGGAAGGAAGGAAGGAAGGAAGAAAAGAAGGAAAGAAAGGAAGAATTTATATAAAGATGTTGGAAGTGACATCATGTATAATAGCAAAACCATGAAAACAGCCCATATGCTCAACAACAGGGAGACTATTAAGCAAGCCATGTGGATTGATGTGATAAAATACTCAAAAGCTTTAAAGAAAGAAATATATATTTCAAATAACTATGAAAATGTTCATGTGAAATAAATTTACATGTAAAAAGTAGGATCCAGAAGTCTACTGCAATAATACAATTGTGTAAAAATGTATGAAAGTATATAAACAAAGATCAGGGAGACAGTGATGTAACTGGTTTAGAACTTAATGCTTTTCAGATGTCTTCTTTAAATTTGCTGAAGTTCTTAATTTAAAAAGAAAAGTAAATGAGTCTTTAATTTTACTTTTAGATTCCAAACCAACTAAAAACTATGTGTTTCATGTTAAGCTGCTTTAAAGAAAACCAACACACACACACACACACACTACAGCCGCCTAACCATTCCCACCATAGCACTTTTTACAACTCTGGCATTAATCACTGCCATGGCCCCAGCCCAGTGTCCCACTGGTCGAGAGATTTTATTTTACAACCTGAAAACACTGGCTGGCTCCCAGAGCCTCTGCTCTCCTGCCCTAAGCTCAGCCTTTCTTCTCTTTGCTATACTTCACTTATTTTATTCTAGGCTAGGAGCTGGTCAAGTTAACTACAGCAATGAATAAAGATAACAAGGTGAATACAACACACACACACACTCACAGCATTTTAGCTACTGTTGAATTCGTGTAAATATTTGTTGTTTCAAAACAATCATGTTCTTCTGTCTCACCTGAAGTTCTTATACCTTGCCTAAAACAAAACTCCCTAAACCCAGAGGGCAGAAAGGCCAGGCCTTTAATTCATCTCTTCCCCAGATCATGATGTGCCAGGTTTTTTGGACTCCTGAACTCTGCCTCATTAGCAGGCTCATACAGATGCTTGTCACAGCTGCCTCAAGACTACTCCAGTCTGAGAGTATGTGGTCACAGCAGGGAAAGTATGACAGTATTGACTGCCTCCCATAGGGACCTGCTGGCAGGGTGCCATGCCCTGACTTGGCTCTCTGTGTGACTGATTAAGCAGTTCGAGGAAAACCAAGCTCCCAACTTGATCAGCTTTCTGCCTTTTGTGAGGACTTGAGAACCATCTTCCAAAGGGTGCTTAGCTTCACATTCTGGCTTCACCACCTACCATCTGTGTAGCCTTAGGTTTCCTGGTATATAAAATGTGGAATGCCTCAGTTTACTAATGTAGAAGATGAGAGGGAAACAGTAACCACAGTTTTGTTGCAAAGATCTGGGATAATGCTCTTAAAACTTAATTGAGGATATTGTTAGTTATCTACTCAAGAGTCATTCTAGCTTTCTTTATTATTAACAGAAATACGATTTTATTTGGGGTGGCAATGTGTCGGTGTCCCTCCACAGACTCCCTTACAGCTATGGTGACCATATAATTTTGCTCTATAAGGAGGGGCTTCCAGAAAAGTGATAGGTTCTAATAAAAGGGGGGGGGCTGGGAGTACTGAACCAGCCAGGATATGTATTTTGCCCCTTGCCTTTCCTTTTTCATTCTGCATAGCATGGGGATACCTGGAAGAAAAATAGCCATCTTTCATTTAAGAACAAAAGCTACAGGCAAATGATGGTAGGTTAGGAGGCTAGGAAGAACCTGGGTTCTTGGTGACTTTCTCCAGCAGCTGTGCCAGGGAGTGAACTACCTACCACCAAACTTCTTGTTGCATGAGAAAAATTAACTTCATTTTGCTAAGCTGTTGTAGTCAGGGTTCTGTTGCATGCAGCTGAATACAGTTCTGATCTAAGCAATCAGCATATTGCCTGCCAACATTATTACCTTAATAAAGATTACCTTTCATTTTCCTACAAAGCATCATGATGATAAGTCAGATGTCACTGCACTGAGCATTAAGAGAGGTTTACAGTTATTGTTCTGAAATTTAGTTATGGAAAATAATGCACAAAATTATCCATTATCAACTAGGACTGGTAACATTCTCATTATTCAGAGACACTGGTGTAATAACATTTAAAAAAATAGAATTCAGTATTCTATTGTAGTTTTGTTATTGTCGTTACTGCTGCTGGGTTATACTCAACTACTTCTCTAAGAAAATGATTTTATTGATAAACCTAGTAAATTTTTGAGAGGGAAGGGAATAGTACATTTACATATTTTTACAAAGTTTAACATTTTTTCAAACTCAAATGTTACTTGGTGAACAGAAATGTTCATTTCCAAGAGGTACTTTATTTTTATTTATAAATATGAAAATTAGTTTTTCTGGAACTCAAGAATATTTTAATGTTTTCTAAGTAAGAACGGGGAGGTAGGAGGAACAGAATGTTGCTGATTCACATAAGAGTAAATCTGAAATACTTAAGAACCTTAGGAGATTTTTCCAAATTTTCCCAAGGGTCAGTATATGACACCGTGAATAGCTTGCCCTCACCTCTCTTTCCCCACTTGGACTGAAACATGGCTCCATCCCCAGCACCAGACAACCTTCAATATGCAAATGTAACTTCACTATGTGACCAGATATCAGAAAAGCTATCTGATGCCTCCACAGTCCACTAAATAAATTGTGTTCCTCTTTCCTCTGTTTATATACTTTGTTGTTCAAAGAAAGGAAAACAACAGGCTAGACTGGGCTAGGCTGCAGTAATAATCAATAAAATCTCAGTGGCTGAAAAATATAAAAATTTGTTTCTTATTCATTCTGTTCACCCTTCATGGGTCAGCAGGGATACCTTCCTCGTTATAGCCACTGAACCCAAGCTAAGAGAGCAGCCATCATCCTGAATGTTGCCGGTCACCATGTTGAAAGGAAAGGGCCTTGCACTGGCCATTTCAAATATGCGCCATGTTTGCTCATAATTTATTAGCTAGAATCAGTCCCATGGCCCCACCCAACCAAAAGTGGGCCATGAAGTGCCATCCTGCCACGTGCTGGGAAGGAGGGAACCAGAAAGAGTTGGCAAATTTCATTAATGACATGAGAAAAATAGCATTGCTGAGTGTCTGCTATATACCAGCTGTGTGTCACATCACATTATCTAATGCTCATAATAAATTTCGATACTGTTTAACTTTAATTTTCAGACAAAGAATCTAAGATTTAGATAGGTCAAGTAATTTGTCCAAGAATCCCATTTAATACATAGATTTTATTTTAGTTTCATCTGTCTCCCAAATCCATGCTTTCCATTATTTCCCCAAGCCTCCTAGTATAACATTTTAGCTGCTCACAAACTCACAACTTTGGGGGGGCCAGTGAAATAGGAGTATTAAGAGTGGAGAAAAGGGTTTATTGTTACAAAATACTTCTCTCCACAAGGCCAAATGGTCTTTCTTTCTTGGTCTTGTTAGTATAATGAGATGACCAACTGAACTAACCTAGAAGAGGATCTGAAACCAAACCACACAAGACTAGGAACAAAAATGATTAAAATGTGATTGTGAACATATGTACCCTGATTTATCAATGTCACCCCATTAAAATTAATAAAAAAGAAAGATATAATGAAAGTTTGAAATCAAGTATGTTTAAAATGTAGCATATGTATGCTTAATAGTCATTTAAGAAACCTTTTGTCAATTTTTCAGACGCTGTAGATTTTGCATAATTATACAGTGTGTCTGTAAAGTCATGGTGCACTTTTGACCAGTCACAGGAAAGCAACAAAAGACAATAAAAGGGGGGGGGGCTGGGAGTACTGAACCCATGATTCGACAGAAATGTGAAATCTGCACCAAATAAAAGGAAAACTCTCCCAGTTTCAGTGCAGTTCAATGTGGCCTCCATTTGTTGCCCTACACACATCCAAACGATAGTGAAGTTCTTGCCACACATGGATAAGGACGTCTGGTGTAACAGAGTGAATAACATCTGTGATTCTCTGTTTTAAGTGATTAATGTCGTTGATATGTTCAATGTACACATGTTGCTTCACATAACCCCAAAAGTAAAAGCCTAAGGGCGTCAGATCTGGGGATCGTGGTGGCCATGGCTTGACAGAACCCCTGCCTATCCACCGTCAGGGGAATGTTCTATCTAGAAACTCACAAACAATGGTGGCGTAGTGTGGAGGAGCGTCATCCTGTTGAAAGATGACACCTTCTAGAAATTGTGGATTTACATGTCAAGATAGGTGTTTGCCATCACAGACTGCTCCGTGAAAAATAATGGCCCTATCACCTTATCATGCATCAGGCCACACCACACGCACACTTTAGGGGTGTTACGTTCATACTCAACGTAGGCATGAGGATGTTCAGCAGCCCGTATTTAGAAGTTATGGAGATGAACATGTCCACAGATATGGAAGTTTGCCTCATCGCTAAACACAATCTTCTGCAAAAATCTTGCATCATTGTCGATCTCATGAAGCATATCTGTAGCAAACGCGCATTGTGTGGGTCTATCCGCCAGTTTGATAGCATGCAACAGCCTCAATTTGTACCCCGTAAAACAGAGACGTTTCTTTAACACCTTATGAACTGTAGTCTTGCTTAGGTGCAATTGTCGAACACACGCATGCAAGATTTTTTAGGGCTCCTTAGGTAGCTATCCCATATAGCCTCTACAGACTTGTCACTGACTGATGGCCTACCAGAACGGGGTTTGTTCACCAAACTGCCGGTTTCCTTCAATTGCTTATCCCACTGAGTAATGTTATTCCTATGTGGTGGCGCTTTGTTATAAATGCGCTGACATTCACATTGCACTTTGGTCACTGATTTGAATTTAGCGAGCCACAGAACACACTGAACTTTCCTCTGTACCATCCACATCTCGACTGGCATGGCCGTGGACTGCTCCGCTGTATACACGGTGTTATGTCATCATCTGCGCATGCGCACATGCTGCCACATCATCCTACAGAAACTGGGAGGGTTTTCCTTTTATTTGGTATAGATTTCACACTTCTGTCGTCTTTTGTTGCTTTCCTGTGACCAGTCAAAAGTGCACCATAGCCTGACTAGGCAGTGGTGCAGTGGATAGAGCGTCGGACTGGGATGCAGAAGACCCAGGTTCAAGACCCCAAGGTCGCGAGCTTGAGTGCGGGGCCCATCTGGCTTGAGCAAAAGCTCGCCAGCTTGGACCCAAGGTCACTGGCTCCAGCAGGGGGTTGCTCGGTCTGTGAAGGCCCGCAGTCAAGGCACATGTGAGAAAGCAATCAATGAACAACTGTGGTGTCGCAACAACAACGAAAAACTGATGATTGATGCTTCTCGCCTCTCTCTCTGTTCCTGTCTGTCTGTCCCTATCTATCCCTCTCTCTGACTCTTTCTCTGTCCCTGTAAAAAAAAAAAAAAGTGCACCATGACTTTATGGACACACTGTATGGTCTCATAAAAGTTCATGTTGTTGGAAGCAAAAAAAAAAAAAATGTGATTGTGGAGGAGATACTGGGAATGCCAAATGGGTCAGACAGACAGTGCCAGCAAGTTGAGAGGCAGCAACGTGCTATTCTAGTCCTCAGAAACCTTCAAGTGATCGCTTCAGAATGTCTCCTATCACCCACGGTGATGCCCTTTGCTTTAAAGAGCTCTCTTTGCTATTATATAATTCTTACCTTTAATCCCTAAAGAGTGTTTGAAATTTTGAGAAGTTCACTAAAAGCAGTATGTAGAAAAATTTTTTATTACTGCTCTGCATATGCTAACTCTGAGAGGGACTGACAATTTGAAGTGAAGTGCTCACTCAAGCATGCCAGAGAGGCTGATTCTATCTAGAAGTCTCAGACAGAGTGTGGCTGTGCACCAGTGACCTGCTGCCCTGAAGGATGTAATTTTCAACAAGGAAAGATTGATCCTTTAAGCTTTTAAAATAGTTTTTATGTTGAGTTTTATTTCTACTACATAGTTAATAGTAAGACCTTAAGTATTCAACCAAAGTTGAAGATATTGATTAATATGGATAGCTACATTTTGATTTTTCTAAGTGCTCTCAAAAAAACATATAATCCTGGAGACATGTAATTCCTTCTCTTATGAAGAGTATGTCTAAAAATGTTTATGATAAAATGTTACCTGTAAAAGACAGTCTGTGTATTCACAGCCCCATCAGTTAGAGCTGCTAGCAATAGTACTCACTAGCTTCAGTGTACCCACTTGGATGTGCTTGGAAGGGTCAGTACCCCACCCCTCTTCTGATTAGGTCTATTTTAGCAGTACTTGTGTTTGAGTTATAGATTACAGATGATCCCCCCACCCCGTTTCTCAGATTTTCTTTACTATTACATTCATGATAAAATATCTTTTAAACTTGAAGAGCATTTACAGTATGAGTTCAAGTACTTCACATTACACACTCCTATATTTCCATAGATTATTTTTTAATGGAAATCACCGTGAAGATAAGAGTATCAGAGACTCAAATAGTACTCTTAAAATAATCAATCAGTAAGGCATGAAAGTAAAACTCAATTTTAAGAAGAATATCCTAGACTGGAGGGTCAACCCCTCCTTCTAACAGCAAAATTTAAGTCACCTGAATAAATAGAGTGGATAAGGAAAGCGCAGTCTGAACTCTGCAACCCCTCATATTTAACAGAAGAAACAGAGGAGGTAATACCAATTGACCCTTTGTGTCTTAGGGTTTTGCATCTCTGGGAAGGTTAAGATGACAGCTCATTCTAAACACATGTTCATTTACATTAACAGCTTTTTCTATGGGTGACTTAAGTGCATATTTGAAACATTCCAACAGAGAAAAAAAAGACATCAAAGGACCAAATAAATCCACACAAGCACGGGAATTTCAGAGCCAGTTTATTTGGACTTTATCTCACTCTTATTTGCCCACCACACTCCAGATGAGACCATAAAGCAGTTGGTGCCCTACAGACCTGCTTCCCATAGTCAAAACAAAAAAAAAAAGTATAGATCTTGACTCTCTTTGGGAAATGTTGTAGTGGATGCTTTGACTATGTTGGCAACGGGGTCTGCGGGAAGAGGTAGTGACAATTTTTTTTACTAATGTAAGTCAGTCAAATAGGTGTCAAATTCCTATATGAACACAATTAAGCCTGGAAACTAAAAATGCACAGGAACAGATTGAAGCAGATTTTGTACTACTTGGGTGGTTAGTCAGAATGGTCAGGACTGGAATGCCCTGAGCACCCTAACTTTGGTTGATGATGTAATTCAAGTAGAACAATTACTTTAACTTTTCAGACAGTCAGTCTAGGTCTAGATTCTTTTGTCTTAGCCTAACATTCTCTTTTTAATGACTTTTCCTCTTCTTCTCTTACATTCCTTCCTCCCTTGATGGTATCATTTCATATGGAAAATTGTAGATGTTTAGTTTATATAACAGGCAAGATTAATATTCACTTTTTAAAAAATATGGTACATGGATAAAATTCATATAACAGCACATATAATACTCACACAAAAAACTCTGGGGTGCTTAACTTTAGTAAGAGCTAAAGAATGTTTTTAAGTGGAGAGGAAGAAATGATGGGAATATTTGCTACAGGATGCAGACATCAGTCCCCTGGTGCCATTAGCTCAACAAGAATTAAATGTGACTATGAGCAGGGGAGGTTATGATGTCAGTAGTATTTTTTTTAGAAGTCGTTACTCTGCAAACCGGCTAGACTGATTTGTTGGGTTTGCCCAAGGGGTGCAGCGATAACATAATTGGGTAGAAGAGAAGAAATGATGTGAGCAAAAGCCGAATGCTGAAGTTCTAATGGGTACATATCAGAGGAAGGCTATGGGGGTGATGAGAAAGAAGCAGATGTTAAATACTTCTTAACTGTGTCTTTGCTAGTGGCATTACCATTAATCAGTACTGCAAGTTTAAGTACTGGTTCTCTAAGGAAAGAAAAAAAAATCAGAAAAGGGTTCTTTGTCCTTTGTGAGCACAAACATAAACATTTGTACAACAGAGAGAAATACCCCTCTGTGGTTTTCTCTTTGCAAGTCAGGAGTGACTGAGTGATACTCAGTTAGAAAGACAATAATGATTGATGACTGGCAATGCCTTGTGTTTTATGTCACTAGGAGCAGATAGTTTATACATTTTTGGCCTGTTTCTCTATACATGCAGTCACAACTACTGGTCGTTGAAAGAGTTTCTTACATGTTTTTTGAAGTACGTATTGTTCTTCTAGGTCCAGCAAATGATGAGCTGGTACTTTCCCTTAAAGGTTGTCCTTTTCATTTTAACTTAAATGTTTTAATTTAAAAATTATAAGTGCTAATTACAAAACCATACATCACAAAGAGGAATATAAAACATTTTACTTTGGAGTAAAATGTTCTCCCCTCCCCCTCCCCCATTCCTACCACAGAGGCTGCACTGAGCCCACTCAGCAGCAGGGGGGCCAGTTTGTTGTCATGACAGGAACTTCATGCCCTAAAATCTGTGCTTTCAGGGCTCCTGCCAGTGCCATTTATATAACACACCTTCTATTTCTATCAGATCTATATTTTCTGTTCATAGTTATCATACTCTTCATCATACTCTTCATCATACTCCCTGTTTATTAATGATTCTGACTGCCTTTCTTATCTCAGGTGTCTTTAAGCTTCCTTCTATTTTTTACACAATATTCCCAAAATAATCTAATCATCTACCTATTCATTATCATTTCTGTTTGGGTAGATATGTTTCTCCAAGCCACCCCGGATAGATCTCTGCTCCATAACCTAGCTTCCCTTGAGTCAGATAACCAGTTCTGACAAAACTGGCTCTGGACTGGGTGGTGGGTTAGGAGACACCATCAAGCAAACCTATCTAAGGAACTACCCAGAGGTAGTTTTCTGCCAAAGGGCTGTGGGCATGGCAGGTATTCAGAACTATGGGTAGCCTTTTACAATGACTTCAGGTAAGACACTCAAACCTGAGGAGCCTCAGTGGTCTCTATGAAAAGTGGAAATAATTAGCTATCTTCTATCTATTTCATAGGATTGTTGGGAAAAGGAAATAAATATTGTAAATTTAAAGCATTCTACAATGCAAAACAACTAGCACAACCCCTGGCATATAATAGATGTTCCTTCACAATATGGAAGTGCCCACTATCAAAATGCACGATTCAGCCCACTGCTGAGAACTACAGCACTGAGCACCAGGCACTCTTAGTCCAGGGCACTGCCAGGAACGGGGGCTGCCGGCAAGGTTTGCTGCAGTGCCTGTCAGCAGAGTCATCGACTCTACCGTCCACCATGGGGGGGGACTTTTGTGGGGGCTGCAGAGTTCTTAAGGAGAGGCTATTCCCTCTCCTCAACAACATGGAGAGAGAGACAAAAGTTATTTCTCCTGAAGCCCAGGAAGGGAAGCCCCACGAGTGTGCATGTGTGTGCGTGTGGGCATGAACATGTAACCACATGCACTCCTGCTACACTGGATCAGGGGCACGAGAGTCCCTGGTGTGGAGCTGCCGGTGCTGGAACCCCAGAAATCCCGCTGACACCCTGTACAGGGGAGGGGTGGGAGAAGGATGAGGGAGCTGGAAAACAACAGATGGTCTTCTTTTTTAAAAAAAAGTTTCCCTAAAGCTAAAACTTTTAACTAAAAGGACTAATTTTTTCCTTTTTAAAAATCCCTTTTTAAGGTAAAACATAGCACACAGGTAGAAAAAAAGCATAAAATGTGAAGCTTAATGAGTTATTAAGGTAATATATGTGTAACTACCACTAAGCTCAATAAATAAAACATTGCCAGCACTCCAACAGTCCTTACCTTGTGTGTCTTCACAGTCAGAAAAGCCTCCCTACCCCCAAACGTAACCATAACCACATCTTTATAATAATCACATTTTGCTTTTCTTTTTTTAAGTTTTTCATCCAAGCATGCATCCCAAAGCACTATACATACTTTAGTATTGCTTGTCTGGGAACTTAATCTATATGGAATCAAACCATGTGAATATACATCAACTTGTATGTCTATTCCATTGTTAATGAACATTCAGTTTGTTTCCAGCTCAGGACCATGATTAACATGCTGTTATGGACATGATTCCTGAGGTGTGTGTACACATTTCTTTAGGGCATATACTTAGGAGTGGAATTGTTGGGTGATGTCTTCAAGTTAACTATAGAATGTTTTCCAAGTGGATTCCCAGTGTATGTTCCTGCCAATGGTTTAGAAAAGTTCTCATTGTTCCACATCTAAAATGATGCCTTCATTTGGAGATGATGTATTTCTGAATAAAAAAGGTCTTTTAAAAAAAGTGAAAAAATAATGACACTAGAATTAAGAGGTTACTTTTTTTGAATGACTTGCATGGCAAAATAAAGATCTAGTAGTTCCAGTTAGTCTCTATTTCACCTCCTCCCCCCAAATTTTACTGGACCATGACATCTCAAATGCTGACAATTATTATTGTCTCACAGAAAGGGAAATAGTCTCTACTTGTCTCTTTTAACATCAAAAGCTACTTGATACATACAGTAGCCAGTGTCTGAGACAGCCCCAGTGAACCTCCTCTCTTGGTATTCAAGCCTTCCACACTGAATAAGGGCAGATTTTGTGACCAATAGAAATATCAGTGTATAAATTCACAAGCTAAGTCACAGAAGACATTGCAGCTCCAGCACTGGTCTTTTGGATCAGTCACTCTGGGGAAAATCAAACACCATGTTGTGAAGAGGTTTAAGCAACCCCATAGACAGACCCACATGAAAAAGTAGCAACTTACCAACACCAACTTGCTAACCAAGGAGCCTTCAAGTTCAGTCAAGCCTTCAGATGATTTCAGTCCTCCAGCCTCTGGGGTTTCCTTCTAACCACCAGAAATTATAAAACATAGACAAGCCATCCTCCTGTGCCCCATCTGAATTTCTGACCCATAGATACCATGAGATAATACGTGATTATTATTGTTTTAAGCCACCAAGGTTTGGGATGATTTGTTACAGAGTCGGAGGTAACTAAAATAATAAAATAACGATCACCTAGCAAATAACGTTGCCAAAGATTTGAACCTGAATCTGATTATGCCTCTATATTTAACTACAGGTTTAGAAGAAGTAGAGGTGACAGAGGAGTATGTTAAACAAGTGTACCACAGAGAAGCAATTAGCAAAATCTGGAATATCTATAATTCTACAGCACAAACGACCCAATTTCTTCAACTAGTAAATTAGGAGGAAAAAAAAAGATGAGGCGAGGAACCTAAAGATTAAAATGGATTTATAAGGTATGAGAGATAATGTTCCCAATATTTGCTGCCTTCTCCTCTGGGAGAATTATACTTCCTTTTCCTCACTGACACAGCTTTGGCCATGTGATTTGCTTTGACCAATGGATTGTCAGCAGATGTGATGGTTGTTACTTCTGAGCAGAAGTTTCAAAAGTCATTATATGTTTCAACCATTCCTCATTTCCATCTGCCAGGAAGTGGGTGTATCCCAAATAGGGACTGTGTCTTCACTCTATGACCAGGAGCGAAGAGGATGTGGAGCTGACTGACTCACCATGAAAATTCACATGAGCAGGAAATAAAGTTGAATTGTTGTAAATCACTGTGACTTTTGAGTTGTCTGCTATTACAGCATAACCTAGTGTAATCTGATTTGTGCAAGAAATGTTTCAATCAAACACAACAGGGAAATCTTGTTAAGATATCAATTTTATGAAACCATTGTAGAAATCTGAACACAGACTAGATAATAATTAAGAATTGTTCTTTATTTTTAGGTGTGTTGATAGTATTGCAGTTAAATTTAAAACAATAAAAAGAGTTCAAATATTTTAGACACATAATCTGAGGTGGGAGAGAGACTAGGTGAGGAATATAGATTGGTCATGAGTTGATAATTGTTGAGTTGGGTGGTGAATACACACCAGCTTATCACACTATTCTTTCTATTTTTGTTTAGATTTGAAAATTTTCATGATAAAAAGTTTTAAAAAATAGTTTGCTGATATGAGTCCCAGAGTTGTTACTGACTCCCAAAGGTGTACAGAAAATATGGGAGCTGGGAGGAAGGAGCTGACCGATTAAGTTTAGTAAGTATGAGTACATAAAAGAGGTATTTAGATCATGTCTCAAAAAGAATGCATCAAAACTGATCATTTTCAATGAGAAAGATGTTTCCTCAGAAGAATTACGTCAGTTCAGAGCAATATCAGGCAATGATTCAAAACATGGGAGAAGTGTAAGGAGTTCATGCCAAGTGTGAAAAGGGAGGTGTGTGGCTTAAGTGGGATCATTATCTCTTCTTTTCCTATTGGCTAAAATCAAATGTGGTATCCTCTTACCAGTTAAAGCATCCATTTGTGTACTGGGCATCAAATTAATGTTTGGATTCAGGAGAAGGATTGGGAGCTCGCTGTACTCCCTGCCTCAGCCTGGAATAGCTTTACTTCCAGGAATGGTGAATTCCTTTTTAAGTTAATGACAGATTGTTTTCTGTTGTTCCCCTTGTCTCCTATAAAGTGCTCTAATTCACTCTTAATGAGGCTCCAGACTGCATTCCCACCGTTTGCTCTGCAAGGACAGAATTTCCTGTCAGTGGAGTAGACAAAGTAGCTGTGCTACAGCCATCTTGCCAGCACTGCACCCAGCAGGCTGTTGGACAAGCAGACCACTTGAGTAGGGGGAAGCCTGGGCTGAGAGAGAGAGGAGGCTGAGCCTGAGCCAGACTCCATATCAAGAGACTGTGCCAAGGACATGTAAGCTAAGAAAATTTGTTGGTGTTAGAGAGGCAGCAACAACCTTGGTGGTAGCACCCACGCCCCCTGTCTTCAGGAGTCCAGTAGGAAGATGCCATTTCTCATTTCATCCTCCAGACCTAGGGTGGTCCTCTCTGGGAAACAGGGAGAAGATGGGCATGTAAGAGGAGAAACATCTACTACCAAAAGATTAACTTCAAAGTTTAGTGTTGTTTTGTTTTTGAGATTGAAATTTAAAAATAAGACTGAGCATTAGAAATAGTATTGGAAAGTTATGGAACTGGATGGAGACATCATTAAGATAGTGAGGAAGACCGCCCACTGCCCAGCGATTCCACCCTTGCAGTTTGGGAGCAATTAAACAGTTTTGTCCTTACACCCCAGTGAACAGCTACACCTCAGTGATCATAGGGTTTCTTCATTTCCCTACACGGTGCAAGACCAGAAAAAATGGTTCGGGTTTTTAGTGAGATATCATCCACTTCAGACTAGACAAAGCCTGTCTTTGGCAAGTACTCTTCTTCATCTTTCCTTCCTGCCGTCTTCTCTCCCTCATCCTGCAGAAAACCTGTGCCTTCCTGCTGCCCTCTGTGCGATTAACTAGAGCCACACTCCTGTACCATCGAGGACACTAAAAATAAACATCTATATTTTCTTTTAATATTTGCCTACTGTGTCCTACTTTTGGTTCAATTTTGAAAACAAGGGGGTGAAGAGTGTCCTAAATAAGCATACCGATGAACTCTGTTCTACTGTTTCAGCTGCATGGATTTTATACAATAAACCAAAGGTGTCCTCTATTGACAGCAAAAGTTAGAAAGATCTGTGTAAATACATTGATATTTATATTCCGAAATTCCACTTGCTTCATCAGAAATCTATTTCTGTGAGGACTGTTTCCCACTGATAACCCTCGCATTCAAGAGCTCCAGTCAGCATCGCCTCTGATGTACCTAAGTCACATGTGGAGTCCCATCCAACCTGCCCGCATGTCTGACATCACCTTTTATGGCAACTATAAAATCAAGAGCTTCCTTGCAAACAAAACATTTTATCAGTGATGTTATTTTAATTATTCATTTTTGATGAGGAACCTATCAATATCTTCAAAACTGGGAGTCAGTAAGTAAGCTGTCACCCCAGAAAAGAACATCAAAGTACAATCTAAGGATTTCATCAACCTTAGGTGATTATTGTCATAATTTAAATATTTCAGCTTAGATATCAAAATATATGTGTGTGCTTTAAAATTTTTATTTTTTTATTCATTTTAGAGAGGAGACACAGAGTGAGAGAGAGAGAGAGAAAGAGAGAAAGGGGGGAGGAGCTGGAAGCATCAACTCCCATATGTGCCTTGACCAGACCAGTGCAGGGTTTTGAACTGGCGACCTCAGTGTTCCCAGGTCGATGCTTCATCCACTGCGCCAACACAGGTCAGGCTGTGTGTGCTTTAAAAGTTAGTTTTAATATTCACCCTAGGAGTTAGCAAACTTTGAAGTGCTCTAATGAGAAATACACACTCCAGCTGGTAGTTTATGAGGCCTGAAGGGTCCTAATCAGGATCTTGGACTTGGAATCTGTGCCTACAACATCTTCATCAACTATTGGTTTTCGCAGCTACGTAAAGGGATTTATTTATTTGTTTGTTTGTTTGTTTATTTTTAGTGAGAGGAGGGGAGGCAGAGAGAGACTCCCATGTGCGCCCCAACTGGGATCTATCCAGTAAGCCCACTAGGGGGCAATGCTGTGCCCATCTGGGGCTCTTGCTCCATTACAACTGGAGCCATTTTTTATTGCCTAAGGTAGAGGCCATGGAGCCATCCTAAGTTCCTGGGGCCAACTTGCTTTAATCAAGCCATGGCTGCAGGAGGAGAAGAGAGAGAGAGAGAGAGAGAGAGAGAGAAGTGAGAGGGACTGGGTGGAGAAGCAGATGGGCGCTTCTCCTGTGTGCCTTAACTGGGAATCCAACCTGGGACTTACACATTCTGGAGCTGACACTCTACCACTGAGCCAAGTGGCCAGGGCAGAGAGGATTTATTTTTTAGCATAAGAGATGTTAGAAATAACTTTATGCTGGTGAAATGTGTTTTCTTTTTCTTTTAAATATTTTACTGATTTTAGAGAGAGGAGAGAGAGAGAAAGGTTGGGGAGGAGAGGAGCAGGAAACATCAACTCATAGTTGCTTCTCATATGTGCCTTGACCAGGCAAGCCTGGGGTTTTGGCAACCTCAGCATTTCAGGTCAATACTTTATCCCCTATGCCACCACAGGCCAGGCTGAAATGTATGTTTTTTCGAGGAATGTGTACCACACGGACACCTCACCCTTTAACCAATGAGACCCAGTACAGTGTTCTAGGCCCGGATGTTTGTTTAGTCCTGTGTCCTCCACTTAATGCAGGATTTGCAACCTAATTCAATGAGCAGCATGGCTGGAAATATTGACATCCAGCTCACATGAACATTTCACAAAAGGTTCTAGTTGGGAGCCTCAAACTCACGGAGCTTAGAAAGGTGGTTTGCTTGACTCATGCTTATTTGCTTATCAGTGTTTCACTAGAAAAGGCATAGGCTCTCAGGACACAAAATGGAAGAACTCTCACCCAGACAATGACAATCATTACCATCAAACTGGCCTATTAACAACATTTGGTCTACAAATAGTTACGATGAGATGCATTAAATAAAAAGAAAAAATTGAAGGCCAAATAGAAATAGAAGAAATTAATCTACATACAGTTACAATGAGTCAAGGATGATTCATAAAGAAATGTGGGTTTTGTCTATGTAATAATACTATCAAAAATTAAATAGGGCTTATTATGTGTCAGGCACTGCTCTAAGCACTCTTTCTCTCTGTCTCTCTCTTTCTCTCTTCATTTAATACTTACCACAATACTTCACTTTTGTGAAGTATTTCACAAAATTTAATACTTTACTTGTGTGAAGAGATACTATGATCATATTATTAACCCCATTTACTGATGAAGAAACCGAGGCACAAAGTCCTATATCACACAGATCAAGTAAGTGGGGAAGCAGTGACTTGAACCCAGGCAATGTGACTCCAGAATCCAGGCTCTTATTGTTACAGACACCAGCATCTCCTTTCTCTGAAATAGCAGTTGGTATGTGACCAGGAGCCACAGGAGTTTATAGAGTTAAAGAAATCTAAACTCGCTATGAAAGCCCAGGGGAAAACTAAGGAATTCTGAGGTTTTCCTTGGCTTGAATAAAGGCCCTTACCAACAAGAGATTTTTCTGTCAGGCATCATTTGGGCAGCAGGGCTTCTGCAATGAATTAAAAATAAAGACCTGTCACTCGGTTGATGATGTGTGTAACAGTTTTCCTAGACGCAACAAAGCTGCCAAGCATTAGAAAACTTTAAAGAGAAATGCAGGCAGCAGCCAAGCTGCTTCTCTCTTTTCCATATTCGAGTTCCTTCCTCTTATATCTCCCTACATCTTCTTATACTGGAACAACTGCTCACATCTGTGAGGTGACTGATCTAAGTCACAGAAAAAACATTCCTTCATAAAACCGTATTTTTTACTGTTCCTTTCAATCCATCAGCTGGGACAGGAGCGGGATAATCTGATTACTAGCACAGTTGCTTGGTGAACTCTTTATCTGCTGCTACAAATCTGGTCTTCTGTCTTTCTTTCTCAAATTACTCTCTGGGCATTGTTCTTAGATGGGACAGAAACCACCAACCCACAGCCAATATGCAATGGATGTCCTTTGCCCATTTCCTCACTTTCATTTCTGCAACATAATGTTACCCACATACTGAATAAGCAAGTGCTCAGAGGTCCACTCAGGGTCCTTTTCTGTTTCCCTGTCATGGAGGCAGCATGGTGCACAGCTCCTGCAATCCTCCTTTCTCAACTTAGCTCTGTGTGCACTCAGGGTTCTGGCAAACCATTCACTCAACCACATCACACAGAGCTGCTGGGAGCCGGCCTTGAGCGCAGCAGATTAACAAAATGACTCCAGGGGCTGCCAGATCACCAAACTTTACAAGGTTCTAGGATCTTTTTTTTTTTTTTTTTTTGGTTCTTATAACGATTACTTACCTGGAAAACTGCCAATTCTTTTCTTTTTCTGTTTCTTTTTTTAGCAAGAGAGGCAGAGACAAAGACTGACAGAGAGAGGGACAGAGAGGCAGCAAGGGAGAGAGATGAGAAACATCAATTCTTCATTGCAACACCATCGTTGTTCATTAATTGCTTTCTCATATGTGCCTTAGCCCAGGAGGCTACAGCAGAGCAAATGACCCCTTGCTCAAGCCAGAAACTGTGTGCTCAAATTGGTGAGTCCATGTTTAAGCCGGATGAGCCCAAGCTCAAGCCGGCGACCTTGGGATTTTGAACCTGGGTCCTCCACATCCCAGTCTGAAGCTCTATCCACTGCACCACTGCCTGGTCAGACCCAATTCTTTTAAAAAAAAAAACAAGCACAACTCCATTGTGTGCATAAATTAGATTGCTTTTATGTAAAAATATAATAATTAATTAATGTATTCATCCAACTCGAATTGAGTACTCGGAACAGGAATTGACGCCAATGTTGGAAATTCAAGAAGAATAAGACCCTGCTGATTTTTTGGAGCTGTTTTTGTTGCAGGTGTTAGGATTGCAACTTAAACAAGCTTAGACTAAAAAGAAAATGCATTGGCTCATGCAGCTGAAAAGTTTGATGTACATTTCAGGCATGGCTGGATCATGTGGGCTCAAATTATTTCATCAAGATTCCCTTTTCTCTTTTCATTTTTGCTCAGTTTTTCCTCTTTTTGAATGCTGTCCTCATTTTCTCTTACTAAAGATAGCTTTCTCCAATATGATCTGAAAAATGGCTGTAAGAAGCTGCAGCTTAGATCATTCTCAGAGCTCAAAATAGCAGAGGAATAGAGACCCTCTCTCTTTCGGAATCCATACATCAAAAATCAAGGAAGATTCTAATTGGGCCTAGTTGATCACATGTCCCTTTGACCAACCACTCTGGCCAGGGGGGTGGAGTATTCCGATTGGTCAGGCCTAGGTTATGCACCTCCTCACACAAAGAGAGGAGCAATGGATAGACAAAATACAGATATTCACCGTGGTTTCCAGCCTCAAAGATGACCTTAAATGAATCTTACTTCTGATATTTACATCTTTGCAAAGACTTCTCTTACACGATATCATGGCTGGCCTGTGTTATCAATATAATCCTGCAGAAGTGATGGTGTGAGAGCTGCAGGGCTAGGTCATAAAAGACATTGCAGCCATCATCTTGCTCTCTCTTGAATGATCTGTGCTAAAGGAAGCCAGACACCATATTGTGAAGATGCTCAAACAACCTTATGAATATTCTACCTGAAGAGGAACTAAGGTCTTCTGCCAATAGCTGGTACCACTTGCTTGTACTTGGGTGTGCCATGTTTAAAGTGAATATTCCAGTCCCAGTCAAGCTGTCAGATGTCTGCAGCCCTGACCTACACCTTGAATGCAATTTTATGAGAGACGCTTAAACTACACAACTAAGCTGCTTTTGGATTCCTGAACTGAAGATGTGAGATAATAACTTTATTGTGTTTTTAAGCCAGTAAAGTTTGGCTAATATATTCCTTTATTACTCAGGAATAGATAACTAATACATCCATTACACTTGTCTCCAGTAGCTCATTGCCCTGCCAAAGGACAAAAACAT
Organism: Rhynchonycteris naso; assembly: GCA_037038555.1. NCBI lineage: Eukaryota > Metazoa > Chordata > Mammalia > Chiroptera > Emballonuridae > Rhynchonycteris > Rhynchonycteris naso. Next base: position 76,487,974 of record CM072997.1, read on the forward strand.
TTAACTAACTATTCTACTTTGTGAGTAGTAACCTGAAGGAAATAAAAGAGAAGCCTCTGTGAAGTTTAATAGCATAGGCCACTTTTGAGCTGGGCTTAAAAAATGAACTTGAGGAGGAGTAAAAATCCAGGCCAGTGGGACAGCACAAAGTCTCTGAGACTTGAAAGTGAGCCATGTGTTCAGGGAAATGTCAGTAGAAAAGTGTGGTCAGAGTTAAGGCAAGTGATTCATCAACATTACCAGAAGGGTTAAAAAACATATAAATACAGATAATCAGTCCCTATTCCTAGAGAATCTGATGATTACAAAACAGTAGGTATCCTAGGTTGTTTTTTGTTTGTAATTGGCTGGTTAGCTAGTTGCAATGGAGGAGTATGTCTGTAAGAGTATTTTTCAGGAGTGAGGTTGGATGGCATGCTATAGAAATCAGGAAATAGGCTCTCAAGTGGAAACCAACCCTAATGAAATAGGACCTTTGTTAGGGGCAGAGTGGAGTCCAGTCATCTGATTTTTAATGAGCACACTAGGGACCTTGACTGGGTGCTTAGTTCGTTGAAGTATGGTCCTGATATGCCAAGATGGCAGGTTTGATCCTGGTCTGGGCACATACAAGAATCAACCAATGAATGCATAACTAAGTGGAACAATGGATCAATGTCTCTATCTGGCCCTTCCTCTTTCTCTGACATCAATAAAAATAAAATAAAAAGTCAAAATGAAGAAAAAATAAGCACTTTAGGAAATTTTTCTTTTACTCTTGAAAAATGTATTTAAAACTTTGGCTTATCTGCAAATATATATTATCTTTCTTTTTATTTTTTGAGCACAAGAGAGAGACAGAGGGGATAGACAGATAGGAAGGGAGAGAGATGAGAAGCATCAACTCATAGTTGTGTCACTTTAGTTGTTCATTGATTAATTTCTTTTCTTTTTCATTGATTGCTTTCTTATACGTACCCTGACTGGGGTGGGGGACTCCAGTGGCTTGAGCCAGTGACCCCTTGCTTAAGCCAGCGACCTTAGACTTAAGCCAGTGACCCTGGGCTTCAAGCCAGCAACCATGGGGTCCTGTTTAAGATCCCATGCTCAAGCTGATGAGCCTGTGTTCAAGCTGAATAAGCTTGAACTCAAGCCAGCGATCTCGAGGTTTTGAACCTGGGACCTTAGTGTCCCAGGTTGACACTCTTTCTATCGCACTACCACCAGGTTAGGCACAAATATTATCTCTTTTTTTTTTTAATTTTATTCATTTTAGAGAGGAGACATAAAGTAAGAGAGAGAGAGAGAGAGAAAGAGAGAAAGGGGGGAGGAGCTGGAAGCTCAACTGCCATATGTGCCTTGACCAGACCAGTGCAGGGTTTTGAACTGGCGACCTCAGTGTTCCCAGGTCGACGCTTTATCCACTGCGCCACCACAGGTCAGGCACAAATATTATCCCTTTTTAAGGAACACAGGGGACATACTTTTTAAATGGAATTTGTTGGGGTGACATGGGTCAATAAAATTACACAGGTTTCAGGTGTACAACTCTGTACCAGCTGTATATTGTTCTGTGTGCTCACCACCCAAAGTCAACTCTTTTTCCATTTTATGCATATTAGTGTACAAGTTTGAGAGATGGGTGAATTTGGAAAAGCCAGGAAAGAACTGTTTTGTGGAAATAAGGGGAGTTTCATGAGGGAGGTTGAATTCAAAATTGAATATACATTTTAAACCATAATGATGTTATAAAAATATGCTTAAGTAAAATAAAAATAGTGGCCTTGGTTTTATTTGATAGTGGCATTTAGATGATGGTATTTTAATTTTTTTGTAGTGTAGGTACATTACTTCTATAATTTAAACAATGCTTTACAGAAAGTTTAAGGAGATGAGTCAGTGCTGTGGAAAAGTCAAATTGGATGAGGGCTAAAAGAAGTTATTGGCTTGGCAAGTGGGAGGCCATGGGAGACCTTTGGATGAGGGGGTGGAAGCCAGATTACAATGGCTGGATTCAGTGGATAGGTAGAAAGTGGAGGAAGCCGGTAGAGAGTACTAGTTCAAGGACTTTGGCAGCAAAGGCAAATTTTTAAATAAAACTGTTCTTTCTTTGTTGTTGTTGTTGTTGTTGTTGTTGTTGTTACTGAATATGAAAGTAATACTTGTTCATTATATAAGAATTGTATAATAGAAAACAAAATAGTATTCACCAGCCAATGCCCACCATGCTAACAGTTTGGTATCATTTGTTGAATGCCCATTTCTTCTTCAAAACATAGAGAGAACTATGAAAATCATCCATATTATTCTCAGCTGAGGAAAACAAGGCTCAGAAAATGGCTTCTCTGAGGTACTACAACAGTCCATAATAAAGCGTTTGGTTCCAATAGTACTTGGCAGTTTGGGAGGCGCTTTGACTTATATTTCCTGGTTGCTCTGCCCACAGCAGTCTAGTCCTTTCCTTGTGCTCTATTGTGTCCTGAACAGATTTCATCTGCAGTGATTCTAACACTTCATTCCACCTATGGATTTTCATACATACTCAAACCACCCAGTAGACTCATACTCTTTGATGGTCAGTATTCCCAGCTTCTAGCACAACATTTTCCACAAAATCGTCGTACAACACCTATTTCTGGAATGCTGGACAATGGGTAATGTTTGTCATAGTAACTGATGCAGTATTCATTTCCAGTATTTTCCACTTCTTAGTCCTATCTTCTTCATTCCAGCAGCAGGTAGGGCGTTCTATGCACAGACTGCCTCATGGTAAGAATAACACAGTAGAACCAAAAAAAAAAAAAATTCTTGGTTTTTGATTTTCAAAAGCTCAGGTGGGATATGAACAACAGATTTAGAAGACTGGCTTAAAACTATTTTATCCATAGTTTGACTAAATATGGTCAAATTGGGAGGGAAAAGGATAGTTGAAGAAAAGGAAACCAGTGAGATCCTGGTGGTGTTCTGGAGACAGGAGCCTAGCCTAGGGGCTATCTCCCACCCTGCTGACCACCATTTCAGAGTAGAGCTTGTGGTTGATACAGCACCCAAATTCCCCTTGCATCAATGTGGCATAGAAGAGTAGGGAAGAAATGACCATGTGAAAAATCTAAACCAGCATACTGTCCAACAGAAATATAATTTGAGCCACATAAGTAAATTTCCATTATCTAGTAAACAGTCAAATTAACAAGAATAAAAAGAAACAGGTGAAATAAATTCTATGAAAATATTTTATTTAACCCAGTATATCTAAATACTCTCATTTCAACATGTAATCAATATCAATATTATTGAGATATTTTGTATTCTTTGTACTAAGTCTTTTTTTTTAAAAAAATATTTTTTCTTTTTATTTATTCATTTTAGAGAGGAGGCACAGAGTGAGAGGGAGAGAGAGAGAGAAAGAGAGAAAGGGGGGAGGAGCTGGAAGCATCAACTCCCATATGTGCCTTGACCAGACCAGTGCAGGGTTTTGAACTGGTGACCTCAGTGTTCCCAGGTCGACGCTTTATCCACTGCGCCACCACAGGTCAGGCTGTACTAAGTCTTTAAAACCTAGTATGTACAGCACATCTCAATTTGGATTAGCTATATTTTAATTAAGTGTTCAATAGTCACCAATGGCTGGAGGCCATATTAGACTGCTCAGGTCTAGAAAATTAGACTCATGAAATGCCTAACCCCACTGCTGAAAACTCGAGCCATAGAATGTCTCTTGTGTGCCCAAGAATATCACAGACAAGGCCCAAACATCCAGATGACTGAAGGAGATCTTCTTCCAGGCTCAGGAGAAACAGTATGGGATAAGTGGCCAGAGGGCAGTAGGGATATCTCAGTGATGCCATGGAAACTCAATCTCCATGACTCTGGCAATCCAGGGACTCAGGACCCACCCTTCTACACAGGTCCACACTCTGTAAGTATCCAGGAACTTGGACACCACCCTGGGGAAAGATAAAACTGAATCCCTAACCTGATCATGCTGAAGTTTCCACCACTTAGTAGATTTTGCAAGTAGGTGTCAGAAGAAAGGAAGAAGTTAAAACCCTTTTTTACCTAAAAGATACCCATGACATTTAGAAACCAGATGTAGGATATTGAACCATTGTGTTGATTGCATCCTGATTTGAACAAATAAATTTTGAAAAATTTGTATTTTGATTGAGTTTTCAGATGGATTGCTAATTTGGATGGATTGCTAATTGGTGGTTATGTGGAGAAGTGTTCTTATTTCTTAAAGGTGGACATAAAAAATTAGGATGTTATTTGTAGACTAATGTTATAGGAACCTATTTATAGTAGTAAAAAAGTAGAAACAACCCAAATATCCATCAACTGATAAAGGGATAAATAAAAATATGGTATATCTAAACAACAGGATATTATTTAGATATTAAGTGTTGACTTATGCCACAACATGGATGAATCTTGAAAATATTATGCTAAATTAAAGAAATGAGTCATAAAAACCACACTGTATGATTCCATTTATATGAAATGTCTAGAATAGGCAAGTGTATAATAGAGATGGGAAATATATTAGTGATGGTCTAGGCTGGGTGCCTGGGTGGAAGTGGAGTCAACAGCTAAGGGGTTCAAGGTTCTTTTGAGGGTGACAAAAATGTTTTAAAATTAATTGTGGCCTTGACCACATAGCTTGGTTGGTTAGAGCATTGTCCTGATACACAATGGTTGTGGGTTCAATCCCCAGTCAGGGCATATAAAGGAACAGATAGATGTTTCTGTCTCTCTCTTTCTTTCTTCTTCTCCCTCTAAAACCAATATATAAATTTAAAAGACTTGATTGTGGTGATGGTTGCACATACCTGTGAATATACCAAAAAAAATTACCTCTCTACGAAGATGGCAGCAAAAGTGCAGAAGGAAGCTCCTGCCCCTCCCAAAGTTGAAGCCAAAGCAAAGGCTTTGAAGGTAAAGAAAGAAGTGCTGAAAGGCATCCACAGCCAGACACACACACACCAGATCTGGATGTCACCCACCTTCCAACAGCTAAAGGCACAGTGACTCCAAAGAGTACACCCAGGAAAAACAAGCTTGACCATTGTACCATCATCAGGTTCCCCTGACTACAGAGTCAGCCATGAGAAAAATAGAAGACAACAATATACTTGTGTTCGTTGTGGATGTCAAGGCCAACATGAACCAAACAGGCTGTGAAGAAGCTCTATGACATTGACATGGCCAAGGTCAACACCCTAACCATGCTTGATGGAGAAAAGAAGGCATATGTTCAACTGGCTCCTGACTTTGGTGCTTTGGATGTTGTCAACAAAACTGGGATCATCTAAACTGAGTCCAGCTGCCTAATTCTAAATATAAAAATGTTACACTATAAAAAAATTAAATTGACACTTTAAATAGGTAAATTGTATGGTGTATGAATTATACCTCAATAAAATGTTTTTTAAAAAGGAAAAAAAAACATGCTCTGTAATTTTGTTTAAAACGATTAACAAAAAAAAAAAAAAAAAAAAAGGAGAGAGAAGCAAATATGGAAAGGTTAACATTGTTAAATCTAGGTGATGGATATACTGGGGTTTGTAATACTATTCTCTCTACCTTTCTGAATATTTGAAAAAATTGTAAAGAAAAAGCAGAGTAGTGGTTCTAGTTTAACATCTATGCCCATACATATAAATTTGAGAAGATATTCCCTTGCCCTTACTAACTGCAAACTAAAAAGGAGAAAGAGAGCACCATCTTCTCTTTTGAGGGTGGCTATAACATAGGGGACTGAGTGCTAATAGATATTATCTCATTTTCTCTGCTACTGATAAGCTCTCTGGTGAGCAGTCAGGTGATAACTGGAGAATAGGGATATGGGGAGCACTGAAGAAAAGGACCTCTCACCCATCCAGGCCACTGCAAAGCTCAAGAGAACCCTGCACCTGGTGGGCAAACTCACTAGGGGAAAATGCAAAGGGGGAAGATGGCAGAAGGGAAGAAGGGGCATTCTAGTTGTACCTATGGGGGTTCACAACAAGCCACCCAATATGTGCCTCAGTGATACACAGATTACAATGAGCTAACGGCAATTATAACTTCAAGCTCAAGTGAAACTTTTGCCCCTCCCTTTAACTACCTAGAAGAATCTGAATCAGGGACCTTGCCTATAATAAGATTATCAGAGATAACTTCTTTTGACTTATAGGGCAGCACTTCTGTTCTTCTTACCATCCTGCAATGACCCTGTGAAACCCCCAAGGCACCTTACCTCATCACTAGCTCAGGATGTTTTATATATAGTACCTCAATCCCCCTGTGTATTCTGAACCTGTCCTGCATGGGGCGGTCTCTGATTCTCTTGTGTATGTGGGATTCCCATACATACATGTGTATTAAATTAGGTTACTTTTCCTAGCTTATTTATTTCATGCCTATTTGATTATTTAGACCAGCCAGAAAAACTTTGAGGGTAGAGGAAAGTTTGCTCTTTTACACATGTTTAACTCAAATAACTTTTTTTTATTTATAAAAATAAAATCCCAGAAAACAGAAAGATTATGAGATAATTATTTGCTTTATAGAAACATTTCTGACTTAATAAAAACATAAAATTAAATTGTTTTCAATAAGTCATATATGCAAATACATGTAACAACAAAAGCCAATAGCACTTGCTATGTTCACTATTCTATTTCTGTAATTAACTCTTTTAATCCTCATTATAATCCCCAGTTTAAAGCTGAGACCATGGAAGGTTGAAAACCCACACAACCACCACAGGACAGACCACAGCTTCCAGGGTCATGCTCTTCAGCACTACACTTGACCACCCCCTGAATCAGACACAGAAGGACTGCTCCCCTCCCCACAGCCACCACTGTTCCCAGCTTCTTGGGACTCCTTCCAGAAGATGGATAATTAAAGGAAACTTTTCTTTTGTAGGCTCACTTCAAGACCATTTTTCAATCAGCAGTTTGGAGAATGAATTAAGATGCTCCCTTCCACCCACATGACCAGTTCTGACCCATAAACTGTGAAGTCCCTGTGGCGCCTGCAGAGAGGCACAGCCTGTTACATTGCCACCTGTAAGCCCACAGACCCAAAAACAAGGGGCCTCTGATTTACTAGGCTTCTACCCGCTGGTCCACAGAGCAGTTAATCTTCTGCCCCGGGGCAGAGTTTGACAGCTCCCTAAGGTCCTGTGAAACACTCTTTTCAAAGTGAAATTGTCAATCAAATAAACTTGAAACAGACTTGGTCTGGATCCAGGTACAGACCCGCCTCCCCCCACCCCCTTATACCTCCAGGCAGCAGTTGGCTACGCTTCACTTCCTGGGTTTTTTGAGTCCTCTGGTGCAGATACGCTTTCCCTTCAATAAAACAGTGATTTAAAACCTTCATTCTTCCTGTTTTTAAACTGTGCCAGGGTATAATAGCTCTGTCTTCACAGCAGAGTACACAAAAGTCAGCTGGTGCTCTGCAGCGCCCCCTCCATGGTGGATAATCATGTAGACACTTCACTGGACCCATTGATCCGCTCTTTCAAAAATCTCTTTTATCCAAATAGAACTAATTTTTCAGTTTTTCTTTGTTTCCTCGCTTGAAATTTTCTTTTGATATCCCCCCCTAAGCATTCAGATTTCCTTGCGACATTCAGATTATTTCTTTTACAAGGACCTTCAAAGGAGGGACAAAGATGTGAGACAAACAGGGAAATTACTTGAGAGTTTGTATAAGGAGTAATTAGACCCCTTAAACTTCTACCCCACTCCCTGATGTCCCGTGATGACATGTCCCCACCCCAGCAGGAAATGAGAGGTTTGATTCACAGGGAAAGTATGCCAAAGAGGCTCTGGGCTCAAGGACTGCGACAAGCACAACCGAAGGTGGTATTGAGTGAAAGCCCCCCAGGCCCTCTCTTACCCTCAGTCCCCAGAACGCTGGCAGGAAGGCTGATTATACCCCTCACTCAGCAGACTGGACAATTCCTTGGAGAAGTTCCAAGAAAAAGACCTACTGACAAGAAGGGTCGTCCAGTAAAACGACCATGTTCCACTTGATTAACCCACAGTGAAACTCACCAGTCAACAAGCCCTATTCATGTCCTCAGAGCTTCCAGTCAGCCTGTTAGCACCTTACTTTTAATATGAATAGGCAAGCTTTTGAGGAAAGCCTTTGACATAAAAAAAAAGAAGAAAACAAACAAACAAAAAAGGAACTCAGAAGAATCAAAGACAGAAGAAAACTGAACAAACTGTTAGTATCCTCAGAGACAAGTGATGATATTGCATCCATGAAATAAAAATGGTATACAAAGGCAGTGGAATACCAAACAAGAAAGAGGTTTAGAAATAAAATATATTAAGTAAAAAAAAAATTCAATGGACAAATTGAAAGATAAAGTAGAAGAAGAAGCTCTCAAAAGTAAAACCAAAAAGCTACAAAAAGAGAGAAAAGATAAAATTAGGGCAGTTCAAGAGGTTCAACATCTATCTGATTAATAGGGATTTCAGAGGGTAGACAAAAGAGAGAGGCAGAAATTGTCAAATATACTGTATTAGTTTGGGTTCTCTAGAGAAACAGAACCTATGGAGATACATATTTTGTGAAAATGAACAAAGAAAACCTAAATAAAGAATGAAATTGGGTAGCCATGGAGGGGTGGTTGTCACACATATCACTCACTGTGGCTTGAAGACCCCACCGGAAAGAAAGCGGATTTACTTCTGACCCAGCAACAAGCTGTCCACTGATTACAGGCAATAAAAACTCCGCCACAGCCCTTTCCAGTTTCCTTCAAAAACCTCATAAAGCTGACCTTCCCTTTGTCTCCTCAGACTTTTCTATGGTTCACCATCATTGTTGGTTCTGAAGGACCATTCTTCTATTATTCTCAAACAAACAAACAAACCCATTTTGCCTACTAAAGACCATGTCTAAAGTCAATACATAAATAACATAAATATAGCCATTTCTAAAAATGAGTCAGAGCTGATCTCCCAGAGGAACTGCCTTCTACTTCTAATTCCTCAAACCAATAGAATGTTAAAACTGGACAAAATAACCTTTGAACTGGGCCTAAAGCAACATGTATTCCTAACAACGGTTTGTTATGACTACCAGACTGAAAATTAATTACATTCTTTAGAATTAGCATCACCATGTTAGCTTGTCTGCACCTACAGAAATTCCTTCTTTAGCTTATTAACAAGCGTAGAGATCTTTCTTCCATTCGTGTAATTATTCCTTCTCTTTTTCATAAATACCCCTTGCCTTAACGTCCTTATCTACAATATAGGTTTTTGCCTGAATCAGTACCTCCATATATATACTTAATTTAATAAATATATAAATTAAATGATGACTTGGCTCATGTGATTGTGGAGAACAACAAGGCCCAAGCCCTGCAACTGGCAACTGGCAACCTGGAGCATCAAGAGAGCCAGTAATGCAAGTCACAGCTCAAATCCAAGTGTAAGGGCCGAAAAAGACTGATGTCCACCATGGAAGATGGGCAGAGGGTGAATTCTCTCTCACTCAGCCTTTTTGTTCTATTCAGGCCTTCAGTGGAGTGAATGAGGCCCACCCACGTTGGGGATGGCAATTTGCTTAACTCAGCCTGCTGATTCAATACTGAATGTTAATCTCTTCCAGAAACACCCTCACAGACATACCCAGAATAATGTTTGACCAAATATCTGGGCACCCTGTGGCCCTGTCAAGCTAACGCATAAAATTAACCATCACAGATACAATATAGAAACATATCTCAGAATAAAGAATGAGAAGGATCCCCATGAGAGCAAGAAATAAAGATGATCCATATCAAGGCACATCACTGTAAAATTCTCATTAGGGATAAAAAGGATCTAAAATCTTCCAGAGAGAAAAAGAGAGGTTACAGGAAATAGAATGGCATTGGACTCCAACACAAGGAGCTAAAGGCTAATGGAGCAATCAATGCCTTCAATAGTCAGAGTCAATATTTCTAACATGATTCTTTGCTCAATCAAACTATTAAATATGAGAATAGCAACAAACAGGAAAACAATCTTAAAGACCTCGCTCTCTTTGCAGCTTTATTTCAGGAAGCTTCTGAAACATGTTCACCACCAAAAATAAAGAAATAAACAAACAAACAAACAAATAAATAAATAAATTTTTTAAACAAGAAAAGAGAAAGATCTGAGTGAGGAAACAAAAGAAAGAGGAAGTTGAATTACTAGAGTGATGATGAAGAGATGTCTTAGGATGACAAAAAGTAGCAATTCTAGACATCAACCTGTCCAGGTAGGAACAGAAGACTGGAAGGATCCAGAAGAGGTCTCCATTTAGAAGAAAATGAACTACTAGAATACTTGAAAGGCTTGACCACGTTGTTGGAAAGAAGACCGGAAAAGTTTGAGGAAAGTTTGTATATTTGAAGTATACTATCTCATACACAAAATAAAACAAAATGAGTAAATAAGCAATATTTAACTCCAGGAAAACCAAAAAATGTATAAAAAAGAAATGTAAATAAACTATTGTTTACTTGTGAGCAATATTTGCATTATTATATTATAAAGGCTAAATATTTATTTAATATAAAATTAAAATACACAGGAAGGAAAAACTGTATGTGTGTATGTAGGGGTGTTGAAAGGGTATCAAGAGCTTGTCCTTTTTATTTTTACTTATTTATTTAAGTTTTAGATTTTATTTATTGATTTAAAAGAGAAAGAAAGGTGGGGGGTGGAGTGGTGTGGGAGGGAAGAATCAACTCACAGTTGCTTCTCACGTGTGCCCTGACCAGGCAAGTTAGGGCCAAACCGGTGACCTCAGCACTCCAGGTCAACGCCCCAGCAACTGTGCCACCAGAGGTCAGGCAGTCCTTATCTTTAAAATAAATTTATTTTTCCCATTGATTTGAGAGAGAGAGGGAGAAAGAGAGGACAGAAGAGAGAGAGAAGCATTAACTTGTTCCACTTAGCTGTTCTGTTTAGTTGTGCACTTATTAGTTGCTTCTCATGCATGCCCTGAATGGGGAATTAAACCCACAACCTCGGTGCACTGGGATGATGCTCTATCCATTGGGTCACTCCACGAGGGCCTTAAGTCCTTATTATGCATAGTAGGAAGTGAGTAAATGATGTCTAATGTTGTTTACTCAATATAAGGTAGTGTAAAGTTATTACTAAAAATAAAAAGTTAAGTATAAAGGAAAATAGCAAACTAGAATTGAAATTGCCCCTGCCTATAGGGAATCTGATTCTGGGGCTGAATATTGTTGTTTTTTTGTGTGTGTTCAATGCTGTTCATTTTTAATTATAAATTTTGTAGTATTAGTTGACTTTTCAAACCATGTCTGTGTATTTTTTGATTGCCTAAAATATTTGTATGACCAAAAGAAATTGTGCATAAGGTGATATAAAACACATCTGTGTTAAAGTTTTTAAATCTTTCTGTAATAAGGTTGGGTCTAGACAAACAAAATATCTTTGTAAAAATTATTTCTATTGATTTGAGAGAGAGAGAGAGAGAGAGAGAGTAACATCAACTTGGTCCATTTAGTTGTGCACTCATTGATTGTGTCTTGTACATGCCCTGACCAGGGATTGAACCAATGATCTGGCATGCCAGAACAATGCTCTATCCACTAAGCCCCTGGCCAGGGCCCAAAGAAGAGATCTTGATGTTAGTTACCTACTAGTTATTAATCACTATATTTCCTTAATTCAAAGTTAATTAAAATGGCTAAATACATTATGGCAGATAATTTATTATATTATTTAGAAAGAGAAAATTATCATTCTTTGGGGAGAAAAAAATATCTTTTCCTTCTACCCTTCTAGATTCTTGACTGGAGCTCTGTAACAAAAGACATATTAGGAAAAGAAAAACATCAATGTATTTAATATTAGTTTTATGTGAGCCTTCATGAGAAAGCGAGCACCCAAGGAATGGTTAAACTTCAGTGTTTTTATACTAGGTCTGATGAAGAATGGAAAGCAAATGAAAATGTAATCGGACAAAAGTGTATAAGCCAATGGTAGTAAATGGGGGAAACTCAGCAAGACCTGCTTGTACAGATTCCTCTTAGGAGCTCTCTATCTTTGAAGATAAGAATGCTCCTTTTCTCTGACTATAGGCAGAGTACTTCTCACCTGAGGGTCTTATGACCTGCTCCAGGGGAGAAGGGAAGGTCAGAGTCCTTCCTGCAGCTGCTGTTTCTCACATTCCATCAGTTTAAAATATTCAGTATGCTAAAGTGCCATAATTTGAAGTAGCATGTCTGAACCCTGTCATGATCATAAATTAAAGGTACTAACTCTTTTTGAATATTGCTGCTAAGAATCTTTACATAGAATTAGATATTTCTGTAATTTATTTTACTTTTTTACATGAATTTTCTATCATATTATTCTTTATAATTTTCCATTGATTTGAGAGAGAGAGAAAGGGGGAAGGGAGAGAGACAGAGAGAAGCAACAATTCATTGTTTCACTTAGTTATGTACTCATTGATTGCTTCTTGTATGTGTTCTGACAAGAGTTCATACCCATGACCTCTGGCATGCCAGGTTGATGCTTTATCCACTGAGTCATCTGGCCAGGGCCTATCATATTCTCTCTCTCTCTCTCTCTTTTTAAGTGAGAGGAGGGAAGATAGAGAGACAGATTCTTGCATATGGCTCACCTGGGGATTATGTTCGAATCAACCAAGTTATCCTCAGCACCTGAGGCTGACACTTGAACCAATCAAACCACTGGCTGTGAGAGGGGAAGAGACAGAGAAAGAGAGAGAGGGAGAGAAGCATATGGTCATTTCACATGTGTGCCCTGACTGGGGATTGAACCTAGGACGTCCACACGAGCAAACTCTATCCACTGAGTGGAATCTATTCACTGAGAAAATTGGCTAGGGCTCATGTTCTCTTAATAATCATCAAAGGAAACAACTCTAGCCTGACCAGGTGGTGGAACAGTGGATAGAGCATAGGCCTGGGATGCAGAGGACTCAGGTTTAAAACCTAAAGGTCAATGACTTGAGCATGGGCTCATCTGGTTTGAGTGTGGGCTCACCAGCTTGAGCGTGGGGTTGCTGGCTTGAGTGTGGGATCATAGACATGACCCCATGGTCGCTTGAGCCCAAAGGTCACTGGCTTGAAGCCCAAAGTTGCTGGTTTGAGCTCAAGGTCACTGACTTGAGAAAGAGATCACTGGCTCACCTGGAACTGCCAGTTGAGGCACATGAGAAAGCAATTAATGAACAACTAAAAAGTGCCGCAACAACAAATTGATGCATCTCATCTCTCTCCCTCCTGTCTGTCTGTCCCTGTCTGTCTGTCTCTCTCTCATTAAAAAGATAAAATAAAGTGAAATGAAAAAACAACAAACCTAAAGAACCTATCTCGCTTGTAACCCGGCGACTGCTTATGTATGTATGTATAGGTATGTATACATGTGAAATAAAATATGAAGTTGTGCACTGTAGGTTTGTGATTTATTACTAGAGTTTGTTATAGTCTTTACCCTCATCACAAAGATGTTTCAATAGCACAAACCTGAAAGGATTTCCTGTTAAACTTTACATGACATTCCAAGATCTGGTTGTCCATACTACCCAAAGCAATCTGTAGATTTGATGCATTCCCTATCAAAACACCAAAAGCATTTTTCACAGAACTAGAACAAATAATTCTAAAATATTTATGGAACAACAGGAGACCTAAATAGTCAAAGCAATCTTGAGAAAGAATAACAAAGTTGGGGATATCACACTACCCAATACCAAACTATACTACAAAGCCACAGTAATCAAAATGGCATGGTGCTTGCATATAAACAGACATATAGATTAATGGAAAATAATACATAACCTGGAATTAAACCCATGCCTACATGGTGAATCAATCTATGACAAAGGAGGTAAAATTATACAATGGGGTAAAAAAACAGTCTATTTAACAAATGGTGTTGGGGAAACTGGATGCCTACACCTTCTTATACCATATACAAGAATAAACTCAACATTGATTAAAAACTCAAATGTAAGACCCAAAACCATAAAACTCCTAGAAGGAAACATAGGCATTAAACTCTCTGACATTGCTCTTAGTGATATTTTTTTTCTGAGGAAACCACCAACAAAATGAAAAGACAAACCACTGAATGGGAGAACATATTCACCAATGATACATCTGATAAAGGGTTAATGCCCCAAATTTGAAAAGACTTATACAACACAACACCAAAAAACAAAACAAAACAAAAAAACCCTAATTCAATTAAAAAATGGGCAAAGAACCCAAATAGACCTTTTTTCAAAGAAGCCATACAGGTGGCCAATAGACATGTGAAAAGATGCTCAACATCACTAAGCATCAGAGAAATGCAAATTAAAACCAAATGAAATATAGCCTCACACTTGTCAGAATGGCTATCATCAATAAATCAACTAACAGCAAGGGTTGGGGAGGATGCGGAGAAAAGGACACCCTCATATCTTATAGGTGGGATTGCAAATTGGTGCAGCCACTACAGAAAATTGTATGGAGGTTTCTAAATAAATAAATAAATAAAAATAGAGCTACTGTATGACCCAGCAGTTCCACATCTGGGTGTTTATCCAAAGAAACCCAAAATCCTAATTCAAAAAAATATTGCCCCTCCATGTTTATTTTAGCTTTATTTACAATAGCCAAGATATGTAAGCAACCTAAGTGCCCCTCAATAGATGAGTGGATAAAGAAGAAGCAGTACGCATATACAATAGAATATTACTCAACCATAAAAATTAATGAAATCTTGCCATTTGCAACAATATGCATGGACCTAAGGGATATTATGCTAAGTGAAATAAGTCAGTCAGAGAAAGACAAATACCATATGATTTCACTTATATGTGGAATGTAAAGAACAAAACAGAAACAGACTCACAGATACAAAGAACAAACTGATGGTTCCCAGATGGGCCGGGGCGTGGGGGACAGGGTGAAAAAGGTGATGGGATTAAGTACCAATTGATAGTTACAAAATAGTCATGGGGTGCAAAGTACAGCCTAGAGAATACAGTCAATAATGCTGTAATCACTATGAGTGGTGCCAGGTGGGTACTAGACTTATCAGGAGGATCACTTAGTAAATTATATAAATGTCTAGCCACTATGCTGTATACCTGAAACTAATATAAAATAATATTGAATGCCAAGTGTAATTAATAAATTTTTAAAAAAATTTAGTTTACCCACTTTGTCCAAATGACTCTGGACTGAGGTTTCCTACAGCAAATGCTCTGCTCTAGACTGTGAGACCCAGTTGGCGTCAGCATGTTAATGGTACGCTCTGTGAATGGGCAATCACTTGTCAGTCCATATGAAAGGGGGCCAAAGTTTTGCAACTCTGATGCTGCCTTTTGCGGATATCGATTTTAAACGATGTATTAAGAAACAAAACTCAGATAGAAACTTTGCCCTTTCTCCTTCTTTTGCCCAAGAAATTCAGACAGAAAAATCTCTTCGGGAAGGAGATTTTAGGATGCTGCCTTGGCCTAATTTGAATTAAATACTGTAAAAAAAGAAGTCTTCAGGCAGAGAGGTCTGTCAGCTAGACACGCCTATGTCCCATTGTTTCTGGAGTCACCTAGCAAGGATTTTCCTGCCACATGTGTTCTTTTCCTCAACTACCTGCAAATGCTATTCTTACTTTTGAAATCTAATATTTACATCTCCCCTTTTCTCCTTTGTCCAAAATGTCACATTTCCCAATGTTACCTCAGTGTCTTTTGAATATCACGCTTATGTGAATTCCCTATGCGAATGTATTAAAAACTTGATTTTCTCCTGTCAATCTGTCTCTGTTAATTATTAGCTCATCTAGATGAACTTAGACCGTGGGATGAAAAGTATTAACTTTTTCAAGGTCCCACAATGATCAGTCAAATAAATATACATGCAAGCATAAAAAATAAACTTTACAGAGAAAAACATTATACTGTCCAAATAAATTAAAATTAGTATTAATTATAAATGGAATACTTTGCAGCCATTTTTCTCTCCTCTTTCCTTGTTAGACCGTTTTTCACTGACCAGAAAATACAAGCAACAGAGCTGCATCTTTTTGTTGTGCCCTTCTGCAGGGGGAAGCATCCCCTTTCAGAGTAGCCCTTCGCATATGAGAAGGCCCTGACTGGACTGATTTTTTAATTTCTAGGAAAAACAACAAAATGATTCTTGATCTCATGTTCTCCAATTTGTATATTATTTTTTCAATCCTTACCATACATTGAAAGACTCTGATGGAGGTTCTGTAGGTAATTCATGGTAGAATTAGGAACAGAACTGCTTGATAGTCTATGTTTTATACCTGCTTCAAATTCCATAGTACTACAGACTAAATATTTGTATCTTCCTCCCCAAAGTTGTATGTTGAAACATTATCCCTAATGTGATGGTGTTAGGGATGGGGCTTTTGGGAGATGATTAGGTCATGAGGGTAGAGTCCTCAAGATTGGGATTCATCCCACCCTTATATTTTAGCACATGTACACGTGCGAGAGAGAGAGAGAGAGACAGACAGACAGGATGGGAGAGAGATGAGAAGCATCAGCTTGTAATTGTGCCACTTTTTAGTTGTTCATTGATTGTTTCTCATACGTGCCTTGACTGGGGGCTCCAGCCAAGCCAGTGACCCCTTGCTCAAGCCAGTGACCTTGGGCTCAAGCCAACGACCATAGGGTCATGTCTATGATCCCACACTCAAGCCAAGGACCGCACGCTCAAGTTGGTGATCTTGGGTTTTCAAACCTAGGACCTCAGCATCCCAGGCAGAAGCTCTATCCACTGTGCCACCACCTGGTCAGGTGGGATTGGTCATCTTTTAAAAGAGACCCCGGCCCTGGCTGGATAACTTGGTTGGTTAGAGTGCTATTCTGATATGCGAAGGTTGCAGGTTCTATCCACAGTCAGGGGACATACAGAAATCAACCAATGAATGCATTAATAAGTGGCACAACAAATTGATGTTTGTCTCTTTCTCTCTCTAAAAAAAAATCAATCAATCAATAAAAAATAAACAAGAGTGACCTCAAAGAACTCCTTGCTCCCTCTGCCATGTGAGGATACAGCAAGAAGATGGCTGTCCATGAACCAGGAAGTGGGTCCTCTTCAGACACCGAATCTTCCAGTGCCTTGATCTTGGACTTCCTCTCTTCCAGAACCATGAGGAACAAATGTTTGCTGTTAAATACCAGTTGGTTGTTATAGCAACCTAAATGGACTAAGACACATACGATGTAAAAATCTTTGAAGGCTTCTTTGATAACTTTAGGTCTCTCCTTTCTCATGTCCAGTCACTAGCAAGTTTTCCTAATCTTCACTCCAAAACATCTCTGATAGGCCTGCTTCTCTTCATTCTCCCACCATCACTCTGGTTCTGGATGTCAGGAGAGATATCTGACCAGGACCATTGTAATAGTTGCAAACTGGTCTTTACTCTTGCTCAATCCAGTCTTTTTTGCCACATGACCAGTGTGACCATGTCACCCTCCTATTTATTATTATAATTTTGTAGAAACTTAAAGGTTATATAAGTTAATGAATTCTAACAAATCCACACAGTGTTAATCCCCACTACAATCTAGATATAGAACAGTTTCATTACTCCCCAAAATCGATTTGGGCCCCTTTGTAGACAACCTTTCTCCACCTACAACCCCTGACTGCTGCTCTGTTTTCTGTCTCTATGGCATCACCTTTTCTACAAGGTCACATAAATGGACTCATATATTATATAGCCTTTTGAGTCTGGTTTCTTTCACTTAACAGAAAGCACTTAAAAATTATTCATGCTCTTGCATATATCAGTAGTCCATTCTTTTTTATTGCTAAGTAGTTATTCCACAATATACCTGTTTATATACCAGGTGGTAGACATTTTTGTTGTTTCTAGCTTTTGGAGACTACCATTAAACTATTGTAAATATTTGTCTATGTGTTTGTTAGCATTTTACATTTGGGGGCACAAAATATATCCATTTCTCTTGGTTCAGTATGGAGGAGTGGGGTTGTTGGATGATATGTAAACGTATGTTAAACATTATAGGAAACTGATGCTGTCTTCTAAAGTGGCTGTACCATTTTGAATTCCAGTTGCTCTATATCCTCCTTTGCACTTGATATTATCAGAATTTTAAATTTGAGTCACTTTGGTTTTAATTTGCATTTCTGTAATGGCTAGTGACGCTGAGTATATTTTCATGTGTTTACTTACTATCCATATCTTTTCTTTGGTGAGGTGTCCAAATTTGTTAACGATTGAAAATAATTGAGTTGTTTTACTATTGATTTGTATTATTATTTTAAATAAAAATTATGAAAAAATTATTTTACAAATTAATTTATTGAGACGTACCCATCTCTGTCCCTATTAGTCCTTGACTGTGCTGCCTCAGGTGGGGAAACGATCTCATTAATTCAGGTTTCCTTCCAGAGTATCTTTATGTAAATACTAATATAAATGTCTACCTTCTTTCCATCCTTACACCAGAAATAACATCCTTTTTACACTGCTCAGCTCCAGAATATCCTGAAGAGTATCCTCACACTTAGTTTTTTTTTTTTTTTGCAGTTATATATGATGTTATTGAGGGAATGAGGTGTATTTAACCAGTCCCAACTGATAGATATTTGAGTTGTTTCCAATTATTTCTTTACAAACAATACTGCAATGAATAACCTTGTACGCAGGTCCTTTGGTATGTGTGCAGTTAGATCTGTAAGATATGACCCAGAAGTGATTCTTCACACTACTATTTCTTAAAGCATGGCCTTTCTTAACTCCTATGCAATTTCCTGTTCATTTCAATTCAGCCTAAGGGCCTTGTGTAAACCTTAATTGTAAAAAAGAAAGTTGGTGTGTATGTGAATGGGGTCAGCATGGGAGGCTACCAACAAGGAGCCCCTCATAACTCAGGTTCTACCTGCAAAGATAGGTATAGGAGGAGGGCTGCGAGGAGCTGCCCAGCACCTCAAAGTTCTCTGGTAACTAGGATGTGCTTCACCCCACTCTGAATCTCCCTGTTTTAGCTTCTCCATTTATTTTATAGTGGATATTTCCTGCTTATATTTGTATCATTTGACTCTCATCTCTATCTGGCTAAAGAAAGACTTCTTTTTTTTTTTCTGATCACGTTTCAGTCTCACCAGCAATTCATGGAGTTTGCTCTTAAGTTTTTCTTTTGATCATTGTGCACCCTATTTAATTTGCTCAAATGAAGAGCAAAATCTTGGGAGGAGATTAGCATTTGAGAAGGATCTCACATTTAGCTTTATCAAATGAAGAGTTTCTGAATTTGATTATTCACTTCTCACTCAAGGGGGAATTTAGGATGTAGTAATCTAACCTCTTTGATATTTAACAATCTCATTGATTGACTCAGTCATTTATATGTTAAAGAACTACACAGGCTTTAAATACCGATTATTCTTTTAAACCCTATTCATATGCTAAAAACACAAGTTGAAGGCAAAACACTGCCGCTAACCAGACTGCCTTCAGATTAGTCCCCTCTTACCTTTAGTATTAAAGAGAACTTTTAATTCTGGCTTTTCTGTGTGCGCACAGGTATTGTGGTAACTGGTGAGCTGGTTGTTTATTAGGAAGAGGCGATGTTGAAAGTGAAGTCAGGGAGCTTTGCTCAGGCATGTGCCACTAGTTCACCTTTCCTGCACAAGTTATTTTCAGAATGAAATGGTGCAAACAGAGACCATGATATTTTTCTTTTCACGTTGTTTATTTCAAGAGACATGGGAACCATCACAAAGAACATTCATAGGCTTAAAATGTAAACCCTGCAAGTCTACTTTGTTTGAGTTCAAGAATATGTGATTTGGAGTCTCTTCTTCCTTGTTTCACCTCTGCTCTGAGAAAATGGCACAGACAGAAATTTATGGGAGTTCTGACCTCAGGGGCCAAGAACTGCAGGAGGCAGGAAAAGGTGGGTGGGTAGGAAGGAGACTGGTCCCTGCTTAATCGGGGCCTTTCCCAGAAGAGAAAATAGTGTTACCTGCAGCTCTGGTTTCCACAGCACTGTTTTGTTTGTTTGTTTGTTTGCTTGTTGTTGTTTTTACAGGGACAGAGAGAGAGTCAGAGAGAGGGATAGATAGGGACAGACAGAGAGAGGTGAGAAGCATCAATCATTAGTTTTTCATTGCCGTTGCGACACCTTAGTTGTTCATTGATTGCTTTCTCACATGTGCCTTGACTGTACCTGGTCAGGCTCCACAGCACTGTTTTTAAACACTTAGAGATTTGTTGCTCCTCTTGAAATAGCCTAAGGCATGGGGAAGACACAAGAATTTGACTTCCTTTCCAAATCTTAAGGTTGATAAGCTATCATTTATCTAGTTAAAAAAAACAACAACACCAAAATAACCCAAAACATAAAACCTTGAAGCACTTAGAACCACCCCCCTACCCCCTCCACCCCCGCTCTTAATATTGCAGACACAAACTGTATATGTGAAGTCCAAACAAAGCATTAGGAGAAAAGGATCACGTTTTGATTGAAATGTATTGTGAAAAAATGTATTTCAAAAGATCAATTTTTGCCAATTTTATTAAGCTAACGGGACGACGATGAAGGCTGAAAGAAGCCTTACAGTAAGTCATGAAAGCTCCAGATTAAAAAATATTTTTTAAATGGTCTCATTGATAAATTTTTCAAATGAGAGCCACACTTGAATGAATGAATGCTGTATCAGATTATCCAGAGACAAAGAAGAGAAGCTATTCTACCAGAACAAATGCAGCCTGCTTTGTTTAGGGGACAAATCATTCTTGCAGCCAGTTTGGAAAATGTCACTTTTAAGTCAATGAGAGTTGTGTTCAAATAAGAGGGGGATGCAAGGCCCTATTATATTCACTAGGATGTGATGTTTTGCCTCTGAATGGTTTCTACAGTGCATGAAAATTCCTCTTTCATCGTGTGTGTGTGTGTGTGTGTGTGTCTTTTTAATGCCTTAAACTGTTTTCAGGTTTTACAAAGTATTTCAGTTTTTATATTAAAAGGGCAGATATGATCAGATCCGAACACCAGTTGTCCAGCTACAGACTTTCTGACTTTTTTGATGAGTCTTTTGAACTCTAAACTTGGTAAAAATAGATCCACCGGCTAACATGGGGAAGTTGTCTTCTGGAAGTGATCCAGGGCTTACAGTAGTCCAGCCCAGCCATTTCTCTGTCCATCCGTGACACCATCGAGCTCTGGCCACAGTGGAGTTGAGTTGAGCAGTGCTGGTGTCCAGTTCAGAGGTGAGAGCGAGCAAAACTGACAGGAGGTCAATCCATGGCCAGAACTGACCAGACTGGCTGGCAACTGTGGGCTCTATAGGTCGGCCAAAGCAGTTTGGTCCTCTTGGTTCATTTTGGCAAACTATAAATCCTCCAATATTATTGGTAAACTCATGATGTCAATTGGTTTTTGTTGCCAATATTAAAATAAAAAAATCAGGGGGGTACTAAAAGAGACTACATGCTAAGAAATAGTCAAACCCCATCAAACTCTTCTGGCAGATATAATAAAACACTTAAAATGACTGACAATGTTTTTTAATAAATCATTTTGAAGTATGATTTAAAAATAAATTTATTGATTGATTTTTAGGTAGAGGGGAAAGAGAGAGGGAAAAAATAGAGAGAGAAAGAGGGGAGAGAATCAGGAAGCATCAGTTTGTAGTAAGTAGTTGCTTCCCGTATGTGCCTTGACTGGGCAAGCCCAGGGTTTCAAACAGGCAACCTTAGCATTCCCGGTTCACACTTTATCCACTGCGCCACCACAGGTCAGGGTGATTTTTCTTTTTTTTTTAAAGACAAGCTTCTTCATGGCGATAGGAGGACATAAACCAGGCTGCCAATGCCAAGCCACCCTTGCTCAGTGACAAGGCAGAGCCAGGCAGACCCAGCGTGGGGAGAAAGCAGACACTCGGTTTGATATAGAAAAGTCTATCCAGAAATAAACAAGGGCAAACATGTTTGTGCACAATCTTAGAGCAGAGACTCAAAATTTTGGAATGATGCGAATGAAAAGTCCTTCTAAAAATAAAGGAAGTTTTATAGGGGCACAAATTGTAGACATTGTTGACAGAAATCAATTTCTCCACTTAATTACATGACTTTCCATTCTGGTTTCCAGTAGAAACAAAACTTTAGAACAGTGGTCAGGAACCTATCTTTAGGGAGAATCCAAAAATGTACTCCATGTTGCTGTTTCTTAAAGATGCCTCAAGGTAAAAAAAAATAAAAAATATCAGTGCCACATTCTTTGTTACGACTCTAATGATAATGTCATTAGTAATTATAAAAAGAATATTAAAAGTAATAATAACAATAAACCTCTATTATATTTTACCTGTGCCAGATACTCTAAGAACATTTAACCTAAGGTTGATATTATTAGCCTCATTTTATAGGTGAGGACACGAGGTAAAGAAAAGTATCAAGCTGACTTGCTTAGCTTGGTAGAGAGTACTTGAATTCAGGCAGTGCAACTCCAGAGCCTAAATGCTTAAACTTTAATAAGAGCGAAGACTTAACAAAGCCTGCTCTCTGTGCTAGACTGGTACTGTTCTAACTGTGTTATTAAGATCATTTTACAGATAAAGAAACAGAGATAGAGAAACACTTTCCCAAGGTCACACTGCTATTACAGATGGAGGTGAGATTTTTTAACCCAGTCATTATGATCATAGACTCTGAGCACTTAATGTCTAAGGTTGAGAGTATACATATTTCTCATGGGAATTAGTAAATGTATTTTCAAGAAAAGGGACCAGAATTGTTTTACCTAAATTAGCCCTTCCAATGAAGTGTTTGGTTATCATGGCTTAGGTGTTGTCAGGACTGTTGCAGCAAGCTCGATGGAAGGGCTTTTTGCTGGTTTATACTGCCCTCTAGTGGTTGGTAGGAAATTCTTAAGCTATGGCTATTTGATGACACCTTTTGGTAGTATTTGTACTTTTAGTGTCTTCAGACTGAAAAATACACAGAGACAAAGAGTTACCATGAATTTAGTACTTCTTTTATGTGAATGTATTTTTAATAGTCTCAAAAATATATAGGTACATTGGAAACAAGATGATATATAATATGTATATATGTATTATATTTTTCTAATGTATATATGTGTATGATTATATGTATTATCTTGTTTCTACTGTGTATGGATATGTACATATACATACACACATATACACATGTGCATATGTGATTGATTGATTTATAAGTCTTAGCTACAAGCAATGCTTGGGGTATATGGATGGGTTTATAAGCTGTCACAATAGATTTCCCGTCCAGAGTCCTCGGCTAGAATTTCAGTAAACACCCATGCTTAAGGGGAACTGAATTAACACAAAGTTTTAAATTAATTAGTGTATTCTCCTGAATTGGGCTATCTTCCCTGAGAGGCAGAGACCTAAAGAAAACTGGTGTTCTGTTTACAAGAAGAGGCCCCGCTGCTGGGGTACACAGCAGTCTCACCTAGGTCTCTCTTGTCCCAGCCCCCATCCCTGGCTGAGTGTAGGAGGTGGTGCCTGCCGATAGGAGGGCAAGGCATACAAGTCCTCCTGTGCAGGCAGTAAGGTTGCATTTCTAGAGAGAATTTTAAAATAACCATAAAGCTGACTAAAAGTGTCCTGCTTTTTATTATTACCATCTGCCCGCAATTCTAAACAATAACAGTAATAAAATAATTCTCCCTCAAAAATATTTTTCTGATCTAAATTCTAAACAACTACTTTGGTTTCTGCTCAGGTGACTAATACATATGTCTCCAATCAATGTGATTTTATTACTTATCCTTTCGTAAACACTGTGCTCAACGTCATGGAAGTTAATGTGAAGAACTTCCAGTTACACAGTTGGGCCACAACACACACAGACTCAGCTACAAGCATTTCTTTCAGGGATAAGTTCATAATGAACTGGAATCATCAGACCTCAGTTTGGGAACAGGAGAATCACGTATTCCTGAGTCTAAACTGTAGATATGAAATAATAACAGTGATTATGAAAACAAACAGAATTCCAATAACTTTAATTCTGTCATCCTCCGTGACCACACACACATGCTTGCAAACAGCTAGAATCAGCCTAAAACAATGTACAGTGAAACGCTAAGCTTTAGAATTGTTCACCGAAGACTGGCACATAGAAACGATGGAGAATTAACTCTGCAAAATCAAAGCATGAGGAAATGGACATTTCAAAGGAGAATGCCAGGAGGAACAACAGAAGATGCTGGTCTTACCCTGCCAGGAAAGGTCAGAAGGATAATGTTTGAATGCCTCAATCATTTTCACCAAGAACTGACTCCTTATTCTAAGGTAAACGATCAAATATAATCAATGTTTGCGGTAATTTAGCCACTTTCTTTGATTTTTCCAAAAGAAAAGTTGGGGAAGTTTTTAACTAAATTCAGTAGAAATTTATGATGAATTTGTGGTGAAGAAAATTTAGGGGATTTTTTTTTTTAAACTGCAGAGACATTTAAAAATTGCTATAATTTATCCTGAAGAAACAAAGACCTGGACAGTATCACAAGCTCTGGGATTTATTGTGAAATGGGATTATCATGAATCCCTGCTGATCTCATCCTTATGCAAGGTTTTTTCTTAACTATTTGTGTATGTATTGCTTCATTGGGAAGTTTTTCAAATTTTTTAAAAGTATACTTTTAAAAATATGAGTGGAGAGAGTTATGGTCTTTATTAATTATGCAAAGAAGGTGATTTTGACAGTTATTGACAAATGTGCCGAAGAGAAGCCTTGAAAATAGAAACTGTAATGCCTTTCATTACTGCAACATACTAAATGTAGGTGTCAGGTTTTGCCTCTTTCCAAAAAATTGTCTTTTAAAGTATCGATCCATTACATGTTTCCTTTTGTGTCCTATAACAATTATTTTATTTTTATATTAAAACTGAATTATTGATAACTGCTGATGCCCTGTGGAGATCACTACCTTTATGAAGTCTTTTTTTTTTTTTTGTCAAGAGACAGGAAGGGAGAGAGATGAGAAGCATCAACTTGTAGTTGAGTCACTTTAGTTGTTCATTGATTGCTTTCTCATATGTGCCTTAATTCTTGACTGGGGGGCTCCAGCCGAGCCAGTGACCTTTTGCTCAAGCCAGTGACCTTAGGCTCAAGCCAGTGACCAGGGGATCATTCTTTTATTTTTATACAAATTTATTTATTTATTTAAATATTTTTAAATTTTTTACAGGGACAGAGAGAGAGAGAGAGTCAGAGAGAGGGTAGGGACAGACAGACAGGAACGGAGAGAGATGAGAAGCATCAATCATTAGTTTTTCGTTGCCATTGCGACACCATAGTTGTTCACTGATTGCTTTCTCACACATGCCTTGACCAGGGGCCTTCAGCTGACTGAGCCACCCCTTGCTAGAGCCCGGGACTTGGGGTCCAAGCTGGTGAGCTTTTGCTCAAGCCAGATGGGCCCACGCTCAAGCTAGCGACCTTGGGGTCTTGAACCTGGGTCTTCCGCATCCCAGTCTGACACTCTATCCACTGCGCCACCGCCTGGTCAGGCCAAATTTATTTATTTTTTAAAGAATTTTCTTTTAAAAAAGATTTTATTGACTTCTGGATTTGACACAGAAAGACAGAGAGAGAAAGAACATCGATTTGTTGTCCCACTTATTTATGCATTCTTTGGTTGATTCTTGCATGTGCCCTGACCAAGGATCAAACTCGCAACCTTGTCATATTGGGATGATGCTCTAACATGGGGTCATTTCGATGAATTCAAGATCAAGCAAGTGACTCCATGCTCAAGCTGGTAAACCTGTGCTCAAGCTGGCGACCTCAGGGTTTCAAACCTGAGACATCAATGTCCCAGGTTGATGCTCTATACAATGTGTCACCACCAGTCAGGACTTGATGAAGTCTTAGTAGCATCTCAGAAGAGGAAGATCAGAGGTAGGATATTTATGATACTTTTGGGGTCTGGTTTAAGGCAGGTCTTTCTCTGTCTTTTTCTTTCAAGATTTTATTTATTGATTCTAGAAAGAGAAGTTAGAGAGCAAAATGTGGGGCAGGAACGGGAAGCATCAGTTTGTAGTAGTTGCTTCTTGTATGTGCCCTAACTAGGCAAGACTGGGGTTTTGAACTGGTGAACCGAGCATTCCAGGTTGACGCTGTATCCACTGCACTACCACTGGTCAGGCAAGGTGGGTCTTTCAACGTTGGTTCGATTGGGATTGGATAAAATTTATGATCTAGTAGATTAGTATTGGTTAATACAGTGAAGTTAGGATTTTGAAGTGAGTCTTCAAAAAGTAAACAATTATTTGATTTAGTACAATTAAGCTAACTACTGCTTTAAGTAGCTATTTATCCAATGTTATAGAATGAGTGTTTGTGTCCTTCCAAATTTATATGTTAAGGTCCTAACCCCCCAATTTGATGGTATTTGGAGACAAGGCCTTTTGGAGGTAATTAGGTTTAAATGAGGTCATGAGACCAGGGGAGCCTTCATGAATGGAATTAGTGTCCTTATAAGAAGAGGAAGAGATGCCAGAGCTTTCTCTTTCCTGTATGCATGCACTGAGGAGAGGCCAGGTAAGGATATGGTGAGGGGGCGACCGCCTGCCAACCAGGAAGAGTGCCCTCAACAAGAACCTAATCTGTTGGCACATTTTCTTTTATAATTTTTAAATAATTTATTGATTTTAGAGAAAGAGAAGAAAGGAAGGAGAGAGAGAATACAAAAGCAATTAGCTTATTTATGCATTCATTGGTTGATTCTTACATGTGCCCTGACTGGAGATTGAACCCACTACCTTGGAATATTAGGAGGACACTCTAACCGACTGAGCTACTGGGCCAGGGCTTTCTGTTAGCATTTTTATCTTGGATTTCCCAGATTCCAAAATGGAGACAATAAATGGCTGTTGTTTAAGCCACCTTGTCTATAGTATTTTGTTATAGCAGCTGGAAGTAAGACACTTGCCAAGGGCAAATTAGTAGTTTATTGTTTGGATAAATATATATTTTGGTAATTCACTTTACCATTCTGATCAAGAATGTTCTGGAAGGGGCTTGACCAGCTAGTGGCAGTTGGATAAAGTGTTGGCCTGGGATGCTGAGGACCTAGGTTCAAAACCCCAAGGTTGCTGGCTTGAGCATGGGCTCACCAACTTGAGTAAGGGATCACTGACTTGAGAGTGAGATCATAAACATGACTCAGCCCTGGCTTGTGGCTCAGTGGACAGAGCATCAGCCCAGTGTATGGACGTCCTGGGTTCGATTCCCAATCAGGACACACACAGGAGAAGTGACCATATGCTTCTCTCCCCCATTTTCTCCCCCTTCTCTCCCTCTTCCTTTTCCATAGCCAGTGGTTCGATTGGTTCAAGCATAGCCCCAGGTACTGAGAATAGCTCAGCTGGTTCAAGCACATCAGTCTCAGGCACTAGCTCGGGACTTGAGCATCAGACCCAGACTAGGTTGCTGGGAGGATCCTGGTTGGGGTGCATGAAGGAATCTGCCTCACTGTCTCCCCTCCTTTCACCAAAAATAAATGAAAAATAAATAAATAAATAAATACGACCCCATGGTCGCTGGTTTGAGCCCAAAGGTCACTGGCTTGAAGCCTAAGGTTGCTGGTTTGACCAAGGGGTCACTGGCTCAGATGAAGCCCCCTGGTCAAGGCACATATGAGAAAGCAATTGATGAACAACTAAAGTGCCACAATTATGAGTTGGTGGTTCTTATTTCTCTCCTTCCCTGTCTGTCTGTCCTGTCTCTCTCAAAAAAAAATTTTTGTTCTGGAAGGGTAAATTCATAGCAATTTTTACAGTTACTTCAGTAGTAATTTACAGTTACTGCACAGTAAATTTATGGCTGTAGATAGTTTTGGTTCTCAATATATGCAAAGTTCAATGAAATAAAGTTAGTACTGTCTGCATTTCCTTTTTTTTCTGTCACTATTATTCATTTCATTTCATGTTTATTTCTAATAATAATTTTGGTGTTTAGAGGAGGTGTGTTAGAATTCTTTATTTTGGCTGCCAATTATGCAAGGGAGCCTTACTAGAGGTATCATATAAAAGGACCCTACAGTGGTGTTGGGTGGGGGCCGTAGGGTCCTGGCCTCATACCCACAAAAGGAAATGAGGTGTTAAACAAGTAATCCCAGAGGAGTTAGCCATCTTGCAACTGTTTTTTGGTGTGTTACATATTTGTATACCCATGTTCACAGCAGCATTGTACTCAATCGCCAAAAAGAAGCAGCCCAAATATCTACTGGTCATATGAGTGGATAAACAAATGTAGTATGACCATACAACAGAATATTAGCCTTAAAAAGGAAGAAAATTCTGTCACAGGCCTGCAACATGGATGAACCTTGAGGACATTATACTAAGTGAAACAAGTCAGTCACAAAAAGACAAATACTATATGACTCCACTTACATGTGGAACCTAGAGCAGTCAGATTCATAGAGAGAAAACAGAAGGGTAGGTTGCAGGAGCTCCATGGGAGAGAGAGGTGGGAATTGTTCTTTCATGGGTTTAGCATTTCAGTTTTGCAAGCTGGAAAGAGTTCTGGAGATTGGTTGTAGGTCAGTGTGAATGTATCTGACACTATTGAGCTCTACATTTAACAATGGTTAAGATGGTAAGTTTTATGCATATTTTACCACAATTAAAAATTACATTAATTTTTACATGGAAAGATTAATAATTTAAGACAATTTCCATAACCCTATTTTGGCATAGTTTCTTTAAAAAGCGGGGGGCACCACAGCAGCTAGCCTCAAAGTGTCTTTGTTTGAGTATGAAAAGGCACCTTTCCTTCAGATACCTTGCTCCTATCGGTTGAAGAATTATTCTAATACACACACAACTCTACAATGACCTCAACATGAAGGGTATACCCTAGGGCTGTGTAACATGCTAACTGCTGGAATGTTCCCAGTCCCTGGCAGAGAACTGAGGGCCCAGGCCTCTCCACCTCTGAGAGGCTCTGCAAATAGTCCGGGGTGTAAGTGGTTGGCTTTTTAAAACTCCGAGAGGTGAGGAAACACGAGACATTTTTGATGTGGACAGTTTGAACTATTCCAGTTTCAGTAGTTGAAATGCTGTTGTATCAAAGTGAGTAAGTCAGGATTAAAGTCTCCACGGTGCTGAGTTGGCAGCGCAGGAGGTAGCCATGGGCGGGCAGTGTGTGTGTGGGGGATGTGCCAGGATGGGAAGGTGTTGTCACCAGGGTGGCCCTTATTCACAGATATACCGATAGGCATCCCATGGAACACTTGGAAGGTCTTCTGTCTAGAAGAAATTTTCCAATTATTTGGGACTGCTTGGAGTTCCATTGACTTTCTTCATGACTTAGAGATTGTTACAAATACAAATAACCTTATATATCACTGTGTTCAAATCTCTCACTTCTCAGATGAGCCTAGACTGTTAAATGACTCACCCGTGATCACACACTAACAGTTGGCATTTGGCTTTGCTCTCCCTCAGGCATCTGGAGGAGGAGAGGGTTCCCAAAGGAGGGAGAAGGCATTGAGAAAGGGCAGTTAGAATATTCTCGAGACCTGGGTGCCTCACTTCACAGTCATTAAAATTCTTTTTTTCTAGAGTCCTTATGTCCAGGAAGAGTGAATCAAGAGGGGATAGGGGAAGCACGATGATATTAAGAACACTGAGAGGTATATTAGAACTGAAGAAGGAGCCTGACCTGTGGTGGCGCAGTGGATCAAGTGTCAACCTGTAATACTGAGGTCACGGGTTCAAAACCCCAGGCTTGTCTAGTCAAGGCACCTATGGGAGTTGATGCTTCCTGCTCTCCCTACCTTCTCTGTCTCTCCTTCCTCTATCTAAAGAAAATAAAAAGAATAAATAAAATTTAAAGAAATAAAACCAAAGAAGGAACTATAAGTAGTGTGTATAGACTTCTTACTAACTTATTCACTAAATGTATCGAACATCATCTTACAACAGAAATTATGTACTTGAGGATTTTACAATTTATTGAGGGAGAGACATATGTAAATAGATGAATTATAAGAAAATCTGAAACATGTGATATGAATCCAGTGCTAAGGGGACCCTAAGGAGGAAACAACTATCTTTCCACAAAAACTTTTGGGAAAGGTTTCCAGAGGAAGGGATTTTGGAGTGGGTTTTGAAGGTTGAATAAGAAATTGGCAGGTGAGAAGGATGTGAGGGAAGATCCTAGGAATTCTGGGTCAGAGTCTAGAGAGTGGCTGTAGGTGTAATAACCTTAGGAATGCTGGCAGGGTCATGTGACAGGAGCACTCTGTGATTAGTAGAGCACAGGAGGTGGCTTGGGCCAAGCCAAGGAGCTGGCATTTTATCCTGTAACCTACAGAATTGAGTAAGGCTGCTGAGCAGCATGGGCCAGGATTCCTCACCGCTGGGATAGAGCAGAAAAAGAGAAGGCTGGCCAGGGGAAGACAAAGGGCACTGGGAGTGAAGGGAGGTGGGGGACTAGGGAGGAGGTTGTGCAATGCCCTGGCTGTGCTATGTTGGTGAACCTGCCAGGACAAGCCAGGCAGGGTGGGTGGAGAGGCCATCTGTTCGTTCACACACAGCCTGTGCCTCCTCCCACTCCTGGGCAAGCAGAACTGCCACTGCTGACATTTGAAACCATGGGGAAGGTTAAGAAAAAGGGAGGCCTGTGGTGACTGCCCCCCCACCCAGACTCCAGACTCCTACCCTATGGTTGGATCTAAAAATATATGATTATGGCTTCCTCATGTAGGGACATGTCTCTAGCAGTAAGTAGGTGAACAGGAATGGCTGTATGCCTTCCAGGGAGATACACTGCCTCTAATCCTGACAAAAGCAGGAGAAACTGGCCATCGGGGGTGAGCAGAGAAGACTGCTAGTGGAAGAGAAAAGGCTTTCATTTGGATGTAGGTGGATACCAGGAGAACCATGCTGGAGTGAGCCCTAAATTTGTTGCCAGCTTTTATAAAACAGGCAGGGAGCCTGGGAGTTGGCTGACCCGAGGCTGAGATGACCACTCGGGCTCTCCTTTGGGTTCAGGTAGCATTGGTCTTACCAGCTGAGGACACTTCCTAGTTGAGGATCTGAGAGGAGTTCCTTGTGTGAGAGTCCTCAGTTCAACATAATGTCAAATTCAGTAAATAATTTTTTTTAAGATTTTATTTTATTGATTTTACAGAGTGGGGGTGGAGAGTGAGAAGTATGGACTCATGGTTGCTTCACTTTGGTTGTTAATTGCTTGCTTGTTGCTTGTTGTATGTGCCTTGACCAGGCAAGCCCAAGGCTTTGAACCGGTGGCCTCAGCATTCCAGATCGATGCTCTATCCACTGCGCCACCACAGGCCAGGCAGTAAACAATTCTTAATGGAACCAAACTGAAGCGATTAACCTACTGAGATTCTTTACTTATAACTGTGTACAGCTGAAGATAGCCCCATGGTTCACAGCAACATTTTTTTTTTTTAAATCTGCACATTATTACCTGGACAGATTAATTTTGGGAGAGGAGGGAGCAGAAAGGGTGTCAGCAGGCTGAAACCAAAAGCAGAGGGGGGTAGAGTGAGGGCTGTTCTGACAGGGTCTTGGAGCCCTTTCTGGAAACCTGGACAGTTGCTCAGCCTTTGGATGCCTGACAGAGAAAACCAAGTGTCCCAGGGAGGGGTGGTGGTTGGGTGGACACTTGAACTTGCACACCTGGCTGAAAGTTCCTCAGTATTTTAAATAACTGCTACAGCCAGACTGAGGCACGGGTTGTGAGGGTGAGAGGTGAGGGGGGCAGGTGCCATAGGACTTGCTGAGATATGTTTGTCTATGGCAGAACAGATTGCTCTGGAGTCCAGGCTTGGGGGAAAGAGGAAATACTAATACTGTAATAATAATTATTTCAGAGCTCTTTACTCTTTTTTCTTTTTTGTGAGAGAGACAGACAGGAAGAGAGAAAGATGAGAAGCATCAGTTCGTAGCTATGACACTTTAGTTGCTCACTGATTGGTTTCTCATATGCGCCTTGACTAGGGGCTCCAGTTGAGCCAGTGACCCCTTGTTCAAGACAGTGACCTTGGGCTTCAAGCCGGTAAGAAAAATGTTCAGATGTGGAAATCAAAGAGTACCCTGGGTCATAAACTTAAAATGAAAACAACAGATATAATATAAAAAGCATCCTATTGTCTCATAGGAATTTAAGAAAAAATGGATACCTATCACAACCTGTTCTCATGTTCCAAGCTCTCCTGATACCTGTGACTCAAGCCAAAACCATATTTCATGACCGATGGATTTTAAGGCAAGAGATTAAAGTAGAATGAATATGTGAGAAATTGTTTTAAAATTTTACAAGTAACAGTGAGAACTGAAAAACAGTTCTTTGTCCCTGTGTTAGTCACCGCTGGGATAGAGCAGAAATAAGTCAGTGGCTTGCTTCAAAAAAATTCCTACTCCTGAAGGGTGAGTATGAATCAACTAAATAGCTCGCAATCATTAGTAACAACTTGCTCATCAAGATGCCCCTCAATACTCTCACCGTACTGAGACAACGAACATAAAAACTGTTGTATAGTGAACTGCTTAATTTCAACTAATTTGCCTTGTAAGATCTGTTAAAAAATACTCAGTCCAGGTCCTAAAAACCTGAAAATATCTTGTCCTACAAGACAGTATTTATCAACATATAATAGTTGACATTAGTGTATATTCAATGATATAGCTCTGGAAACACTGTGACGTTATCATTTAGACTACCCAAGTGTTACAGCAGTCTTATGGGTGTAAAATACTTTCATTTGGATCCTTCCTGCTGTAGTAATGTATGTTATATAATTAGAACCAGAGATTTAATAAAAACTGGGGTAGGGGGCAGGAGCTCAGCTTCCCTGTAATAGGACTTGATCAATACAATGACCAGCTCAAGGGCCTCCAATTGCCCACGATCCATAGCCTCTTCAGTACCTGCCTTCTGCCCAAGAAGCCATGAAGCATGTTGTGACACCATGCCAACTTGGCCATATACATTGGACCTGAAATGGAGTTCTGACAAGTGAAAACACTATGTTGAAGAGATATCTGCACACTCATGTTCATAGCTGCATTATTTAAAATAGCCAAACACACACACACACACACACACACACACACACACACACACACACACTCACACAACCATACCATGGAATATTATTCAGCTATAAAGATGAAGGGAATCCTATCATTTATGATGACATGGATGGAACTTCAGGGCATTATGTTAAGTGATATAAGTTAAACAAAAAAAAACCCAAATACTGTATGATCTCACTTATACATGGAATTAAAACCAAACCAAACAACAAAAAGACCCAACTCATAGAAAAGAGATCAGATTTATGGTTATTAAAGGCAGGTAGGAGGGGTGGAAATGGATGAAGGTGGTCAGAAGTATAAACTAGTGACAAGATAAATAAGTCCTGGGGATATAATGTACAATGAGATGACTATTGTCAGCACTGCTGTAAGGTATATTTGAAAGTTGTTAAGAGTGTAGATCCGCCTGACCTGTGGTGGCGCAGTGGATAAAGCGTCGACCTGGGAACACTGAGGTTGCCAGTTCAAAACCCTGCACTGGTCTGATCAAGGCACATATGGAAGTTGATGCTTCCAGCTCCTCCCCCCTTTCTCTCTCTCTCTCTCTGTCTCTCACTCTGTATCTCCTCTCTAAAATGAATAAAATAAAAAAAAAATTTAATAATAAAAAAAAGCTAAGAAGCTCTTTTAGAAAAAAAAAAAGAGTGTAGATCCTAAGAATTCTCATCACAAGGAGAAAAATATTTTTTCTCTTTTTTTGGTATCTGTATGAGATGATGGGTATTAACTAAACCTATTGTCAATTATATCTGAACAAAACTGGAAAGAAATAGGGTTCTGACAAAGGTAACTGCATATGTCATCAGTAAGGAGAGCAGAGGCTTGTGAGGTGGCTGGACATGAAAATTCAACCAACATGGATACAATAGAACGCTAACTAACTCTCCAAATCTTACTCCCTCTGGGGGTGAGAGAGGGAAGTAGGAACAACTGCAATGGGCACCGAGAGAAGTAAAGAGGGAGGAAGCAGAAGAAATCTCTCAAAGAGAGAACCTGTGTCATAGGGTGCAGTATCACCAGCTGATGCTCAGTTCTGATGGGACCAAGAAGGTTGGAGTTATGGACATCAGCAAATCATGTTCCAGTTCTCCACAAGTCCTATGCTGTTGCCAGGGAGATGGTTTGTTGTAACAATGATGAAATAGGTCACATTCCTGTCTTTTTAGTTGATGTAGAATATAACACAATATCCACTGATCTCAAATGTTCAGTTCAATGAATTTTGAAAATTGTATTTATTTGTGTAACCTCCACCTAAAACTTGATAGAACATTTTCACGATTCCAGAAAATTCTCTTGTGCTTCCTTCTAGTCAATCCTTCCTGCACCAAAGCACTATAGGTGAATATGCCTGCGCTGGTGCTTCTTATATAATGTGATTTTGTGTCTAGCTTCTTTTGCTCAACATAATAGTTTAGAGAGTCATCCATGTTGTTGCAAGTATCAATAGTTGGTTTTTCTTTATGGCTAAGTAGTATTCTGTTGCTGGGATGTGCTATAATTTATCTTTTCTCCTGTTGATGGGCATATGAATTGTTTCCAGTTTGAGGCTATTAAGAATATGGCTGCTACAAACATTCATGTTCAAGTCTTTTTGGATATATATGTTTGAAATTTCTTGGATGAATACCAAGGAGTGTAATTTCTGGGTCATCATGTTAATATATGCTTAAATTTACAAGAAGCTGCAGACACAATAGGGAGGTAACATCAGAGAAATGGCAACATGAGAGATACTCCTGGCCTCTCTCCTTAAAATTTCAACAAATGGAGCAACTAGAATGCAGCGAAGGAAACCCAGCTGGGCCTGAAAGATTCCCACACTGAAGGTACTAAAGGTAGGACAGGTTGAAAAGGGAGGGCGGAAGATAAAACCTTTTGGTGGGAACTCTGGAAAGGAGAGAAGCCAAAGGACTAAGTTTTTCTCTTTCCTTGCAGGACTGATGGAGGGAGGCTCAATTTAGCTTGGGTGATATTTTTGAGCTGGGAGAGGCAGAGAGATTCAGGGGCAGAGGGGAAGGAGCTGGATTAAAGCGGGCACAACTGAGTGCAGGGTCACTGTCTGGGTTTCTTTGGTCTGCCCACATAGCTCAGCTCCTCTTGCAATTGGCCATCACACCCCAGCTGGATCTGCGGGCTAAGCACCCGCAGAGTTGGACCCACCCACGCAGCACTCAAACACACTTGATTGGTGTGCACTCGGCCCATGGAATTCAGCCTGTGCAGCATTTAAGTCGCACCTAGCCCACCGCGCTCAGATGTGCCAGACCCATAGCACACAGCCTGAACTCTACCGGCCACCATACTCTTCATAGTGCTGGAGAGGACCAAAGTGTGGCCTCCCAGCCTCCCAGATCTACCTCCCTCCCTTCCTAGTATAAAGAGTGGCCATACTGGACACCCCACAGCTGACACTCTGGGGCCACTCTCTCTCCTGAGAGGTGGAGGAGCCCTTTGTCTGAGCTCCTGGTCTGTTAAGACATGGAGAGGAGTGCCCGGAGACCTGGGACCACCATTGCTCAAGTGGTAAAACTGCAAAGTCATAAAGCCATAAAGCTATAAAGCTGAAACTGTAAAGCCCTCACAACATGCCCCACCCATCAATGCGACTGTGGCCCTGTCTACATCATTATGATAGCAGTGCCTCAGCAGAGTTCTGCCCAAGAATTTCACAGACCCAAAAGTTGTAACACAGCAACACATACTGGAAAAAGAAAAAAAAAACCTCTCAAAACTGAAAAAAAAAATTTCTCTTTTTTTCTTTCTTTCCTTTTTCTTCTTTCTCTTTTTTCCATTTGAATTTCATTATTCATAGTTTTTATATTTTTTATTCTTACTTTTTGTGAGCATTTTATGTTTTATTTTTGATATTTTTCTTTTACTCTTTATTCCTCTCTTCCCTTTTCTTCATTGTTTTCTCTTTTTCTCATAAGCATTTTATTTTTCTTCAAATTATTATTTTTTACTCTTATTTTTTGTGATATTTTGTTTCTGATTTTATTTTTCATTTTCCCCCCTCAATTCTTGCTTTGCTTTCTGTAGTTTTTCTTTTCTACTTACCATTATTTTTAGAATTTTTATTTTTTCACTGTATTTATTTAATTTTTTTGTTCATTTTTTAGTTGTCTCTTGTTAGAGTTCTTAACAATAATACCACTTTCAAATGTCATCAAGAAAGAAGAAATCAAATATCATGGATACATAAAACAGAGACGTAGTTCAGATAGATAATGGAAAAGCTCCAGAAAAATAATCTTAACTACATGGAAACTGTGAAGCTAAATGACAGAGAATTCAAAATTGAAGTTCTAAAAATACTCAATGAGATGCAAAAAACACTGATAGCCAATTTAATGAGCTCAAATAACAAATTAATGAACAAAAAGAGTACTTCATCAAGGAGATTGAAACTATAAAAAAGAACCAAACAGAGATGAGGAACTCAATACATGAACTGAAAGATGAGGTATCAAATTTAGCTAATAGAATAGGCCAGGTTGAGGAGAGAATTAGTGACATTGAAGACAGGCAACAAGAGATATAATAGAGAGAAGAAGAGAGAGACTCACAAATTTTAAAAAGTGAGAGAGCTTTACAAGAACTGTCTGACTCCATCAGAAAGAGTAATATAAGAATAATGAGCATATCAGAAGAAGAGAGGAAAAAGGGAATGGAGAGCCTATTCAAATAATTGATGTGAACTTCCTAAGCCTGTGGAAAGAATTAAAGCCTTGAATCCAAGAAGCAAACAGAACACCGAGTTACTTCAACCCGAACAGGCCTACTCCAAGGCACATTGTAATGAAATTGTCAAAAATCAGTAACAAATAAAGAATCCTCAAGGTAGCTAGGGAAAAGAAGAACATAACATATAAAGGAAAGCCCATTAGGTTATCATCGAACTTATCAGCAGAAACTCTACAAGTCAGAAGAGAGTGAACCCACACATTCAAAGTACTGAAAGAGAGAAAAATTACCAGTCAACAATACTATATCCATCAAAGCTATCCTTCAAATATGAAGGAGAAATAACTTTTACAGACAAAGTAGCTGAGGAAATTTATCACCAGAAAATCCCCACTGCAGGAAATACTCAAGGGCAGGGGTGCCCACACTTTTTCAGCTTGCAAGCTACTTATAAGATGACCAAGTCAAAATGATCTACCTACAATAAAAATGCAAAACATAAATTTATTTCTTCTATATTATCATTATTTAAGTTACTATTATTAGTATTTAATATTCTGTATTCTTCTTTCACCTTTCTCCTTCTCAGCTCTCTTTTCGGAGGAAAGTCAATGTTATAGTTTTTATGAATAGTCTGAAAAAGCCACTCCACATTTCCCTTCTTTGGAATAGCAATGGCACACAGACAGATGAGGCAAATGCACTTAGAATATGACATTGTGAAAAAAATCCCCTCCCATTCTGTATGAAAGTAGTAGGTTTTAGGCTTCTTACTTGGACCAGCTACAGCACTCATTTTTATACCCTTTGTTGCATTTAGTTTAAATAAATTGAAGGTTAACTACGCAGCAATGTAACTAAACCAGTTAGTGCGGTTTAACGCGCATGCGTAGGGTGTCAAAAGTTCAGACATCAGATTGGCTACCCTGTATGCCAATCAAAAGACAAATGTCTTTTTAATGTCATGCGATCACCCACACTTCCTTCGCGATTGATCAGTAGATTGCGATCGATGTATTGAGCACCCCTGCTCAAGGGGGTTATTTGACCAGATACAAAGAACAAAACAAAAACAAAACTACAAGTAAATGCTCCAAGAAGATCACAACAAAAACAAGAATAATCTGTGACAACAATAACACATAAGGGGAGAGGATAAAGATCAGCAATAGCAAAGAAGGATGAAATGCAGAAACACTCATGAGATAATGGACTCTTGCAAATATGACAATTTTTCTTTTAATAACCTCATGGTAACCACCCAAGAAAATGCCACTACTGAAACACATAGCTTAAAAAAAAGAAGAAAGAGGGGAAAGAAGTATGGAATACCACTAAACAAAGACTGACAGAAACAAAAAAGAGAAGAATAAAACAAGACACAGAGCTATCAGAAAGCAAAACATAAAACAGCTATAGGAAAACCTCAAGTATCAATAATTACCCTAAATGTAAATGGACTGAACTCACCAATAAAGAGATGTAGAGTATCAGATTGGATCAAAAAGACAAAACCCAACTGTATGCTGCCTTCAAGAGACACATCTAAGCTGCAAGGATAAAAGTAGACTCAAAGTGAAATGTTGGAAAACAATTCTCCAAGCAATAATACCCAAAGATAAGCAGTGGTAGCCATACTCATATCTGACAATGCTGAATTCAAGGCAACCAGAGACAAAGATGGTCATTTCATACAGATAAAGGAGACATTGTATCAAGAAGACATAACATTTCTTAATATATATGCACTGAACCAGAGAGCACCAAATATATAAGACATCTACTAACTGATCTAAAAATAGAAGTAGACAAAAACACAATCATACTTGGAGATTTCAACACATCATTGACAGCTCTAGATCAATCATCCAAACAGAAAATCAATAAAGAAATATTGACCTTAAACAACACACTGGACTAAATGGGCATAATAGACATTTACAGTACATTTCATCCCAGAACTTCAGATTATACATTTTTCTCCAGTGTACATGGAACATTCTCAAGAACAGACCATATGTTGGGCCACAAAACTAACACTGACCAATTCAGGAAGATTGAAATTATGCCAAGCATATTATCAAACCATAGGCTTTTAAATTAGAATTCAACTGCAAAAAAGAAGAAACCCACAAAAATATGGAAATTAAACAACATTCTTCTAAAAACTGACTGAGTCAAAGAAAAAATAAAAGCAGAGATCAAAAGATATGTACAGACAAATAAAAATGACAACACAACATATCAAAATTTGTGGGATGCAGTGAAAGCAGTAATAAGAGAAAAGTTTATATCATTACAGGCTTATA
Organism: Rhynchonycteris naso; assembly: GCA_037038555.1. NCBI lineage: Eukaryota > Metazoa > Chordata > Mammalia > Chiroptera > Emballonuridae > Rhynchonycteris > Rhynchonycteris naso. The sequence continues at coordinate 76,527,073 of CM072997.1, forward strand.
TTAAGAAACAAGAGAGAGCCCAAGTAAACAATCTATCATCACATCTTAAGGAACTAGAAAAAGAAGAACAAAGGCAACCCAAAATAAGCAGAAGAAAGAAAATAGTAAAAATTAGAGCAGAAATAAATAGAGAACAGAAAAACTACAGAAAAAATTAGTATAACAAAGAGCTGGTTGTTTGAAAAGATGAATAAAATTGACAATCCTCAGGCTAGATTAACTAAGGGAAAAAAGAGGAAGGACTCATAGAAACAAAATCTGAAATGAAAGTGGAGAAATCACCACAGATATCATAGATATACAAAGGATCATTGTAGAATACTATGAAAAACTATATGCCACCAAATTCAACAATCTAGAAGAAATTGATAAATTCCTGGAACTATACAATCTTCCTACACTGAGCCACGAAGAAATGGATACCTTAAGTAAACCTATAAGCAGGGAGAAGATAGAAACAACTATCAAAAACCTCCCCCAAAATAGAAGTTCAGGGCCAGATGACCAAACTTGTGAATTCTACCAAACATTTAAAGAAGATTTGGTACCTATCCTTCTCAAAGTCTTCCAAAAAATAGAAGAAGAAGCAATACTTCGTAACACATTTTATGAGGCTAACATAACCCTGATACCAAAACCTCACAAGGACAACACAGAAAAAGAAAACTATTGACCAGTGGTAGGCAAACTCATTAGTCAACAGAGCCAAATATCAATAATACAACGATTGAAATTTCTTTAGAGAGTCAAATTTTTTAAACTTAAACTATATAGGTAGGTATATTCCTTACAGAGGTAGCATCTGCATGTGGTATTTTGTGAAAGAGCCATACTCAAGGGGCCAAAGAGCTGCATGTGGCTCACGAGCCACAGTTTGCCAACCAAGGCTATAGACCAATATCTCTAATGAACATAGATGTAAAAGTCCTAAACAAAATACTAGTAAATCAAATACAATGACACATTAAAAAAATAATACATCAGGATCAAGTGGTATTTATCTCAGGAGCACAAGGATGATTCACTATATGGAAATCGATTAATGTAATACACCATTATCAACAAAACAAAGAACAAAAATCATATGTTCATATAAATAGATGCAGAGAAGGCATTCGATAAGATACAACATCTTTTATGTTTAAAACACTCAATAAAATGTGGTACAAAAGGAAAATACCTCAACATAATAAAGGCCATATATGACAAATCATCAGCTAATATACTCAATAGTGAAAAACTAAAAGCTTTTCTTCTAAAATCGGTAACAAGACAAGGCTGCCCAATCTTTTCAACATAGTGCTGGAAGTTTTAGCCTGAGCAATCAGACAAGAGAAAGAAATAAAATACATTCAAATTGGAATAAAAGAAGTAAAGGTTTCACTTTTTGTAGATGCCATGATCCTGTATATAGAAAACCCCAAAGACTCTGCAGAAAGACTATTAAAAACAAGAAACCAACACAGTAAGGTTGCAGGATAAAAAATCAATATATAGAAGCCTATTTATTGCTTTCATATACTCCAACAATGAAACTTCAGAAAATTAATTAAAAAAATGATTCCTTTTACAGTTGCAACAACAACAAAAATATCTAGGAATAAACTTAATAAAGAGTGTAAAGGATCTATATACTGAAAACTACAAAGCATTATTAAAGGAAATTGAAAAAGACACAATGAAATAAAAAAAAATCCCATGTTCTTAGAGTGGAAGAATCAACATAGTTAAAATGGTCATATTACCCAAAGCAATATACAAATTTAATGCAATTCCCATCAGAATTCCAATGTCATTTTTTAGAGAAATGGAACAAAAAAAATTTACCAGTTTTGTATGGAACCATAAAAAACCCTGAAAAAACAAACAAACAAAACTGGAGGCATTACAATACGTAACTTCAAATTATACGACAGAGCCATGATAATTAAAATAGCATGGTATTGGCAGAAAAATAGACACACAGGTCAATGGAACAGAAATGAGAGCCCAGAAATAAAACCACATGTATATGGTCAAATCATCTTTGATAAAGGAGCCAAAAACACACAATAGAGAAAAAAAAAGCCTCTTCAATAAATGATACTAGGAAAATTGGAAAACTACATTCAAAAGAATAAAATTTGACTACAGTTTGTCCCCCTGCACAAAAAAAAATTAATTCAAAATGAATCAAAGACCTAAATATAAGGTCTGAAACAATAATTTACATAGAGGAAAACATAGGTACTAAACTCATGGACCTTGACCGTAGAGAACATTTCAAAGGCAAGGGAAGTAAAGGCAAAAATAAATGACTGGGACTATAGCATATTAAAAAGTCTTCTGCACAGCAAAAGAAAATGACAGCAAAACAAGCAGACAGCCAACTAAATGGGAGATGATATTTGCAAATAACAGCTCCTATAAAGGGTTAATATCCAAAATATATAAAAAACTCACAAAGCTCAGCAACAAACAAGCAAACAATCCAATTAAAAAATGGCCTGACCAGGTGGTGGTGCAGTGGATAGACATTAGACTGGGGTGCGGAAGACTCAGGTTCAAAAACCTGAGGTCACTGGCTTGAGCATGGGCTCACCAGTTTGAGCACGGGGTTGCTAGCTTGATGTGGAATCATAGAGATGACTCCATGGTTGATGGCTTGAGTCCAAGGTCACTGGTTTGAGCAAGGGGTCACTTGCTCTGCTGTAGCCCCCTGCAAACCCCCATCAAGGCACATATGAGAAAGCAATCAATGAACAACTAAGGAGCTGCAATGAAGAATTGATGCTTCTCATCTCTCTCCCTTCCTGCCTGTCCCTATCTGTCCCTCTCTCTGTCTCTGACACACACACACACACACACACACAAAAAAAAAAAAAAAAAAAAAATGGGAGAGGGCATGAACAGACACTTCTCCCAAGAAAAAATACAAATGGCCAACAGATATATGAAAAGGTTCTCATCTATGCTAGCTATTAGAGAAATGCAAATCAAAACTACAATGAGATACCACCTCACACCTGTTAGATGAGCTATGATCAACAAGACAGGTAACAACAAGTGTTGGAGAGGCTGTGGAGAAAAAGGAACCCACATCCACTGTTGGTGGGAATGTAGATTAGTACAATCATTATGGAAGAAAGTATAGTGGTTCCTCAAAAAATTAAGAATAGAACTACCATATGACCCAGCAACCCCTCTACTGGGTGTATACCCCCAAAACTCAAAACATTGATACATAAAGACACATGCAGCCCCATGTTCCTTGCAGCATTGTTCACAGTGGCCAAGACATGGAAACAACCAAAGTGACCTTCAAATGAGGATTGGATAAAGAAGATGTGAAATACTGCTCAGCCATTAGAAATGATGACATAATACCATTTACGACAACATGGATGGACTTTGAGAATATTATATTGAGTGAAATAAGTAAATCAGAAAAAGCTAAGAACTATATGATTTCACATATAGCTGGGATATAAAACTGAGACTCATGGACATAAATAAGAGAGCAGTGGTTACAGGGGGAGAAAGATGTAGGGGAGGGGGAGGCATTGTGGGGTATAAAGAGGGACAAATAGCCTGACCTGTGGTGGCGCAGTGGATAAAGCAACGACCTGGGAACACTGAGGTCGCCAGTTCAAAACCCTGCACTGGTCTGGTCAAGGCACATATGGGAGTTGATGCTTCCAGCTCCTCCCCCTTTCTCTCTTTCTTACTCTCTCTCTTTCTCTCTCACTCTCTGTCTCCTCTCTAAAATGAATAAAAAAAAAAAAAAGAGGGACAAATATAAGGTGATGGACAATGATTTGACTTTGGGTGTGGGTTATACAACATAATTGACTGTTAAAATGATGTGGAGATATTTATCCAAAATCTATATATTCTTGTTGATCAATGTCACCCTGTTAAGTTTAATTTTCTATGAAAGAAAAAAAGAAACTGCAGGCTGTCTTCTGAAGTGACTACCATTTTTCGTTCTTACCAGCCCTGCACAAGAGTTCCAGTTGTTCCACACCATTGCCAACATTTACTGGTCAGTCTTTTTTTATTTCAATCATTCTATTGGATGTGAAATGATATCTCTTCATAGCTTTAATGTGCATTTCTCTGAGAATTAATGATGTTGAGCATTTTTTTGATGTGTGTGCTAATATCAATTTGTGTATATTTTTTTGTGAAGTATCTTTTCAAGTCTTTTGCACATTTTAAAAACACTGGGTGGTTCATCTGTTGTTGATGAATAACAGTTCTTATACATTCTAGATATGGATAACTTTTCAGCTAACTGTATATTGTACATATTTTTTTCTAGTCTGTGGCTTGCTGATTCATTTTCTTAATGGTGAATTTTGAGAAAAAACTAACATTGTTTTGAGTATCAGACATTTTTTTAAGTGTCTTACTAGCATTATTTAATCTCAAAAAAATGTTAGATTTTAATCTTCCCATTTTATATATGAGAAAGTGAAGGATGAGGGAGGTTAAATAATTTACACACCAACTTAGGGATGGGAAAGCCAGTATTAAATCAGTTAGCCTGACTTCAGAGCCTGAGGTTTTAGCTACATACCAGACTTTGGGTTTTTATTTTTCTATGTTAATTATAAACTCCATCATTGGAGACCAGACATCTGAGCTTTTTATCCTGACAACCCCAAAGCACCTCATGTAGGCAGCATTGAACTCCGGCCCTGAGCAGTGCAGACCTGCTGCTATAAACCTCCAATCTGTATTTTAACCACTTTGATGGGGACCAGCTGCTGGGCACAAGTTCGCACCCTGACGTGCAGGGTGCCTTACTCCATCATCGATGGTTTTAAAGGCAAGAAGTTCACTGTGTGCACATAGAATTATTGGCATCATTACATGCTTTGAAATGAGGTTAGAATTCGGTGAAGAGAAGTTTCCTTCTGGGGAGTTGATCAGATTTGAGACTTTCTTGTTCTTTTCTTAATTACCCCCCATTAATTACTCATACTAACTGGCATTATCTTCTTAAAACAGTGCTGACCCATCTCTCCCACTTTGGCTGCTATTTCACGGTAGCCACATCACCACCGCTAAATATTTATGTCTTTTGTTCTCTTAAGAATCTTGTGTCCAGTAAAATGTCATCATCTGGGCTTGCCTTACACAGTTCTTTGCCACAATTCCATTATTTATGAAGGCTTGATTGTGGCAATACTTGAATGACACTCAGGAATACCATGCATAATGAGGAAGTGTTTCGCCGGACAGAAGAGTGGGCAAGGGCTGTATAACTTCAGGGGACAAAGGGCTCAGGGAGCCTGAGGGCTCCAGGCAGAGCAGAACTCTACAACAAAGGGAGCCACTGGGCTTTTTTGAAATGATAGATGAAGAGAGAAATCATGGCTCTGCCCAGCAGGAGGTCTGCAAAAGAAGGGGCCCTTTGCCTTGAGGAAGCTGTTTAATGTGCAGTTGACAAAGGGTGAAGGAGGTCTTGGAAATGTTTACAGGAGAGCCCCAGGATTTAACCTTCCACACCAGTTAGTTCCTGGAGCTCTCGGCTCTAGGCTCCTAATGTGCAAGGTGGAGACTGGACTGTGTTTGCCTCACTTTGGAATAATTCAGTGTTTATCTTGGCTTGACTGTGGTCTCAAAGTAATTACTTCACAAAGATGTGTGATGCCTTGCACTATTTCCTCAAATTCGTGTTCCTTTTCACTGTCTCTTAAATGTCAAAATCGGGAACCATTCAGGCTTACTCTTTCTGGCCATCTGGCCTTCTGCTGGCATTAAAATCCAATAAAACACTCCTAAACCTTTTTTCTTCTGGCATGGGGTGACTAAGAAAGCATTTTATGGGCAACTGATCAAGTTCTAGTTTAAGAGAGAAAACTAAATGAATGGTACTGCAAAAAGGTATATTTACTGGCTGTGTGACTTTGGGTAAATTATTTAACCTTTCTGAGGTTTTCTGGGGGTGATAATCATACCTACCTTCCATATTCACTGTGGACATTAAATGAAATTATAAATGTCTAAAAATCCACCCAGCACATAACTGTACTCACTAAATGTGCCTGTCCTTCCTTTTCTGTGTGGGCTTTACTTACTTCGTCTGTGAAATGGGACTTGTTCATCCACACAAGGACAGAAGGAGGAAACCGTGTGCAGATAGATGCTTGTAAGCTGTGAAATGCTACATGTGGTAGTTGTTATTGTAAAACAGGTCTTTATATTTTCATCATATTTGAGAAAGTCACTCCTCTGTGTTTCAGATATTCCTTAAAGTCAAAAAAGAACATGGATGAGAAGCTGTCTGTGGGTCCCTAAACTTCTACCTAGCAGGGTCTGAAATATAAAGCAGCAGGGTGAGGAGCTTGAAGAATTAATAGAAAAGAGTTTCAGTGGGAGGGGGAATAAACACTCTTCTAGACAAAAGCATTATCTTCAAAATTCAGCTTGAAAGTTATTGGATCATAAAAATGAATAGTATGTCCTCTACAATGTTGTAAAAGCTCAGAGACCCAGAGGTTCTCTGCCATAGAGAATTCAGCTCTAAGTTGCTCCCTTAATTCCTCACCACAATCAGATGTTAAGATGGAAGTTTCAACTAGGTCCCAAGAGGCTATAAATGTCACATTCCAAAAGAAGGTCCCTGCTTGACCAGGCGGTGGCGCGGTGGATAGAGCGTCGGACTGGGATGCGCAGGACTCAGGTTCACGACCCCGAGGTCACCAGCTTGAGCGCGGGTTCATTTGGCTTGAGCCTAAAGCTCACCAGCTTGGACCCAAGGTCGCTGGCTCAAGCAGGGGGTCACTCGGTCTGCTGTAGCCCCCAGGTCAAGGCACATATGAGAAAGCAATCAGTGAACAACTAAGGTGCTATAATAAAGAACTAAGGTGTAGCAACCAAAAGAAGGTCCCAATCACTTTGTGCTGAATGAAGATGCAGTTTCCTGACTCTGCAGCCCTGACCCCAAGGAGGTGAGGCCTGGATGGGGGTGGGGTCTAGCTAGGGAAACAGGGAGTGAGGGTGCTTGGCCTTGAGAATGAAATGCATTCTGTGCTTTCTAAGAGTCGGAAATCTCTGGAAACAACCACAAAAACCCCCTAAAAGGAAAGCTCAGTTGTAATCAGACCCTCAGCAAGAAACTTGGAAATGCTCTGACCCCTATTCTGGGCCTTTTCCATTCAGCAAGCAAGTGGCACAGGAGTGAGATCAGGGGGAGCTGACCGCAGTCCCCTCCTGTGGTGCAGAATTTCCGGGCAGCAGCTTTACATCCATCAGATTTCTGGTTTTTCCATTGAATCAGGCATCCCAATTACTGACAGGGACTGTGTGTGTGACCCAAAGGAACCATACAACAGGTACTTCCTGAAGGCCTGACAGTGAACAGATAAATCAGGGGTCTACCTGAGGTTTCCATCCCTAGGGATCATTAGGAGATGTGTGGCAGTGTTTTGATTCTCCCAACGACTAGTGGGGAGGGTGCTACTGACATTTAGAGGGCACAGGCTAAATGTCATAAAAGTCGTCCTGCTTGAAATGCTAGCAGTGCCCCTTTTGGGATGCATGCAGTCACTGTGGCAAGGATGGGATGACCCTTTCCCTGAACAAAGTTGTAAAGAACGGTAAAGAACAAAAATAAAAGTGTGTTTTGATTATATCATAATTCATGCTTATTCACTATGTCTGTTTCGTTTGGGTTAAAATGTTTGTGGGTTCCTTGCAGTGACCTGACAGCTCTTCTCCATAGCTGTTTTACTCTGTCCTGGCTTCTAGGACGGATTAGAGCAGAAGCAGACAGTGGAGAGGCTTAGCGATCAGGCAGAAGGTGTGCTGACGGATGCTGCAGGACCCTGGCCCAGCTAACACCTGTGGTGGTGACTGAAGACCAAGATCTGTTGCCAGTTTGAGGAAACATTGCCAGCCCTGGTGTGACGGACTGAACAATGTCCACGTCTGTGGCTGTGCTACTTTACAGCACAGAAGGGATTTTACTGATGTGATTAATTTAACATCTTGTAAAGACTAACCAGGATTATTGTGCCAATACAGTCACAGGGTTCCTTATAAAAAGAGGCAACTGGATCAAAGTCAGAAGATGGAGATATGACAACAGAAGCAAAAGATCTGGAGTGATGAGCTTTAAAAAAGATGGAGGGATCGAGCTGGCCTCTGGAAGGTGGAAGAGTCTAGACAATGGCTTCTCTTCTAGAGCCTCCAGAGAGGATCACAGCCCTACGACACCTTGATTTTGGCCACGAGACCTGTTTTGGATGTCTGATCTCCAGTACTGTAAGGTAGCTGATCTGTATTTTTTAAAGCTATTAAATTTGTGATAATTTGAGACAGCAGTCATAGGAAAATAATATACCTGATTTAAAGCATAATTCAAAAACCTGCCGAGTCAGGAGACCCTAGTAGCTCTCAGAACTTTTCCTGAAGAGCCTCCACATCACAACACACCCTTCCCTACCAGTTTGGAAGACTCCATGGAGCTAGGAAAGCAAGCCTGACGATCTCTCCTGCCAGACCCTGTGAGCACTGGCAGTCAGAACACTGTTGGGTGACACCAGTGTATGCTCATCAGGACAAGAGTCCAAAGAAAATATAAAGGATTTCTATGTTGTCTGTGATTCTCCTCACCAGATCGCCCCTCACCCCGGCCCTGCAGGGAAAACTGAGCCCTGACTCCATTGCATCAAGAGTATAAGACTGCTTGCTCTCATTTTCACCAGGACTTCCCTCACCCTGCAAATTCCTAGACTAGATCCTATGCAGCTTCAGATCTTGTGGAAGTCTTAACGAGTAAAGTAAAATAAAAATTAGAGAAAATGAGTGGACATTGTTAGGAAAACGAAAAGAACCTTCTTTACTAGGCCGACCTGGGCATTTAAAATCGCAGTAATTACAGCGCCGTTTCCAACAATGTCTGATGTGTGTGCAGAAATGCATTCTACCACAACCAATGTGACTTTTCTCTCTTTCTTCAGACCAGAGATAAATATTTAGCAATAAACTTGAAGATAGAGTTAAGCCATACTTTTAGTTTATTTGACAAGGAAGCTTAGTATCAGATACTTAAATCATTGAAGAGAAAAGACAGGCTAATGTGTTGTAAAAACTAAAGATTAACGAGGAGTCAACCTAGATCTTCTTGTAGCCTGTTTTCTACTCATCTCAGAAGGAAAAATGTTAATTCCCTCAGAATTGGATATTATGGTGCTGAGTCTGGATTCTCTGAGAAGGTCTGTTTTCTCTCAGGAATACTTAGTCTGACGCAGGGAAAATGAAAACATGTTTTAAAAAAATCATTTCTGGGTAGTAATTTTCTCTGGAGACTTAAAAAAGAAAAGAGGCATTTATGTTGAATAAAGTCTTCTCAGTAACCTCATTTTGAATGTTAAGTAAAAATGCACAGAATGGTCTGACCTGTGGGGGCACAGTGCATAAAGCATTGACCTGGAATGCTGAGGTCACTGATTCAAAACCCCTGGCTTGTCCAGTCAAGGCACATACAAGAAGCAACTACAAATTGGTGCTTCCTGTTCCTCCCCCCACACCTTTCTCTCTCTCTCCTTTTCTACTTTCTCTTGAAAATAAATAAATAAAATCTTTTTAAAAAATGCACAGAACAGGTTACACTGGTAACTTGGGTCCATCTTTACGTGCTTAAAAACAAAAGTTTTTAAAAATAAGATATTTCCATTTATCAATTGAAAAATTGGGAAGAAGTTTATATGTGTGCTTAATAGGAAATGAAGTAAGCAGTATAGTACAATGTTAATATTATGCATTGATCCTAATTTTGCGAAAATCTGACAAACATGAGAAAATAATCAATATTAATCAATGTGTAATTATGTTAGTATACCATGTAAATGTATGACTCAATATAATAAGCCTATGGGGTTACATTAGATGAAGGCCCAATTATGGAAATGTGTGGCTAACAGGTTATATTTGGTAGCCTGAGGTCTACTGTGACCTGCACAGTACACTCGGAAGCCCTACGAGGTTGCTTCATTGTTCACCACGTTGACCTTGTAGCTGCAGGCCCACCTGTCCAGCCCACCCTCTCTCCTCCTCTGAGGTCTGCAGAACGTCTGCTGTGCCACTCAGATCTCCTGAAATTCAGAGAGTCCTATCAAAGGAAAGCCTAGCTCAGGCCTTCCTGTCTAGATTCTCTACCCTTTCCCCTCTCCTTCCTCTCTATCTTTCTCTTCCCCTCCCTCAGCCAAGGCTCCATTGGAGCAAAGGTTGGTCCAGGCACTGAGGACGGCTCCATGGCCTCTGCCTCAGGTGTTAGAATGGCTCCAGCGGCAACAGAGCAACACCTCAGGTGGGCAGAGCATTACCCCCTAGTGGGCATGCCGAGTGGATCCCAGTTGGGTGCATGTGGGAGCCTATTTGCCTCCCTGCTTCTAACTTTGGAAAAATACAAAAACAAACAAACAAAAAAACCCCAAAACAAAACAGAAGAGGCTACCTCTTCCTAGAGAGTCTGCAGGAAAGCATGTCATAACTGCCCTCAACCCCAAGGTGGCCAAACTCTTTCCATCTTGCAGAATTTCTTCCTGATGGGCTCTGATATCTAAGAGAAAAATTTTTAGAATACAAAAAAACCTTTTCTTTCTCAAGAATCTGGCTCTTGGCACTGAAAAGCTTGAATTTCAAAACTATTGTTTTAAAAAGGTGTGTTTTGAACATAACAACGAGCAATAATTTTCTTTGGTTGTTATTCTGAAATATATATCACTTTCTCCTAAGACAAACTTTAGTGAGTTAAAAGGTGTTGGGCTGTAAAAATAGGAAAATAAAAAATACCCAGGGTAATATTAGGGAAAAAAAATATATATCTCACCATGCCCTCCCTGTCCCTCTCACCTCCACAGCTAAGCTATGGGCTGTTGTTAGATTTTGTTTTGGCCTAGAAAGCATTTGAAACATTTAATCATTTAATTAGTTGCCAATATTTTCAATTGGATGATTTCATCTAGAAAGCTGTACTGTTGCCTTATCTTGGAGTCACATTGACACTGGGCTATGGTAGTCACCAGGACCCATGGTGAATGATCTTGCCTGCCCTAGTTTGCCAATGGCCCTCTGGCTCCGCTCCTACATTTGCATCATGGCCCAGCTCCTGCCGGCATTTGTAACCTCTACCCTGACAGGGCTCCTCAGTCAGCCTCAATGTCCTTCCTCATCACTTCTCTGAAAAGTTGTTCCAGACCTGTGCACCTTCCTCAAACTCCCTGCCCTCCCCAACACCCATTCCCTACACTCGCACCAGATGATCTAGTGTTTTGAGAAAACTGAGGCCAAAATTAGTGACTCTTTTATCTACTGTCTAACCTACAAAGTTTTCTACATCAGTACAAATCTTGTGTCCACTCTCAGAGGATGAACAGTCCTTTTCTTGGTCAAAGCAACCTCTTCAGTTATGCAATTTAAAAAGCAATACTTTTTGTAATTATAAAATAATATGACCTCATGATCACACAACCAAAGTTAAAAATAAAAGTAATCCCCTCCACAAACCCACAATGATACCACTCCCCAAAAGTAAATGTTGTGAAATTACTGGGAAGTATTTGGCAGGTACCCTTCTTGTTTGTACACACGCACACACACTCAGACACAGAGACACCCACATGTGTATCTAAACATATATGAATATTCACACATCATTTTATTGTAGTTTTCCAAACTGTAATTGTATATTATTGCACACTTTGTTTTTTCTACTTAACAGTGTTTTTTTTTTTTTTTTTTTTTTAAATTTTATTTATTATTATTTATTCATTTTTTAGAGAGGAGACACAGAATGAGAGAGAGAGAGAGAGAGAGGGAAAGGGGGGAGAAAGGGAAGCATCAACTCCCATATGTGCCTTGACCAGACCAGTGCAGGGTTTTGAACTGGCGACCTCAGTGTTCCCAGGTCGACGCTTTATCCACTGCGCCACAACAGGTCAGGCTCTACTTAACAGTGTTTTTGAATGTCTTTATGTGTTAGTAGATGCAAATCTACTTCTAATGACTATATAGTGTTCCATTGTTTGAGCATGTCATATACTTATCAAACCTTTACAAAAATTATAAAAGTAGTATATGTTTACTAAGAATAATCCAAATTATATAGAAGTATATAAAGTACTTCTCCCCTCTCTCCCCACTCCCACTCTCCAATTATTTTTATTAAAAGTTTACTGGGACATTTTACGAACTTTTTTAAAAAGTCAGATATAGTGAGGTGAGAGTCACATACAATAAAACTCACCCCCTGTAGTGTACAAATGCATATAGTGTAAGAACCAATGACACAATTGAGATATGTAACATTTCTATTGCTACAGAACACTTCATCTATGCTCTTTTATAGTGACCTTTTCCGCGACCTCCTGCCTGGCAACCTGTTTTCTGTTCCTGCAGTTTGCTTTTTCCAGAAGGTCATATAAATAGAATCACACAGTGTGCAGCCTATTGAGTGTGGCTTCTCTCACTTAGATAATGCTCCTGAGAGTCATCCATGTTCATATGTGTATTGTTGAATCTTTATTTTGTCTAGGTCATAGAAATAGTTCTTGTTTCCAAAAATGAGACCATGCTATACCTAGAATTTAGTTGTATACACTTTTTGTTTACTTAAATATTATAAACTGACTTTATATAATTTATTATATTTATATCTAATTCTTTCTTTTCTTAATAGTTCCCCAGTATTACATTATATACTTGCTATGTATGGTATTTAATTGACATTCAGGTCATGTCCAATATTTTATCATTCCAGGCAAATATAAAAATATTATCCAGTAAAATAGACACTTATTCATAATTTATTATGTATATGTAGGGGTATTTCTATAAGAAATATTCTTAGAAGGGGGTTACTGAGTCAAAAGTCAAGTACCTTTAAAATTTTGATAGCTACTTCCAAATTGATGTCTAAAACTGTTATATATTTTTTATTTATTCATTTTTTGTGACAGAGACAGAGAGAGTCAGAGAGAGAGAGACGGATAGGGACAGACAGACAGGAAGGAAGAGAGGTGAGAAGCATCAATTCCTTATTGTAGCACCTTTGTTGTTCACTGATTGGTTTCTTATATGTGCCTTGACCGAAGGGCTACAGCAGACTGAGTGACCCTTGCTCAAGCCAGTAATCTTGGGCTCAAGCATTGCTCAAACCAGATGAGCCCGTGCTCAAGCTGGCAACCTCGGGGTCTCGAACCTGGGTCCTCTGCATTCCAGTCCGAGGCTCTATCCACTGCACCACCACCTGGTCAGGCTAAAACTGTTATATATTTTTAAATTCTATCAACTACGTTTGAAAGTATCATTTTCTTTATGATTTTACCAAAAGATATCAATCTTTCTAATTTTTGTTTATCTTATAGGTAAAATAATGGAATCTTATTACATATCTCTCATCCATAATGAGATTAATCATTGAAATATTTGTATTAGCCATTTGATTTTAGTCTCCTATGGAATGCCAGTTTATAGATTTTTGTCCATTTTTCTGCTTGGTTGTCATTTAAAAATAAATTTGAAGAAATTTTTATATATTAGATAAACTCAAAATATTTTTTTCAGTCTTTACTTGTTTATGGAGGTCTACAGAAGTTGGATATTTTGTTGCCAATTCTATAACATCTTCTTTTATGATGTCTGAAAATCATATTATATACAGGGAAACATTTCCACTCCAAGATTTAAAAGCTTTGTAAACTCCAGAGCTTAACTAATCCTTTGCTGATAGCATGTAAATTGTTTCAAATTTATTCTACTAAAAGCAACACTGTCTGAACACTCTTGTACATATTTCTCTGCCTTTGAAGAATCTTGTACATTTTTTTCTTAGCTGAGCATTTTTAAAGATTTTTTTTTCTTGAAGATAAATTTTACAAGCTGGATCAAAGGATAGGCCCATTTCCAATGCTGTTTATCTTTGCTCTTGGAATTCACATCCATCAGCCTATTTGAGACCTTGTTTTATCAGGTATTTCCTCTCCTGTATAAATCTTTAGCCACTCTCCTCTGTGGGCTCTTTCCTGACAGTTTATACCACAGACTCATACCTTCTTGGTAACAAAGCAGAATAAAACAAAATAACTCCTGATGAGTCATTATTTTATTCCTAGTTGCCATCAAGCCTCTTTTTTTTTTGCTTTTCTCTTCTTAGTCTACTTGTTGAAAGGGTGATCCACCCCTCTTCGTTCCCTGTACTGCTAGCCACTGCTATATGTTTCTTCCTGTGTTCTTCACTGGTGCTATCATGGCAACAACGCCCAGGACCTCCACATGGTTTACCCAACTTCATCTGTCGACCACTCTCTTCTGTGTCACTTTCTACTCTCCATCTTTGTGACAACAGCTTTCCTGGTACTCTCCTCCCTGTTAGACTTCCTTCTCCACCTCCTCAGGGTTCCTTCTTCCATTGCTTACTCCCTTCACTTAGGTATTCCCAGTGCTCTGTTCTTGACCGACACTCTTCTCTCCATACACATGCACCCCATTGATTGTGTGTACTCTAATTTTATGCAAACAACAAATGTAGTAGGAGGAATAATGCCCCCCCCCAATGATTCAGGTCCTAATCTTTGGAACCTCTGTGTGTTATCTTATCTGGCAAAAGGGATTTTGCAGAAAAGATTAAGCCAAGGCTCTTGAGATGGGTAGATTATTCTGGAGTATCCATGTGAACCCAATGTGATCGTATGTGTCTTTGCAAAAGCGGGGCAAGATTCTACAATTCTGGCTTTGAAGGTGGAGAAAGAGCCACAAGCCAAGGAATGTAGGTAGCCTCTAGAAGCAGGAAAAGCTAAGGAAAAGATTCTTCCCTAGAGCTTCTTGCTGTGCCACCTTGATTTTTAGCTCAGTGAGCTGGATTTCAGACCTCTGTCCTTCCTTCAGAACAGTAAGAGAATGAATTTGTTTTATTTAGCTGCATCTAGCCTCAAATTCAACATAACCCAATCAGAATTCCTCATTGCCTCCCTCCTTCTCTGTTTTCCCATTTCATTTAATGGACCACCATTCCTGAGTTCCACAAGCTAGAACCCAAGGTTCTTCCTGGTCTTCTCCCATCCACAGTCAAATAATCAAACTATAGGCTCCCATCCATAGTCAAATAGTCAAACCTTGCACTGTTTGCTGTCCACACTTTTAAAACATTCCTCTTCCTCTCCATCTTTGTGGCTCTCTCTCAAACCAATCCATCACATCAAAGCCAACATGAGTCTTCTAAAAGGCAAAGTGGCCCAAGTTTCTTCCTTTAACAGCTTCCCAGGGGCACGTTCCCAGCTCCTTGGCAGGCTATGTGAAGCTCACCCTTTTGCAGCCACATCTTCTGTTTACTCTCTTGAACTCTAATGACACTGAGCTGTTTGCCGTTTCCCCACTTACCATAGGCACTTTCACGTCTTCGTGAAACTTCATGGACTTCACCTCTGCTGCCCCTATCCTTCTATTGCTGATCAGCTTTAATTCAACTTTATAATTTAGATAATTTCTTCTCATGAGGCAGGACTAGGTGTCCTTCTTTTGAGCTCTGGCAGTGCGTACAGTGCCTGTCTATATAGCATAGTGATTTTCACACGGAGACATTACAGTCATGCACTGCATAATGATGTTTCCATCAGTCAGGGCCCGCATATATGCTGATGGTCCCAGAAGGGTGTAAAGGAGCTGAAAAACTCCTATCACCTAGTGACATTGTGGCCATCCTAATGCTGTAAAACATGCATTGCTAATGTTTCTGCGGTGATGCTGGTGTGGACAAACCTACTGTGCAGCCAGTTGTATAAAAGTTAGTACATACAATTACATAGAGTACATAGTACAATTACATGCAGTATATAATACATGGTGATGACAATTACATAGAGTACATAGTACAATTACATGCAGTATATTATACATGGTGATGACAATTACATAGAGTACATAGTACAATTACATGCAGTATATAATACATGGTGATGACAATTACATAGAGTACATAGTACAATTACATGTAGTATATAATACATGGTGATGACAATTACATAGAGTACATAGTACAATTACATGCAGTATATAATACATGGTGATGATAATAAGCGACTAGGTTACTGTTAATATACTTACTATTTTATACATTTTATCACTATTCTAGAGTGTTCTCTTTTTACTTATTAAAAAGAAAGCTTGCTAAGCCTGTCCTGTGTTGGCGCAGTGGATAAAGCGTCAACCTGGGAACACTGAGGTCGCCAGTTCAAAACCCTGCACTGGTCTGGTCAAGGCACATATGGGAGTTGATGCTTCCAGCTCCTCCCCTTTCTCTCTCTCTCTCTCTCTGTCTCCTCTCTAAAATGAATAAATAAAAATAAAATAAAATAAATTAAAAAAGAAAGCTGGCTATAAAACAGTATGCCATCTTATGCTGGCAGCCGCCTCACACACCACATGTTTGCTGTGCCTCGACTGCATCATTTTCTCTGTGCTTGATGTAATCTCGTTGTTTTATACATGTAATGTCGCCTAAGTGTATAGTGTTTATAAAGCTACAGGAGTGCACAGGAATGTCCTGGGCCTTCACGTTCACTCTCATTCACTCGCCGACTCACCCAGAGCAACTTCCAATCCTGGAAGCTCCGTTCATAGTGAGTGCCCTATGCAGAACTGCCTAACAACACATACCTTAGAATATGTCCCTGTTGTTAAGTGGCCCATGACTGTATTTGTAAGCATCTTGAGGTCAGGACCAGTTTTTTTCTTTTTCCTTTTTAAGGTTTTATTTATTCATTTTAGAGAGGAGTGAGAGGATGAGGGGAGGAGCAGGAAGCATCAACTCCCATATGTGCCTTGACCAGGCAAGCCCAGGGTTTTGAACTGGTGACCTCAGTGTTCTAGGTCAATGCTTTATCCACTGCGCCACCATAGGTCTGGCCAGGACCAATTTCTTATCCCTCTTTTAAAGCTCAGTAGTTCGTACAAGGCCAAGTAAATGTCTGTTGAACTGAACTGAACTGCATTGCAGGCAGAAAAGAGAAAATGTTTCATTTGGTCATAATATTTCAAAAATTTAGAAACTTTTCTTTTACAGACTTAATCTCCTCTGACAGTTCTGTGCTACAGTCATGTATAGTAAAGAGCAGGAACACAAAACAAATATAGTCTGAGAATTCCCAGGGTGAGGCATTTAAAAAAGGAACAGTGAAAATATAAGTAAACTCTGTGGTCAACCCATCTTCTCAGTGTTCTTTCCTGAAAATAAAATAAATTGGTCAGAATAGTTAAGAAAGTGTCTAGGCATTTTGAATTCAACTTTTGACATCCTTAGAAGTTGATTTTCTAGTTATTTGTAAAATGCAAATTCAAAGCACATTTAATTTAACCCATAGTTGAGTAGTAGGGTTGGATGTGCTTTCTGTAGAACTAAAGGAAGCAGATATTCTATTTCTTTATAAACAGAGAAAGCATCCTAAAGTGATATCAGAGTGAGAGATCTAACATGATATACTGCTGTGTGACAAAAGCAAAACATAATGGTGTTTACAGCATATCCCATTTAGTGTAAGGAAAGGGGAATAATATACACTCATATTTACATAATCATTGGAAAGAATCAGAAACTAATACATATGGATGGTTACCTGGAGGGTGTGAGAGGTAACTGAATAAATGGGAGTGGAGCAGTAGTGACATTTCTCAGTATCTACCTTTTTATAGTGTTCAGATTTTTTAATCATATATATATATATATTTAAAATAATTATGAAAAAATAAAGTAATATCAAATGTGGGCTAGTAAAATTCTGTATGTGATGGATCAACATTTGAGAAGTACCGGTATATTTTTAGTCTCTGGCCTAGAGTCCTTTTTTATTTTTCACCTCTAATTTAGAAATGATTTTAAATTTTAAAAAAAGGGTAAAAATAAAAATAGCACAAAAAGAGATATGTGTGCCCTTTATAAGATTAATCTATTGCTAACATGTTATCCTGTATGAGTTCACCTTATCTATTTATCACCCCTCCATCTCTATCTATCACTAATTTTGTGTTTGAACTATATGAGGTTCATGATCTTCTACCTCTAAATATTTCAGTATGCACCATATTTCCTAAGGACATAACCATAGTACAGTATCAAGGTCATGAATTTATGGTGATATATGAACTAGAAAGTTTTATTGTAGAAACAAATGTTTCCTAAACAAAAGACCCATCTTAACTTTTATATTGTACAAAATGGTCATTGGACCATCTCCTGTTAGGGTTGAGAAAGGCAGTGTGTCACTGTGGAACTCATCAGACACTCCAAATAGTGTTCATCAGTCAGTTCAGAAAAAATTTTTTCCTTTTCCATTTGTTGCAAATTAAGCCATTCATTTCTAAATGCCTGAAGCTTCCCCAAAGTCCTAAATAAAACAGTTGTACATGCTCTCATTATAGTTCAGTAATGGACTTGGAAGAAGGAAGATTCTGAAATTATATTTTTTCTGAAGTTAATTTTAAAAATATAAATGGCACCTTGTTTCAAATCCATTTGTTTGCTTCCATCTGCAACAGTGGGAAATGTGGTCATATTATAGACCATTCTTTTTGGTTCTGACACCAAGTTAAGCCCGCTCCCTTTGGAGAATGAGGAGACATATGGATGTGGGGTAGGCCTGAGGGTTCTTAAGGAAGGTAAGGGTGCTGGCCTTGTACCCACACCCCTCACCATGGCTATACCAAACACCTGGAGTCTCATGCAGCTACTTCAAACTACTTAGAGATATCATTTTAAGTCCAAGATTGAGGTAATTAAAAAAATATATTACAGAACCATTCCACAAGCACCTTAATGTCCAATGTCATGTTTTGGGTAAATGACATTAAAGAATGTTCCTGTCATTAATACAATCTGTGTGAAGATGCTCTAAGGGTGACACATGTCAGTTTAGGCTGGGATTTATGACACTGTTTGGGGAAGGTTCTGCCCTCACACTCCCCTAATTATTCTCCCTACATCTCTCCCAAGTTGTTATCTACAGAACATGGCCTTTCTGAGCTCAGCCACTGTGTCAGAGGACTGTGTTGTGCTGTAATTTAACCAACAGATATGATCCAGCAACCCCACTTCTAGAAATTTATTCTACAGACAGCATTGGACATGTGGACAAAGATATATAAAATTCTGTAAAATAAAATTTTTTTGACAGAGACAGAAAGAGAGTCAGAGAGAGGGACAGATAGGTACAGACAGGCAGGAAGAAAGAGAAATGAGAAGCATCAATTCTTCATTGCGACTCCTTAGTCTCCTTAGTTATTAATTGATTGTTTTCTCAAATGTGCCCTGACTGGGGGGTGGGGGGCTACAGCAGAGCGAGAGACCCCTTGCTCAAGCCACTGACCTTGGGTTCAAGCCAGTGACCTTGTGTTTCAAGCCAGCAACATTTGGGCTCAAGCCAGCGACCATGGGGTCATGTCTATAATCCCATGCTTAAGTCAGCAACCCTGCACTTGACCTGGTAAGCCTGTGCTCAAGCTGAATGAGCTTATACTCAAGCCGGTCAACTTGGGTTTCGAACCAAGATCCTCTGCATCCCAGTCTGATGCTCTATCCCAGGGGTTGGGAATCTATGGATGATGAGCCAGATGTGGCTCTTTTGATGGTTGCATCTGGCTCACAGACAAATCTTTAATAAAAGAAATAATAACGTTAAAAATATAAAACATTCTTATGTATTACAATTTATTCATTTCCTACCACTCATGTTCATGGTTGTGGGTGGCTGGAGCCAATCACAGCTGTCCTCCGGAACAACACCAAATTTTTATTGGATAATGTGTAACGTACATGGGTTGTTGTGAGGTCAGGAACTAAACTTCCCTCCAATTAATCAAGTAGTCAGCAAGCTAATTGCAGAAACCCTTTTGACAAAGAAGATGGCTAAAAGAAAAAAGGATGAGGAGTATCGTACTTTTCAGCAGGAATGGACAGAGGAATTCACCTTTGTGGAGAGAGTAGGTTCTGCAGTGTGTCTAATATGCAATGATAAAATTGCATCGATGAAACGGTCAAATAGAAAGCGGCATTTCGACACACGCCATACTACATTTGCATCGAAATACCCAGCTGGGGGACAGCAGAAAGAAAGCATATCAAGAGCTACTGTGCAGAGTGCAAGCTAGTCAGCAGCAACTTCATGTTTGGACCCAACAAGGTGACTGGAATTCACCTAGCTTTGCTGGTGCTTTAGCAATTGTGTGAAACAAAAAGCCATTCACAGATGGGGAGTATGCCAAAACATTCATGCTTGATGTTGCCTATGAACTTTTGACAACTTTTCGGATAAAGACAAGATAACCAAATGAATAAAAGACATATCTCTGTCGGCAAAAACTGTTCATGATCATACCATCAAGATGGCAAATCAAATAGAGGCAACACAAGTGAAGGACATAAATGCAGCATCATTCTTTTCTCTCACTTTGGATGAGTCAACAGACGTAAGCCATTTATCCCAGTTCAGCGTGATTGCAAGGTATGCTGTGGGTAACACACTATGTGAGGAAAGTCTTGCTGTTTTGCCTATAAAAGAGACAACAAGAGGGGAGAATTTATTAAAGTCTTTCACTGAGTTCACTGAAGAAAAAAATCTACTGATGTATAAACTTATTTTGGTGTGTACTGATGGTGCTCCATGCATGGTGGAGAAAAACAGAAGATTCGTAGCGCTTCTTCATGAACATGAAAAGAGACCCATGCTAAGTTTTCACTGCATTCTACATCAGGAGGTGCTTTGTGCTCAGATGTGTAGCGAGCAGCTTGGTGAGGTGATGTTGCTGGTCATTTGGGTGGTCAACTTTATTTTTGTCCGAGCTTTAAATGACCACCAGTTTAAAACACTGCTGGATGAAACTGGGAATAATTATCCTGGTCTGCTTCTGAACAGCAATGTGTGTTGGTTGTCAAGAGGGAAGGTGCTCAGCCATTTTGAGGCTGTCTGAGCTAAATCATAAATCAGACTTTTCTTGAAATGAAATGAGTTAGCTAACACTGAGTGGCTCCTGAAGTTCTACTATCTTGTAGACATGACTGAACATCTGAACCAGCTCAATGTGAAAATGCAAGACATTGGAAACACAGTCTTATCTCTTAACAAGCAGTGTTTGCATTTGAAAACAAGCTGGAACTCTTCATCGCAGACATTGAAACAGGTGGTTTACTACACTTTGAAAAACTGGGAGAGTTTAAAGATGCATGCACAGCAAGTGACCCTGCTCAACATCTTGATCTCCAGAAGCTAGCGGGCTTCACATCTAATCTCCTACAGTCATTCAAAGTGTGCTTTGGAGAATTTTGTAAGTGCACTCATCTTTTTAAGTTCATCACCCATCCACAGGGGTGTGCAGTGGACAGCACCGACTTGAGTTACATCCCCGGTGTCTCCGTCAGAGATTTTGAGCTACAAGCGCTGACCTGAAGGCCTCAGACATGTGCGTGAATAAGTTCAAGTCACTGAATAAAGATTTGGAAAGACTTGCATGACAGCAAGCAGAGTTGGCGAGCAAACACAAGTGGGGAGAAATGTAAAAACTTCAATCCACAGACCAGCTGATTGTCAAAACTTGGAATGCACTTACCATCACATACCACACACTACAGTGTGTGAGTATTGCTGTACTGACAATGTTTGGCTCTACATATACATGTGTGCAGTCTTTCTCACATCTAAAGAATGTTAAGACCAACCTACGCTCACGTTTAATGCATGGAAGTCTCAATGCCTGCATGAAGCTTAACCTCACCTCATATCAACCAGACTACAAAGCCATCAGCAAAACCGTGCAGCACCAGAAGTCGCATTAATGTTAGGAAGTACTTTATTCATCATTGATTAGCAACAGCATAACAATGTTATTAAAAAGAATTCAGAGACTTATTGTACTTTAAAAGCGTTGGTCTTACATAAAATGCACACATTTACTTGTATTTAGTGTTAAACATATTGTATGGCTCTCACGGAATTACATTTCTTTTTTTTTTAGAGGAACAGAGAGAGAGTCAGAGAGAGGGATAGATAGGGACAGACAGACAGGAACAGAGAGAGATGAGAAGCATCCATCATCAGTTTTTCGTTGCGACACCTTATTTGTTCATTGATTGCTTTCTCATATGTGCCTTGACTGCGGGCCTTCAGCAGACTGAGCAACCCTTGCTCAAGCCAACGACCTTGGGTCCAAGCTGGCAAGCTTTTGCTCAAGCCAGATGACCCCGCATTCAAGCTAGCGACCTCGGGATTTATAACTTGGGTCCTCTGTGTCCCAGTCTGATGCTCTATCCACTGCGCTACTGCCTGGTCAGGCACGGAATTACATTTTAAAATATGTGGTGTTCATGGCTCTCTCAGCCAAAAAGGTTCCCAGCCCCTGCTCTATCCACTGTGCTACCGCCTGGTCAGGCTGTAAAGTTAATTTCTTGAAGTGGGGTTGTTGCCTCTATTTATGACTTTTGCTACTTCTTGCCTAATTATCTTCCAGTGGGCACTAATTTCAACCACACAAACAGTGTCTGAGGATGTAGTGTCCTATTCTTAGGAACCATCTGGCTTCTCGAAGCTTGTAGTTAAAAGTCCTGGCCTTCTGGGCTTGCACTCTGGCTATGCAACATACTTACTTCACTCTTTAATAAATGATATACTGGCCTGTGGTGGCGCAGTGGTTAGGGGGTTGACCTGGAATGCTGAGGTTGCTAGTTTGAATCTGTGGGCTTGCCTGGTCAAGGCACACATGACAAGTAAATCATGTAGTCTGATGAAATAGTTCTGCTTTCTTCCACAGGGAATGATAACAATACCCTTCTCACAGGGCTGTTGTGGAAAATACATAAGATACTGTGTGTGAAATGTGTATGTGATGCTTGTCACTTGTTATTGCTTTTAGCTCCAGTCTGGGCCCCAACTGGAGGCCCTGTCATCCCAGGCAGGGAACAGAGGCAGGTCCCGGTACAGCAAGGCTGGGGCTGGGGTTCCAGTTTTGGTTGATGAGGGATCTGAAATGTAAAAACACTGCCAACCCATATGACCTCCTTAATGTACTTCATGACACATGACTGATGGTTCAAAACCAAATTTTCTCTTACTTTTTTTGTAATAAATTTTTGATATAATTTATATATAATACAATTTACCTATTTCAGTATAAAATTCAATAGGTTTCTTAGTATTATAGAGGTGTGAAATTGATCATAAATACAATCAATTTTAGAATGTCTTCATTACTCCGAAAAGAAACCCATGTACTTTAGCTGCAACCCAAGTCCTAGGTAACCACTAATTTACTTCCTGTGTCTATTTTCTGGTTCAGATATGCCTATTCTGAACATTCCATATAAATGTAATTATATAATATGTGGTTCTTTGTGAGTGGCTTTCACTTAGCATAATGTTTTTAAGATTCACCTATCTTTTAGCGTGTAGCAGTAAAGTCGTCCACCTTATCCATGGGGGTTATAATCCAAGAACATATATACACTGTTTTTTCCTATTAAATATAGCTATGATAAAGTTTAAATTTATAAATTAGGCACAGTAAGAGATTAACAACTCATGATAAAATAGAACAATTATAACAATATACTATAATAAAAGTTACGTGAATATGGCACTATTGAGTAAAATAAGGGTCACTTGAACATAAGCACTGGGATATGATGACAGTGGATCTGATAACTGAGAAGGTGGGGTGTGTCTACAGTGTGGACACATTGGACAAAGGGATGATTCATATTCTGGGCGGGCGGAGCGAGA
Organism: Rhynchonycteris naso; assembly: GCA_037038555.1. Classification (NCBI taxonomy): domain Eukaryota; kingdom Metazoa; phylum Chordata; class Mammalia; order Chiroptera; family Emballonuridae; genus Rhynchonycteris; species Rhynchonycteris naso. The sequence continues at coordinate 76,550,823 of CM072997.1, forward strand.
TAGTGAGTTTATCATGTTACTCAGAACAGTGTGCAATTTAAAACTTATGATATATTTCTGGACTTTTTATAGTTTTGGACCATGGTTGACTGCAGGTAACTGAAACTATGAAAAGTGGAACTGAAGATAAGGGGGCTACTCTATTTCATTTGCTGAATAATATCTTGGCATTCAAGATATTCAAGACTAGGGAAACACTTCCAGGTGAAATGAAAAGAATAAATAAAGGCCCAGAGGCATGGCTGCTTTGGGTTTTAACCATTTTGAACAATCCTTTCAGCATCTGTAAAATGGGTTGTCATAGATCAGTGATTTTCAACCGGTGTGCTGCAAGAATATTTCAACATGCAATACCTGATTATTTAGCCAGCGGCATTGACCTTTTTTCCCTTAGATTGTCAAATAAAAAAGTGCCAACAGCCAACACAATAACAGCTGTGTAGTGAGAATGAATCAAAATTACAGCATTTTTTTTTGTCAGATCAGCAAAAAATATATATATATTTTTGGTGTGCTACAGAATTTTAGTAATTAGTTTATGTGTGTCATGAGGCTAAAAAGATTGAAAATCACTGTTATAGATATTAGAGATAATATGGAAACCTTGAAGAAAATAATCCTATTGGCCTACCCTCTTTAATCCTATGTACTATCCATATTATTGGAGTTTCTTGTTTGTTTTTCTTTTAATGATCTGACATTTTATTTCTTTATTTTTATTTTTATTTTTGAGAGAGAGAGAGAAAGAGAAAGGCAGAGAGGCAGACAGGAAGGGAGACAGAGAGAGAGATGAGAAGCATCAACTCGTACTTGTGTCACCTTAGTTGTTCACTGATTGCTTCTCACATGTGCCTTGACCAGGGGAGCTTCAGTTGAGCCAGTAACCTCTTGAACAAGCCAGCAACCTTGGGCTCAAGCCAGTGACCTTGGGCTCAAGCCAGAGACTTTGGGATCATCTTGATGATCCCATGCTCAAGCTGATGAGCCTGTGGTTAAACTGGCTACCTTGGGGATGCGAACCTGGGACCTCACCATCCCAGGTCAATGCTCTGTCCACTGTGCCACCATTGGTCAGGCAATGATCTCATATTTTATTTCATCAGTCCTGGAAGAAGCCTTCAGTAACTGCCAGAGTGACACCACCTGCAGGAACTAAAGCTGAGCTCTGCCTGCAGTGAGCCATTCCCTTTTCATCTTTGCCCACGCATCCCCTCCCCTCACTCATTCACATACGGCAAGACCTACTCTTATATCCCTCATGTCATCAGGAACTTCAGATCACTGTGCAGACCAAAGGTGAAAACCCACAGCTCGTACAAAATGGTAGTCCATGGGCTAAATCCAACTCACAGCCTGCAATGGTTTGGTCTGCACAGTGCACAGTAAAAAAATAAAATATTTGAACCAATATATAAAAATCAGGAGATTTGACACAAAACTATAATTTAGATTGCTTTGGAAAAATATCAATGTGCCAATATTAGGCCTTTGTTTTTGCATGATAAAAATAGGCTGGTATGTCCTACCTCAGTGTCTCCCTTTGGTGTGCTTCTGGGCTACAACACAGGGAGGTAGGTGAGGGGCCAGTCCATGAAGAGTAACAGTAAAGACAGATTTTTTACAACTTTTTGTGCCAAGGCATCATCCATCCTCTCCCACCTCCACTCCATTTTCATTTATCCCTGCTAAGCCCCTGGCATATTCTGTGATTTCATACCATTCTAATGTTTGGGTGTTTTGTTTGTTTGTTTTTACATTGTTGGGTATTCTGTTATGTTGTCTCCTACTCCATGCTTATATATAGTTACCAGCCTTTACTCTATTTTTCCTTTAAAAAAATATTATCACAAGCTCCTTTTTCACTGGACAGGTCACTTTAGCCTCGTCTCAAGTGTCTGCTGTTGAAAACAGCAGTTTGCTCAGTTCTTACAAGCCTGGTAGAACCAAGCAGCATGTCCGTCAGACCAGAATGCTTCTTAGCTTCCAAATCCAGCTTACTCTGAACCACTTGACCCAGGATGTCTGCTGTCAGATCACTTGTTTCTTCATCAGCCCACAGCCAAGCTCATTGCTCAGTCTTTCCTGCACTTGATACGTTTAGTTAAACCCTTCCATTCTCTCTGGGCTCTCTTTTGGTGCCTTATTCTGTTCATTTTAATCTTGCAGCAATCCTCTCTCTTATCACAGACAGATTTCTGAAGGGAGCGTCTCTGTGCCCGCACGACCCTGCTCTGCTCTGGCCGCCGCTCCTCCTCTTTCATTTGGTCTTGGATTCTGCTGTTTCCGCCCCAGTGTGTGTTCACTTTGGTTTTCTCTGCCTGTGCGCTCCCTTAATTGCTTCTGCGGCAATATCTGTTTTATTATTGAAAGCCTTTGGCCATATTTCTTTGGAAAGCTGTCTTTATGTGATGTTTAAAAATGTTTCATTAGGCTAAGGTCCTTATGGGGCACAACTTCGGCTCTTCACTTCTTTATGCAGTTCCCTATGTTTTAAGAAGGCAATTTCAATCTCTACCATTGCATATAATAGAAATGATAAAACCTTTCACTTTACAGTTTATGACCTCTTGCATTTTTGCTTATGATGCTTTTAGTCCTCGTATATTGAAATGGCTATCATCAGAAGCTAAATAAATAGCCCTCTCTTCAATCAAATGCTTCTTAAACTTTAATAATTGATAAACCCTTTAGAAACAAAAATAAAATTCTTCTGAACCTATACTGTTGACCTAAATTATTTTACTTATAATAAGTTTCTGTTTTAATATAGATATGATTTTGTCTAATTTGGGCAGTTTCTTTACTTTGGCAAGTATAAACTTCATTGTCTCACATTATTTTCAAACTAACCTGTAACTTTTGTTCATGAGGAACATTTATGTGTTGAGTCTTTCTGTTTTCTTTTCTCACAGATCTCTAATAATTTTAGTTGCAATATGGTTGACCCCAATGGGCCCAAAGGGGTTGAAACCACCAGTGCAAACTTGTGCCTGAGTTCTCGTGGCACACCTGCTCATATGATAGGTATAGAGGTCATTTAAAATATACCTTTGCAAATATTTAGGTTGATTTGGAAAGCCCTTGTAGAAAACATTCACATTTCTGTCACCACATCTCACATCTGATGATCAATACTTCACTGCAGAGGTCACCTTTTGCTTATCCACTGCTCCTGCTCCTCTTCCCAAGATGCACTTGCCATCTCCCCTAGCCTCGTGCCTTCTGCTGAACATAGGGGAGACATCTTGCACACCTTTTCCTTTAGTTAGCTTTCATTTTTCTTTTGAGAGTTCATATCTGTAAATTGTACCTTTTCTCCCAACCTGCTTCACTTCCATGAGTTTTCAAACTTCCATATTGTGTCTTTTAAACAAAAACCTGAAAATTTGAACTTGAATGGTCCTTCTCCTGTTGAGTAATTTGATTAGTCCCAAGCCGGTCCTTGCACACACAGACTTCTCTCTTCAAATTCTAGTTTATCTCTTAAGTAAAAATTACATCCAGATCCTCTCTGTTTGGAGATTTCTAAGCTTCAGCTTCAGCCTGTGTTCTCATGGGGTAACAGAGACACCTCTAGATTTGGGATTAAAAGATTCCCAGAGATGTTCCTCCATTTGACAAGCTATAAAACCTCGGGAACCTCTTAATTTCCCTGAGATTCATTTTTCTCATCTGTAAAATGGGATAATGATAGCTACCATCTCACATGATTCTTGTGAAGATTTCATGAAATATTGTATGTAAAATCATGTTCACAATTCTGTGCGTATTACACATTTTTAGTTGAAGCTCTGCTTGTCTCAATTTTTTGTTTTTCTTTCAGTCCTTCAACATTTCCTTTGAAAGTTGTTGTTGCTTTTTTCCTTTGACTCCTCATTTTTCTTGGTTTGAATTTTCTGTCACTTCGCTCTCTTTAATGAATTAATCAATTGATCACTCATCCATTCTGTCATATTTATATGAAAATGTTGACATCCTGACAGCTGAAGTCTAACTTGGTGGAGGAAGGGAGATTATTTGGGGTAAGGTGACTCCCTGGGGATGTGGTTTTCTAGGGATCAAGACAACCCAATAAATACTAATTGTTGATTTGAAATTGAACAGGTATTAGGAGGAAGAGGAGAGGAGAAAAATGAGGAAAGGGAGAGTGGGAGGGGAAGCATCTAGCAGGATGGTGTGAAGAATGGGGACTGCTTGGGGTGTGATTAGCAGCGAACAAAATCCTGGGGTGGGGCAATGGGAAATAGTGGAAGAAGGACATACACATAAAATCAGGGATATCTAATATTCTATTGTAAGTTGTCTGGTGACTGTGATGTAAACTCTCTACTAAATCTTTGGTAAACCTTTTTACTCTTTGGGATAGGCTTTTTGGGAAATCATGGAAAAGGCCTGAGTACTAAGCTCAGATCAGGATGGTGGGACACAGAGACAGCAATTAATGAACAAATTTGTCAGAAATCAGAGATAACCATGACAGTACAACCCTCTTGGAGATTCACAGACATTGCGGGGGAGGCCTTTGAACATCCATTAGGAGAGGATCAGGGTTTAAGCTTATTTTACTTATTCAGAGGGAACTGTGACTCCAGCTGACATCTAGACATTCATATTAAAACCTAATATGGCCTGACCAGGCAGTGGCGCAGTGGATACAGCATCGGACTGGGATGCAGGGGACCCAGGTTTGAAACCCTGAGGTCACCAGCTTGAGCGTGGGCTCATCTGGTTTGAGCAAAGCTCACCAGCTTGAGCCCAAGGTTGCTGGCTTGAGCAAGGGGTCACTCTCTCTGCTATAGCCCCACAGTCAAGGCACATATGAGAAAGTAATCAATGAATAACTAAGGTGCCACAATGAAAAACTGATGCTTCTCATCTCTCTTCCTTCCTGTCTGTCCCTCTCTATCCTTCTCTCTGACTCTGTCTCTGTCAAAGAAAACCCCCAACATAATACTGGCCGGTTGGATCAGTGGTTGAGCGTCAGCCAAGGCTTGTGGATGTCCTGGGTTCAAATCCCAGCCCAGGCATACAGGAGAAGGGCCCATCTGCTTTTCCATCCTTCCCCCTCTCCTTTCTATCTCTATCTTCCCCTCCCACAGCCAAGGCTCCATTGGAGCAAAGTTGACCCAGGTGTTGAGAATGGCTCCATGGCCTCTGCCTCAGGCACTAGAATGGCTCTGGTTGCAATAGAGCAATGCCCTAGATAGACAGAGTATTGCCCCCTAGCAGGTTTGCCAGTGGATCCCGGTCAGGTGCATGCGGGAGTCTGTCTCTCTGCCTCCCTGCTTCTCACTTGAGAAAAATACAAAAAATAAAAAAACTTAATATGTGGTCTTGGCTGGTTGGCTCTGTGGATAGAGCATTGGATGGCTGTGCAGATATCCTGGATTGGATTCCTGGTCAGGGCACACAAAAGAAGCAACCACCCACTTCTCTTCCCCTTCTCCTTCTCTTTCTCTTTCCCTTTCCCTTTTGCAGCCAGTGGTTAGGTTGGTTAGAGTGACAGCCCTGGGAGCTGAGGATAGCTCAGTTGATTTGAACATCAGCCCCACATGGGGGTTGCCAGGTGGATCACAGTAGGGGCGCATGTCAGAGTCTGTCTCTCTATCTCCCCTCCTCTCACTGAAAACAAACACACAAACAAAATATGTACCAAATTCCAGCGATATCATTCATCACACAGGGGGAACCGGATAAATGTTTGCTGAATAAATTACTTTTAGTGTTCCTACCATTAATTTATCATCTTTTGTTCATATCTCACCCTGCTTTTTCTCTGAGTGACCTCAGAACTAGATATTTTTAAGTGTTCTCTATATCCTTCCTTTCAGCAAGAACTGATTTTCCTTAGTGCTTTCTTCCTGTGTCTCTTGTTTACTTCCACCAACTTCATGTTTACCTTCTTCTGTCTTTCATCTTAAAAGCCATTTCCATTTTCTTCCCTGCTTTCTCAAATTTCCCAGCAGTCATTTCTGTGGGTGTTATTGGCCCAGCTCTGTGGTGTGTGTGTGTGTGTGTGTGTGTGTGTGTGTGTGTGTGTGTGTGTGTGTGTGTGTTGTTTTTGGTTCTGGCTCTTGTGGCTAGCATAGTAATGCCAGTCTCCCTTTTATGGTGAAAGATTCTTGGATGGTTTACAAAAATGCTCCTTTTGGCTCCACAATATTTATAAAACTCAGTTCACAGAGAGAGAAAGAGACAGAAAGATCGAGATAAAGAGAGTGTGCACACGGAAGTGCTTATCTCTTGGAACTAACACACTGAAGTGTTTCTATGACGTTTGGGATTTGCTCTAAAATAATCCAGACAGAGGAAGGAAAATGAAAGAGGAAGTGGGGGGGGGGGCTGGGCACCATACATCAAACAGGATGGACCACATTCCTTTTATTTTGGACCACATTCTTGAAGCTCTGTGATGTGCACTTGAAGGTTCAGTATAATATTTACTCAACTTTTGTGTATGTTTTTAAATTTCCATAAAAAGTTTTATTAAAATGTATTTATTAAAGATCTGCTTGTCAGTTATTGATCTCCACGGCCAGCACATATCCTTCCAATTGTACATGACCACTGGGTGATTCCATGAGCCTCTTCTGCAGCATGTCCCCGCCACCACCACCAAATCATTTCTAAACTTTCTCTTTGTATTGATTTGTTAGTAGCCTAAGAGCTCCTGGTGGTGGGAGCAGTGTTTTACTCATCTTCATGACCCGGTGCCTCACATAGAGTCTCTTGAGCTGAAATGAAATGAGCTAAAGAAGAGGCTCTACTAGTGAGTCCATAGCCAAGCCCCTACTGACACCCCTTTCTCAGTGCCATGGCTTTTCTGAGCCTGTGAACACAATGTAGGGGTTTCCAACTGAGTGGAGACATACCATATCCATGTAGGGCTATTCCTCAGGAGAGAGAGGGAATGGCAGCTTTGGCTTTTTACATATGTGGTCATGTCACTAGCAAGTTCTCTTATTGGCCTCTTCCTCTTTCTTCTGATACATTTCCAAGATAATTCTGATTTCCTTCCATATATGAAGTTCACACCAAACATCTTACTTTCTATGATTTGGTGATTTAAATGGCTAAACTTGTGGACCAAATTAAGGCTGGGGTCCTCAATGCACAGTCTTTCTTTGAGCAGCCTCTCCTCCCCTGCAATACATATTCTACCGGTAGACAGAAAGGTGCTTTCTTCTCTTCTTACTGCCAGTTGGGTGGTCGGCCTTATCTTACCCTCAGGAAAGTTGAATGTAGCAGTGCCGCCATCTTTGTTTTCCATTTTTCTTATCTTCCTCCCCAGTCCCATACCTGCTTCCATCTAGCCCAGATTTTCAGCTTTCCCTTGAATTTCCTATTCTAGCCTAAGCTTATACTATCTCTTATAGTTCTACTAGTATAGTTCTGGCAGCTTCTAGAACAGTCACCTTGCTCTCACTACTCTTTAAATGGCTTCTTGCAAATCTCATTGTTTGTCTTCTTCTTAATATATTACTGGGAAGGTTAAACTGGGTGGGGGGGGATGTCAGATGTTGTTATTTTTGTTTGACAAGGATCAGAAAAGTTGAATAGGCTGCTTTAGGTTAATAACCTAGTAAGGGTCAGAAGCAGAACCCCAGTCTCCTAACCTCAGTTTGGTGGTCCAGCCAGCATTCGCCTTCAGGCATATACTTTGCTACTGTGCCCTGGGGCAGTGGTGGCTGACTTTGAACTTCTGTGCATTTATTTGCCTTTCAACACTTACCATCTGGAATATTCCTGACAACAGCCTCCGAAGATAGAAAATTGAGCTGAGCCAAAGTGCGGTGGTTATTAAGGCTCTCTTATTGATTCAGGCTGGCACTGACTGAGGCTTGATATTACCTCAAACAATTCTCTTACTCCCGAAAAAGAGCCAAACAACTCAAGGGAGGAGGTGGGATGCATCATTATGACCACTGTACCTTAGCCAGATGCCTTTGGAGTTCCAGGAATCAGAGACAGGCTTGGCACCAGGTTATACTCCAAGAGTTGCCAACCTGTAAAATGGTGCAACAGAGTGCTGACCCCATCTTTGGATAAAGAGAAGTGCTGAATGTTCGACAGCACTATCAGTTAGAGGTTCAGAATGGTGGAATAGGGCCAGCTAACCTCTGTGATAAAACTATGGGCCCGCCATCTCCTGGGCATGCCTTTGGTTATTCGCATGTGAGTATATAAAGGTGTGTGTGTGTAGTTGATAGGAGTTAGAGCAATTTTAGCTATGGCAACACCTTCCCTCTCACCCCATCTGCTATTAAAAGAAATGTTTATACCCCAACTACAATACCCTGTAACATCATAGTCCCTTTAGTCCTAAAGTATGAACCTTCAAGGAGGCCCTGAACAAATTACTCCTGAAACTATAGTTCAACCTCCCATCCTTGACTGCTTTGCAGGAGAAAATATATTCGTAATAAATCTTTTTTTTTCATTTTTTCTCACTTAACCTTCAAAACAAACTATGTATTTATGTGTGAAACTGGAAAACACATTTCAACTCAAATGAAAATTTGAATATCTCAAGACAAATGTACTGAGCAGAATAACTCCTCATGTTTGTATTGGCTTTTGCAAAGCTCAGTGTACTCATCTCCAAAGTTGGCCTTCAAAAACTCACTGTGGGTGGAACAACTCAGATTCAGCTTCAAGGGTAAGAAAGCTTATCCAACAAGGTAGAGGAGAAGAGTCAAGTATTCCATATTCTCCACGTATTCATCAGAATTTCTTATGTAAAATCGATGTGATCTTGCCCTGAACCAAAACGAGGCCCAAGAAATGCATTGGGTTTAAAATTTCAGATGCTTTATTATCTAAAGTTCAAAAAGGAGATACAAAAGCTATTTTATTTACCAAGCAAGTACACTAAACCTAAGGAAAGTTTTGGTCCTTTTTGCTAAGCTGTCAGATGTTCAAGGAGGTTGGCAAGATGGCTGTGTTTTACATCCCAGCTTAACATTTTCGAGGCTGTTGAATAATGTAGCTCCTTTTCATTGGAGTGACCTTCTCCAGAGCAGGTCTGGGTTTCTGATGTGCCATGTGCACTATTGCTGGAAATTTATGGCTGAGCTAAATGTGAGGAGGAAAGAAAAAAATAAGCATATTGGATCTTTTTGACTATGAAGCATTAAGGTAGTAGAAAGCAATATAGGTGGCCAGGAACATTTTATAATTTTATTTACTTCTTTTATAATAATCATTTTTTTCCATACCACTTCCAGCTCTGGGCCCATAGTGTGTTAACCTGGGTTTTCCATATTTGTTTGTCCCTAGTTTATAAAATTATAAAATATATTAAAATAATATATATAAGGTATATGTGCATTTATATCTATGTTTTGAAGTGACATTTTTTTAAAGGTAGAAATGGTTCATTATCTCTGTATCAGTATTCTAATATTAGTGATTATTTTGGCACCAGTATGTGTATATGGATTCACTATATTCTACGAAGGCTAAGAAAACATTTCAGAAAGTCCAGAGGAAGAAGAACCCGTGAATTGTCAAAAGGTCAGAAACAAAGAACCTCTGAAAGGAGTTAGGAAAAGTTAGGGTTATTTATTAGGTTGAAACATATAAAATTGCTATATTAATATGTAAAAGAACGGTGTAATATTGGCCATTACATATGGTTTAGTCCAAACAGCCTGGTGAAGAGAAGGCTGAGGAATGACTCCCTAGTTTCAGGTACCATTAGTCAACTCCACAGAAGACACGTATGAGGAATAGAGTTAAGTTAACACAGACTGGGACTATTTGACAGTAAGAGAAATTTCATATGGAACCAAAAGACCTTATGGAATTTACATTAAGTATGGCTTAAAATCAAAGGGATGCCCAAGCACTTCAGACATAATTTTTCTAGGAGGAGAATTTGGACGCAGTAACCTTTTGGTCTATTCTAGTTCTTGGTTTTCAAGCCCATCGATACAAACATAAAGGTGTTTAAGTAAACTTTTTCTTTTTTTAAAGATACCTTCCTTAGCAAGCAAGGATAATCACTATTGAATTTACATGCCCTTGCCTTGACACTCAAATTAAATAGAAGGGGAGATAAACTGTTCATGACCACAAGTATTACATTGTTTATGGTTTGTTTGGGTTCTTCTAAGCCAGGGAAAACATGTGTGCCTTATAGCTCTTCTCAAATGTCTCTGAGTTCTGGGCACACAGCATCTACTTTCATGTGAAAATGATGCTAGAAAGTCCTTTATCTGCGGTCTTAAAAAATTAAACACACTGGAAGAATATAAACTGAAGTGTTAACAATGGTTATCTCTGAGGGATAGAATTATGAGCAATTCTTAATCCTTTTCTTTATTTTGCCTATCAGTATTTTTCTTAAACTTTCGTTTACAATGAGCAGGTATGAGTTATAAAATAATTAACCCCAAGGATGGTCTATGCTGGCATTCTAGCAGAAAGGAAGAAAAATCTAAAAAAAATATGAAAAGGTGTGGGTTTTATTTATTTATTTATTTATTTATTTATTTATTTATTTATTTATTGGTCAGATCAGTTATCATTAGGCGCCATGACATGCATTTTATAGTGTGGTAAGGTCAGAGTGTTCTGTTTTGTTTTTCTTTTAACATTAGAGCCAGAAGGAAACTTAAGAGGTCATGGACTTCCGTAGTTTTCTTCTAGACTGGGTGTCTTTAGTATTCACTAAAACAGATGGATTATTTCATGTTAGGTCTAAATAATATTCAAGAGATTATAGGTAGGAAGAATAATTTGGCAAGTTACTTTAAGTCAATGTAAGGTAAAGGGGGGTGTGTGTAAGAAAGGAAATGAACAAGTAATTATGATATAACAGAAATCTGGGCAATTAGCCAAGGTGAGGTGGAGCAGGATGACAAGTTGAGACTGAAGAGAGAAAGCCACAATGTTGATTGTCGTTCTTAAGGCGTGAGAGTGATGATGGGTGGAAGTGGGAAAGGAAGGGGAAAGAACAGTGTGTTGGAACACACTTATTGCTTAATGTGACACTAATTCATCTCCAGGGTTATTTCCACAGTATAGGGCCTACAGAGTTTGATAACTTAAAAAAAACTATGCTAAAAATACACCTAATATAAAATTCACCACCTCAACCATTTTCAAGTGTATAGTTTAGTAGCATTAAATATATGTATTTACATTGACATGCAACTGTCACTACCATCCATCTCCAGAAATTTTTTCATTTTCCTTTTCCGAGTGAGAGGAGAGAAGATAGTGAAACAGACTCCCACATGCACCCCGACTGGGATTCACCCAGCAACCTCATCTGGGTCCAATAATTGAATCAAGGGAGCTATCCTTAGCACCTGGGGCCAACAATCAAATCAATCGAGCCACTGTCCAGGGGAGGAGAAGAGGGAGAGAAGAAGGAGAGGGAGAGAAGAAGGAGAGGGAGAGAAGCAGATGATTGCTCCTTTTTAAATTTTAATTAATAAATTTATTTATTTTTGTGACAGAGACAAAGAGAGAGACAGAGAGAGGCACAAATAGGGACAGACAGACAGGGGGAAGAGAGATAAGAAGCATCAATTCTTCGTTGTGGCATCTTAGTTGTTCATTGATAGCTTTTTCATATGTGCCTTGACCAGGGGCTACAGCAGAGCGAGTAACCCCTTGCTCAAGCAAGTGACCTTGGGCTTCAAGCCAGTGGCCTTTGGGATCAAGTCAGCAACCATGGGGTCATGTCTATGATCCCATGCTCAAGCCAGCGACCACATGCTCAAGCCAGGTGAGCCTGTGCTCAAGCCAGCAACCTCAGGGTTTCGAACCTCGGTCCGCTGTGTCCCAATACAATGCTCTATTCACTGCACCACCAGCTGGTCAGGCTGGTCACTTCTCTTGTGTGCCCTGACTGGGAATGGAACCCAGGACGTCCATACACCAGGCTGACGCTCTATCCACTGACCCACTGGCTGGGGCCCCGACATTTTTATTTTACCAAACTGAAACTGTGTACCCCATTGAATAGTAAGTCCTCATTCCTTCTTTCCCCAGCCTGTAACAACTACTCTTTTCCACAGTGACTGCACCATTTTACATTCTCACCAGTAACATACAAGGGTTAGGGGTTACATTTTAACTAAGGCATTTAACTGAGCTTCTAAAAGCTCTGCTCAGCTGCTTCCCAGAAGGGGAATGCCACAGATCAGAATGAACAGGAGACTGCCTCTGGGGCCTACTCACCATCTGTAACTGGTTTGAAAAAATTCAGGGGAAAAAAATCAATGGGATTAAGAAGGAAGTGGAAATTAATTCTAGCCAAGATAATAACCTTAGAGAAACTGACTCTATTAAATTACAAATGTGCAGTTTTGGGGGGGCAGTAACAGGGTTATCTAGAACTTTTTGTACAGTGTGGGGCTGACAGTAAAAGCAGGTTTACAGTTGTGAGTGGGCAAAACAGAGTTTATTCTTCTATTATTATTTATTAATTATTGCATTATTTTCCACACAAATAACTGTAAACTTCCTTTGCCCCACCCTGGTATATACAAGGAGAGCCAGGTTCTCTCTCTCAGATACCCACCCCCTCAAGCAGGAACCGTGTAATGTAGAAGGACTTGGGGGGTTGTGGGTACAGGGTCAAGAAAGAGTCTTGCATTAGAATTGAAACTATAAATAAACAGTCAACCCCTAAATGTCCTAATTCTGTGTTGTAGATTTTATATTAGTGTAGGTAGGAAGATTTTATTTCCAAATCTGAACTAGAAATAAGTAGAAACAGCTTTGCAGAGTACAACCTTCAACCAGCTGTGCTTTTAGTCTAGCATCTTAACTTTGGGGAGGCTTTCAATTTTTATCCTTCATCTTTGTAAAAAGACAGGGTTTGTAGAATAAAAGGTATTTCTTGTGTGATTCATTAGGGTAAGAGAATCTAAGGTAACTCCACAAGAGGAAGAATTCAAGGCCAGCTTATGTGTAAGAATACTGTCCTGCTGGGGATCCATCCCATAAGGGCCAACATATTGAACTTGAAAAGCAGGTCAATAAAAACCCCCACATTGAGATTTTACCTTCATCTTGAGTAGCTGTGACCTCAGAATCTATATGTTTGGTTTCAGAGAAAAAGCAAAAGAAGTATGTTAAAAGTCTTTACGATTGGAGCTGGGAAAGAAATTCTAGATGCAGAATAATCAGCGGTGGGGTTTGTTTTAGAGCCTGAAGTTAGGTAGTGTTGCATCCTGGCAGCGCTTCCATTCATCTTTCCAGGGTGTTAACTTCCAACTCCAATGTTGGCACTTAGATTTCCACACCCCGTTAAGTAAAGTGCTTAAAACAAAACATTCAGCTTGAGTCAATGAAATTCAAGGCTACTCCTATGGTGATGTTAATCTACAGAACAAGAGAAACCTTTTTAGATTTGCAGATGCCTTTGATGGTTGGCTTTCTCCCAGGATCCCATTTCACATCCATCGCGCTCACTTTGGCACTGGTGACGCATCTGGCAACTTGAAAAGGGGCCCCAACTTTAACTAGGCTTTAACCTTCCACTTCCCTCCGCACCAAAACCCAACCCTGTTACTAATGTTTTAACTGGATACTTTTACGTTGGAGGAGCTTCACAACTATTGCCAAATTTAACTTCTACAACCATCCAGAGAATTAATGTACTTGGAAGTATCATTCTTTCTCAATCCCTGCCTTAAAAAGGGTTTAAGTAAATGAGCAAGCATAAATCTCAGAGGAGCTACGTGACTTCTAAAAGGTTAAACAATCTCTAAGTAGTAGGTGGAATGTGGTCTAAGACCAGGTCTCCCAGATTTTTAGCGAAGATAGTTTTCAGGGTTACATAAGTCCCTTTCTGTCAGGAATGCCATGTCATGTGGTCTGTCACTAGGTAACATGAATTCTCTTATAATTTAGGGGTAGGAGAAGTGGGAAGGGCTGGCTGGAGAGGTAGGGAGGGGAGGGCAAAGCTAGTGGGGACAGAGGTCTGTGTGCAGGAAGGGGTGGTGAAAATAGTGGGAGAGGAAATTTTAGGCTGCTTCCTATTTAGATTTGTACAGTTCCAACATTTTGGGGATTGTTTTTAAATCTCCCAAATCTTAAACCCTAGATGGCTTTAAAGTAAAGTATCCTGAGATAATAGCACAGGGATAGAAACTTCCTGCCATGATTGAATGGTTGTTGAGATCTATGGATTGGGCTGCACTTTCACAGTCATAGATTCTAAATTCTTAAGGTGGTATGAAAATTAGACAGAATTCTAGCTGAGGGCATGAATGAATGTTAATAAATGCAGAGGATACGACCCTTCTTTCTACTACTGTTTTTCTTCTGGTCAATTGTATATTGTGAAGTCTTTGTGACAAATACGGTTTGTCCATAAAGTCATGGTGCACTTTTGACTGTGTGACCTGTCAAAAGTGCACCATGACTTTACGGACACACTGTACTGTATATTACAGAGGGAATAATTGTAATGCAGGTGAAAATTTATCAGCAGTATAAATATCTATATCTCTATATCTTTACATCTTTTAACATTTTGGTATGAGGCTTAAAGTTTATACATATTTCTTTTTTTAAATTAAGGTTTAATTTATCTCAGTAAAATATACCCTTCTCATTACACAGTTCTATGGGTTTTTACAAGTAATTACAGTCTGTGACCACCACCACACTCAAAATATAGAACTGTTCCATCCCCCCCCATACCCCCCAAATTCCCTCTTGTCTGTTAGTGCTCAATCCCACCCTTCACCTTCAGCTCCTAAAACCCACTGATTTGAGCAGGTCTATTTGTTCAAAGGCACTGGTCTTGTTACCCTAGGCCCATGATGGCGAACCTATGACATGCGTAGCTATTTCTAATGACACGCAGCCGCAGGTGGCCACATACCAGAGAAGTATGGGGCCGCATGTCGAGAAGGACGTTTCATCCTCGGCTTCTGCGCGGCCAGGTGCAGTAACTGAGGATAAAACATTTGCTGTAGTGTAGACACTCTGTGCCGCAGGTCTGTAGGCCAAAACAACAGAACTCCGGCACAGAGCGTCTAGTTCTGGGACTTCCGGTTAGGTCGTTTTCTCGAAGTGACACACCACCCAAGTTATGCTCGTTTTTTTGGCGAATTTTGACACACCAAGCTCAAAAGATTGCCCATCACTGCACTAGGCTGACTTTTATTATTAAATCCTATTACATGTCAGGTTGGATTAAGGATTCAGGAAGGATTTTTCTTAGCTGTAAAGAAATATGTGGATCCCATTGATTTCCATAGTCAAGATAATCACTATGGTAATCTTGGGACTTGATTTTCTGGCCTTTAATTCTGTGCCCAGGATTCCAAATGATGCCCTGTAGGCTATCTGCTGGGAATAGAAGCTGACATGTACTGAGGGCTAACTGCAAATGGCTCTGTGCTAACGTTACACATGTTACCTAACTTCCTCTTACTCTCACAATATCGCTTTGACACGGATACTATAAATCACTTTCCCATTTACAGATGAGGAAACAGAGGCACAGAAAAGGGAAATACCTGCCCAAGAACACACAGCTAGTGAGTGACTGAGTCAGCATAAGACCCAGGCATCTGATGTCTGATGCCTACGACCTGTTTTAGCCAGTCATCTATGTAGTCTCGGCCACATTGCCTCTTCAGTCAACACTGAGCTAAGTGTCAAAGTTTTTCTTTCTAAATGTATATAGTTGCTGTGAAAAATACTTCCAACAGCACACTGTCTTAATGTTGTCATAGTTTTTCAAATACAACTTATTATAGATGTTGTTATTTGAATCTTCTTTTTATCTTTGAAATAAAGAATTTATATTTTTAACCTAAAGGGAAAGAATCCCTCTGTGTCACAGACATATGCACATAGGTATATACAAAAATATGTAAACCCTTGCACCATACCTAATGTACAGCATTGAAAATCTTTATTGACCACTCCCCTTAAACATTTTATTTTGGGTTAACACATATTCTAGAGGAATGTGCCATCCAGTTTCACTTACAACGATGGCATTCTCTTGCCCCTGAGGAAGATGTGTTCAGTGGGCAGGAGCAAGAGAGTGTGAGACGCAGGAGCAGGCAGCTGGTGTTGCCAGCAGGGCACCATCTTTCCCCACCCTTCTAGTAAAGCCAGCAAGGCAGAGTCACTTATTATCTCACCTAAATCTATTTGTTGGGAGAACCACGCCCTCCCCCCCCACCCCCCACCGGAGAAGGCTTTGTAGCTACAGTCTATAATCAAGATCTTGTCTTGCGCTATCTGCTCCGTAATACTCAAGGACTTCAGATGTACCTTTTTATTTCACTGCCACAGAACTGATGCTACTGAGCAGAACAGAGAGCAACCAGGCAGACTTCTCTGCGCCTTGCACTATTCTACGAGCTTACTGTGTATGAACTCAATTATTCCACACAACAAAACTGCAAACTGTGTTCTCCCTCTTACTTCCATTTTACACACAAGAAACAGGAGACACAGGATGAGTAACTTCCTCAAGGTCATGCGGATAGTGATGGAAGAGTCAGTGCCAGGTGGGGCGCAGACGGCTAGCCACACAGTTTCTGCTCTGATCTTTTTCAGATCTCTAATTTTGGCAGGAACAGCAAATCTCCCTTCTATAAAGGAAGCCCACTCTTGTCCTTTCAGTAAATGTGGCAACAGCTGAAAGAGTGGTTCTTCATAGCCTTAAATGCAATGTGCTTGCCCCCTAGCAATAAAATAAGGACCCTCACTCAGCTCACCTGCATAATTGAAAATCAAACTTTTGAATACAAAACAAAACGCTGTCTCTCTGCTAAGAATTTTCTTAGTTGGAACTACTTGGAAGAAATTTAAAATATAGATATAAAAATAGCAATGGTCAACCACTTTTATAAAGAGACTGTACTGGATAAAGGCAGTCAGTGCCCAGCCCGAAACCATGCAACCCTTCTCCGCCCACACTCGCCTCTAATCGAGTATTGCCTCATGGGAATTCAGTGGTGGGAAGAAGGTCAGATTGCTGAATTCCCACTACGCTGGCTGCCTTTCTGTAAAGACAATCCAGTGTTTCTCACAAACAGTTGGGATGGCAAAATCAAGTTCTGCCAAGTTGGTGTCATGATTCTTGCCCTACTTTCTATCTTATATTTGAGATGATTTATTAAACGGCACTAGGGATTTGGAAGAAACAGCTTTTTTTTCCTTTTTATTGACTTCATTGGGGTGACCTTGGTTAATAAAATTATATAGGTTCCAGGTGTACAATTCTACACTACATCATTTGTACACTGTATTTGTGTGTTCACCACACCAAGTCAAGTCTCCTTTCATCACCATTTATGGCCCTATCTACTCCTCTACCTCCCCCAATTGGTGCCCCCAGACCCCTTCCCTCTGGTAATCACCATACTGAAACAGCTTTTCTAACCAAGACCTCTTTGTGTTCCTCAGACTGAGAGCAGACTATTCACAGGACATCAAATTACTGAGCTGGAAAAAGCTAGTGGTCATCCGCTCATTCAGCCTTGCAGCCTGCTCACTGGGTACATACTGTCTGGGAGCATTCCATGATGGGGCCCACTCACCACTCACCTTCTCCAGCGTGTCATTCAGGGCGTCCTGTATCTTGGCAGCATTCACAATGGCACTGCAAAGATGAAAAGAAACTTCACATAGGACCTGAAAACTTCCCCACTGCAGAGGTGAAATGATTTATACAGGGGGCAGTCTACTTTGCTTTTAAGATTTCACTCTGCTTGGCTACATCTAAAAGACAAAAAGTCCTGCTTCTGTGTGCCCATGTGCCACCACAAACTTTGTGGGCCAACTTATTATGACTACTGCTTTTTAACTCTTCACTGAACTACAGTATATATGCAGGAAAGTGCACACATTATCACAAATATGTGTTATATATGTGAATATTCACAAACTTAAAACACTAGTCTAACCAGCTGCCCCTAAGGATAACCACTACTCTAACTTAGAGTCCCATCGATTATTTTTGACAGTTTTGAACTTCATAACATGAATCATATAGCATATACTCGATTGCACCTGGCTTCTTTTCTGAGGCCAAGTTATTTTGTCAGAGAGTTTCAATCAGAACTGAGCCTGCAGTTCCATTTCTTGAAGGAAACTGCACTTGGCACATTTTCTTTTCCTGGATGGTTTGTGTTGGTTGGTACAAGTTATTAGGAAATGGACATAGATCGATGATGCCTAGAAATTTATTTTTCAGGGTTTATTTTCCAAAAGCTATTCTCCAAGAAAATGTAAGGGGAGTTGTTTGTCTGTGAAGATGAAGCACTCCCATCCGTGCACACACTCAGGGAGCAGACGTAAAGGGGGGAGGCGACTTCATGGAGCTAACGAGGCTTCTGCTTCACCACCTCACACAGCAGGGGCTCCTTCCAAGGCCCTGGGAGGGTTCTCGCCATTTCATAGTGGTAATTTTAAAATTGTTTTCTTTTAAAATGGCACCGCCTGACCTGTGGTGGCGCAGTGGATAAAGTGTCGACCTAGGAACACTGAGGTCATCAGTTCAAAACCCTGCACTGTCTGGTCAAGGCATATATGGGAGTTGATGCTTCCAGCTCCTCCCCCCTTTCTCTCTTTCTCTCTCTCTCTTACTCTGTGTCTCCTCTCTAAAATGAATAAAATAAAAAGAATTTTAAAATGGCACCCAAATTCTATAAGCATTAGGTCCTGGTTACTTCTATCTCCAGTAAATAGGGAGCGAGATATAGAGAGAGCTATTCCTTGCTGTTTAAGTTCTATAGTAGTGCAATTCCCATCTTTTAATCATTATTTTAAAAAACTCAGGATTTGTTTTTTTTTTTTTAATTTTATTTATTTATTTATTTATTTATTTATTTATTTATTTTAGAGAGGAGACAGAGAGTGAGAGAGAGAGAGAGAGAGAGAGAGAGAGAGAGAGAGAGAAAGGGGGGACGAGCTTGAAGCATCAACTCCCATATGTGCCTTGACCAGACCAGTGCAGGGTTTTGAATTGGCAACCTCAGTGTTCCCAGGTCGACACTTTATGCACTGCGCCACCACAGGTCAGGCGAGGATTTGTTTTTTAAGAGAGTTCCAATCACTACTTCATTGCTCTTAGGCAATTTCTCTTTTGGCACACTTCAGCTAATGTTGGAACTAATAGTAAGTCCCCTTCTTCTGAAGTGCAGAGAAATATGACTGGTCCACGGGCTGCCAACCGGGTCATTTCCAAGCTATGACTGTAGTTCTTGAGCCCGTGGCCCAGGCATGTTAAGTGTCACAAGGAACAGGGCTTATGCTTAAGTCAGGTAGGTTTTAGTAACAGAAAACACAAAATTAAGCAGCTGCAAGTCAACAGCAGTCTGCTCTCCTTTATTGAGTCTCTGTTCTAGGCATGGTCCTAGATGCTGGGTCATGTGAGGAATAACATGTGACCCCCTACCCTTGAGGACTCATATCTTCGTTCTCCTTATGTGATGATTATTTTTGGATTCAGGAGAAACAAAAACTTACTGCCAATGGAGCTAATGAATATTTACAGCGTGTCCGTAAAGTCATGGTGCACTTTTGACCTGTGACTGGTCAAAAGTGCACCATGACTTTACGGATACACTGTAATTTTAATGTAGAAATGGTCCTCAGACAATTTCCTTCACAGAAACCAGAAAGAAAAAAATGATCTAAAAATATGTTACATGAAAGAAACAGAAAAAATCCTTAGTCTATTTCCCGGTGAATTCTTCTGAGACTTCAGCCATTTTAACTCTTAAAGAGGTACCTTGAACATTCTTTAATCCACTCCTTTTCAAATACTCACCAACTCATCCATAGAAACCCTCCTGAAATAGTCTCTGAAACATCCCTCATTATACTACTTGGAGGAGCCAGTTCCACATGTTTCTTTCTTTTTGAATGTACTCATTTTCCTTAACTAAGGCATAGAATAATTGGGCCATGTGCGTGTCTGATCCAACTCACAGCTTTCTGCTTAGTTTTGTGAACAATGCAATGTGTCAAGGTGAAGGTAGAAGGAGCAGAGAAAAACCAGCTTTGGTATCTGTAAGCCTTCTGGCTATGCCAAATACAGTAGTCCTTAGTAGTTTCTAAGGTGATGAATTTAAAACAACAACAAAAGCATTTATTTTTAATTCAGGAGATTTGCTTCAGCAAAAAGCATACTATGAAAATAGGGTCACCTCTGGACAATTTTTTTTTTTTTTACAGGGACAGAGAGAGAGTCAGAGAGAGGGATAGATAGGGACAGACAGACAGGAACGGAGAGAGGTGAGAAGCATCAATCATTAGTTTTTCGTTGCCGTTGCAACACCTTAGTTGTTCATTGATTGCTTTCTCACATGTGCCTTGACTGTGGGCCTTCAGCAGACCGAGCAACCCCTTGCTGGAGCCAGTGACCTTGGGTCCAGGCTGATGAGCTTTTGCTCAAGCCAGATGGGCCCACGCTCAAGCTGGCAAGCTCGGGGTCTCGAACCTGGGTCTTCCACATTTCAGTCCGAAGCTCTATCCACTGTGCCACCGCCTGGT
This sequence comes from Rhynchonycteris naso, assembly GCA_037038555.1. NCBI lineage: Eukaryota > Metazoa > Chordata > Mammalia > Chiroptera > Emballonuridae > Rhynchonycteris > Rhynchonycteris naso. The sequence goes on from CM072997.1 coordinate 76,571,319, forward strand.
CAGGCTGGACAATATTTTAAAGGCTAATGTGTGAATAGGATAAAGGGACAGGGGTCCGATTAGAATGCATTTAAGATTGTTTCATTTAAGTACAAGACAGCTGGGCTGCACTCAGAAAGTGGGAGAATGGGCGGGGTGAGCGATGCAGGCCCAGAAAGAGCCCTCCAGAAGGCAGCCACCTTGCACTCGAGTGTGCCTTTTACCTCCAGTCTACATCACCCCTGATCTTGACCCCCACACCACCCCACCTTGGTGGCTGCCTCTAACCCTGATTAGAGGCTTGCATTTTGTTATTTCAACCAAAGCTTTCAAAAGCCAGATTATGAGAATGAGCCAAAAGCCTGGGCAGTGGTGGTATCAGGCATTTAACTCAACGGAGATGCTTCTGATCCCTCTGGATATCCACCTTTATCTCAGCCCCTGAAGCTCAAAAATAAGCCTAGTGGGTATTGGTTTATCCTAAAATTCTGGGAGGTCTCTGACTTCTGGAAGAAGAGTCACTCAGAACTCTTCGAGGTGACTCAGGAGAAGAACTTAAGCAGTCAGTACCTTGTTTTCTCTAATCCTGTTTTTTTGGTGTGTCTCTCCAAGATGCCAATTTCTTGTTTTTTTGAAATTCGCATTCCTCCAGCTTTTACTGTAAACAAATAAGGGTGAACACGGAAGTCATGGTTAGAACATCAAGAGAAGGCATGCTTTGTTATTCAAGGCGAGGATTTAGTTTTGAAAAGAATTCTAGAATTTATTTTTTAAAGATCTGAACTTTTATCTAAAACAACACAATGAAAAAGTTACCCTAAAATGACATAAGAAAAAAAATGATTCCTGCAGATAGGGTGGGGAGGGGAAGAAGCGCTGAGGCCTGCATGTTTATGTTCAGAGAGGGGGCACTGAGGTTAAAGAGGCAGCAGTTACATCTTCGATTTGGGGAGGTGAATAACAACGTACTCCCTTAGGCATTTCGCTGAAAAACATTTTTTCTTGTTATCAAACCAATTACATTCTTCATGATAGCAACAGACAATTACAAAGTGACCCTCCTGTTATCCCACAAGATTAAAGTTTGTGCAAGGCTTGCATTTTGCTATTTCAGCCAAAGCTTTCAAAAGGCAGATTCTGAGAATGAGCCAAAAGTCAGGGCAGTGGTGATAACAGGCATTTAATTCAACAGAGATGCTTCTGATCTCTCTGGATACCCACCTTTATTCTCAGCCCCCGAACCTCGAACCTCGGAGGTTCGCCAAGCTCAGATATTGTAATGAGTAATTAAACTGCATTAATAATCCTGCCATTCAGGAGATCAATTAGTGTTAATTAGGCTACAGATGACCTAACAGCAATCCAAGTGTTTAACAATGTCAGACGAAATCAACTTTTTGAAAAGGAACAACCCATTTCAGATTGCAAGTCAAAGCAAATACTTTTTTTCTGTTCCCAGGAGATTTGCACATCTACAATCTGACAAGCTCAAATGAGCAAAAGCTAAATGAACATTGATTTGTTTGAACCTGTTAATTCTTTTTATGAGAATGTCAAATGGACAGTTTTTTAAAACTAGCCCAACAAAGTGGAAAATAAGGAAAACCAATTCTGTTTTTCCATGCCTGTGTGAATTTACTTAGTCATTAGAACAATGAGTTCTTTTAAAATTATTAGTTAATTTATTGTTTTGATTTTAATACATGCATAAAGCACACAATTCGAAAAGCATGAAAGGTCTACAGTCTCCCTCCTACCATTATTTCCCAGCCTCTTGGTTCATCTCCCTAGATATTGCTAATGTCACAAGTTTCCTATGTATTCATTCACAGATATTCTGTATGTTTACCTACATATTATTTTTGAAATGGGAGCATAAAATACACATTGTTCTGCATCTTGTTTGTTTATATTTTTCACTCAATCATATGTTTTGGAATAAGTTCTGTTTCAATACATGTGTAGAAATGTGTCTTTCTTTTTAACATCTTTAAATTTTCATGATACGAACAGTCTGTGTTTACTTAACCAATTCCCAAATGTTAAGACATTTCAGATGTTTCTAATTCATTGCTATTACAAACAACGCTTCAAAGAATATTCTTTCACATACACAAGCATATAATTTTGCACAGGTGCAAGTATATCCGTGGGATAAATTCCTACAAGTGATCTTGTTAGTTCTCGAGTATGTACATTTGGAATGTTATTAAATCTTGCCAAATTGACCTTCACAGAGCTTGCACCAGTTTACAATCTCAACAGCAGCAATGACAGCAATTGTCCCCCCATGTCCCTTGCAACCATATAAGTTAGAAAACATTTGGTTTTGTCAGTCAATAAGTTTTTTAAAAAATGGTATCTTATAGTTTTGTTTGCATTTCTTTTTTTTTTTTTTTTACAGGGACAGAGAGAGGGATAGATAGGGAGACAGACAGACAGGAACGGAGAGAGCTGAGAAGCATCAATCATTAGTTTTCCATTGCCTTTACGAGACCTTAGTTGTTCATTGATTGCTTTCTCACATGTGCCTTGACTGCAGGCCTTCAGCAGACGGAGCAACCCCTTGCTGGAGCCAGTGACCTTGGGTCCAAGCTGGCGAGCTTTTGCTCAAGCTAGATGGGCCTGAGCCTAAGCTGGTGAGCTCGGGGTCTCAAACCTGGGTCTTCCGCATCCCAGTCCGACACTCTATCCACTGCACCACCGCCTGGTCAAGCTGTTTGCATTTCTTAACATTGTATTAAAGGTTGAGCTTTTTTTCTGTGTTTTAGAAGCCACTTGTATTTACTTTCTTATAAGCTGTTCAAATTCTTTTTCCTATTTTTTATTGATTCATAGGAGCTACATATCTATGAGATATGTCGCAAATATAAAATATTCTACCAGTTATTGCTTTTTTTGTTGATGTTTTGCGCTCGGAAATTTGCTGTTTATGTCAATCTTTTATGGGTTTTGTATCAGAAAGGAATTCCCCACTCTGACATTTCATAAACATTTTTCATATTTTCTTCTAGAACTCTTATGGTTTAATTTTGCACAACCAATCTTTGATCATATATTTAAATCCTTGACCCTTCTGGAATCTATGACCCTCATGTGGAGGCATGATAGATTCTTTTTTTAATATTATCCTAATAATATTAAAAAATCTATCTTTTATCTATTAATTTGAAATGACATCTTTATCATATACTAAGTTCTTATATATGTGTATATATGTGGATGGCATGTGTATACATATACATGTATACATATAATGTATATGTATATATGCATATACATATAGCTATTTCTGGACTTCTATTCTGTTCCATTAATCTCTCTGTCCATTCATATGCCATTACAGCTCTTTAAATGATTGTGGTATTATAATATATTTTAATATCAGACAGAGTTATTCCTTTTTTGTTATATTTCCTTTGCATAATTTTACTAGATGTTCTTATTTATTTGACCATATGAACTTTAGAATCAGCTTGTTAATTTTCTATAAAAATCTTGTTAGTATTTTTATAGAAGGTGACAGAGGACAATTTGACTTTTGGTGATGGGTATGCAACACAATTGAATGATAGGATAACTTGGAGATGTTTTCATTGTACATATGTACCCTGATTTATTGATGTCACCCCATTAGAATTAATAATAATAAAAAATATATATATTAAAAAAAAAAAAAATCTTGTTAGTATTTTTAAAGATCTTGTTTTAAATTTGTAAATTTTTTTATAGGAAATCTTGTATCTTTATATTCCTGGTAGCTCTCTGTTCAAGAACATGGTATGCTTTTCTAATGTTTGTATCTTCTTTTGAGTTCCTCAGTAACTTGTTCACATAAATCTCACACATTTATTATCAGATTTATTCCCTAAGCATTTTATCTTTAAGTTGTTGCTGTTGCTATTATAAATGAGGACTAGTCTTCCATTATAACTCTAACAGATTGTTGTTCTTATATTACTATTATTGATTTTATATCTAAACCTTATTAAACTATTTTATTGCTTATAATAGTTTTAAAATGATTCTTAGGTTTTCCAGGTTAACAAAAAGTATTAACATGTAAAGAATTATATTATTTTCTCCAAAAAATGTTCAATGGTGGTGATACTAGACATCTTTGTCACACATTTTTAAAAGATTGCTTTTAGTGTTTTCCTACAAAGCATAATGTGTACTTAGAAAGCTAGAGATATAATAAGTATGTCTATTTTCATAAATATATTGTTTTATTATGTTAAGGAAATATCCTTCTAGCACTGTTTCATTCACTTAAAAAATAACAAACAACCTGACCAGGTGGTGGTGCAGTGGATAGAGAGTCAAACTGGGATGGGGAGGACCCAGGTTCGAAACCCTGAGGTCACCAGCTTGAGTGCAGGCTCATCGGGTTTGAACAAACCTCACCAGCTTGAGCCCAAGGTCGCTGGCTTGAGCAAGGGGTCACTTGGTCCTTTGTAACCCCACAGTCAAGGCACATATGATAAAGCAATCAATGAACAACTAAAGTGCTGCAAGGAAGAATTGATGCTTCTCATCTCTCTCTCCTTTTCTTTCTGTCTGTCTCTATCTATTCCTCTCTGACTCTCTCTCTGTCTCTGTCCAAAAAAAAAAAAAAATAACAAACACATATGGAATTTTATCAAATACCTGTTTAGCATAGACAGATATATGATTTTTCTACTTATTGTGATTAATTATACTAATAGATGCTTTACTATGAAATCATTCTTGTAGTCATGAAATAAACTCCACTTGGTCATTTTGAATCACCAACTTGTTTTTATTTTTTTCATTGATTTTAAAAGCCTCTAACTAGAATTGTAATGTTAGATGCAGACTAGGGGGGAAATGCTATTCTCATACATAATTTCTTTAAATTCATCTATACACACACATATTTACACATGAAAAAGGCAACAAAGTAATCAGCATCAGAAATGAAATTATGTGGACATAACTTCTGAACAGCCTTGGAACACAGAGGTGAAGTAAACCAATAAATGGCTTTTTTAGGAAGGCTGTTGGAGAAGTATGTGCCCTGGTGTGAGTAGTGGTGGTATTCACGGCACCATTGTCTTGTTGATCAAGAGGAATCAAGTAGGAGCTCTAGAGCTTGTGCCTTCAATAACCCTCCTGACAGTATTTTTCACTGAACTCAGGACAAGTATTTTGAAAATAGGGTGTGTTGTAATGATTTTCTTTTTAGTACAACTTTTGTTTTTCCTGATACTATTGTTTCTATACATTTTCTCTAATCTGGACTAATTTTATTGCCAACGATAGAAGCAAATTATTCTTGATAAATAGCCAATACCCCTCCTGAGCTCTGTGACCTTGAGCAAGATACTTAAACCCCTCTGAGGCTCAGTTTTTGCATTCTTTAAGAGGGAATACTACTGATTGTTCAGGTTGTTCTAGAGACTAGAGGTGACATAAGTATTTGGTACATGGTAGGTACTCAATAATTTGTAGTTGTTATTATTGCTAGTTATTTTATGTTTTTCCAGAGGAGAGACTGAAAACCAAAGAATGAAACAGTTTATATTATTCAAGTGAAGTAGATGGCCTAGTACATGAGTATGTTTTTTGCCCCTAGTGTGTTAAACAAAAGAAGCCTACCTGCCATGAATACCTTAGGAGGATTTTGGTGAATTTGGTAGAATTTTAACTAGATAATCTTTATTATGAAGCCCTTACCATGATTCTAACTTTTCCCATCTACTCACAAAAGAAAACCTATCACTTCTCTCCCTTTGGAAAGAAGAAAGGGCACTTAACAGAGAAAGAAATACCAAAAGAAATGTTAACAAATGCAAACATGGGAGTCCTCCATTCTTAAGAATAAAATAGAGACATGGGAGGGGAAATTAAAAATCCTCCTAGAGAATTTCTACTTCTATCCAGGAGTCTTTGAATCCTCTCTGGGCTTAAAATGAGTGATTTAGGAAGCATAAGGGAACCAAACTTTGGATCTCCAGAGCACAGTTCTTGTATCAAACCTGTTCTGGTAGGTAATCTCAATTGGTCATCCATGTGCAGTAGACAGAAGCAGAAGATAATATCCTCATACTAAAATGGATGCACCGAGATACATGTAGATGAAAGTTCTCACTACATTGAGGTGACTGAACCAGATGGAACTGGTTTGTGGGTAGGAGGGTCATCTTCACACTTCTGCTGGGAACACTACTTACACTGGTCTCCTGGGATTTAGATAAACCATTGTAAATAAACACAACACGACTTACAACAAGTAGGTTCTTGCCCATTTTGCTTACACCAAATAGATCTGACTCATGGGACCTCTACAGTGTCTCACTATAACTAAATTAGTTCATTTAAATTTGTAATCATTTACGTAATTCCATGTTTGGGACTATATCGCCTTTTGAATCATTGTAACAGGATGACCTGGATTTGGATAAGGTGAAATATGAACTGACTTAACATTTTAACAGGACTTTAAATACAGGTACACAAGGTAGGACTTTTGGTCCTTTCAATAAGCAGAATGAACTAGAGATAAAATGTGTAGAAGAGAGAGAGAGTCTTTTGGATAGTTTCATTAGAAAACTGAAATTTATGTGGAGAAAATGAAACTTTTCTTTTCCTGTCTCTTAGTAGGAGCTACTATACACTGTGGGTGCTTTTGTAGTTTATAACTTCAAAAATAGACCCTTGCATTTAGAATGCTATATAATAACTTTCCAGTTAAGATTTCCCATACATTTTGCACAGTTTTTCATAGGGAGTAGTGAAGAAAAAGGAAGAAAAGCCTCAGAAAAGGGAAGCTTACACCAAGTTTTGTGCAGACTCTGCCTTGTGACTTAGGACGTTCACGTGAAGATTTGAAGTAAAAGGTTAGATGTTTGCAAAGCACTTTCTTTGCATTTACATTTGATATTTCAACAAATTTTAAGCTGCTAATCAAGACCTAAAAGACCCCCATCAGTAGAAGGTTGGGGAGCAAGGAGAGAGGGCTTCAGAGCAGTTGACATGGGGTTCACTTTATTTCCAAATCTCAGACCCACTGCCCTTCAGCTGTGTAACTTTGGATAAGTCCCTCAACCTTGCTAACTTTGTTTTCTCCTCTGTGAACCAAGGCTGATGGGATATCATCAGTCTGCAGGGCTGCTGCCATGTCTGGTGGGCCCTGTGCCATGCCAGGAGCACACGGAGTGCTGAGAGCAGGCAGCTGTTCCTGCGATCGTCAAGCCCCTGACCCCATGACGCTTGGGGTTGTGGTCTCACAGCCTTTCTCTTGAACCTCACACACCAAGCATGTAAGTTGACTTGAGCAGGCTGAAGTTAAGAGAATTAAGACTTTGCCTTTATTTTATTTTTTAATAATGCTGGCTCTTATGCCGCTATGGTTTACCCCCAATTTCTGCATTACTTTCACACTTGGGGATATACTCCCCAAACTTTGTTCTCTCTTTATTGAGTCAGAAAACTAATTCTCCCTGGAGATTCAGTGGCGGCTCCTCTGATGGCTCCGATTTGACTTAAACCAAATTAAAAAGTGCATGGAATATAGAGAAAAACTCATGAACCCCTGCTCTTCTAGTTCATTATGTATGCCCTTGGCTTCCTCAATCACCTTCTAGTCACACATCTTTCGCTGTTCATGTGATGGGGTTCTTATAAAATGAAGAGTGAGGCTAATCAAAAAAGCAGAAAATCCAAAGCTAAGCTTACTGGAGCCCTGGCTAGCTCGTGTTTAATGTAGTTTTGTATCACAGCATAAATTTATAACCAGAGATAACAGAGGTGCAATATATTAATATAGATGAAAGAAAAGCCACTAAGCCCTGGACTTGTAGGTGGGAAAGCGTTCCAGCTGGCTGACTTTTGAGGGGTTCCATTTATAACTCTGATGGGGCAGGCACGAGTGTGTTTTCCACTGCCATTGCCTTCTGTTGTGGTGCCTGCCGCAGCAGCTCTCACACATCCAGATGCCTTGAAATTGGGGAGGACCATTTCTTTGGACAGCTCTGTGTTTTATGAGCCCTGCATTTTACGGGGATTAACATTAAAGTGCTCGGTATCTTACACAGGTTACCGCCTTTCCTCATCATAACAACTGTATTATAGCAATGTTAGTTTTCACCCATTTTAGAGATGAGAAGGTGGATGCTCAGACGTGTGGAATGAAAGCGGGTTTAACCCCCCATCTGTCTGACTCCAAAGGCCATGTCAAATCCTTCCCATCACCCCATGTCTGCTTACCACTTTTGAATCTATATATATATATGGCTTATTAAAAAAAAATCAGCTGAAGATTTAATGGAATTCTGTTGATGAATTATTGTGGTCCCATAAATAAAATTCTGTGCCATGGCAAACTGGTTCAGACTTAAAATAGGTAGCGAGACAAGATGAAGGATGAGGCCTCTTTGTTCCCTTGCTCTCAGTAGGTGGGGGCGCAAAAGTCTGCCTTCCTCTCCAGTCTAATTATCCCAGACCTCTTATCTGTAGTGTCACAGCTCATAATAATTAATCGTCATGCCAGAGGCATTGTGACATGCTTGATGAATTCATGGTGTGCTATGAACACAGAGTAATTAGCAATCATTAGGGGTGGGGACAGAAAGTTCTTGGTGGCTTCACTCAAGCATTCATTTGGTTAAGTTTATCTCTGCATTCTTTGTGCATAAATGTAATTTAGCAAATCAGGTTTTAGCTTAAATGTTTTATGAAGTATTGGGGTGGAAGTGTAGGAAGAAATGCTGTTCTTTTTTTCTTTTTTCTTTATCTGTGTCATGGCTTCTCTTCTAATAATTTGCAGGTATAGTTCCTGACCATTAGGGAGCACCATTAACTTTAAATACAGATAATGTTAAATATTGCTAAATCCAACTATAAATATAAAATGTCAGGAATCTGCCACAGGAGAGCAGGGCATGGAGCCCAGAACTGAAAACTCAAAATTAGTAGTAAAAAATGTGACTCTTTCCAGCTAGGCTGCTCACTAGAAAACCACTGGACCTGTGTCAGCTTTTCAAGCTTTGTGAAGGTTATATCTGCCATCATCCTCTGCAGCAAAGATGACAGAAATAACCTTGGCTTAGAGGTGCCAAATAATGATACCAATAAATAAATTTTGTAAATGGAGAAAGGCAAGAACAAAGCGGTCAAGCTTTTGAGATCTTTCTTAAAGGAGAAAAGAAAGCAGGCAGTTGTAAGAACAAAATATTGGCTAAAAGTAGGCCTGCATGCCTCACTCAATCTATATGAACATATGGTTAAGTACAATAAAACTAATTTCCATATTCCAGAGAGTTGATATAAATAGCATCCATTTAAAACAGAGAGAGTGAGAGAGAAAGAGAGAGAGAACTGTGGATGCTTTTCAAAACAGCTTGATAGCTCTTGTTTCCATTAAGCTGGCTCCAGTATTTGGGTCCTGATTAAAAAGTGCTGTGCAGTTTGTTGACAGGAAACTACATCACTGATAATACTGCCCGCCCAAAAGCCTGCGGAGCAAGAGAGAATGATGGCTGCTGTCCTTGGTGTGGAAGTTGGTTCCCCTGGCTATGAAATCAGGTGATATGCAGGTGTCTTGGAGAGACTGAGTCTCAGAGCTGGAACCTTTAGGGAGGAAGGATTCTGTGGTAGTAAGTCACCTTCCAGGTGTGGATGTGTCACTCCCAACCTACATCCAGGGAGGAAAGTACCAACCTCCTTACCTGTCTCGGTCCACAACACCCAATCCCTTGCGTTCCCTTATATAATTAGGATTTAGTTCAACTGGGGCCTGACAAATCCCCAGGAGGTTTTAGACACAAGCTTAGAAAGATCAAAGACATAGGAGGAAACCACGATGTGTGAACGTAAAGTAACAATGGGAGGGTGAGAATCTCTGCTGGGGAGGCGGTGCCTCTGTTGAAGGCACGGGGAAGGAGCAGCAGCAGCAATGAGGCCCTGGCTAGACAGGACAGAGGGCAGGTGGGCAGCCTACCTGCGGGAGGGTGCCCCCCTTTCAGCGGGAAGGGCAGGACTTGCACTTCATTTGCCATAGCGGTGCCAGTGCCAGTGCCGGTGCTCTGGAGGCCGAGTGCCAGCTGTGGCTGCCCCACTGCACCCTGGCTTTATACAGGCTGGGGGTGGGGCCCCTTAAGGGCATTGCTGAGCAGCAACAGGGCTTGTCACGTAGCTCTCTGGGAACCTGTATCTCCTTGACAAGTTTCCTCTTAGAAGAAAACTTCTAAGAAGTTTCTGAGAAGGCAGGATAGGTAGATGGCTAAGGGAACTCTGATTTTCTTTCACAAAAGGAAGGGGAGAGGATAACGTTCAGTGGAAATTTTTTTCTTCCAACTGTCCATCCATCGAGTATAGATGGTGAACCTACAATATGACAGGCTCTTTGTCACATGCTAGCATGAAAGGAGGGAAAGACCATTATCTTTGCTTTAAGACATCTGTAGTCTTTTTTAAAAAGACAATTATAAAACAAAGTGCTATGCTTTTGTCCCATTTTTTTGCAATTGTAAGCATTTCTACTAAGAAAATAATTGGAGATGTAAACAAGATTTCTGCACAAGGATGGTAAATATATATATATATATATATATATATATATATATATATATATATATATATATATATATATATATTTGTATTCATTGGAATTAACATAAACATCCCCAAATAGAGAGATACTTAAATGAAATATAGCCATGAGAGTACTATGTACACATTTATAGATCATGATTTAAAATAATATTTAATGAAGTGAAAAATATTTATAAGAGTGAAAAGCAGGCTAGAAACCAAGAGATAGCAATTTTGTTAAAAAATGTAAGTACAAATTTATGCTTAAACATTATTGTGCTGATCAACATTGAACATATTGAAGGTACTTATGAATATCTCTTTATTCTTCAATACAATTAAAAACTTCTGCTCTTCAAAACACATTGTTACAAAAATGAAGACCAGCTGCAAACTGGGAGAAAATATTTATAGAACACGTTTCTAATAAATACTAGTATCTATATTGTAAAGAATTCTTACAACTCAATAACATCCCAATTAAAAAATAAGCAAAGTATTTTTAAAAACTCTACAAAGTAGAAATATGGACAACAAATAAGCATATAAAAAGGTGTTCCACATTATTAACCAATAGGAAAATGCAAATTAAAAACAAACTGAAATACACTGCATATGTATTGAATGGCTCAACCAAAAAATAAATAATAATAATAAATAATAATAAAATAAGGAAACTACAACAGCAGAGCAACTGAAAATCCCATCATGATGGGAATGTAAATTGGTAAAGCCACTTTAGAAGTCAAGTTTGTCAGTTTCTTATAAAATTAAACACTTATTACAGGACTAATAATCTAATCCCTAGGAATTTTCCTAAGAGAAATGAAAACATATGCAAACATAAAAACCTGTGTACACATGGTTATAACAGGTTTATCCATAATTGCCACGAGTTAGAAACAACCCCAAACAGTCGTAGAATGAATAAACAGATTGTGGTACATCCATACAATAGAATAGTTATCAGCAATAAAAATAAATGAACAGGCACATGCAACAACAAGGGTGAATCTCAAGAGCTATGCTAAAAAAGAGACTGAAAAGCTATCTCCTGTATAACTCCATTGAATAGCATTCTTTGAAAAACAAAACTGCAGAAATACATATCAGCTCAGTGACTGCCAAAGTAGGGGGTGGGGACAGTGGTTTGACCACAAAGAAGCATGAGGGGACTTTTGGTGGGTGATAGAAATGTTCTATATCTTGATTGTGGTAGTGATTACATTCATCATACAGCATATAAAAAACCAGTTGAATTTTACTGTAGCAAATTATACCTCAGCATATACCTCATGTTATATCTCACTATACAATAAAAATATCTATTTGTTAAATAAGTGGATGAAAATACTCTAAAATATTAAGGGTGGCCATCAATAGATGGGAGTATTACTTGTTAATTTTTATTATATTTTCTCAATTTCTTTGTATTACTTTTTAAATCAGTAGAACCAATAAGACACTAAAGGCAAAGGCCACAGAAGAAAAACATGTACAAATAAGGACATCAAACTAAAAAGAGGCCCGGCCAATTGGCTCAGTGGTAGAGCATCCACCTGGCGTGTGGAAGTCCCGGGTTTGATTCCTGGTCAGGGCATACAGGAGAAGTGCCCATCTGCTTCTCCACCCCTACCCCTCTCGATTCTCTCACTTTCTTTCTCTCTTTCTCTCTCTTTCTTCTCCTCTCCTCCTGCAGCCATGGCTTGATTAGAGCAAGTTGGCCCTAGACACTGCCTCATGTGCTAAAAAATGGCTCAAATTCAATGGAGCAAGGGCCCCAGATGGGCAGAGCATCGCCCCCTAGTGCAGAGGTGGATTAAGGTCGGTTGAGGTCCTGGGCACAAAAGAAAATATTGGGTCCCTTACATGAGACAAAAGTGTAAAGTTGGGGTTTTGCGGGGTCCTTCAGAAGTCAGGGTCCAGGGTGTGTGCCTGGTGTACCTACTGTTAAATCTGCCTCTGCCCTAGTGGGCTTGCCAGGTGGATCCTGGTTCGGGCGCATGTAGGAGTCTGTCTCTGTATTCCCTTCCTTCACTAAAATAAAATAAAAAGAAACCAAAAAACTAAAAAGCATTTATACAGTAAAGGAAACTATTAACAAAATGAAAAGGCAATCTATTGAACGGGAGAACATATTTGCAAGTCATGCATCTGATAAAGAATATCCAAAATACTATATAGAGAACTCATAACTCAATAGCCAAAAACTGATTTAAAAGAATGGGCAGGGGTCCTTGGCTGGGTGTCTCAGGGGATAAAGCATCATCCCAGCACACCAATGTTACTGGTTAGATTCTTGGTCAGGGCAAGTATGAGAAGCAATTAATGAGTGCACAACTAACTGGAACTGAGTAGAATGGATTGTTCCCTTCCCCTTTCTCTCTCTCTTTCTCTTTCTCAAAAATCAAGAAAAAATTTTTTTTAAACATGGGCAGGGGATCTGAATATTTTCCCCGACAAGACATACAGATGATCAACAGGTACATGCATGCATGAAAAGATGCTCAATATCACTAATAATCAGAAAATGCAAATCAAAACTACAATGAGATACCACCTAACACCTGTTAGAATGGCTATTACCAAAAATACAAGAAATAACAAATGTTGGAGAGGATATAGAAAAAAGTAAACCCTTGTGCACGGTTGGCTGGAATGTAAATGGATACAACCACTATGAAAAACAATATAAAGGTACCTCAAAAAATTAACAAAATAGAATTACCATATGACCTAGCAACTCCACTTTTGGATATTTATCCAAAGGAAACAAAAACACTAATGGGAAAAGATATATGCACCCCATGTTCATGGCAGCATTACTTACAATAGCCTCTATATGAAAGCAACCTAAGTGTCAATTAATGGATGAATGGGTAAAGAAAGTGAGGCAGATATACGCAACGAAATATTAGTTATCCATAAAAGAGAAAGAAATTATGCCATTTCTGACAACATGGATGGACCTAGAGGACATTATGCTACGTAAAGTAAGTCACATAGAGAAAGCAAATACCTTATAATCTCATTTATATGTGGAATGCATAAAAAACTCATAGATATAGAGAACAGAAGATGGTTGCTAGAGGCAGGGGGTGGGAGTGGGCTAAATGGGTGAAGTTGGTTAAAACGTACAAACTACTAGTTGTAAAATAAATAATGTAATATACAGCATGGTAACTATCATTAACAATACTGTATTGTATATTTAAAAGTTGCTAAAAGAGTAGATCTTAAAAGTTCTTCATTACGAGAAAAAGTTTAAATTATGTATGGTGATGGATATTAACTAGACTTATTGTGGTGATCATTTCACAATATATACAAATATGAAATTATTATGGTACACCTGAAACTAATACGATGTTATATTATTTATATCTCAGTTTTAAAATAATAATAAAAAATGTATTTTGGAGAAAAGTATGTTAAAATGTTGTGTCCAAGATCAGTAGATGCTATGGGAGCAGAGAAGGAAGCATTTGTATCATCTGGGAAGTATACTATTTTGTGCGTGGCCTTCTCTTGCAGAGCCCTGGCCTAGGAGCTGGGGCTCAGAGGTGACAAAACCCCATTCCTGCTTTCAGCAAATCTCTCATTCTCACGGGGCATGTAGTAGAGGATGACATGAGAAGGCTTAGAGGGTTTCTCTTATGATCAACAAGGTTTATAATAATGGTGTGCAACTGAAATTTCTGTGATGACGAAATGTTCTTGTTCTCTATCTGCTCAGACCAATATGGCAGCCACAAGCCACATGTGATTTGAGCATCTGCAATGTGGCTGGTGCAACTGAAGAACTAAATTTTTAATAATACTTAACTTTAATAGAATCTCTATATGTGGTTTGTGGCTACTGTATTGGACAGCACGTGTCTGTAGCGTAAAACCTAGATGCGTGATTGTTGCCCAGATCTCGTAGATTCCCCTCTCTATCTGCCTAGTACAGAAGGCAGGGAGGACATCAAAGGGCAACCAACCCTTGAGAGAAATATGAGGGTACAAATCATTAGAATCTACAGAGCACCCCCTCTCTATTCAACTCCTACCAACCCTACTTATTTAACTTGACATGAGCTTCACAGACTAATACAGACCTTCTGTTTTTCTATTTACCCCAAAATGAAAAGTATCTACAAATTAATAACAGTACATAAGAAGGGTAAATAGGGATAAAATAAAAGCATGGCATAACTTACAAAAAGACAAACAGCCTGTTTAACTGCAGAAATGTGAGAAGAGAGAGGAAAAGGGAAAAGAAGGCCAATGTGTTTTTTCCTCTGGTGGACTCTTCCCCGCTCGGCCACCGTCTCTGCCTCCATGGGAATAGGAGGTCCGGTCTCCATCCTGACTTCTTTGGTGCATTTGCACCACCACAGAGCAGCCACTTGGAGTGTCAGGGTCTTCCGCTGCCCTATTTTATGTGAGTCATTAAAAGCCCAGGCCTGCTGTGCACCCTGTGAAGTGAGTAGAGCCTGGATTATTTAGAGGATGTACTATAGACTCCATCAGGATGAAAGTCTCAACCAAGGAAGGCAACATGTTATTACTCTTCAAATGGGCTTATAAACCTCATTTTAAGAGAGTCATTTGTCTAGTTAACTGCAGTGGGAGAGTAGTTCACGCTAAGACTAAAGTATATGGAATTGTGCTGAGTAATGCTAAAAGCCTAGTAAAATGGCTTCTCATGACATTGAGGTTGCCAGATAGCTTTTTGTCTTTTTAAATGAAAGGACAATATAACATGAAAGACATCAATAATATTTCAAAATTATACGACACTTTCATCACAGTACTTTCTTCTTTTAGTTTGTGTGTGGAGAGCCATTATTACCTTCTTCATGCACTTATAGTTTTGCAGTGCATATAGTATTTCATATTCTTTTCTTAACATTAGTTACATACTGCATATAATGCCCAGTTCTGAATGTAAGAGAAATCTGGGTTAGATCGACAAGAAAGCTAACCAGGAGGATAATGACTTTCATGTGATGGGGTGGTTTAGAGGGAAGTTCCCTTCAAGGGACCTTGCGCCTGTTCAGTAAGACATCTCGGGGCTTCCAGTGCCTGCCTGGCTTCATCCGCTTCCTTTGTCTGTTTATAAGATGTAGTGTACCTTCCTCTCCCCACTCTACTCACAACACCAGAATTTTTTTTCCTCCAGGGACATCTGAAATTCCTGGTATTCTTTAGCAGCAAACCTGTGCTAGTCTACTCTTTCTTTGTTGGACCCAAAACAAAAGATCCGATATTAATTCAGACATGTATGTAGAGATCTTTCCTCTGAGTATCACACAGACAAACACCTCTGCAGATGGGGGATTTCCCCAGAAATACAAGTCTGGATTCTGTGTGCAGAATGGCATACACGCATAATTTTGAAGCTAGTAAATCTTGAAAAAAATGTAAGCAGTGAAGAGTACATTTTCTTTTACCTTGGGCCTGGACGTTTTAGTGGTGGGTATTAGAGCAAAGAGGCAAATTGTCTTCATTAGAACATAATAATATTCACTTGTTTATAGAAGTGCACTTGAGAAGATTAGTGAAAATACTAATTTCTGCAATTTCCTATCTTCCCTACCACCTACAAAGTAAAAACTTATTTCTTCTTTTTTACAGGTGGGAAAAGGCCAAAACAAGAGCTAAAGAGAGGGAAATGAGCTTTAAACAACATAAAATGGCAGAGAAATGATTGGAAACTGCTACTGATTCATTGTTGAACCAATCTTTAGCATCTGAGAAGTCATGCTGGAAATCTGTATAATACACCAATAAGAAAATAGCATCTTCTTTAAGCAGCAGACATTAATAATATGTTATATGTCACAGGGATGCTTGCCCCTTCCATGTGCTAGAAAGTTTCAGGTACCAGAGATTCTGAAAGGAGTTCCAGCTGTAGCCAGACTGAGCCATGGGAAGATGTCTTGAAGGGTTGCCAGCCACTGGCCTTTTATGGGCCCGTGTTTGATTATATTTACTTGTTGATGGCTTCCCTCCCCTACTGCCCAAGGTCCTCCTGCCTTTCTTAATAAAGGTAAAACAAGAAGGGATAATTTATAGTGGACATTTTTGCTATAATTTATTTTCTTTATTCTGTATTGGTTTATTTTAGTGCTTGTTTTCTCTTTCAATTGTATTTAGTGTTTTCTCTATTGTTTCCCATTATACATTCTCTAGGTAGGGTGTGAGACATGGGAGTGAAACTTTATGGAAAAAATGTTCACTTGGTCCTTGGGTTTAAAGGACTGACATATTTGTCTAGGGGGCTTTTTCTCTGCCACAGAGGGTAGGAGGGTGGATATCCTGGCCTGGGGATTCCTTTACACGATCCTGGGCCTCTGTAGTCATGATGTAATAGCCCCTTTTCCATCTGTAAGTTCCATCCCACTACTGGGAAAATTTTCCCATTTAGGTACCGGGTATCCCTTTATTGACTATGCCATATTATAAGTCTCCTAAAAATTAACCATCTAATTTTAACATCTCTGAAGATATTTACATTTTTGTTTATTGAACAGATAATCCATTCATGTAATTGAAAAGACACAAAAGGAGACATTAATGAAAGAAATTAAAGAAGTCATAAGTAAATGGTAATATATATCATGTTCATGGATTAAAAGACTTAGTAATTTCAAAATAGTACCCAAAGCAATCTACAGATTCAGTGAAATCCCTATCGAAATTCCAATGGCATATTTTATTTTTTATTTTTTTTAATATTTTTTAATTTTTTTTATATATATATTTTATTATTATTAATTCTAATGGGGTGACACCAATAAATCAGGGTACATATGTACAATGAAAACATCTCCAGATTATCTTATCATTCAATTATGTTGCATACCCGTCACCAAAAGTCAAATTGTCCTCTGTCACCTTCTATTTGGTTTTCCCTGTGTCCCTCCCCTCCTCCCTATCCCACTCTTCCCCCCCTCCCCCCATCCCATATCCGCCACTCTCTTGTCCATGTCTCATAGTCTCACTTTTATGTCCCACCTATGTATGAAATCATGCTGTTCTCAGTTTTTCTTTTTTTTCTGATTTACTTATTTCACTCCGTATAATGTTATCAAGGTACATCCATTTTGTTATAAATGATCCGATGTCATCGTTTCTTATGGCTGAGTAGTATTCCATAGTATATATGTACCATAGCTTTTTAATCCACTCGTCTTCTGATGGACACTTGGGCTGTTTCCAGATCTTCGCTATTGTGAACAATGCGGCCACGAACATGGGGGCGCATTTCTTCTTTTCGAACAGTGCTATGGTGTTCTTAGGGTATATTCCTAAAAGTGGGATAGCTGGGTCAAAAGGCAGTTCGACTTTTAATTTTCTGAGGAATCTCCAAACTGTTTTCCACAGTGGCTGCACCAGTCTGCATTCCCACCAGCAGTGCAGAAGGGTTCCCTTTTTTCCACATCCTCTCCAGCACTTATTCTGTGTTGTTTTGCTGATGAGTGCCATTCTGACTGGTGTGAGGTGATATCTCATTGTGGTTTTAATTTGCATTTCTCTAATGATTAGTGATGTTGAGCATTTTTTCATATGTCTATTGGCCATCTGTATGTCCTCTTTGGAGAAATTTCTATTCATTTCTTTTGCCCATTTTTTGATTGGGTTGTTTGTCTTCCTGTTGTTGAGTTTTATAAGTTCTTTATAAATTTTGGTTATTAACCCCTTATCAGATGTGCTGTCGAATATGTTCTCCCATTGTGTGGTTTGTCTTTTTATTCTGTTCTTATTGTCTTTAGCTGTGCAAAAACTTTTTAGTTTGATATAGTCCCATTTGTTTATCTTGCCTTTTATTTCATTTGCCGATGGAGATAATTCAGCAAATATATTGCTGCTACAGATGTCGGAAAGCTTGTTGCCTATGTTTTCTTCTAAGATGCTTATAGTTTCATGGCTTATGTTTAAATCTTTTATCCATTTTGAATTTGTTTTTGTGAATGGTGCGAGTTGATGGTCTAGTTTCATTTTTTTGCAGGTAGATGTCCAATTTTCCCAACACCATTTGTTAAAGAGGCTGTCTTTACTCCATTGTATGTTCTTTCCTCCTTTGTCAAATATTAGTTGTCCATAAAGCTGTGGGTTTATTTCTGGGTCCTCTGTTCTGTTCCATTGATCTATGTGCCTGTTCTTATGCCAGTACCAGGCTGTCTTGAGTATAATGGCCTTATAGTATACCTTGATATCCGGAAGAGTGATACCTCCTGCTTTGTTTTTTCTTTTTAGGATTGCTGAGGCTATTTGTGTTCTTTTTTGGTTCCATATAAATTTTTGGAATATGTTTTCTATATCTTTGAAGTATGCCATTGGTATTTTAATTGGTATTGCATTGAATTTATAAATTGCTTTGGGTAATATAGACATTTTAATGATGTTTATTCTTCCTAGCCATGAGCACGGTATATGCTTCCACTTGTTTGTATCTTCCTTGATTTCCTTTATCAATGTTTTATAATTTTCTGAGTACAAGTCCTTAACCTCCTTGGTTAAATTTACTCCTAGGTATTTTATTTTTTTGGCAGCAATAGTGAAGGGGATTGTTTCCTTAAGTTCTTTTGCTGACAGTTCATTGTTTGTATATAGAAATGCCTCTGATTTCTGAGTATTAATTTTGTATCCTGCCACCTTGCTGAATTCATTTATAAGGTCCAGTAGTTTTTTGACTGAGACTTTAGGGTTTTCTATATACAATATCATATCATCTGCAAATAATGACAGTTTTAGTTCTTCTTTTCCAATTCGGATGCCTTTTATTTCTTCTTCTTGTCTGATTGCTATAGCTAGGACTTCCAGAACTATGTTGAATAAGAGTGGTGAAAGTGGGCAACCCTGCCTGGTTCCTGATCTTAAGGGGATTGCTTTTAATTTTTGTCCATTTAGTATGATGTTTGCTGTGGGTTTGTCGTAAATGGCCTTTATCATGTTAAGGAATGTTCCTTGTATTCCAACTTTACTGAGAGTTTTGAGCATGAATGGGTGCTGGATTTTATCAAATGCCTTTTCTGCATCTATTGAAATTATCATGTGGTTTTTGTCTTTCCTTTTGTTTATGTGATGAATCACATTGATTGATTTGTGAATATTGAACCAGCCTTGCCTCTCCAGAATAAATCCCACTTGATCATGGTGTATGATTTTTTTCATATATTGCTGGATCCGGTTGGCTAATATTTTGTTGAAAATTTTAGCGTCTAAATTCATCAGGGATATAGGCCTATAATTTTCTTTCTTTGTGTTGTCTTTGACTGGTTTCGGGATTAGAATTATGCTCGCTTCATAAAAGGAGTTTGGAAGTCTTCCTTCCTCATGAATTTTTTGAAATAGCTTGAGGAGGATAAGAGTTAGTTCTTCTTTGAATTTTTGATAGGATTCACTTGTGAAGCCCTCAGGCCCAGGACTTTTCTTTTTTGGGAGTTTTTTGATAACTGTTTCGATCTCATTTGTTATAATTGGTCTGTTTAGGTGTTCTGATTCTTCCAGATTGATTTTTGGAAGTTTATATGATTCAAGAAATTTTTCCATTTCATCTAGATTGTCTAATTTTTTGGCATAGAGTTCTTCATAATATTTTCTTACAATGCTTTGTATTTCTTTTGTATCAGTTGTTATTTCTCCACTGTCCTTTTTAATTTTATTTATTTGAAACCTCTCTCTTTTTTTCTTGGTAAGTCTAGTTAAAGGTTCATCAATCTTGTTTACCTTTTCAAAGAACCAGCTTCTGGTTTCATTGATCCTCTGTATTGTTTCCTTAGCCTCTATGTCATTTATTTCTGCTCTGATCTTTATTATTTCCTTCCTTCTACTTGTCCTGGGTTTTATTTGTTGTTGTTTTTCTAGTTCTTTTAGCTGCAGGGTCAGGTTGCTTATTTGAGCTTTTTCTAGCTTCCTATGATATGCCTGTAGTGCAATGAACTTCCCTCTCAGTACTGCTTTTGCTGTGTCCCATAAATTTTGAGTTGATGTATTTTCATTATCATTTGTTTCTAGAAACTTTTTTATTTCGTCTTTGATCTCATTGTTAATCCATTCATTATTTAATAACATGCTATTTAGTTTCCAAGTGTTTGAGTATTTTTCAGTTTTTCTTTTGTGGTTAATTTCTAGTTTCATGGCATTGTGATCAGAGAAAATGCTTGATATGATTTCAATTTTCTTAAATTTATTGAGATCATTTTTGTGTCCTAACATGTGGTCTATCCTAGAAAACGTACCATGAGCGCTTGAGAAGAATGTATATTCTACTGCTTTAGGATGAAAAGTTCTGAAGATATCTATTAAATCAAGTTGATCTAGTGTCTCCTTTAAGTCTGCTGTTTCTTTATTGATTTTCTTCCTTGAGGATCTATCCAGTGTTGTTAGTAGGGTATTGAAATCCCCTACTATGATAGTATTGCTGTTAATCTCGCCCTTTATATCCATCAAAGTCTGCTTTATGTATGTTGGGGCTCCTATATTTGGTGCGTAGATATTTATAATAGTTATATCTTCCTGTTGAATTGTTCCCTTTATCATTATGTAGTGTCCTTCTTTATCTCTTACTACAGCCTTTGTTTTAAAGTCCATTTTGTCAGATATAAGTATTGCTACCCTGGCTTTTTTTTCATTTCCATTTGCATGAAATATTTTTTTCCATCCTTTTACCTTCAGTCTATGTGCATCTTTTGTTTTAAGGTGTGTCTCTTGTAGACAGCATATGTATGGGTCCTGTTTCTTTATCCACGCAGCTACCCTATGTCTTTTGATTGAATCATTTAATCTATTTACATTTAAGGTTATTATTGATATGTAGTTGTTTAGTGCCCCAATGGCATATTTTTAAACACAAGTGAGTGAATAATCTTAAAATTTATATGAAATCACAGAAGACTTCAAATAGCAAAATCAATCTTGATAAAGAAAAACAAAGCTGGTGGCATTACACTTTGAATTTCAAACTATATTACAAAGCCATAGTAATCAAAAAAGTATGTACGGGCATAAAACAGATACACTGATAAATGGAACAGAATAGAAAGGCAAGGAATAAACTCATACATATACAGTCTATTAATTTATGAACAAGGAGCCAAGAACTTACAAGGGGGAGAGGACAGTCTGTTCAATAAATGGCATTGGGAACAGAATTGGAACATTATCTTATACCATACCCCCAAATTAACTCAAAATAGATGAAAGATTCGAATGTAAGACCTGAACTTATAAATATCTAGAAAAACACATACATAGTAAGCTCACTGTCATTAGTCTTAGCAATTTTTTTGGATCTTACATCATAAGCAAAGGCAACAAAAGCAAAAAAAAAAAAGAAAAAGAAAAGAAAAGAAAAGAAAACCAAATGGGACTACATCAAATTAAAGGGCTTTTTTACAGCAAAAGAAACCATCAACAAAATTAAAAAGAAACCTACCAAATGGGACAAAATATTTTCAAATCATATGTCTGATGGGTGGTTAATATCCAAAAATATATAAATAGCTCATGGAAATCAAGAGCAAAAACAAACAATTTGATTTAAAACTGGGCAGAAGATATGAATAGATATTTTTCCAAAGAAGACATACAGATGGTCAATATATACACGAAAAGATATTCAACATTACTAATCATCAGGGAAATGCAAATCAAAACTACAGTGAGATACTAGATTGGTTATTATAAAAAAGACAAGAAGTAACCAGTGGTAGAGAGGATATAGAGAAAAGGAAACCCTTATGCACTGCTGGGAGGAATATAAATTGGTGCGACCACTATGGAAAACAGTACTGTGGTTTCTAAAAAAATAGAACTACTAGATGATCCAGCAATTCTACTTCTGGGTATTTATCAGAAGAAAACAAAAACACTAATCGGAATAAACATATGTACCCCACATTTATTGCAGCGCTATTTACAATTGTCATGACATGGAAACAACGTAAGTGTTCATCAGTGAATGAAAAGATCAAGAAAATGTGACACACACACACACACACACACACACACACACACACACTGCAAAGTTATTCAGGCATAAAAAAGAATGAGTTAGGGTTAGGGTTAGGAAAAAAAAGAATGAAATCTTGCCACTTGTGACAGCAGGGATGGATCTTGAGGGCATTATGTAAATGAAATAAGTCACACAGAGAAAGACAAATACCGTATGTCCTCATTTATATTTGAAATCTAAAAAAAAAACCCAAACCCAATCTTATAGATACAGAGAATAGACAGGTGGTTGCCAGAGATGGGATTGAGTGAGGGTAGACAAAATGGGTGAAGCGGGTAGAGGGTACAAACTTTTGGTAATAAAATAAATGCCATGAGGATGTAATATACCGTGTGTTGACTCTAGTTAATAATACCGTACTGCATATTTGAAAATTGGGAAGAGAGTAGATCTTAAACAGTCTCATCACAAGAGAAAATTTTTTGTAAGTATGTATGATAATAGATGATAACTAAACTTACTGTAGTGATCATTTTTTAACCTATACAAATATTATGTTGTACACCTGAAACTAATATAATGTATGTCAGTTATACCTTAATTTAAAAAGAACCAAGACAAAATGGTATATAGTGAATCTATATGCCTTTCCCTCCCTGATCACCTACCCCTCTCACCCCTCCCACCTTCCCAACTTCTAGGTCTCTTTTCTCAGACAGCCAAGGATATTAGTTTCCTAAAGTATTTTATATATTTAGAAGAAATTCATACATATACATTTTTATCCTTTTTATACAACCTATGGTAATATATATTTATATTATTGTGTACCTAATGTTTCTTACAGCATATCTTAAAGATAGTTCCCAGTTAGATATAAAAGTTTTGCTGTTATTTAGCCTTCCGTTTTATAGATGGATCAGAATTTATTTTACCAGTGCCTTATGATAAAGATTTACACTGTTTTTAAGCATTGACTATTTAAAATAATTTTGTAGTGAATAATGTTGTATAGATGCAATTTTGTCTGTATGTGCCAGTTTGTCTATAAGATAGATTTCTAGAAGTAGATTACTGTGTCATAAGATATGGGCATTTGTAATACTGACATTGCCAAACTGTCCTTCATAAAAGTTGGAGGGCAATTCCCGCCAGAAATAAATTGGAGTCTTCCCCCCCAATATGACAACTTCTGATCTTTGTCAAGCTGATAGGTAAAAAATAGCATTTCATTTTTAAAATTTTTACTGTTTTTAGATTTTATTTACTCATTTTTAGAGAGAGAAGAGAAAGAATGGGGGGAGGAGCAGGAAGAATAAACTCCAATATGTGCTTTGACCAGGCAAGCCCAGGGTTTCAAACCAGCAACCTCAGTGTTCCATGTCGACACTTCATTCACTGTGCCACCACAGATCAAGCTAATTTTATCAGGCTAATTTTATTTTTAATCTGTATTTCTTTTAGTATAAATGAGGTTGAGCATAATGCTTAAGACTCATTTGAGGGACAGCAAGACGGCGATGGAGTAGGTGGACATACCAACTTCTAACTCCTGGAACCAAAGTGGATTATAACTTAATTTTAAGAAACATTATCAAGATAAACCAACTTTGAACTAAACTAAGTGAACTCTTCAACCAAGGAGCACTGAAGAAGCCACATTGAGACTTGTAGGAAAAGCGAAAACTAGGAAAGGGCTGCCCAGCTTCCTGGAGCGAATGGCAGACTTGCGTGGTGGGAAGAGAGTTTAGCGGAGAGGGAGGGACCTGGGTCCCAGGAACAAAGCCCCAGCCTGCAGCCCCAGACCCTAGAAGAGGCATTTGGACAGTATTGACCTGTGAAACAAGTGAGGATACTGTTTGGGAGAAATAGACAGTTTTCTCAGACCCAAGATTCTTCTTAAAGGGACAGCGCAGAAAACCTCTCTCACAACCAATCACCCGGGGCTCTGGGGAACAGGGACAGAGGAGAGGACTGGAGCAGCAGGAAGAGAGTGTGGACTGGAGGGCACAGGGAGAAACACTCTGAGGGACAGCCACCCTAACCCCTGGCTGAGTCACTTCCCAAATCAAAAACGAATATTTCCCTTGAAACTAGCAATACCAGCAAAGGGAGACAGGACACCAGCCAAACAAGCTCTCCTGTGGCACTTAAAGCAGAGCTGCTTAGATGAAGGGAGCTTCCAGGACTGCAGTATGGAGTCTTAAGGTCTGAGCTGCAGTGCCCCTACGCACACTGCTGAGGGTTTGCTGGAGGGATGGGGGGGCAGTGGGACGCTGAAACGCGGTTCTGTAGGTGGGGGTGCAGGCCCAGCTGGCGTGAGCTCGGTCTAGCTCAGCAGGGGCAGAGGGGTCACGCGAAAGCAGTTCGGCAGCTGCGGGCCCACCTGCAGCCCCACCTGCGAGGGAAAAGCAGGAGGCAAGAAATGGGCAGAGATCTACTGCTGAGCAAGGGCATGTGGGCACACAACATAACCTGGCCACCGAGGTTTGCGACTCTACGCGAGCTGGCCCTGACTGCGGGAGTGGGGCTAAAGCCCGGGACAGGCAGAGGCTCACAGCTGAGTGCATACCAGCAGCCCTGCCTGGCCCGAGAAACCATGGTTTGCGATCCTGCCCAAGCCGGCTCTGACCGTGGGGGCTGGGTGGAAGCCCTGGAGCAGAAGGTGTCGGGAGCTGAGCAAAGATGCTCACTCCTATCCTTGGTACCGAGGCTTGTGGCTTAAGTGCGGTGCACAACCCCACCTGTGGGGGCAAGGCGAAGGCCCAGACGGGCTGAGGATTGTAGAGCCGGGCACAAGAACACAGCCCCTCCCGCAGAGGAGAGGCAAAGCCACAGTGGGCCGCACCAGCAATGCCCATACCCAACTGCCCTAGGCAGCAGCAGAGGGGGTGGGGGGCCGGCAGACAAACCACACCTAGGGAACACAGAAGCAACACCCATTGGACTCCTGCAGCCAAACGCTTCTTATACAAAGACAAAATGGGCAGGCAGAGAAATGCAACGCAAGTGAATCAAGAGAAATCCCCAGAGAAGGACCTGAATGAACCAGATATAACCAAATTACCAGATGCAGAATTTAAAATAATGATAGTTAGGATGTTCAAAGAAATTAGATAAACAATGGATAGTCATTACGAACACCTAAATAAAGAGATAACAAGTATAAAAAACGAAATTGAAATAATAAAAAAGAATCAGACAGAAATGACAAATACAGTATCAGAACTGAAGACCACATTGGAAGAAATTAAAAGCAGGATGGATGAAGCTGAGGACTGAATCAGCAAGTTAGAGGACAAAATAAACAAAGGCACAGAAGCAGAGTAGAAAAAAGAAAAGAGACTCAAAAAATGTGAGGAAACTCTAAGGGAGCTCTGTGACAACATGAAGAGAAATAACATCCGCATCATAGGGGTACCCGAAGATGAAGAGAAAGAACAAGGGATAGAAACTTTGTTCAATCAAATCATAGCTGAAAACTTCCCTAAATTAAGGCTGGAAAACGTTTCACACATGCAAGAAGCACAGAGAACTCCATTAAAGAGAAACCAAAAAAAATCTACACCAAGACACATCACAGTTAAAATACCAAAGCTAAGTGATAAAGAGAAAATTTTAAAAGCTGCTAGAGAAAAAAAGGCTATCACCTACAAAGGAGCACCCATAAGGATGACATCTGACTGCTCAACAGGAACACTTGAGGCCAGAAGGAAATGGCAAGATATATTCAAAGTAATGCAGAACAAGAACCTACAATCAAGATTACTCTATCCAGCAAGGCTAATGTTTAAAATTGAAGGAGAAATAAAGAGCTTCCCAGACAAAAAAAGCCTCAAGGAATTCATTAAAACCAAACCAATTCTGCAAGAGATGCTAAGGGGCCTGTTGTGAACAGTTCAAAGGGGGAAAAAAATATAGCAAAAGAAGAATACATTTTTAAAGAATAAAATGGCAATAAAGAACTACATATCAATAATAACCTTAAATATAAATGGATTAGATGATCCAATCAAAAGACATACGGTAACTGTGTGGATAAAGAAACAGGACCCATACATATGCTGTCTATAAGAGGCACACCTTAAAACAAAAGATGCACATAGATTGAAGGTAAAAGGATGGAAAAAAAACATTTCATGCAAATGGAAATGAAAAGAAAGCCAGGGTAGCAATACTTATATCTGACAAAATGCACTTTAAAACAAAGGCTATAGTAAGAGATAAAGAAGGACACTACATAATAATAAAGGGAGCAATTCAACAGGAAGATATAACCATTATAAATATCTATGCACCAAACATAGGAACCTCGACATACATAAAGCAGACTTTGATGGATATAAAAGGCAAGATTAACAGCAATACTATCATAGTAGGGGATTTCAATACCCCACTAACAACACTGGATAGATCCTCAAGAAAGAAAATTAATAAAGAAACAGCAGACTTAAAGGATACACTAGATCAACTTGATTTAATAGATATCTTCAGAACTTTTCACCCTAAAGCAGTAGAATATACATTCTTTTCAAGCGCTCATGGTACATTCTCTAGGATAGACCACATGTTAGGACACAAAAGTGGTCTCAAAAAATTTAAGAAGATTGAAATTATATCAAGCATTTTCTCTGATCACAATGCCATGAAACTAGAAATTAATCACAACAGAAAAAACTGAAAAATACTCAAACACTTGGAAACTAAATAGCATTTTATTAAATAATGAATGAATTAACAATGAGATCAAAGAAGAAATAAAAAAATTTCTAGAAACGAATGATAGTGAGCATACATCAACTCAAAATTTATGGGACACAGCAAAAGCAGTACTGAGAGGGAAGTTCATAGCACTACAGGCATATCATAAGGAGCTAGAAAAAGCTCAAATAACCAACCTGCATCTAAAAGAACTAGAAAAACAACAGCAAATAAAGTGTAGGACTAGTAGAAGGAAGGAAATAATAAAGATCAGAGCAGAAATAAATGACATAGAGTCTAAGGAAACAGTATATAGGATCAATGAAAAGGAGCTGGTTCTTTGAAAAGGTAAACAAGATCAATGAACCTTTAACTAGACTCAGAAAGAAAAAAAGAGAGAGGACTTAAATAAATAAAATTAGAAATGAGAGTGGAGAAACAACAACAGACACAACAGAAATACAAAGCATTGTAAGAAAATACTATGAAGAACTCAATGCCAATAAATTAGACAACCTAGGTGAAAGGGACAAATTTCTTGAATCATATAATCTTCCAGAAATCAATCGGGAAGAATCAGAACACCTAAACTGACGAATTACAACAAATGAGATCGAAACAGTTATCAAAAAACTCCCAACAAAGAAAAGTTCTGGGCCTGATGGCTTCACAAGTTAATTCTACCAAAAATTCAAAGAAGAACTAACTCCTATCCTCCTCAAGCTATTTTAAAAAATTCAAGAGGAAGGAAGACTTCCAAACTCCTTTTATGAGGCGAGCATAATTCTGATCCCGAAACCAGTCAAAGACAACACAAAGAAAGAAAATTATAGGCCAATATTCCTGATGAATTTAGATGCTAAAATTCTCAACAAAATATTTGCCAACCCGATCCAGCATTATATGAAAAAAATCATACACCATGATCAAGTGGGATTTATTCTGGAGAGGCAAGGCTGGTTCAATATTCACAAATCAATCAATGTGATTCATCACATAAACAAAAGGAAGGACAAAAATCACATGATAATTTCAATAGATGCAGAAAAGGCATTTGATAAAATCCAGCACCTATTCATGCTCAAAACTATCAGTAAAGTGGGAATACAGGGAACATTCCTTAACATGATGAAGGCCATCTACAACAAACCCACAGCAAACATCATACTAAATGGGCAAAAATTAAAAGTAATCCCATTAAGATCAGGAACCAGGTAGGGGTGCCCCCCTCTCACCACTCTTATTCAACATAGTTCTGGAAGTCCTAGCTATAGCAATCAGACAAGAAGAAGAAATAAAAGGCATCAAATTGGAAAAGAAGAAGTGGAACTGTCATTATTTGCAGATGATATGATATTGTATATAGAAAACCCTAAAGTCTCAGTCAAAAAACTACTGGACCTGATAAATGAATTCAGCAAGGTGGCAGGATATAAAATTAATACTCAGAAATCAGAGGCATTTTTATATACCAACAATAAACTGTCAGCTAAAGAAATTAAGGAAATAATTTCCTTCATTATTGCAACCAAAAAAATAAAGTACATAGGGGTAAATTTAACCAAGGAGGTTAAGGACTTGTATTCAGAAAATTATAAAACGTTGATAAGAGAAATCAAGGAAGATGCAAACAAGTGGAAGCATATACCGTGCTCATGGCTAGGAAGAATAAACATCATTAAAATGTCTATATTACCCAAAGCAATTTATAAATTCAATGCAATACCAATTAAAATACCTATGACATACTTCAAAGATATAGAACACATATTCCAAAAATTTATATGGAACCAAAAAAGAACACAAATAGCCTCAGCAATCCTAAAAAGAAAAAACAAAGCAGGAGGTATCACTCTTCCGGATATCAAGGTAAACTACAAGGCCATTGTACTTAAGACAGCCTGGTACTGGCATAAGAACAGGCACATAGATCAATGGAACAGAACAGAGAACCCAGAAATAAACCCACACCTTTATGGACAACTGATATTTGACAAAGGAGGAAAGAACATACAATGGAGTAAAGACAGCCTCTTTAACGAATGGTGTTGGGAAAATTGAACATTTACCTGCAAAAAAATAAAACTAGACCATCAACTCACACCATTCACAAAAACAAACTCAAAATGGATAAAAGACTTAAATGTAAGCCGTGAAACCATAAGCGTCTTAGAAGAAAACATAGGCAGCAAGCTCTCCGACATCTGTCGCAGAATATATTTGCAGATTTATCTCCACGGGCAAATGAAATAAAAGGCAGAATAAACAAATGGGACTATATCAAACTAAAAAGTATTTGCACAGCTAAAGACAATAAGAACAGAATAAAAAGATAAACCACACAATGGGAGAACATATTCGACAACATGTCTGATAAGGGGTTAATAACCAAAATTTATAAAGAACTTATAAAACTCAACACCAGGAAGACAAACAATCCAATCAAAAAATGGGCAAAAGAAACGAATAGAAATTTCTCCAAAGAAGACATACAGTTGGCCAATAGGCATATGAAAAAATGCTCAACATCACTAATCATTAGAGAAATGCAAATTAAAACCACAATGAGATATCACCTCACACCAGTCAAAATGGTGCTCATCAGCAAAACAACACAGAATAAGTGCTGGAGAGGATGTGGAGAAAAGGGAACCCTTCTGCACTGCTGGTGGGAATGCAGACTGGTGCAGCCACTGTGGAAAACAGTATGGAGATTCCTTAAAAAATTAAAAATCGAACTGCCTTTTGACCCAGCTATCCCACTTTTAGGAATATACCCTAAGAACACCATAGCACTGTTCGAAAAGAAGAAATGTGCCCCCCATGTTCATGGCAGCATTGTTCACAATAGTGAAGATCTGGAACCAGCCCAAGTGTCCATCAGAGGACAAGTCAATTAAAAAGCTTTGGTACATATATACTATTGAATACTACTCAGCCATAAGAAATGATGACATTGGGCCTGACCTGTGGTGGCGCAGTGGATTAAACGTCGACTTGGGAACACTGAGGTTGCCAGTTCAAAACCTTGCACTGGTCTGGTCAAGGCACATATGGGAGTTGATGCTTCCAGCTCCTCCCCCCTTTCTCTCTCTCTCTCTCTCTCTCTCTCTCTCTCTCTCTGTCTTCTCTCTAAAATGAATAAACAAACAAACAAACAAACAAGAAATGATGACATTGGATCATTTACAACAAAATGGATGGACCTTGATTACATCACACGGAGTGAAATAAGTAAAAGTAGAAAAAACTGAGAACAGCATGATTTCATACATAGGTGAGACATAAAAACGAGACTATGAGACATGGACAAGAGTGTGGTGGTTGGGGGGGTGGGAGGAGGGGGAGGGAGAGGGGGGAGAGGAGGGGCACAAAGAAAACCAGATAGAAGATGACAGAGGACAATTTGACTAAGGGTGATGAGTATGCAACATAATTGAACGACAAGATAACCTGGAGATGTTTTCTTTGAACATATGTACTCTGATTTATTAATGTCACCCCATTAAAATTAATTTAAAAAGACTCATTTGAATATTCCTTGTAAATTATTTATTCATGTTATGTTGGTTTTTCTATTGGTTTATCAATTTTTTGGTCATTTTTGTTATTGCTTTTGAGAAGCTTTTTATATATTGTTATCTGTGCAATAAGAAACATGCTGATGATTTTCTTATACAAATTAGAAAATACATAGAATTTTTTTTTTTTTACAGGGACTGAGAGAGGAATAGATAGGGACAGACAGACAGGAACAGAGAAAGGTGAGAAGCATCAATCATTAGTTTTTTGTTGCCATTGCAACATCATAATTGTTCATTGATTGCTTTCTCACATGTGCCTTGATTGTGGGCCTTCAGCAGATTGAGCAACCCCTTGCTGGAGCCAGTGATCTTGGGTCCAAGCTGACAAGCTTTTTGCTCAAGCCAGATGGGCTCGCACTCAAGCTGGCGACCTCGGGGTCTCGAACCGGGGTCTTCCACATCCCAGTCCGACGCTCTATCCACTGCACCACCGCCTGGTCAGGCCATAGAAATTATATTTTTAAAAATTTTTATTGATTGATTTTTAGATAGAGGAGAGAGAGAGAGAGAGAGAAGGGGGAAGAAAAATATGAAACATCAACTTGCAGAGGTTGCTCTTCATATGTGTCTTGACCAGTCAAGCCCAGGATTTTGAACCAACAACCTTAGCATTCCAAGTCAACACTTTATCCGCTGTGCCACCACAGGTCATGCTAGAAATTATTTATGAATACATCAAAAGTCTTCTAGAGAGGAAATTTTTTATTTTTCATGTTATTCATTAAACAAAATCTTATTATTGACATTTTCAAACATACAGAAGTAGAGAAAAGAGTATGTCATGCGGCCATGCACCAATTATCCAACTTCAGAAATTATCAAAACGTGGCCAGTTTTATTTAATCTATAGCTGTCTCCTGTCTCCTGCCCCCCATGACTCACACAAATTTACCCCGCCCCCTTGGACTACTCAGATAAAAAATCTGTGGTATTATATAATCTCACCATAATGATTGCTATTGTTTTAAAATATTACTATAATGTATCCTGGGCAAAATTAACCTTCATTCTTTAATATTATTAAATATTTAGTATTCAAATATGCCTAATTGTCTCATAAGTATTTTGTTATAGTTTGCTTACATCAGAATCTAAACAAATGTACATGTTGCATTTGGTTACTGTGTCTGCTAAGTTTTTAAAAATATCCAAAGATTCTGTTCCCCTAGTTTTTCTTACAATTATTTTTTAATTAATTATTTTATTTTTAGTGAGAGGAGGGGTGGCAGACACAGACTTCCACATGTGCCCCAACCAGGATCCCCCTGGCAAGCCCACCAGGGGGCGATGTTCTGCCCATCTGGGGCCTTTGCTCCACTGCAACCAGAGCCATTTCTAAGCATCTGAGGCAGAGGCCAAGGAGCCATCTTCAGAATCTGGGGCCAACTCACTCTAATCAAGCCATGGCTGCAGGAGAAGAGAGAGAGAGAGAAGTGAGAAAGGGAGAGGTGAAAAAGCAGATGGATGTTTCTCTTGTGTACCCTGACTGGGAATCGAACCTGAGACTTCCACACAATGGGCTGATGCTCTACCACTGAGCCAACTGGCCACGGCCTTGCAATTATTTATTGAAGAAGCTGGGTCTTTAGTCCTGTAGAACTTGCCACATTCTGCATTTCCTTGCATTTGATATATTTTTACTTTTTATCTAGTCTTTTGTATTTCCTGCAAACTGATGTTTAAATCTAGAGGCTGGATTTGATTCAGGTTGGATTTATTTATTTTTGGCAAGTATACTTCAGGGGTGTTAATGTGCACTTCCTGTTTAATCATGTCACGAGCACATAAAGTCTGGCTGTCTCTCTGTGATGTTGAGGTTTATCTGTCAGCTTAGATACAGATCTAGAATGCTATTAGATAAAGAAAACAAAACTTGTTTCTGTGAAAAATGAAATGCCAAAGGAGAAACCCACAACCTCATTATGGAAGGAGAGAATACAAAATGTGAGAAGCTGACTCTCATATTTAACACAGTGAAAGGCTCAGAGCAAAACTCATTTTTTGGTTCAGGTTCCTTTTAATCCCCAGGTCAGGTATCTGTGGGTCATATATGCTGGTTTACAGTGTCAAAATGTATTTGAAATTTAGTCATTTTTCTTTTTTCTTTTTCTTTCATTCGACTTGGAATAAAAATTTCTTCATCTTGCTTATCATATCTCACTTTTGAAAATGCTTCTGACAGCTGCCTGAAAAGATAGTTAAAGTTTCAGGGGCTTTGAAACTGTCTGTCCAGGAGGTCTTGTTGGCTGGAGTCTCAGCCGTGATCACACAGACTTTCAGTTTCTAAGTGGCTACTGTCCTTAGTGAGGGCAATACTCCCTCATTTTCCCTTCTCTTTGACTGCACTCTCCTCTCCATACTCTTCAGGTCTGGTTGACCACCCAGCCTTTCAAGAGCCATGCCTATGAAATACTCCTGCAATCACCTGACTCTTCTTATTATTAATGCTTTGTGGGGTTGATGAATGAATTTTATACTGTCCCAAATTTGAATCAACTTATAGGTCTTCAAAAGTACTTGCTTAAAGGAAATAAGATTCTTAGTTTGTGCCTTTCAAATTGCATTTCTTCGGCAGGGCGACATGATGGCCACGAAGTAGGGGACATTCCAACTCCCACCTCCCAGAACCAAAGTGGATTACAACTTAATTTTAAGAACAATCATCTTGAAAAACCAAGTTTGGACTAAACTAAGAAGAGTCTATATAACCAACAATCACTGAGGAAGCCACACCAAGATTGGTAGGAAGGGCGGAGATGCAGAAAGGGCTGACCCACTTCCAGGAGTGAGCGGTGGCCTGGAAACACTCGTGGTGGGGAGGGTTTCCTTAAGAGTTGTGGGTCCTCAGCCTCTGGGCTGGAGCACCAGCCTAGAGCCCCAGAGCCTAGAAGAAGTGTATGGACAGTATTTAGCTGAGAAAAGAGCTGAGATACTGTTAGCAAGAAAGAGACAGAACTCTCAGACCCAGGCTCTGTCTTAAAGGGACTGCACAAAGCACCTCACTCACAGCCACTTATCCACGGTTCTGGGAGTGGAGAGTGCTGAGAGGACTAGAGTTGTAGGAGGAGAGTGTAATCTCGGAGGCACAGGGAGAGACACGTTGAGGGACAGCCACCCTAACCCCTGGGCTTAGTCACTCCCCAAATCTAAAGTGACCATTTTTCCTGGGAGCAACAACATCAACAAAGGGAAGAAATTACCTTGCCCACTGGAGGTTCTCCTGCTCCAGTAAGAGCAAGGAGGAGTTTAGAAGCAGGCAGCACATTAAGGATACAAGTAGTGAATGCTGAGGTCTAAGCTATACGGGCCCCCACCCCACGCTGCTGAGTACTCACTGAGGTGCTGGTGGGCCACTGGTGGCAGGGCACGGCTACAGGGGCCAGGACTGTCCAAGTGTGTGCGTGATAGCCCATCCATGGCGGCAGAGGCTGGGGTGACCACAGAGGTGGTCCGAGTGCAGGCAGTCCAAGCACACTCACAAGCCTGCCTCTGGTGGAGGAGGCCAGGGCGACTATGGAGGCTGTTTGAGCAGGAAAGGCAGAAGCCTTGACAGCCATTACGGAAACCCGAGTATGCATGCGCAAGCCCACCCACAACAGCAGGCTGGCGCCAGCAGCGCCTGAGCCCAAAGGCCCAAGGTGGCAGCAGCGGTGGCAGTGGACCAGCAGAAAAACCACACATTGGGAAAAGGCCACACCCACTGAACTCCTGTGGCCACAACCTTCTAAGGGATGCAAAAGAATAAATAAATAAATAAATAAATAAATAAATAAATAAATAAATAAATAAATAAATAAATAAGTCTGGATAGAATGACACCTGAGGCTAAGGGGCAAGCCACATCCAATACCATACCTAAATTCTGAATTACAGTACTGAGCCCAAAAAATAGCCAGCAATAAGAGGCAACAGAAAGCGAATCTCAGGGGACCTTGAACTTTTAAATAAACTTCCTCTAGGCCAAGAGTAGATATAAGCTAGCCTAGGAGTATAGGTGATACATTAACAGCACCAGGGCCCATCAGAGGCAGCCACAAGATCTGGATCACCTGTAGCTCCAAAAAGTTTAAAAAGGGCCAGTCTAGGCATTGACCCCACTGATCTGTGCCAGGCTTCAGCCAGGGAGGTCCAGGGCAGGCACAACCAGTGGCCAGATACGGAGAGCATCAGTTCAGGACCTAACAACCCTTCTTAGAATGATATCTTAAGGAAGGGCTGCTCACACCTGAACCAGCTAAGACATAGAAAACACCGACACAAATAGCAAAAAGAACAGTGACAGCAGACAAGTAGCCCACAGCAGATTACAAACAACAGTTGATGCAAACCCAAGAAGACCTACAAACAACACAACTGAAAATTGGAGGCAGACACTACCAACCCTAGACTCAGCTAGCTACACAAACACACTCAAAAGGAAGAGTATATACACAAACAAAATGGGAAGACAGAGAAATGCAATCCAAATGAATCAACAACAAAAAATCCCCAGGAGAAGAACCGAATGAAATGGAAATAACCAAATTACTGGATGCAGAGTTTAAAATAATAATTGTTAGGATACTCAAAGATCTTAGAGCAACAATGGATGGAAATAATGAGCACCTAAATAAAGAGATAACAAGCATCAGAAAGGACATTGAAATCATAAACATATCCAATCAGAAATGACAAATACAATGTCAGAAATGAAGACTACACTAGAAAGAATTAAAAGTAGACTGAATGAAGCAGAGGATCAAATCAGCAATCTAGAGGACAAGACAAATGAAAGCACAGAAGCAGAGCAGCAGAAAGAAAAGAAGCTCCAAGAGTCTGAGAAAACTCTAAGAGAGCTCTGTGACAATATGAAGAGAAACAACATCCTCATCATAGGGGTTCCTAAAGGAGAAGAGAAAGAACAAGGGATAGAGAACCTGACTGAAGAAATCATAGCTGAAAACTTCCCTAAATTGATGGAAAAAAAAGTCACACAAGTTCAAGAAGCACAGAGAATCTCATTAAAGAGGAACCAAAAGAGGCCTACACCAAGACACATCAAAATTAAAATACCAAAATTAAGAGATAAAGAAAGAATACTAAAAGCTGCAAGAGAAAAGCAGTCAATTACCTACAGAGAAGCTCCCATAAGGATGACATTGGACTTCTCAACAGAAACTCTAGAGGCCAGAAGAAAATGGCAAGAAATATTCAAAGTAATACATAACAAGAGCCTACAAACAAGACTTGTTTATCCAGCAAGGCTATCATTTAAAATTGAAGGAAAAATAAAAAGTATCCCAGACCAAAAACAAAACAAAACAAAACAAAAAACAACTTAAGGAATTTATTACAGCCAAATCAGTGCTGCAAGAAATGTTAAGGAGCATGTAGTAAACATAACAAAGAAAAAAAATACCTAGAAAAAGAAGAATGTATAATTAAAGAATAAAATGGCAATAAAAAACTACATATCAATAATAAACTTAAATGTAAATGAATTAAATGATCCAATCAAAAGACAGAGAGTAGCTGCTTGGATAAGAAAACAGGACCCATGCATATACTGTCTCCAAGAGACCCATCTCAAAACAAAAGAGACATACAGACGGAAAGTGAAGAGATGGAAAAAAATATTTCATGCAAATGGAAATGAAAAGAACCTGTGGTAACAATACTTATATCTGACAAAATAGGCTTTAAAACAAAGGCTATAGTAAGGAATAAAGAAGGTCACTACATAATGATAAAGGGAGCAATCCAACAGGAAGATATGATCATTACACTGGGGAATAAAATTTTTGTTGCATCCACAAAAACACTTGTTTTTACCTAATTCGAGTGTGCTGATCTCAAATCTGACATTAGTATTTCTCTGTAAGCTACAGTTTTCTTTGCAATTCAAGATTTTAGGTTTTTATCTTATTGTAAAAATTTCAACATTTACTTTAACATAATGAAGTAGAATGCCTTCCTGGGCATCATCTTTGTGAAAATATAATAATTTATATAATACAGTATACACTAATACACTAAAAATATGATTGCATAAAAATTTGTCTACAATTTCAAAATAGAACATATTAAAACACTTATTTTAATCATAAAATTGGTGCAAAACTTATTTAAATTCTATTTAGGCAAAAATTTGCATTTGTAGCTCTTGTGTTTGTGTACTTGCTGAGGACAATCTCGTTGGAAACTCCAGCAGTAGTCTGCTCATCACTAACAGCTCCAAGATTTTCAGGAAACTTATCAAGGTGACTGTTCAGGAAGTGAATCTTAATGCTCACTTTCGATGTCGCAGAAAGCCAAAAGCATCCTTTGAACCAGAAGTTCATAGTTTTCTGCTTTTTTGTTGCCAAGGAATTTCTTTGTAACTGCTATGAAAGACTGCCATGCTGCTTTCTCCTCCTTATTCATCTTCCTGGCAACTTCTTAGTCACTTATGAAGGTTTGAATTTGAGGTCCATCGAATACACCTGCTTTTCTCTTCTCGAAAGACAAAGCAGGAAAAGCAGAAATAATATGTTGAAAGCATTCACTTTCTCTATTCAAAGCCTGAACAAACTGTTTCATTAAGCCAAGTTTGATGTGAAGAGGGGGAAAATGATCCTGTCTCAATTAACTACAGTTTCATTCACAAATTTTGCCTCCCTACTTTCAGAGCTTCAGGTTTCAGCCATTCCTCTGTGTCCAGTGTTTTTCTTGAACGTGGCTGTCCCACAAACACAGAAAGCAAGGATACTTTGTGAAACCTCTCTGCTGTCAGAGCAGAAAATTTACCATTTTAGAATTAACACAAATGATCCAGTTATGCTCCTCATACTTCAGAAAGTTGAGGACAATTTTCATATCATTAACATCTTTTCACAGATGAATTAAACAACCAATTGAACCACTGCATAAACATTACCGTTGTGTAGAAGAACACATTTCAGACTCAGTTTAGAGCTGTCAAGAAATAGCCGCCATTCTGTTGGACTATATGTGGTAACACGTAGCTGGCTGAGAAGACTACTGATATCATGACAGTAACAAAGTGCTTGTCTTCAGAAAAAACATCCACAAAAATTTGTTCATGCTTCCTGAAATGGGATACTTTAGCTTACCGATAAAGCACATTCTTTTCTTGAAGCCTGGAGGCTAATAACTCAGCTGCTTTCTTTGATAGGCCCAAATTTCTTACTAAGTCATTCAATTTGGGTTGGCTAAATTGCTGAGTGGTTAATGACTGGTTGGCATCAGAAGAAGACCTTTCAGATTCTACAACCATTTACTCATGCATCTTATCAAAATACACTTGATCACCATGTTCACTTTCTTTGTCCTTAGAAAAAATAAAACCATTGCAAACTGGAACCAGGAGTGTCTCAGAATGTGGGATAGGTCGTATTGCTGAAGAAATATTAGGATATGCGATCATATGCTGTTTTTTCTTGCCGATGCCCTTTGTATGGATCAGACAGAAATAAGTCACTGCTGTGGTTCTTATGTTCACCCCAAATTATGGGAATACCAAAAGGCATTCCTTTGCATTTTCCTTTTGTCCAGTCATGAAACATTTCCTCACAATCATGACACACAATATGAGGACCCCTATTCTTGTCTTGATTGCCAAGGGGAACTTGAAAATAGGCAATATATGTACGTGTCACAAAATGATGAAATATTGTGTCTTTGACATTAAAATGTGTAACAGCCACATATATAACGGAAGGTGTCAGGACTATTCTTACATTTACGCCTACTCGAAGAAGCCATGATTCAATCTTAAAACAAAATAAGAGGGTGTTTTTATCAGATAATAATTTTTTACATTTAAAAACAACTACAATTATGTAAAAGTGATGTTTGTAAAACATTAATTGCCTTGTGGTTATGTTCAATCCAAGAGTCATTGTCCTTTAACTCCAATTTAAAAACCAATGCATGCCATTAACTGTAACAGAAAGAAATTAAAATTGCACAAAAACTAGAGCTCGCACCAAGAAACGGACTACAGATTTGGAATTAGTGATGGAGAAATATATAGAAACAGTTCTAAAACCTTATGCAACGGTAAAAGAAAAATAAATTGTTCCCCAGTGTTATAAATAGCTATGCACCTAATATAGGAGCATCTAAATTTATAAAGCAGATTTTGATAGACTTAAAGGGCGAGATCAACAGCAGTACTATAACAGTAGGGGATTTTAATAGCTCACTAACATCAGTGGATAGATCCTCAAGAAAAAAATTAAAGAAACAGGTGCCTTAAAAGAGACACTAGATCAGTGATAGTCAACCTGGTCCCTACTGCCTACTAGTGGGCGTTTCAGCTTTCATGGTGGGTGGTAGCAGAGCAACCAAAGTATAAATAAAAAGATAGATGTAACTATAGTAAGTTGTTTTATAAAGATTTATTCTGCCAAACTTGGCAAAAGTCTGATATAAAGTACTTGGTAAGTAACTATTATTATATGCTTTAACTTGCTATAACTCTGCTTTATAACTTTTATAAAGTTAAGTTACTTCCCTACTTTATAAATCACCATTATTGTGGAACCGTTGGACGGTTAGAAAATTTTACTACTAACAGAGATACAAAAGTGGGTGGTAGGTATTAAAAGGTTGACTACACCTGCACTAGATCAACTGGACTTAAGAGATCTCTTCAGAACCTTTCACCCCAAAGCAGCAGAATATACATTTTTTTCAAGTGCTCACGGCACATTCTCTAGGATAGACCATATGCTTGGACACAAAATAAGTCTCAGCAAATTTAAGAAGATTGAAATCATATCAAGCATCTTCTCTGATCACAATGGCATGAAACTAAAAATCAACTACAATAAAAAAACTGAAAAACATTCAAATACTTGGAGATTAAACAGCATGTTATTAAATAAAAAATGGGTTAACAATGAGATCAAAGAAGAAAAAAAAAACTTTCTTGAAACAAATAAAAATGAACATACAACAACTCAAAATTTATGGGACCCTGCAAGAGCAGTTCTGAGAGGGAAGTTCATAACATAGCAGGCATACCTTAAGAAGCAAGAAAAAGCCCATATAAACAACCTAACTGTACCTCTAAAAGAACTAGAAAAAGAAGAGCAGACAAAGCCTAGAGGAAGTAGAAAGAAGAAAATAATAAAGATCAGAGTGGAAATAAATGACATAGAAGCTAAAAAAACAATACAGAAGATTAATGAAACCATGAGCTGGTACTTTGAAAAGGTAAACAAGATTGATGAAGCTTTAAACAGACTCACCAAGAAAAAAAGAGGGAGAACTCAAATAAATAAAATTAGAAATGGGAGTGGAGAAGTAACAACTGACAGAGCAGAAATACAAAAGATTGTAAAATAAATACTATAAGAAGTATATGCCAAAAAAAAAATAGACAATGTAGGCAAAATGGACAAATTTTCGAAACATATAATCTTTCAAAAATTAGTCTGAAAAAATCAGAAAACCTAAATAGACTGATTTCATCAAATGAGATTGAAACAGTTATCAAAAACTCCCAACAAACAATAGTCCTGGGCCACATGGCTTCACAGGTAAATTTTACCAAATATTCAAAGAAGAACTAACTTTTATCCTTCTCAAGCTATTTCAAAAAATTCAAGAGGAGAAAGACTTCCAAGCTCCTTTTATGAGGTGAGCATAGTCCTCATTCCAAAAACAGGCAAAGACACTACAAAAAAAAAAAATATATATATATAGGCCAATATTCCTGCTAAACTTAGATGCTAAAATTCTCAACAAAATATTAGCAAACCGAATCCAGCAAAACATGAAAAAAATCATACATCATGATTAAGGTGAATTTATTCTGGGGAGGCAAGGCTGGCACAATATTGGCAAATCAATCAATGTGATTCATCACATAAACAAAAGGAAGGAGAACAATTACATGGTAATATCAATAGATGCAGAAGAAGCATTTGATAAAATCCAGCACCCATTTATGATCAAAATTCTCAGCAAAGTGGGAATATAGGAAAGATACCTCAACATGATAAAGGCCATCTATGACAAACCCATGGCCAACATCATACTCAATGGGCAAAAATTAAAAGTAATCCCCTTAAGATCAAAAACATGGCAGGGGTGCCCCCTTGCACCACTCTTATTCAACATAGTTCTAGAAGTGCTAGCCACAGCAATCAGACAAGAAGAAGAAAGTAAAGGCATCCAAATTGGAAAAGAAGAAGTAAAACTATCCTTATTTGCTGATGACATGATACTGTAAATAGAAAACCCTAAAGTCTCAGTCAAAAAACTACTGGACCTGAATAATGAATTCAGCAAGGTGACAGAATATAAAATCAATATTCAGAAATCAGTGGCATTTTTATACACCAACAATGAACTGTCTGAAAAAGAAATTAAGGAAACAATGCCCTTCACTTTTGCAACAAAAAAAGTAAAGTACTTAGGAGTAAATTTAACAAGGGACGTTGAAGACTTGTACTCAGAAAATTATAAAACATTGATAAAAGAAATTAAGGAAGATACAAACAAGTAG
This sequence comes from Rhynchonycteris naso, assembly GCA_037038555.1. Taxonomy (NCBI): domain Eukaryota; kingdom Metazoa; phylum Chordata; class Mammalia; order Chiroptera; family Emballonuridae; genus Rhynchonycteris; species Rhynchonycteris naso. Next base: position 76,612,585 of record CM072997.1, read on the forward strand.
AAGCATATACTGTGTTCATGAATCGGAAGAATAAACATCATTAAAATGTCTATATTAACCAAAGTAATCTATAAATTCAATGCATTTCCCATTAAAATACCAATTGCATACTTCAAAGATATACAACAAACATTCCAAATATTTATATGGAACCAAAAAAGAACACAAATAGCCTCAGCAATCTTAAAAAAGAAGAATACAATGGGTAGTATCACACTTCCCGATATCAAGTTATACTACAAGGCCATCATACTCAAAACAGCTTTGTACTGGCATAAGAACAGGCATACAGATCAATGGAACAGAACAGACAACCCAGAAATAAACCCACACCTTTATGGACAATTGATATTTGACAAAGGAGGTAAGAGCATACAATGGAGTAAAGACAGTCTCTTTAACAAATGGTGTTGGGAAAATTTTACAGCTACTTGCAAGAAAATGAATCTAGACCACCAACTTATACCAATCACAAAAATAAACTCAAAATGGATAAAAGACTTAAATGTAAGTTGTGAAACCATAATCACCTTGGCAGAAAACATAGGCAGTAAGCTCTCTGAGATCTCTCGCACTAATATATTTGCTGATTTATCTCCACAGCCAAGTGAAATAAAGGACGGGATAAACAAATGGGACTATTTCAAACTAAAAAGCGTTCGCACAGCTAATGACAATATGAACAAAATAAAAAGACAAACCACACAATGGAAGAACATATTTGACAATAAGTCTGATAAGGGGTTAATAACCAAAATTTATAAAACCTTATAAAACTCAACACCAGGAAAGTAAACAACCCAATCAAAAAATGGGCAAAAGGACTGAATAGACATTTTTCCAAAGAGGACATACAGATGGCCAATAGGCATATGAAAAAATGTTCAACATCACTAATAATCAGAGAAATGAAAATTAAAACCACAATGAGATACCACTTCACACCAGTCAGAATGGCACTTATTAACAAAACAACACAGAATAAGTGCTGGCAAGGGTGTGGAGAAAAGGGAACCCTCCTGCACTGCTGGTGGGAATGCAGACTGGTGCAGCCACTGTGGAAAACAGTATGGAGATTCCTCAAAAAATTAAAGATGGAACTACCCTTTAACCCAGCTATTCCACTTTTAGGAATATATCCTATGAATACCAAAGCTCTGATTGAAAAGAAGAAATGCACCCCGATGTTTATTGCAGCATTGTTCACAATAGCGAAGATCTGGAAACAGCCCAAGTGTCCGTCAGAGGACGAGTGGATTAAAAAGCTGTGGTACATATACACAATGGAATACTATGCAGTTGTGAGGAAGAAAGAAATCTTACCTTTTACAACAACATGGATGGATCTGGAAACTATTATGCTAAGTGAAATAAGCCAGGCAGAGAAAAATATCATATGACCTCACTCATAATGGAAATTTAATGAACAATGTGAAATGAGGAACGGAATAGAGGTAGAGGCGGGCTCAAAAGGACCAGAGGGAAAGCAGTCAGAGGGAAAGGGGAGGAGAGGATGGAATCAGAGAAGGGAAAGAGATTAGTGAAATTATATATATACATAACAGCGTTACAAAGAGCAGGACAGCAAATCCTTAAGGGAAGGTGGGAAGGGTCAAAGGGAATATCAAGGGGAACACCGTGGTGGTAGGGAGGGAGATATATTTGGTGGGACACTTGAACTATGTAACACAATGAATTAAAATCAATAAAAAGTTTAAAAAGAGAAAAAAACAAACCAAATACTGCATTTCTTCAAAGAAGATTGGTCCATGTGGTTTTACAACAGAAAATGCCTTTCTCCCAAGACTTTGTACAATAACTGCGATGTTGCTAGTGCTTACATTCATAGGTAAAGTGAATAGCAACTTCACGGTTATCTTGGGTGAGAGATAATTCTGTTATTCAAATAAAGAAATAGAAATACAAATGTGAATAATCCTATTTTCTGAAAGTTATAAAAATTCTCTCAATCATATTAGTTAATCCTATTTTAAATATAAAAATTACTATCCTAAACATATGATAATCCTGTTATGAAACATGAAGCAATAGATGAATGAAATGATAAGCCAAGTCTCTTCTTTGGAAGTTTTCTTCAGATGTCCCTACTCAGGGCTTTCCCTTTCCCATGGGTATGAAAGAAACAGCAGTAATCTGTCTTCAAGTAGATGTGTGCTGCATGGGATGAGGTGTGGATGGGCTCAAGTGCTCTGTTCTCTTTCTGATATGGTGCTGTGGGTGTATGTGGTGATTGATGTGTTTTAGAAATTGAAAAATTAATGAAAATCTAAAGATACCAACAGGCTTTGTAAAATTTGATTTTGACTGTTGCTGAGAAGATATGAGACAATATCCATTTTCTAAAAATAACCTGCTCTTTAATTTAATAACATTGATTGGAAGTTAGAAAGAAATAAGACACATGTACATATATACAAAAATTTTTGTAGTATATTATTAGATTTAGTGGATAACATTACCTAGAATCTGGTTTCTGAAGAAAAAACTTTTTCATGGTAGATAACATTAAAATAATCCTTCTTTCCTAAATGGAGATTTTTTTTTTCTCTTTGCAAGACAGAGAAGGACAGATAGGGACAGACAGACAAGAAGGGAGAGAGACAAAAAGCATTAATACTTCATTGCAACACCTTAGTTGTTCATTGATTGCTTTCTCTTATGTGCCTTGACGGTGGGGGTGGGGTGGCTACAGCAGAGCGAGTGACCCCTTACTCAAGCCAGCAACCTTGGGTTCAAGCTGTTGACCTAGGGTTTCGAACCTGGGTCCTCTGCATCCCAGGCCGACGCTCTATCCACTGCACCACCACCTTGTTAGGACTGAATGGAGATTTTTAAACATAGTCCTTTATTTTTATTTGTTTTGCACTCTCTGAAATCCCATATCTGTGTGTACATGTAGAAAATAGAAAGTCCATGGATTTTAAGGTGCAGAAGAGCTAGGACCAGAAGCTTGGCCCTAGATTCTGAATCTCTTCAGCCCTGCAACATCAGCATTTTAATCTTTGCATGTGCTTGGTGGAGGTGGAATAGGAGAGTGGAATCTGTTTGTTATTTGGATCACATGGCATGTGGTTGGCACAAAAGAAAATGCATTTTACTTATGCTGAGAATACCAGGCAGGACAATGGTAACCTCTCTCAATAGTGAGGTACTAATGACAACAGAAAGGTTGGCTGCTCCACTTTCTAGAATCCCATTTCATAAAGGGAGGACCACCAATCCAGGTCACTAAAAAATCCTACTGATGCACTTGGAAGTCAAAATGACAAGTAATTGTGATAAACAGTCCTTTCGAGGGCTCTGCTCTACAACTACTGTATATTCCATAAAAACAGAAGCAACAAGGAGAGAGAATCTTCAGCCTGCTCACTATGGAAAAGGTCAGAAAGTAGCTATGACGTAAGGCAAAGAATGGAAATGTCAAAAAAAAAATTAAGCAATAGAAAGAAGTAAAAAATATAAAAAAGAGAGAAAAGATGCAAAGAATACCTTGTATAAAATGCAAGTTGGGTGGTAAAATCTAGGTGTCAGGTGGATAGAGGAGCTGATTTCAAGAGCAAAGTCACATAAGAATTGAACCCTACCTAAATGCCAGCAGAAAATGCTTCAGAAAAGCAGCAATAAACTCTGCTGAGCTCGTTCAGTTTAGAAGTAGAAATATCAATAAGATTGTGTGCCCATACTTTCCAAGCCGGGGGCATCATCATGCTTTGTGTTGGGGAGTAGAAAGCAGAACCTCTAGATCTCAAAAGAGTATTTCTTCTATAAATAAGAAAATTTGCCCTTGCCCGGGACTCAGCTAGTTAGTGCAGCATTGGATGCCCCAGGGTTGTGGGTTCAACCCCTAGTCAGGGCATATGCAAGTTAGCCCATGAATGCATGGATGAGTGGAGCAGCAATTTGATGTTTCTTTCTCTTTCTCCCCATTTCTATCTTTCTAAAATCAATCAATCAATAAAGTTTAAGATATATAAAAATAAGACAATTTTCTTGCACAATTAAAATGCAAGAAAATTCTTGCATTTTAGTTTAGTTCTTTTCCTGGCACGCCAGATCCTGGTTCCTTTGGAGAGAAAAACAATTTCATTTTCAGTACCCCTTTCATAGTTTTCTAGCTAATGGACTCCATGTTCTGGAAGATATTGTCAGCCAAACTGCATTTGATAAGCAAGTCATATTTCTACTTTTTTTCTTCAAATGTATAGAGCAAAGCTCTGTATGGGTGATCCCTCACTGGTGGTAAGATCCCAGGAACAGTCTGGCTGACCTAGCTTAGAGGAAGAGCTGCAGTTCGGCTCTCTGACTACCCGAGTTAACTCAGAATTCATTCGGTCAGTTTTGTTGAAATTGAATTTGATCTTTTAGAGGGGATGAATGCTCTTTTGTCTGCCCAAGACTATACCATCCCCTATGGTGTTACTTCTGCTTCATTCATGTAAATGGATGGCCTGGCCTCTGAAGGCCCCTGCAGGAAGAGTTGTAATTTCCCCTCACTAAAAATAGTTTGGGGTCCTGAGTTCCAACCTTTACAGTCCCTGAACAGCCTAGAGATCCTAGAATGGGGACCATAATTGTTCCTATAAGGTAATCTGTGTGATTTCTGGATGATGTGGTCATGTCCTGAGGGCATCATATATTAAAAACAGACCATCTTCCTCTGATTTTTGGAAACAATAGAGGAAAGAGCCAGTTCTGCCCAGAAAGGAAATCTAACTTTTAACGACATGTAGTAATATCCCCCCCTGCTAGCATCTCATGTTAAAATAAAAAAATAAAATAAAATAAAAAAGGGAAAATTGATCCAAATTTTAGAGAAAAAGATAATTTTTAAGCTTTGTCTGTTTATAATGTCACACCTATTTGATGCTGTGAATACCATGATGCAATTAATGAAAATCTGTAAAAAACTTTTTTTTGAAAAAAAGTGAGTTCTTATGGTATAATTTTAATTGTTTTTTAAACAACTTGTTTACTAATTACTTTAGTATAAAATATATACCAGGTTAGCTGAAATTCTGCCTATATTCAAAATAAGACAGAGTAATATTAATTTTATGTAAAATATTTATCACAAGAGGAAAGAAAATAAATAGCAGGTAGTAATAATATGGAAGGAGAATCAAAGACTCTCAGGTCAGGAAGCACTCTTAGAAGTCAATTAGGTTTAACTTTATTTAACTTTATTTTGGCTTACAGTATCATTTCTGCAATACCTCCAAATTCCCATTTCATAAGTTCATTGAAGGTTGAAAATACCATATTTCAAAAATATGACTGAGCCTGACCAGGCAGTGGCGCAGTGGATAGAGCCTTGGACTGGGATGCGGAAGACCCAGGTTCAAGACCCCAAGCTTGCCAGCTTGAGCACGGGCCTGTCTGGCTTGAGCAAAGAGCTCGCCAGCTTGGACCCAAGGTCGCTGGCTCCAGCAAGGGGTGACTCTGTCTGCTGAAGGCCCGCAGTCAAGGCACATGTGAGAAAGCAATCAATGAACAACTATGGTGTCGCAATGGAAACGAAAAACTAATGATTGATGCTTCTCAACGCTCTCCGTTCCTGTCTGTCTGTCCCTATCTATCCCTCTCTCTGACTCTCTCTCTGTCCCTGTAAAAAAATAAATAACTGAGTTTAAAGATTCAGCTAAAAGAAAAGCTGACACTCTTTGGACTTAACATTTCTTTTTAGGTGAGAGGAAGGGAGATAGTGAGGCAGACTCCTACATGCACTCCGACTGGGATCCACCCAGCAACCCCATCTGGGGCCAGTGCTCTAGTTCCAAGCTATATTTAGCACCTGAGGCTGACCCACTGGGACCAACTGAGCCATCTTTAGTGCCCGGGGCCATGCTTGAACCAATTGAGCCTTGGGAGGGAAAGAGAGGGAGAAAGGGGAGAGGTAAGGGGAGATAAGCAGATGGTCACTTCTCCTGTGTGCCCTGACCAGGAATCCAACCCAAAATGTCCACATGTCGGGCCAATGCTGTATCCACTGAGCCACCAGCCAGGGCCTAGACTTAACTTTTTAAATCTGAACATAGTAATTTAAGAGGAAATGCATCTCATGGTTTTTGTTATTTGTTTTTTTACAGGGACAGAGGAGAGTCAGAGAGAGGGATAGACAGGGACAGACAGACAGGAACGGAGAGAGGTGAGAAGCATCAATCATTAGTTTTTTGTTGCCGTCGCAACACCTTAGTTGTTCATTGATTGCTTTCTCACATGTGCCTTGACCGTGGGCCCTCAGCAGATCGAGCAACCCCTTGCTGGAGCCAGCGACCTTGGGTCCAAGCTGGCGAGCTTTTGCTCAAGCCAAATGGGCCCTCGCTCAAGCTGGCTCGGGGTCTCAAACCTGGGTCTTCCGCATCCCAGTCCGACGCTCCATCCACTGCGCCACCGCCTGGTCAAGTCATCTCATGGGTTTTGACATCTGAAGGATCTAAATTTGAATACTGTCTTCACTACTTAATAGCTGTAGGAATTGGGAAAGTCCCTCACATTTCTGCATTTGTAAAAGCAGATAATCTTTTCTAGGATGAACAGCCTTTTCTAGGTAAACAGCCTTAGAAGATATAGTGTCTCCCTCCAGGGTGCTGGGCAGATTTGTTTATTTTCCAGGATAATAAAAATAATATCTCTTTTGGGGGCAAAAGTTGGGCAGGTTTACTAACAGTTTCCTTAGAAGATTAGGGGTTTCCTAAGCTCAAGATTTTTCAGTTGTGAGTCAGAATTACTGTGTGGGCACCACACCTGGGATTCTCCCCATTGCTTTTGTAGGGCTTTGGTGATAAGGGCAGCTAGAATGACCAACTGTCTTGATTTGTTTGGGACATCTAATGCTAAAACTAAAACCGTCCTGGGTAAACCAAGATGGTTGGTGGCACTAATTAGGTTGGTGATATGTACATGAAGGTCATGCTGTCTGTGGTGCCAGGAAAATAAAGTCGTTTGTCTCTGACCCAGGAATTCCATGTTTTCTGCCAGCGTGCACGAAACAGTGGCAAGCTGATTCATTCACTAGCAAGTAGGGTAAGATCTCATACCCTCCATATATAGTTCTTGACAGTGGGATGTTTGGCAAGTACTTCACTAAACCTCAGTTTTCTTAACCGTAAAATGGAGATAATAACATCTGCCTCAAAGAGTTGTGCAGGTAAAGCGTGAGCACCCAGACCAGGACAAAATAAATCCTTAACAGATACTGACAGTTGCCACTGTATTAGAATAATTCCTATTAGATAAACTTGTTCTAATCCAGTCATTTCATTGGCTGGCTGTGGGTATCGTTTGTGTGTGTGTACTTTCCTCTTAGTGTCTTCACACAATAAAACATAGTAGATTTAAGTATTTTCTGATTATTTTTCTTACCAAGATCAGATTGATTTATGGTTCAATCTAGTTACTGGTTAAAATGTCCTGCAATTGGATGATTCAGTGACCCTCTATAGTTATTGCATTTTTGTAAAGCTCTTTTTAATCTTGTAAAACACTGTAATGGTATTTAACAAATGATCTTTGACCTCCTCCCTTAAAGATCTCCAGGAGACAATAAAATTAAAATTCCAGAGAACAGTCCTCAGAGATTATTGGCTTGGCATGACATAGCAGCATTTCATTTGTCATATAACATAAGGTAAATGCCACATGCGAACCCATTAATCTCAGCTGCTGTGGCAAACAACATTTCCATCATTATTTGTAACTCCAAAGATTTTATAGATTTGTGTGTGTGTGTGTGTGTGTGTGTGTGTGTGTGTGACTATGTGATGTATCTATTGTCCTTTCTTCTATGAGTCAGAGACAGTTTTCTTTTGAAGGACAAGATCTCTAGGTTCTCTTTGATTTGGAGGATTCAACAGACCAAACATCTGGGCAGTCTTGCTCGTTTGGAGATGTGGATAATGTTCAAATTTTGTGTGGCAGGGGAATGTAACATTTCTTTCATGGGTTACAAGGCAAGCGAATTTAAACTGAGTGTGGCTTTGAGATGATTTGAAACTGCCTAGGAAAATGGATCCATTTGGGACACTGTGATTATACCTCAGTTATCTGGTTCATTTATGTGTGGGTAAGACAAGAATGACAAACAGAAATGAAAACCCAGTCCCTGCCTCTGCCTCTTCTCAGATGTGATCAAGAGCGAACAGAGTTCATGCATTATTCTATTTTTGTTCTGAAACGCCGATTTTCATTTTACTTGCAGGCTCAGTTCTTATTGCTTTGTAAATGTAACATGAGACTCAGTAAATTTACTCCTAGGCCATCAGGCATTATCTTTTTTGAATTGGCAACTGCCTTAGTATTTCCCTTGGATCAAATATGAGATTTATAGCTTGGTGTTTATTTGTAGGAAATAGAAAGCATTCAGAAATGTTGCCTAATGGAGCAAAATTAAGTTCTTGATGTGATATAACCCTATTAGACATGGGGTATCGCTCTCTGGCCAGAGTTGAAAATCCTTCAACGGCCTCAATGTTCTCTTGGAGATTTCTGTTCTTAGTAAGGAAACTAGACCCACTGACAATGACCACTAATACACATTTTATTTTCTTATCTTATAGATATATTTATTTTTATGGAGGTAAAATTGGCATCCCATAAACACATTTTTACTTTTGAAGAACTATTTGTTCCTGTTTTTCTTCAGCCACTTGCTTTGATTGGAGTCAGGCACTCCTTTCACCATCTCTGAAAGGCTTAAGCCTCTTGGCTCTGAATGTGCCTTTCTTAATCCCACAGCCTTGTCTTTAGACCTTGTTCCCCTTATCCTGTAGGGCCCAGGCCCTGCACTGCTGCCTTATTCCTATGCTATTGGTGAGATGTCTGCGGGTAGCTCTCTCCGCAGGCTTCCAGCTGGCAGCCCCAGAACTCTGATCTGGCTTCTGGGTACCCTCACCTTCCTCCAGAGTCAGCCTCCATCCCTCCCACGTAGGTTCACTATTCTACAACACTTCCTTGGGCTCAGTTATGTGGTTTCCACCCCCTTGGGAGACGACTTTGAGTGTCTGGCCACTGTTGAATCCTGACCTCCTGGTCCAGGTCACACTCAGAGGCTTTGCATTGTGCTGCAACCCTGCTGTTTGTCTGAATTAATTTGCTAGAGCTGACATAATAAAGTATCACAAACTTCATGGCTTAAATGACATAGATCTATTGTTTCATTATTCTAGTGACCAGAGTCTGAAGTCAAGATGTCAGTGGGGCTATGTATGCTCTTTCTCTGAAAATGTGAGGGAATATCTGTTCCAGGCCACTCTTTTAGCTCCTGGTGACCTCAGATGTTCTTGGCTTGTAGATGAATGTCTTTTTCCTGTGTCTTCACAATGGCTTTCCTCTGTGTGTATCTGTCTCTGTGTCCAAATTTCCCCTTTTTATTAAGGATACAGTCATATTGAATGAGGTTCCACCCTAATGACCATGTTAACTTGATTTTTGTAAAGACTGTTTTCATTCACAGGGGACTGAGGGTTAAATCTTCTACATCTTTTGGGAGACCATGGTTCAACCCATTATAGTTCCATTGCCTTTAGATCTCTACACTCTGCTTTTAATGCAGGACCAGAAAAAAACCATCAAGAAATTGATCAGAGGCTCAGCCAAGAGATGAGCCCAGGCACCTGGATCAGAGGTGGTGAGTGCTAAAGTCCAATCAGGACCCTCACTAAGCCATGCACCCTGGGTGTGCCTTCCTTAGCTACAATGCACAGTCATGTTATTGCCAAGGTTTCAACCACTCAAAAGAGGTTGTATATTTTAACTTGTGCAAGTTGCTTTACAAGCTATCTAAAATCTTATGAAGTCAACTTCTGATTTATTCCTGAATATTAGTTATACTTAACATAGATATTTTCCCCAAATTCAGTCATTTTGTACTCATATTCATGTATAAACTACACAGTCTGTTTTGCTGTTAAAAATGGGGATAGTCTTTCTTTTAGTGGAATTAAAAGAAATTTTATTTATTTAGTCAGTCCAAAATTTATTTTCTGTAAAAGTTCAAGGTTCAAATGAAGGAAGCACAACAAACCTATACCATGTGTCAGATGAATTTTGGTCCAGATAGACGACTTAGCCTGGCTTCCTGCCTTCACTTCTATTCTGGTTTTACAAATACTCCACAAAGTCAGCATATGAAAATCCAGAGAAACAACTGCATGATTGAGTGCTGAACATATCCGAATCACCTTCAAATCTTGTCATTGTTCATTAAATTCATTGGACAACTGTAGCTAGGCTTAGCTTTTTAATTCTGCAGTCTGGCAAGCATAGGCAGTATCCCAGTTGTTCTTTGGGGACAAAAATGCCTTCAAAGAGATCAGGCTGAATAGCATCTGCCTCTGCATTTATTGCTGACGCTATGCTTGGTCTTCCCATAGATTCACCTGCCTGGGCATCTTTGCCAAACCAGTAGGGTAAATCTGAATGGGACTGGGGACCATGTTTCACTGTCCACGGCCACTCCAGAGAGCTCAAAGGCACAGGATTCTGAGATAACAAACTGCTGGTTTAGCAAGGTCAGTGGTTAATCTGAAAATCCCCAGTTGTGCACTGTACTGAAGAGCTGGACAATTCTTTAAAAATTGCTCAATATGAGCCATAAAAATCCAAGGTACGTATATCAAAGTCTACTGTGGGGATAGATTTAGGAGTAGACTATTGATTTATTTTTTTTGTCAGTATGTACTGCTTTTCTAAATCAATTTAGAGCACATTCTTCTAATATTTTAGGTTAAACAGAAAATTTTTACATTACCTTTCTCTTTTTTTATCTATAATGATGGTTTATAGTTTTACAAAAGAGCCTATTTTATGCTCGTTAACTTGTATGTTCATACAAATATTGGAAGAATATTCCCAACGGTAAAATCAGAAGAAAACTAGAAGCTCAAATGTAGTTGATAAAAGAGACTCCAGGAGGCAGGTCCAAGATGGCTGTGTAGATAGATGGGTGTTGAGCTTGCCCCCTCCCAAGAATACATCAAATGTATGCCTGTATGTAGAGCAATTCTTCCTGAGAGACTACTTGGAGCCCATTAAACAGCTCTGTATAACAAGTGAGAAAGACCACACAAAGTTGAGGAACTGTGAGAGCCCTCTGGGAGCTGAGGGAACAAACCAGGACTGGTGGAACAGGTGAGTGCCATTGTTTACATCTTCCCTGAACTTGGACAGGTCCATCCAGGTTTTCTGGCTGACCTGTAGGGCCACTGTAGGCCATCTCCAGCCACCTCTCCTGGAGCTAAATCCATCAGGAACAGGAGGCTTGTGCGTGCATGCAGAGTTGCCCCGCTTGGAGATAGTGCAGCGCTAGCAAAATCTGCAGTTGCTGCCGTGTAGAGAGAAAGTACGGAGAGAATGAGGCAGTGCTGTACATGCATCTGGGGCTTCCCTGACTGAAGAAAGGGTGGAGCCAGCAAGACTTTCTGGTTCCCACATGCAGGGCTGTGCTGTGAGGAGTGAGTGGGGCACTGCTGTGCATGTGCACCAAAGCTGCCCCATCCAGAGAAGGTGCAGAACTAGCAAAGTGAGGCTGTGAACACCCATAAGCCTGCCCCACCCAAAGAAAGGGCAGAGCTAGTAAGCCATTGAGACACAGCATTGGGAGCAGCCTTGGCAACAGATAATTAAAGCAACAGGGCAGGTCAAGTGCATGCACCAAGCAGCTCCTCCCACACCAGGCAGACTCATCTGGAACAGAAAGGGGAAGGAGGTCAGACTAGGCTGCCCCACCTGGAACCCACTCCTTAAGACCAGGTGATATATCAGGCACTATATGCACACACGCCAACTACAACCAGTCTGCCAAAACTATCTGACACAGAGACCACTTTTTCAAGACTAGAAGAGATAGCTATTCCACCTAACTAGAGGAATAAACATTTAAAGTCAAACAAAATGGAGAGACAGAAGAATATGCCCCACCTGAAAGAACAAGAAAAACCCCTCACAAAACCCAAATGAAATGAATGTAAGTAACTTGTCTGATATGAGTTCAAAGACACAATCATAGGGATGCTCAACAAACTTGAGAGTAGAATAGAGGAACTTAACATTTTAACAAATATAGAAAAAGCAATAAAGAAACCCTAACATTCACATTATGGGATCCCAGAAGGAGAAGACAGAGACAGAAAGGGGCAGAAAGAATATTTGAAGAAATAATGGCTAAAAACTTTCCTAAACTGGAGAATAACATAGACATGCAGGTCCAGGAAGCGTAGAGAATCCCAAATAAGATGAACCCAAAGAGACCACACACCAAGACATATTATAATTAAAATGGCAAAAGTTAAGGATAAATAGCCTATCTTGAAGGCAGCATAAACGAAACAACAAGTCACATCCAAGGGAAACCCATGAGGCTCCCAGCTAATTTCTCAGAAGGAACTTTGCAGGCCAGAAAGGAGTAGCAGGAAATATTTAAAGTGCTGAAAGAAAAGAACCCGCAACCCAGATTATATCTGGCAAAGTAACAATTCAGAATTAAAAGATACTTGATTTGGGGTGGCGAACACAGATAATATGTTATAGAATTGTACAACTGAAAAACAATTGGAGAAATAAAAAGTTTCGCAAACAAACAGAAACTAAAGGGGTTCACGATCACTAAACCATGCATACAGGAAATGTTAACAGGTCCTTATGTAGAAAAGAAAAGACCATAATCAGAAATAAGAAAATATAGGAAATTTCCCTGGCTGGTTTGCTCAGTGGTAGAGCATCAGCCTGGCATGTGGATGTCCGGGTTCAATTCCCAGTCAGGGCACATAGGAGAAGCAACCATCTTCTTCTCCACCTTTCTCCCTTCTCCCTCCCTCTCTCTCTCTCTCTTACTCTCTCTCTCTCCCTATCACAGCTATGGCTTGATTTGTTGGAGCAAAGTTGGCCTTGGGCACTGAGGATGGCTCCGTGACCTCTGCCTCAGGCACTAAAAAACTGGCTTCGTTGTTGAGCAATGGCAAGGCATAGGCAGAGCATCACCCCCTAGTGGGCTTGCCAGGTGGATCCCGGTCGGGGCGCATGTGAGAGTCTGTCTCTCTGCCAACGCTTCTCTCACTAAAAAATAAAAAAATTAAAAAGGGAAAATATAAGAAATTTAAAAATTCTCACTGGTAAAAGCAAATATACAATAAACACAGTGAATCGACCACTTAAAAAGGCAATATGAAAGTGAAAAAACAAAAGTAGTAATGTTAAATATAACTACATAAATAAAACAAAATATATAAAGAATTTAATGTCAAAAACATAGAGTGGAGGGGGAAGAAAAAATGTAGTACTTTCAGAATGTTATTTAATTTAAATGCCTATTAACTTATAATAGACTGCAATAGCTCTAGATGAACATATAAAAAATCCTCATGATAACCATGAACCAAAAACATAAAAAATACACAAAAAATGAAAAATAAATATATGCCCAATTAAAACACTAAAGAAAACCAACAAATCAAAATAGATCAATAGAAAAATAAAGGAACAGAGTAGAATAACAAAAACAGTGAATAAACAATTTTTAAAATGGCAATGAGCAAATATCTATCAATAATTACTTTAAGTGTAAATTGTCTCAATGGCCCAATCAAAAGACTTAGAATGGCAGAATAGATAAAAAACAAAAAACAAAATAAAACACAAGACCCATCTATATGCTGCCTACAAGAGACTCACTTTAGATCAAAAGACACACAGAGACTGAAATTAAAAGAATGGAAAAAGATATTCCATGCAAATACAAATAAAAATAAAGCGGAGATAGCAATACTCATACCAAACAAAATAGACTTTAAAACAAGGGAAGTAAAAAGAGACAAAGAAGGACATTACATAACTTTAAAGGGGTCATTCCAAGAAGAGTATATAACAATTGTAAATATCTAAACACTCAAATATATAAAGCACATATTAATAGACATAAAGGCAGAAATAAACAGTAATACAATAGCTGGGAAATTTAGTACTCCACTCACCTCAATGAATAGATCATCCAGACAAAAGAATAAGGAAATAATGGCCTTAAAAGACACATTAGACCAGTTGAACTTAATAGACATTTATAGAGCATTTCATTCAAAAACTGAAGATTACACATTTTCCTCAAAAGCACATGTATCACCTGACCAGGCGGTGGCACAGTGGATAGAGCGTCAGACTGGGATGCGGAGGACCCCGGTTCGAGACCCCGAGCTCTCCAGCTTGAGTGCAGGCCCATCTGGCTTGAGCAAAAGCTCGTCAGCTTGGAGCCAAGGTCACTGGCTCCAGCAAGGGGTGGTTCGGTCTGCTGAAGGCCCGCGGTCAAGGCACATGTGAGAAAGCAATCAATGAACAATTAAGGTATCATGATGGCAATGAAGAACTAATGATTGATGCTTCTCACCTTTCTTCGTTCCTGTCTGTCTGTTCCTATCTATCCCTCTCTCTGACTCTCTCTCTGTCCCTGAAAAGAAAAAAGAAAAAAAAAAAAAAAGAAAGCACATGTATCATTATCTGGAATAGATCATGTACTAAGTAAGCCACACACACAAAAAAGCCTCAATAAATTCAAGAAGATTGAGATGATATCAAGTATATGACCACAATGGCATGAAGCTAGAAATCAACCACAGTAAGAAAAGTGGAAAAAGCACTAATATGTGGTGATTAAACAACATGAGTCTAAAAAAACAATGGATCAAAGAGGGAATTAAACAGAAAATAAAAAAAACTACTTTGAGGAAAATGAAAATGAAAACACAACTTTATGAAATATATGGGATGCAACAAAAGCAGTTAAAAGAGAAAAGTTCATAGGTGTATAGGCTTACCTCAAGCAGAAATAATCCCAAATAAATAACCAATATTTACACCTAAAGGAACTAGGCAAAGAAGAACAAACAAAATACAAGGTAAGTAGAAGAAAAAAAAAAAGTCCAGAGCAGAAATAAAATAGAAAATAGAAATAGAATAGATCAACAAAACTGAAAGCTGATACTTTGAAAGGATAAATAAAATTGACATGCTTGTAGAAAGACTCAAGATAAAAAGAGAACACAAATAAATAAAATCAGAAAGGAAAAAGGAAAGATTATAGCTGACACCGTAGACATAAAGAATCATTAAAGAATACTATAAGTAGTTGTATGCCAAAAAATTAGACAATCTAGAAGAAATGGGTAAATTTCTAGCACATACAAACTCCCAAGACTAAACCAGGAAGAAACAGAGAATCTAACAGACTGATTACTACCAATAAAGTTGAAGTAGTAATAAAAAAAAAAAAATTCCACCAGACAAAAGCTCAGGACTAGATGGCTTCACAGGTGAATTCTACCAAACACTTAAAGAAGAATTAGTGCCTATCCTCAAACTATTCAGAAAAATTGAAGAGAAAGGAACGCTTTCAAACTCATTGTATAAAGCCAGCATTACCCTGATACCAAACCAGACAAACACAATACAAAAAAAAAAAAAAGGTATTACAGGCCTATATCTCTAACAAACTTAGATTCCGAAATTCTCAGCAAAATATTAGCAAACCAAATCCAGTAATACATTAAAAATATCATACACCATGATCAAGTAGATTTTATACGAGGAATGCAAAGGTTGTTCAACATCTGTAAAATAATTAACATGATTCAGCACATCAGTAAAACCAATCATATGATTATCTCAATAGATGTAGGAAAAGCAAAATTTAACATTCATTTTTGTTAAAAATTCTCCACAAAAGGAGTAAAGAAGAAACTAACTTCAACTGGGTAAACATTATATATAAGAAGCCCACAGCTAACATCAAACTCAATGGTTTAAAGTTGAAAGCTTTTCCTCTAAGATTATGAATGAGACAAAGATGTCTGCTCCACCACTATTATTCAGTAAAGTGTTAGAAGTCCTGGATACAACAATCAGAAAAGAAATAAAATAAATAAAAGGCATCCAAACTATAAAGGAAGAAGTAAGACTGTCACTGTTTGCACAAAACCTAACACTATATATAGAAAACCCTAAGGAATTCACCCAAAATTAATAAAATTAATAAAAGAATCCAGTAAAGTGGCAGAATACAAAATTAATGTACAGAAATCCATTATGTTCCTACACACTAATAACAAACATTAAGAAACATTTATAATTGCATCAAAAAGAATAAAATACCCAGGAATGAATTTAACCGAGGAGGTGGAAGACCTGTACTTTGAAACTATAAGATATTTATAAGCCTGACCATATGGTAGCACAGTGGTAAGAGTATTGATCTGGGATGCTGAGGACCTAGCTTCGAAACCCAGGGTTCATGAGCTTGAGTGTGTGCTCATCTGGCTTGAGTGTGGGATCATAGACATGACCCCATGGTCACTGGCCTCAACCCAAAGGTCACTGGCTTAAGCAAGGGGTCACTGGCTCAGCTGGAGCCCCCTGATCAAGGCACATATGAGAAAGCAATCAATGAACAACTAAAATGCTGCAATTATGAGTTGATGCTTCTCATCTTCCTTACCTCCTGCCTGTCTGTCCTTATCTCTCCTTCTCTCTTGCTAAATATATATATAAAGATATTTATGAAATTGAAGAGGACACAAATAAGTGGGAGGATATGCTAAGGTCATGGATTGAAAAGATTAATATCATTAAAATGACCATACTATCTAAAGCAATCTACAGATTCAATAATATCCCTATCAAAATAGCAATGATATAAGCCACAAAACCACAAATAGCCAAAGTAATCTTGAGAAACAAGAACAAAGTTAAAGTTATCACATGCCCTGATTTCAAACTATACCTCAAAGTTATAATAACCAAAATAGTGTGGTATTGGCACAAAAACAGACACATAGATCAATGAAACAGGAGAAAGAACTCAGAATAAACCCTCACGTATGTGGTCAATTAATTTACAATAAAGGAGGCAAAAATATGCAGTGGAAAAACGGCAGTCTCTTCGACAAGTGGTGCTGGGAAAACTGGACAGGTACATGCGAAAAGTGAAACTAGATTACTCTCTTACACTATATAAGAAATAAACTCAAAATGGATTAAAGGCTTACATCTGTGATGGCGAACCTATGACATGCGTGTCAGCACTGACACACGTAGCCATTTTCAATGACACACGGTCACATGCGGCTGCATACCAGAGAAGTATGAGGCCACATGCTGAGAAGGATGTTTCATCTTTGGCTCCTGCATGGCCAGGTGCAGTAGCTGAGGATAAAACATTTGCTGTAGTGTAGACACTCTGTGCCGGAGGTCTGTAGGCCAAAACAACAGAACTCCCGCACAGAGCGTCTAGTTCTGGGACTTCCGGTTAGGCCGTTTTTCTTGAAGTGACACACCACCCAAGTTATGCTCGGTTTTTTGGCTAGTTTTGACACATCAAGCTCAAAAGATTGCCCATCACTGGCTTAAATAAAACTATGAAACTCATAGAAGAAAACAGGTAGAAAACTATTTGACACAGGTCAGAGTAAGGTCTTTCTGGGTACATCCCCTCAATCAAGGGAAACCAAAACAAAAATAAACAAATGGCACTTCATCAAACTAAAAAGCTTCTGCATAGAGAAGGCAGCGATCAACAAAATAAAACGACAACCTACTGAATAGAGGAATATATTTACAAATGATATATCTGATAAGGGGTTATTCAAAATACATAAGGAATTCATTCAACCCAATAACAAAAAATAAACAATCCAAGACATATTGATGGCCAATAGACACATGATAAGGTGCTCAACATCACCAATCATCAGGGAAATGCAAATCAAAACCACAATGGGATAACACCTTCCATCAGTCTGAGTGGTTAATGCAAATCAAAACCACAATGTGATAACACCTTACATCAGTCTGAATGGTTATTATCAAAAAGTTGAGGATGCAGAGAAAAGGGAAACTTTGTGCAGTGTGGTGGGAATGCAGACTGGTGCAGCCACTGTGGAAAACTGTAGGAGATTCCTCAGAAAACTAAAAACAGATCCACCATACAACCCAGAAACTGCACTTCTGGGTATTTATCTGAAGAAAATGAAAACAGTAATTCAAACAGACATACACACGCCTATGTTTATTGCAGTATTATTTACAATGGCCAAGATATGGAAGCAACCTAGGTGTCATTGATAGATTAATAGATAATACACACACACACACACATACACATAGAGAGATACATCCCATGGCAATTAAAAAAAAAAGAACAAAATCTTGTCATTTGTGACAATATAGATGGAGCTAGAGGGTATTATGCTAAATAAAGTAAGTCAGACAGAGAAAGACAAGTACAGTATTGTTTCACTTATATGTGGAATCTAGAAAAACAAAGCAAACAACAAAAACAACTCATAGAAACAGAGACCAAAGGTATGGTTGCCAGAGGAGGGGGTGGGGGATGGGTGAAAATGTAAAGGGGAATACAGTCAATAATACTGTGACAAGTTTGCACAGTTACAGATGATTACTAAAATTAGGTCAGTGATCACCTTGTAAGGTATGAAAATTTTTCTCACCTCTCTTTTTTTTAATTTTTATTTTATTTTATTCATTTTAGAGAGGAGACACAGAGTGAGAGAGAGAGAGAGAAAGAGAGAAAGGGGGGAGGAGCTGGAAGCATCAACTCCCATATGTGCCTTGACCAGACCAGTACAGGGTTTTGAACTGGCGACCTCAGTGTTCCCAGGTTGACGCTTTATCCA
Organism: Rhynchonycteris naso; assembly: GCA_037038555.1. NCBI lineage: Eukaryota > Metazoa > Chordata > Mammalia > Chiroptera > Emballonuridae > Rhynchonycteris > Rhynchonycteris naso. The sequence goes on from CM072997.1 coordinate 76,631,277, forward strand.
CTGCGCTACCACAGGTCAGGCAGGTATGAAAATTTTTAAAAAAAATGAGGTTCCACACTGGCATAGAACAAGAGAATATTTAAGAGATGTGTAAAAATAATCTGGGAAGGGGAAACCCTGGAGCTCCCTTTTGTAGTTTTTTTGCAACATAGGGAAGCAGGGGCCATGAAGAGCCCTCTCAAGACAGTGCCTGGTCCCTCAGGGTCAGGTCCCAGGGCCCGCAGTGCTTCCAGCTGGGGGCAGCAAGGCACCCTCCTGCTCAAGGGCGCACAGCCTAGCTTCTACCACCAGACCATTTCTGCATTGTGATTTTGGATATCACCCCAAATGCCTAGCCTCCGAGCATGGGTCTCCAGTTTTCCTGGCTATTTGTAGATGAGCAACCCCAATTCTTATAATAAATTCCCTTTCTGTTTTAATAAGTCAGAGTCAGTTTCTGTCATTTGTAGCTTAGAACCCTAACTGATTTGGGCTCTCTGATGGGGAAGCCAGAACTTGGACCCAGATCATCGGGCCACAGAGCCCACACTCTAGCACTACTGACTCTATGGTGGGCCAGTTATTATGCTAGAAACCAGACTATAAGTACCCTGCCCGGGGTCACCATATAGATTATTATTGAAAACTTGACATTTTTTAGAATAAAAGGGGCTTCTATTTAAAATTATGCCAGGATTGTCCTGGGAAAATGAAATGGTCTTTGTACTTACCTGTCCCACCAAAGAATTATGCCTCTTTCCTTCTGCTCCTGAGGCTAATGAGATCTGCTGGAAATTGTATGCATAGTGGAAAGCCTAGCACTAGTGGTCAGAATCACTTGATTCTATTTTCAATTTCCCAAGATCATGTTAGTAATCGAGTTCATTCTGCTAAACGTACATTTAGTTTTTTTTTTTTTACCAGCAAATATTAAAATCCAAGAGGAAGTATTTAGCTAAAAGAATAATGCTACCTGCCTCTACGTGCATGTGCAAAACTGTTCTAGGTCATGCTTACCGTGACTAATAACTTTAATAAAAAGTAAAGCAAAAGGAAAAGCACTGGATTCTTTTCAATGAGTTCATAAAATTAACAAACTATTGTATGAAACAAATTGGCAATTGAGGATGTACCTGGGATAAGGTTAGGGATTCCACAGAAATCCATAGGGCAGAAGCATACAGAGACATTTTATTCTTTTAGCTGCTGGTAGATTTTCCCTAGAGAAGGGCATACTTGTTTGGAAGAAACACACATGATAAGCTGTGAGAGAAGAGGAGGCCCCACGGGGCACAGTCAGACAACAGAGATAGAATGGGTCAACTGTATTCCAGAGAGGGCTCCTGTCAATGGACAGGCCTTTGCTCTGCAGAGATAGATGGGCTATGCAAAAATGGGCTCAAAGCTTAAGTGTTCTGCACAGAAAAAGGAGTCAGGGCAGGAGGGAGAACCAGAGGGGCTTGGAGCCGCATGGTGAAGCCTTAGAGAGAAAACTGCTCCAATAATAAAGCTCTTTGGTTCAAGGCCAGAAGGGGCCTTTAGGAGAAGAGAACTATCTAAGGTGCTGCTTGATTTGACCCTTCTCTTTGAACCACAAAACTTCAGTCAGGATCAGAAAAATGAAATCAAAGTGCTTGGTGTAATGGGGTTTCTTTGATACTCTGAGAAGTGTCTGTGTTCCGCTTCCAAGTTGACATGGGATCAAGATGTAATTAATACACTTGGATGAAGTGTTCGCTGACATGTTTTGTTTGTTCGTCTTTTAAATAAAAAAGTGCTTATTTTGCATTTTAGCAGAGAGCTAGGAGAGGCAAGGGAGGAGACCTAACTCTGGGAGAGCTGAAACTGATGAAATGAGGAACCACGAAGGGGAAGATGAAAGGGTTGGAGTTCTAGAGAGAATTGGGCGGGGAGCTCTGTCGAGATTCTAGCTCAAGTACAGACAAGGAGTGAAGAGGGTGGTGAGGAAAGGACTAAGTAAGACAGAAACCCCAGCCTCACTAAAGACTTGACTAGCTCACACCGTAAGTCCTAGAGAAACGGTCCCAGCTAAGCAAACAACTTGAGACACCTGGGGACACGTGTCAGCCCCATTGGTGATTACTGAACAATAAGGCCACAGGTGATTACCCTCCACCTGCTTTTGTTTTTCTTTCTCAAATTATGCCAAGTAGATTCACCAGGTGGACATGTGACACGGAAGAAGGCAAGCTTGTGACATCTTCTATTCCTACTGCTTCCTCTAGTCACTTTTAACTTCTGTCCAAATTCCAGAGCTGAGTGTCCCAATATTTTTTAGTGTAAAGATTATTTAACACAAAAGAATCTTCAGGAAAACTGCAATAGCAGTTGTTTTTACTAATTAAAAAATACAAATTGTTAATAACATTGCTAGTGCAATAACATTTTAATGATATATTTGCCTTATTAATTTTAATGGCCTCTAAATGCAATTGACATAATATTAACATATATTTGTTAGAATTAGAGCTCTCTGTAACAGAGATCTGCAAAACAGTGGCTTAAACAATATAGAAATTTATTTTCCTGACACAAAAGTCTGGTGTGGAGGATCCTCAATCACTAGCACCCTAGGCTACTACACAGTCTGATTGCACAGTCACTAGCGTGTGGCTCCTGACATCATGCTCTCATATAGAATTCCATTTAATGTGTCATATAGCCCATGTAGTGGGGTGAGAGAAGGCAGGAGAAGAAAAGCAAAAGGCACAGTTTCAGTTGCCTCTTAAAGAAATTTCTGGCCTGACCAGGCAGTGGCGCAGTGGATAGAGCGTCAGACTGGGATGCGAAAGACCCAGGTTTGAAACCCCGAGCTTGCCAGCTTGAGTGCGGGCCCATCTGGCTTGAGCAAAAGCTCTCCAGCTTGGACCCAAGGTCGCTGGCTCCAGCAAGAGGTGGCTCGGTCTGCTGAAGGCCCTCCCTCGGTCAAGGCACATGTGAGAAAGCAATCAATGAACAACTAAGGTGTTGCTATGGCAACAGAAAACAAATGATTGATGCTTCTCACCTCTCTTCGTTCCTGTCTGTCTGTCCCTCTGTCCCTCTCTCTGAATCTCTCTCTGTCCCTGTAAAAAAAAAATAAAAAGAAATTTCTGGAAACTTCCATGTATTTGTTGTTCTTTTTATATCTCATTGGCCAGAAATTAGTCACACGGCCACATCTTGCTGCAAAGGAGGCTGGGAAATAGAGCCTTTGTTCCTGGTTGTCTCATGCTCAGATAAACTATGGACACCCTAGAAGGGCAAATGTATATAGTGGTAATTAGCACTTTCTGCTCCAACAGATGTGTGTGATTTGCCCACAACCACATAGAAAGTTATTATTATTATTTTAATTTACTCATTTGAGAGAGAGAGAGAGAGAGAGAGAGAGAGAGAGGAGGGAGTAGGGATGTAGAGGAAGAGAGAAAAAAATATCAATTTATTGTTCCACTTATTTGTGTGTTCATTGGTCGATTCTTGTATGTGACCTGACCAGGGATTGAACCCACAAACTTGGCATATTGGAACAATGCTTTAGCCAACTGAGCTATTTGGCCAGGGCCCACATGGCAAGTTAGTGTAATAGTGTAGAGTTAGGACTACATAGAACTCAGTTCTCCCAGGTTTCCTGTTATTGTTGTCTGGTATCATTTTCATTCTACCTCCTTATCTTGTCCACTGAACAACATACATATTCCATCATGCGTAGATGCCTTTCTGGTGATTTAACAGATTTTCTTTGTGTGTATGACATTCTGGTAATGTATGTGATACTGTGTGTGAGTCCTCTTGCCACATAGTAGAATATTCTCAAGTCACAACAGATGAGGCATTTGGGGCTTAGAATGGTCCCTTGGGCACCTAAGAAAGTGTAAAGAAAGGAAGGAGGCAGACAAAAATTGTTTTCAGCTCATGAAGGAATTCACCAGATAATCAAAAGTTGCATTTGGCAGAGACTGAGATGAGACACTTGGGGGTCTGTGAGTGGGTGAAATATGTGAATAATAAAGGAAGACAGTGCTTGGGAGATCTCTCATGTAATATATGTTCAGAGGTGGAAAAAATATTATGTTGTTGCTGTACACAGCTCAAGACTGAAGATGGGAATCTTGCCATTTAAACAGGACATAAAAACAATGGCTTCCAAGTTCCTTTCCCTTTGAGCATGACTGTGAACTAGCAGGTGAAACTAGGGCCTCACCATTTAAAGAAAACTGACACTCACTGTACTTAACACTATCTTTGAAATCCAAAAAGGATAACTTAGAACTAGTAACTTCTTAGCCATTTTATAAGTTCAGGTCCTCATTTTAAATCACAAGAAAGAAGATTTACATAGAATATTGCCTTACATGGGTTATCTTTATTTCCCTGAGAATTATCAATAGATACCGAGTTTTACTCTGTACACCTTTCTGCAGGCATAACAAGCTTGGATCCAACTCAACTCTGGTGTGAAATCTCATTGGCTGTTTTACTGCTTCCAACACGTTGAGGCAAGGGACTCAGGGCCTAATCAGGGAAGCAGAGCTGCTAGAAGTATTACGGAAGAAGGGAGTCATTATACAATTGTGGGAGAAGCTGGTGAAGTAAGGGCCTGAAGGAAGTTCAGGGGCATCAGAGAAAAGTCATTAGTCTTCCACCACAAAGAGATGGCCTGGTGGGCTATTTGGAACTTGCAGGGGAATCTATCTGGAAATCCAGATATATCCAGAGTAGGACCATGAAGGAGAGCTAGTGAAAGATGTGATTTTTGCATAGCATTTTTTTTGAAGGTCTGCGGACAGCATTTTGGTGGAGGACCCTGATGTGCTGCTGGTCAGCAGTGTTGGCATTGGGAAGAGCTGGACAAAAAGCAGGAGGAAGTGAGGGTAAGCTGCAATGTGTCTGCACCTCTGTGCCTGCTCCTTTGGAGAACAGTGACAACTGCTTTATTCTTATCTTCCACACCTTATTCAGACTCCTCTTGCCCCTCTATCTCAGAACCAGAAGGGGGTTCTAGCGAGCACAGTTCCAGCTAAACCAAGTAGTCTAAGTATATATCCCCACAGGTAAATAGAAAAAAAAAGGTAAATCAGAGTTTGTATGTTTCAAGAAAAATTCTTGAAATTGTAGTATTAAATTAAGTTCTAATATCAATGAGTCCCCAGTCTACCTGCTTCATATACTTACAAGTACAAAAATTACAAAGTCATAAAAAATTAACCAGTTACAAAATAGTACACAATATTTACATTACATAAGTATGGAACAACTAGAAAATTTTGCCCTTAAAATTCCCATTCTGAATATGGTTTTATTTTCTAGGAGCAACACGGGAAAATAAATGTCCAGGAGAATTAGCTGAAATACCGAGTGCTTTCTTGCGTTTGCTAGGGTATCAGACACAGAGGGCTGTACTCTGTGGACCACAAAGTCTCCCACACCTTTGAAAAAAACAATTTATCCCAGTTACAATCCCCCGAACAATTTCATACTTGATGCTTATTAATGCTTATCACAGATTATTTCCTTAGCTCCCGCAAGCTCTCATTCCGCTGTCTGCTGGCACATTAACAGTGTGGCAGACACCAGAGGAAAGCTGGTCACAGATTCCATGTCATGTACAAAATGATTTGGCCAGTGAACTGGGTGGACTAGAAATGTTGGGCAGGGTCCTGTTCCACTGAGGAGATTCCAAGGGGCTGTGGCATCTCAAGTGTAGACAGCTGTGTTCTCTTCACGGAGCGGGGGCTTCAGAGCAGCACGAGGTTGAGAGCCTCCAAAGAGGCCTTGTGAGTCCTGGGCCCTGACAGAGTATTGGAGAGGACGTGGGAGCAGTTCAGCCTTGGCACTCTGTTCTCTCAGGTGGAGGCGAGGTTGGGAGGCACCCAGAGGCACTGCCCTTTTTTTCACAGGCTTCCATTAGCTCTGCTTAGGGCTGGCCCAGAGCCAAATGCAGAGGAGGCCACTCCCTCTTGTGCCTCTCCTCCCACCCTCTTACGCCTTTTAGACATCTCCTCCTCTGCTGTTGGGTGTCCTCATTAAACCTTTAGTAGCCCAAGGTTACTCAGAGTGGTTTTCTCTTTAGGCCAGCTTTGATTGGCCTAATGCTTTATGCTTCAGACATTCCATTTTCTCTGTCCCCATAAAAAAGGTACCATTCCAGTGTCTTCTGAGACCTTCCCTTAGCAAGGATCACAACACTGTTAATGTCTCCAGAAATACTCAGTCAATAAGAGCTAGCAGCAGCTGGGTATGTCTGACTTTCTAGATTTCCCTGCAAATTCCACATGGGGCAATCTGACAGAAAGATAACTTGGGCAAGACTCTGGTCATCTCCACTGGCTACCTCCTCCACCTACATGTAGGGCAAATCACAGACAGAGGTCTGCTTATTATTATTATTAATGTATTATTAATTGATAATTAATGTCATTGATGGCTACTGATTGCTCAAACTCAAGGTTATAAATGTTTTGCATCTATTAAGTACTTAATAAATGCTCATTGAATGAAGTGATCTTTGAATAGTGTTTTTGCAAGAATTTTACACCGTAACATTACAGACACGGGTGGGGCACTGATATTCCAAGGAAGAGTGAGGAAGAGGAGCAATTATAGATGGCAAGGTTGGGTGTGTGGCCAGGAGGGCAGAATCCATAGCAAGGACATCTGAGGTTCTAGGCCAGGTTGGTCAGCACACCTGAACTTGGGGCAAGATTTGGAAGAAAAGGTGAGCCATTGTTGAGATTTATCATGGAAAAGGTGGGGAAGGCCCAAGTGCAGCCATGCTAGACAAAATAACTGACCAAGACCAAGTCAGTCAGTGCCTGGAGGGGTTCAGACCATTCATAGGAACTCATCCTTTTCCAGGGCTTCTTGGGTTTCCCCAACCCCTTTCCCAGATGCAGCCAGGGTGTCAGTTGTAATGCCCCCCCGCTCAGGTGCTAAGTAGGAGGTGCAGAACCTGAGCCTGCAGTATGTACTGTCTGGAATACATTGTTTATTGATGACCTGAATAAATTCTTACTAGTTCTTACTGAATAAATTCATACTATTTCTTACTGAATAAAATTCTGCCTTTCTCAATGAGCTGTTTGTTGAGGATAGGGACTAAGTTTTGGTCCTCTGCGGTCAGCGCCAGATCCTGCACACAGTAGGAAGCCAAAAATGGTGGTTACTGATGATGTCGGGTTAATGCTTGCTCACACAGCATGGTAGAAAAAAACAAAAGTAGACTTGGAGTGAAGGTATTTTTGGAGTCAATCGTGGTTTTCTCTATTGGTCACTTCTGACTTTGGGCCACATACAACCTCTCTGGGCCTCAGTTTCCTCATTTATAACATGGAAGTTTGACAATCCTACCTCAGGGTTTTTGGCAAGATCAAATCAGATCATGCTTGTAAAAGTATGTGGTCAACTCTAAAATAGTATACAAATGCAGATGTGTATGTACTTAGGTATTTACAACTAGATGAAAATTATTTTATTTTTATTTACCAAAATATTTTTAGTTGAGTACTGTAAAGCCAGTAGTTGCGGCCATTATCACAGCCGCCTGGCCAGAGCAGGTTCACATTTGATTCGGACAGTCGGTAATGAAACAATGGAGCCAAAAGCTGGTGAGCCATTATCTTTAATCCTAGCTTGCATCTAGCAGGCAAGTAAAAACACAATGGGCTCCAAAACCCACTCATTCAGTGCTCACAAAGCTACTGACTTATCCGAGTTTCCTAGAATCAAAGGTTTCTAGCTCACCAGACTTATTCACCTCTGTTCCCTATCTCCTTCTCCAGCACAAACTCTGCTCAAACTGGCTTCTCCCTCAGCACTCCGCCATCTTGAATGCTTCTCCTGGCCTTCTTCATGTGGCCTTTTTCTGTTCTCCTCTCTAATGTTAACCTCAGGAACCAAGAGGGAGCAAGCTCTCGGTCAGCCCCACTTTATAGTGTAGAAATCCAAATCTTTAATCCGATCTACAAACAAGGAAGTCTCGGATACAAAGTCACTTATCTGATGCATAATGGGAAGATTCCTCATGAGAGTGCACCATCCCACATCATCCAATCAGTCAAGGGTGTGGGGAAAAGTTTACTCTTAAAACTAAGCCTTAGCCTGACCTGTGGTGGCATAGTGGATTAAAGCCTCGACCTACAACTCTGAGGTTGCTGGTTTGAAACCCTGGGCTTGCCTGGTCAAGGCACATATGGGAGTTGATGCTTCCTGCTCCTCTCCACCTTCTCTCTCTCTCACTCTCTCTCTCTCTCTCCTCTCTGAAATAAATAAATAATAAAAATAATTAAAAAAAAAAAACAAAAAAAAACTAAGCCTTAGGCCATACCAACCCAGCCTGCCCACAGCCTGTCCCCCAACACACATTAATATCAATGGACTTGCATGTGGGCAACGTCCTCTTTAGCATAATATATTTTATCTGCCCAATAAGTACTTTTTTGAAAAGAATTTTATTTTAATTTATTGTGTTTACATAGTGTAAGGCCAGTAGCCGCAGCCACCATCACAGCCGCCTGGCCCATGCAGGTTAGCATTTGATTCGAACAGATGGTAATGATACAACGGAGCCACGAACTGGTGGGCCATTACCTTTTAATCCTAGCTTGCACCCAGTGGGCAAGAAATATACACAGTGGGAAAACACTTCTCTTTCCATTCAGGACTCCCAAAGCCACTGACTTATTCGAGTTTCCTAAAATCAAAGGTTTCTAACCTTACCAGCCTTATTCACCTCCACTGATGTTCCCCATCTCCTCCACTTTGCACAAAATCTGCACAAACTGGCTTCTCCTTCAGCACTCTGCCATCTTGGCTGCTTCTCCTCTCCTCCACGTGGCCTTTCTCTGCTCTCCTTCAGCATGGGCTCCTCTGCCCATTTTATAGCATAGAAATCAAAACCTTTAATCCAATATACAAAGAGGGAAGTCTCTGATACAAAGTCACTTATCTGAGGCATAATGGGAATTCCTCATGAGAGTGCACCACCCCACATCATGCAACAGTCAAGGGTGTGGGAAAAAGCTTAGTTTTGAAAAGATTTTAGTATTAAAAGGGTGGGAAAGGCTTAGTCTTGAAACTAAGCCTTAGGTTATAAGGACCCTGCCTGCTTATGGCCTGTCCCCCACACCCAAGGCAAACTATAAGCGAGCAAATATATATATTATATTTACAAACTTATTTGACCAACTCATAGATTCAAGTGTCCCACTGAAAATCTCTCCCTCACCCCTCACCCCTGTGTTCCCCTTGATACCCCCTCTACCCGTTCCCCACAAGCCTTCCTCCCTTTCCTTCAGGATTTGTTATCCTGCTCTATTTGTCTCTTTGTTATGTATACGTAATTTCACTAATCCCTTTCCCCTCTCTGATCTCATCCTGTCTTCCCCTTTCCCTCTGGTCCCTTTGATCCCGCCTCTGCCTCTATTCCGTTCCTCAGTTCACATTGTTTATTAGATTCCTCATATGAGTGGGGTCATATGATATTTTTCTTTCTCTGCCTGGTTTATTTCACTTAGCATAATAGTTTCCAGGTCCACCATGTTGTTGCAAAAGGTAAGATTTCCTTTTTTCATGGTCGCATAGTATTCCATTGCGTACATGTACCACAGCTTTTAATCCACTCATCCACTGATGGACACTTGGGCTGTTTCCAGATCTTGGCTATTGTAAACAATGATGCAATAAACATGGGGGTGCATTTCTTCTTTTGAATCAGTGATTTGGTATTCTTAGGATATATTCCTAAAAGTGGAATAGCTGGGTCAAACGGCAGATCCATTTTTAAGTTTTTGATGAAACTCCATACCGTTTTCCACAGTGGCTGTACAAGTCTGCATTCCCACCAGCAGTGCAGGAGGGTTCCCTTTTCTCCACACCCTCCTCAGCACTTGTTATATGTTGTTTTGTTAATGAGCGCCACTGTGAATGGTGTGAGGTGGCATCTCATTGTGTTTTTAATTTTCATTTTTCTGATGATTAGTGATGTTGAGCATTTTTTCATATGCCTATTGGCCATCTGTATGTCCTCTTTGGAGATGGATCTATTCAGTTCTTAGGTCCATTTTTTGATTAGATTGTTTACCTTCCTGGTGTTGAGTTTTACAAGTTATTTATACATTTTGGTTATTAACCCCTTATCAGATGTATTGTTGAATATGTTCTTCCATTGTATGATTTGTCTTTGTATTTTTCTGATAGTGTCTTTAGCTGTGCAAAAGCTTTTTAGTTTGATATAGTCCCATTTGTTCATCCTGTCCTTTATTTCACTTGCCCGTGGAGATAAATCAGCAAATATATTGCTGCAAGAGATGTCAGAGAGCCTGCTGCCTATGTTTTCTTCCAAGATATTTATGGTTTCATGACTTACATTTAAGTCTTTTATCCATTTTGAGTTTATTTTGTGAATGATGTAAGTTGGTGGTCTAGGTTCATTTTTTTGCATGTACCTGTCCAATTTTCCCAGCACCATTTGTTAAAGAGACAATCTTTATTCCATTGTATGCTCTTACCTCCTTTGTCAAATATCAATTGACCATAAAGGTGTGGGTTTATTTCCAGGTTCTCCATTCTGTTCCGTTGATCTGTAGGCCCATTCTTATGCCAATATCAAGCTGTTTTGTGTACAATGGCCTTGTAGTATAACTTGATATCAGGGAGTGTGATACCTCCCATTCTATTCTTCTTTTTCAAGATTGCTGAAGCTTTCCGGTTCTTTTTTGCTTCCATGTAAATTTTTGGAATATTTGTTCTATATCTTTGAAGTATGCAATTGGTATTTTAATAGGAATTGGATTGAATTTATAGATTGCTTTGGTAGTATAGACATTTTAATGATGTTTATTCTTTCTATCCATGAAAATGGTATATGCTTCCACTTGTTTGTATCTTCCTTGATTTCTTTTATCATTGTTTTATAATTTTCTGAGTACAAGTCTTTAACCTCCTTTGTTAAATTTACTCCTAGGTACTTTATTTTTTTTGTTGTTGCAATAGTGAAGGGCATTGTTTTCTTAATTTCTTTTTCAGACAGTTCATTATTGGTGTATAAAAATGCCACTGGCTTCTGAATATTGATTTTATATCCTGCCACCTTGCTAAATTCATTTATCAGGTCCAGTAGTTTTTTCACTGAGACTTTAGGGTTTTCTATGTACAGTATCATGTCATCGGCAAATAATGATAGTTTTACTTCTTTTTTTCCAATTTTTTTGCCTTTTATTTCTTCTTCTTGTTTGACTGATGTGGCTAGGACTTCCAGGACTATGTTGAATAAGAGTAGTGAAAAGGGGCACCCCTGCCTTGTTCCTGATCTTAAGGGGATTGCTTTTAATTTTTGCTCATTTGAGTATAATGTTGTTTATGGGTTTGTCATAGATAGCCTTTATCATGTTGAGGTATGTTCCCTGTATTCCCACTTTGCTGAGAGTTTTGATCATAAATGGGTTCTGGATTTTATCAAATGCTTTTTCTGTATCTATTAATACTATCATGTGATTTTTCTCTTCCTTTTTGTTTATGTAATGAATCACGTTGATTGATTTGCAAATATTGTACTAGCCTTGCCTCCCCAGAATAAGTTCCTCTTGTTCATGATGTAGGATTTTTTTCATGAATTGCTGGATCTGGTTTCCTAATATTTTGTTTAGAATTTTAGCATCTAAGTTCATCAGGGATATTGGCCTATAGTTTTCTTTCTTTGTAGTGTCTTTGCCTGGTTTTGAAATTAGGATTATGCTAGCCTCATAAAAGAAGCTTGAAATTCTTCCCTCCTCTTGAATTTTTTGAAATAGCTTGAGAAGGATAGGAATTAGTTCTTCTTTGAATATTTGGTAAAATTTGCCTGTGAAGCCATCTGGTCTAGGACTTTTGTTTGTTCAAAGTTTTTTGATAACTGTTTCTATCTCATTTGTTGTAATCTGTCTCTAGGTTTTCTGATTCTTTCAGATTAATTTTTGAAAGATTATATGTCCATTTCATCTAGGTTGTCTATTTTTTTTTTTGGTACACAGTTCTTCATAGTATTTCCTTGCAATCCTTTGTATTTCTGCTGTGTCAGTTGTTACTCTTCACTCACATTTCTAATTTTATTTATTTGAGTCCTCTCTCTTTTTTTCTTGGTGTATCTGGGTAAAGGTTCATCAATCTTATTTAACTTTTCAAAGAACCAGCTCTTGGTTTTATTGATCTTCTGTATTGTTTTTTTAGCCTCTATGTCATTTATTTCCACTCTGATCTTTATTATTTCCTTCCTTCTACTTCCTCTGGGCTTTGTTTTTTGTTCTTTTTTTCTAGTAATTTTATATGCAGGGTTAAGTTGTTTATTTGAGATTTTTCTTGCTTCTGAAGTTATGCCTATAATGCTATGAACTTCCCTCTAAAGACTGCTTTTGCTGTGTCCCATAAATTTTGAGTTGTTGTATGTTCATTTTTATTTGTTTCAAGGAAATTATTATTTTTTCCTTGATCTCATTGTTAACCCATTTGTATTTAATAACATGCTATTTAGTTTCCAAGTGTTTGCATGTTTTCAGTTTTTTTACTGTAGTTAATTTTATGCCATTGTGATCAGAGAAGATGCTTGGTATGATTTCAATCTTCTTAAATTTATTGAGACTCCATTGTGTCTTTAAATGTGGTCTATCCTAGAGAATGTATCATGAGCACTTGAAAAGAATGTATATTTTGCTGCTTTAGAGTGAAAGATTCTGAAAATATCTATTAAATCCAGTTGATCTAATGTGTTGTTTAAGGTTGCTGTTTCTTTGTTAATTTTTGTCTTGAGGATCTATTCATTGATGTTAGTAGGGTATTAAAGTCCCCTGTTATTATAGTATTGGTGTTGATCTCTCACTTTATGTCAATCAAAATCTGATTTATATAATTCAGTGCTCCTATATTAGGTGCATAGATATTTATAATGGTTATATCTTCCTGTTGGATTGCTCCCTTTATCATTATGTAGTGACTTTCTTTATCCCTTACTATAGCCTTTGTTTTAAAGTCTATTTTGTCAGATATAAGTATTGCTACTCCTGCTTTTTTTTCCTTTCTGTTTGCATGAAATATTTTTTTCCATCCCTTCACTCTCAGTCTATGTGTATCTTTTCTTCTGAGGTGAGTCTCTTGTAGGAAGCGTATGAATGGATCCTGTTTTCTTATTCATTCAGGTACCCTATGTCTTTTGATTGAGGTATTTAATCCATTTACATTTAAGCTTATTATTGATATGTAGTTGTTTATTGTCATTTTATTCTTTAAATCTACAATCCTCTTTTTCTAGATTTTTTTTCTTTCCTTTGCTCTCTTAAAAGCATGCTCCTTAACATTTCTTGCAGCATTGGTTTAGTTGTAATGAATTCCTTTATCCTTTTTTTGTCTGGGAAGCTCTTTATTTCTCTTTTAATTTTAGACGATAACCTTGTTAAATAAAGAAGTCTTGGTTGTAGGCTATTGTTTTGCATTACTTTGAATATTTCTTGCCATTCCTTTCTGGTTTCTAGTGTTTCTGTTGAAAAGTCAGACGTCATCCTTAGGGGAGCTCCTCTGTAGGTATTGCTTTCTCTTGCAGCTTTTAGTATTCTTTCTTTATCTCTTAATTTTGGTATTTTAATTATGATGTGTCTTGGTTTAGGCCTCTCTGGATTCCTCATTAATGGGACTCTCTGTGCTTCTTGAACTTGTGTGACGTTTTCCTTCATCAATTTAGGAAAGTTTTCAGCTATAATTTCTTCAATCAGGTTCTCTCTCCCTTGTTCTTTTTCTTCTCCTTCAGAAACCTCTATGATGCAGATGTTATTTCTCTTCATGTTGTCACAGAGTTCTCTTAGAGTTTCCTCAGACTTTTTGAACCTCTTTTCTTTTTGCTGCTCTGCTTCCATGCTTTTGTTTATCTTGTCCTCTAAATCACTGATTCAATCCTCTGTTTCATCCAGCCTGCTTTTAATTCCTTCTAGTGTAGTCTTCATTTCTGATATTTGTCATTCTGACTGATTCTTTTATATGATTTCAGTGTCCTTTTTGATGCTTGCTATCTCTTTATTTAGGTGCTCATTATGTCCATCCATTGTTGCTCTAAGACTGGGGTCTCCAAACTTTTTACACGGTGGGTTAGTTCACTGTTCCTCAGACTGTTGGAGGGCCACCAAATATAGTACTCTATACACTGACCACCAATGAAAGAGGTGCTCCTTCTGGAAGTGTGGAGGGGGCCAGATAAATGGCCTCAGGTGGCCACAATTTGGCCCGTGGGCCGTAGTTTGGGGACCTCTGCTTGAAGATCTTTGAGCATCCTAACAATCATTATTTTAAACTCTGCATCCAGTAATTTGGTTACTTCCATCTCATTCAGTTCTTTTTCTGGGGATTTCTTTTGTTGATTCATTTGGATTGCAGTTCTCTGTCTTCCCATTTTTTTCTGTGTACAGACTCCTCCTTTGGACATGCTGTTTAAATAGCTGAGTCTAGGGTTTAAGTTTCCTGCTTCCAGCTATCAGTTGTGTTTGTTCTAGATCTTCGTGGGTTGGCATCATCTGTTGTTTGTAATCTGCTGTGGCCTACTTGTCATCAGCTACTGCTCTTTTTGCTGTTTGTGTGGGTGGTTTCTGTGCCTGGGTAATGTGGGAGGGGCCAACCCATCTATAAGGATTAGCTTCCTCCTGCTTAGACCTGTCAACAGCTCTGTAAGCTCTGAAAGATTTACCTCCACTCTTCAGTTGTTGCAGCTCCTCTTGCAGCTGCCTCATCTTTCCAGAGTCCTCTGTTGAAAGACTGTATTATGATCCCAACTGGCCTCACCTGACCTACCCCTGCACAGATTGCAAACTTGTTGGGTTATAGCAGCTGAGGTTGAGACTACAATGTTAGTGGGAACCCTTACTTCAGGGGTCACTTGGGCTGTAGCTCAGTACAGGGAATGTGGCCCCTACTCCAGGGCCTAATCCCTCAGCCTCTGCTGGATGCCTGAATTTTATTTCTCCCCAACAAGGTGAGCTGCAGGAAAGTTTGAATTCCATCTGATTTTCTCTTTCTGCTGCCTCTAATTATTAGCTACTTCCTGGGCCCAGCAGGAAACTCCAGGGATTAGTGTGGGGGCAGTGGGCCTGGTTTGATCTTTGGTCCCAGTTGTCACTGTATCCAGACTTTTTTTTTTTAACATATCTCAGTAGGGTGTTGCCACAGGAGTATAGTGGGTGTGACCACTGTGTTCCAGAGGTGTGGCCTGCCTGCTGGTTCTCTGGAGGTGGGCACATTCTCAGCAGTGGAGGAGGGAAATGTTGCTCTGGTCTCACTGGAAACCTGAGTAACTGACCCACCTCTGCTTCTTCACCTTTCCAAATGAGCCTTTTCCCTGGCTGGATATGGAAAGATTTCCATGGGTGGGGCAGTTGCCTTTCCCCAGACTGGTGCAGGACAAAGGGATCACTCCTCCCCTGTATATGTCCACTTTAGCCCTGGAGAATGACTCAGTGCAGGTGTTCCAGTCACCATCACCGTGTCTCTCCAGCTTTATACTTTCCTCATGCAACTCCAGTCCTCCCAGCTCTCTCACCCCCCAAGCCCCAGGCAAGTGGCCACTAGTGAGATTTTCTGTGCAGACCCTTTAAGGCTGAATTTGCTACTCTGAAAGCTGTCTTCCCCCTCCCCCACTGCAGACAGAAACCCTGCTCTTTTCACCACTCAGTGCTGTCTGGTTGCCTCTTCCAGTCACTGGGGCTCTGGCCCTGGGGCTGAGGCCTCCCACCTCTCAGGGTCCCTTCCCTGCAGTGAGAGTCCTTCTGGGCACTCTGCTGCCCCTCGCTTCTGGGAGCGGGGCAGCCCCGACCACGTCTCTGCACTTTCTGCCAGACTCGGTGTGACTTCTTCTGTGATTATTGGTTATAGGAGAGTCCTCTTCATTTCATCCAAAGTTGGTTTTTCATGATGGTTGTTCTTTTTTTTTTTTTTACACAGGGACAGAGAGAGAGTTAGACAGAGGGATAGATAGGAACAGACAGACAGGAACGAAGAGAGGTGAGAAGCATCAATTATTAGTTTTTTGTTGCCGTCGCAACACCTAAGTTGTTCATCGATTGCTTTCTCAATGTGCCTTGACCATGGGCCTTCAGCAGACCGAGCCACCCCTTGCTGGAGCCAGCGACCTTGGGTCCAAGCTGGCGAGCTTCTTGCTCAAGCCAGATGAGCCCACGCTCAAGCTGGCAAGCTTGGGGTCTCGAACCTGGGTCTTCTGCATCCCAGTCCGACGCTCTATCCATTGCGCCACTGCCTGGTCAGGCTCATGATGGTTGTTCTTAAATTAAGTTGTAATCCTATTTGGTCCTGGGAGGTGGTTGTTGTAACATCTGCCTACCCCATGGCCATCTTAGAATCCTTTGAAAAAAATTTTCTAATAAGCTTGCTTGGAGAAGAAGTTAAAATTGCAAAGACTCAACCTGGCCAGGTGGGTCAGTGGATAAAGTATTGATCTGGTGTACCAGAGGTCATGGGTTTGACCCTGCCCTCAGCCGGCACCCTAGTCAGGGTACCTAGAAGAAGCCATCAATGAGTACACAATTAAATGAAACTAAGTAAATAAGAAATTGATGCTTCTCTCACTCTGTTTTCCCCTTCCCATCCCTTCTCTCTCTCTCTCTCTCTCAAGTCAATGAAAGAAAAAATTTCAAGGACTCCAATGTTTCAGAAAAGGGAGTGAAGAGTCTCTACCTGAGACAGCTGTGTGGTGTTTTATTTGCTTGCTATAGTTTTGTTTGTTTGCAGAAGAGAGAGAATAGAGTGGAGAGGAGAAAGATGAGATAGAAACATGGGAAATTACCATCTTTAGGCTATATTTCTAGATCCAAATGGGCCAGCCCATTCCACTAAGAAGTTTTAAAAACACAACTTGGGGAATAAATTCTACCCTCTCAAGTTTATTATCATTCTTAGAATGGTATCTGCCAGGACAATGAAATGGGCCTTATTTGCTCTGTATATTTGACATGTGTTGGGGAGATAAAATATATTATGCTCACTTTGATAAAGATGGTGCTGCCTACTTGGAAGCCTGTCGTCCAGTGTTGGTCAAATAAGTTTGTAAGTATGATATATATGTTTGCTTGCTTATAGTTTGCTGTAGGTGTGGGAGACAGGCTGTAAGCCAACAAAGTCATTATGGCCTAAGGCTTAGTTTTAAGACTAAGCCTTTCCCACCTTCTTTGATTTGGGGTGGTGCACTCTCATGAAGAATCCCATTATGCCTCAGATAAGTGACTTTGTTTCAGAGACTTTCTTGTTTGTAGATTGGATTAAAGGTTTGGATTTCTATACTATAAAGTGGAGCTTGCTCTCTCTCAGTTCCTGAAGTTAGCATTAGAGAAGAGAACAGATAAAGGACACATGGAGGAGAGGAGAAGCAGCCAAATGGTGGAGTGCTGAGAAAGAAGCCAGTTTGTGCAAAGTTTGTGCAGAGAGAAGGAGATGGGAAACAGAGGTGAATAAGTCTGGTGAGCTAGAAACCTTTGATTCTAGAAAACTCGGATAAATCAGTAGCTTTGTGAGTGCTAAATGAGTGGATTTTGGAGCCCAGTGTGTGTTTTTACTTGTCCGCCGGGTGCAAGCTAGAATTAAAGCTGATGGTTCACCAGTTCTTGGCTCCGTTGTTTCATTACCAACTGTCCAAATCTAATGTGAAACTGCATGAGCCAGGCTGCTGTGATAGTGGCCTTGGCTCCTGGCCTTACAGCATGCTTAAGGAGTTTTAGATGGCAATAATGGTGAGTGTTAGTACAGTAGAAGTCAGGATGTACCTGTAAGGTTAGAAGGTGAATGGAGTGTTCAGCCAAAGATGGCCGTGCCTGGGCTAGTTAAGCTGAGGTTGCCAGCAGTGCTGGTGTGGCTGAGAAAGACCAGGGGGAGGCGCCGTTGGCGAGAGAAAGGGAACATAAGGTTCAAGATGGAAAATCATAAACCAGATGATATCAGGGAAATTTTAACAGCTTTTGACATAACCAGAAAAATTAACCAACTTCCATAGTAGAAATAGATCTTCTTGAGCATGGATCAACATGTATTGGACTTAATGATGCTCTCCATGGCCTAATAACAGTCTTTTGAAAATTATTCTGTAAATAATAATGTAAAGCCAGTGGCCAATGCCACTATCAGAGCCGCATGGCCAGTGCAGGTTCGGATTAGATTCGGACAGTCGGTAATGAAACAATGGAGCCAAGAACTGGTGGGCCATCATCTTTAATTCTAGCTTGTACCCGGCAGGCAAGTAAAACACATACTGGGCTCCAAAACCCACTCATTCAGTGCTCACAAAGCTACTGACTTATCCGAGTTTCCTCGAATCAAAGGTTTCTAGCTCACCAGACTTATTCACCTCTGTTTCCTATCTCCTTCTCTCTGCACAAACTGGCTTCTTCCTTAGCACTCTGCCATCTTGGCTGCGTCTCCTCTCCTCCACATGGCCTTAATCTGCTCTCCTCTCTAATGCTAACCTCAGGAACCAAGAGGGAGCAAGCTCCCAGTCTGTCTCACTTTATAGTGTAGAAATCCAAACCTTTAATCCAATGTACAAACAAGAAAGTCTCTGATACAAAGTCACCCATCTGAGGCATAATGGGAGGATTCCTCAGGAGAGTGCACCACCCTACATCATCCAATCAGTCAAGGGTGTGGGGAAAAGCTTACTCTTAAAACTAAGCCTTAGGCTATAACGACCCAGCCTGCCCACAGCCTGTCCCCCACACACATTAATATAACCATGCCCATTCCCAAGCAGGAAGGGTAACCAATATCACCTGGGTGAGGGGTTTCCATGTGGGTAGCGCCATCTTTAACAAAGTGAGCACAACATATTTTATCTGCCCAACAAATAATATTATAACTATGAAAAATAAAACTTTACCATTTTTGCCTTTTTAAAGTTAATTAATTAATTTAGAGAGGAAGGGAGAGAGGGAGAGAGGAACATGGAGCTGCTCCTGTATGTGCCCTGACCAGGATATTGAACGGGCAACCTCCACACTTCAGGATAATGCTCCAACTGCCAGGGGCTCTATTTCTTTTTTATTTTCAAAGAGACAGAGAGAAGAAAGAAGAGAGACAGGAGGGGGAAGGAAGCATCCATCTGTTGTTCCACACACTCGTGCACTCATTGGCTGCTTCCTGTGTGTGCTCTGACCTGGGATCAAGCTCGCAACCTTGTTGTTTCAGGCCACGCTCTTAACCAACTGAGGTAACCAGCCACAACCTTTGTTTTTGCCATTTTTAAGTGTAAAGTTCTGTGGCATTGTTGTGCAACTGTTACCACCATCCATCTTCCCAGACTAAAACTCCGTTATCAATAAACACTAACTCCTCATTCCATCCTTCTCTCAGACCCTGGCAAGAATCTTTTTATTTACTGCTGGTATAAATTTGACTACTTCAGTTTCCTTATATAAGAGGAATCCAGAAATATTTGTCCTTTTGTGACTGGTTTATTTCACTTAGCATAATGTCTTCATGGTTCGTCTACACCATAGCATGTGTCAGAATTTCCTTCCTTTTTAAGCTGAATAATATTCTATTGTGTGTATATACCACATTTTGTTTATTAATTTTCTTACAGGGCTTTGGTCCTGCTCAAAACATCCATGGAGACTTCTGGACTACTTCAAGAGGTACTTGATCATGTGCTATTACCAGCTAGGTTACTGAGGAAAGAAGGGCTATTACTGACAATACAGTCAGTAATTAGTACAATTATTGGACTAATAAAACATGACAATACTTTTTATACTTGTAAATCAAAAGTATAAATAGACATTATGGGCTATTTGAAGCCAAGCATGTTTTTGAAGTATGGACATTTGGATAGGACCAGACGTCTCCATGGAGCAAATGTCTCGACGGATGTTTGGAGAGACCAAATGTTTGCTAGTCATCCAAACATGAACTGTTTCTCCCTTTTGGTTATTGCAAATGCTGCTGCTATGAACATGGGTGTGCAAATATCTGTTTGAGTCCCTACTCTCTCTTCTTTTGGGTATTCACACCTAGAAGTGGAATTGCTAGACTATATGCTAATTATATGGTTAATTTTTTGAAGAATTACATAATGAGGGAATGCATTGTTTTACATTTCCATCAGCAATGCACAAGGGTTCCTATTTTTCCACGTCTTTTATTGATGCATCTTAAAAATGTGACATGAGTTAATACAGCTGCTGGTTTACCAATGGCAGTGATACCATTTTTGACTGCACAAGCATCTTACACAAAGATTTTGTAAGTTTACCTTTGAGCCCAGATATCTGTATTGTGATAAATGTTTGGTAACATGGAGTATCCCGTGTACCATGACTAATCTTGTTTTTGGTGGTGTGTGCCCTTTTATTTGGTGATATCTGTGAATGGTGGTCAAATATAACTCAGCTCTGCTCCCAGAAATAGGAGCATCTTAACTTACAGGTCAGAATTTCTAACCTCTCTTTAGAAGGATGTTATTTTCCACTATACTCCAGACTATGTTTGTAGCAGACCTTGGGTTTAGACAACATAAACTACTCATAAAACCCTTTTTGATACCTGATCCTGGCCTAGAAACTGCTGGATTTTAAACAAATACATTCTCAAAAATAAAATAATAAAAATGTGGAGGATGAGGACACTGTAGAGTGGCAGTGGTGGGGGTCGTAGGCCTTGCCCTTTGGCAGTGGTGAGGTTAGTAGAGGGTGGAGCTGAGGGGGAGGCGGGTGGTTGGAGAAGAAGCAGGCAGAGAGGCAGCTTCTCAGGCTCCGTCCCGCACAGCCTGCCCACCTACAGCAGGTGGGGTCCTTATAGCAGAGCTGTTGGCAGAGTCACAGGATGTAAAAAAACTACCTTCCCTGCCTGACCAGGCGGTGGCGCAGTGGATAGAGCATCAGACTGGGATGCAGAGGACCCAGGTTCAAGACCCCGAGGTTGCCAGCTTGAGCACGGGCCCATCTGGCTTGTGCAAAAGCTCGCCAGCTTGGACCCAAGGTCGCTGGCTCCAGCAAGGGGTGGCTTGGTCTGCTGAAGGCCCGTGGTCAAGGCACATCTGAGAAAGCAATCATTGGACAACTGTAGTGTCACAACAAAAACCTGATGATTGATGCTTCTCATCTCTCTTTGTTCCTGTCTGTCCCTATCTATCCCTCTCTCTGTCCTCTCTCTGTCTCTGTCCTTGTAAAAAAAAAAAAAAAAGAAACTACCTTCCCTGTTTGGGCTGCCTATCACTAATGTTGGCATTTTCAATTTCCTTATATTTAAAGGGCACCAAAAATTAATAGAGGATATTGTTTTCCAAATTAACTTTTACATTTTTTAAAATTTTGCTTAATTGCCTGACCAGGTGGTGGCACAGTGGATAGAGCGCCGGACTGGGAATGTGGAAAACCCAGGTTCGAGACCCCGAGCTCGCCAGCTTGAGCACGGGCCCATCTGGCTTGAGCAAAGGCTCGCCAGCTTGGACCCAAGGTCCCTGGCTCCAGCAAGTGGTGGCTCGGTCTGTTGAAGGTCCGTGGTCAAGGCACATGTGAGAAAGCAATCAATGAACAACTATGGTGTCGCAACGGCAACGAAAAACTAATGATTGATGCTTCTCATTTCTCTCTGTTCCTGTTTGTCTGTCCCTATCTATCCCTCTCTCTGACTCTTTCTCTGTCCCTGTAATAAATAAATAAATAAATAAATAAATAAATAAATAAATAAATAAATAAATAAAACATTAAAAAAAAAGAAGGAAGATGTGTAAAAATTTTGCTTAATTAAATTCCCCCAATGGGAAATATTTATCTCTGCCCTTAGGCAGAATTTTCTCAGCCAGTTAGTCCTGCCCCAGGCTGGCAGAGAGGGTCCCACCACCAGTCAGGAGGGCAGCACTCCCTAAAGGAAAAAGCACAGAACAGGCATCACTTGCCTTCACCACAGGCGCAAGCCAGTTCCAGACCTGCCCATTGTCCTGATTGTGAATTTCATGCTTAGATTGAGTGTGATACACTTGGGTTAGTCTGGGCAGTGTCAGAATGCCCATGAACTTGTCGTAAGCCATCCTCTGCTTGGTCTTGTTGCATAAGTGTCTTTGCAGCCAGTGACTCCCATACTTCCCACTGTGGTAACTCCCTTCTCCCACACACATTCCCCAGGCAAGTTCTTACCTGACCTGGAAGGGATTCCAGGAAGGGGGGAGGGGCGGAGGGGGACTGAGAGGGAGGCCACCTTCTCATTTAGCCCGTCATCAGAAACTTGTACTGACTTGGTGAATAGCATCTACTTGAGACCATGATGCTCACTGATGCATGTTCACACACAGGCCCTGGAAATCTATTAAATATTGGGTTGTCCTTTTATGATGATCAACATGTTCAATGCTTTTGAAGAAAGTTTTATTTGAAAATTAACGAGTATTATATTTTAAATAAACCAAACTATATAAAAGGGCAAAAAGTAAGTTTGCCACACCCCCTTCCTTATCCCTGGTCCCCAGTGTTGGGTGTGTTCCTCCCAGTTACAGTCTAATAAAAGAAAAATTCTGAGATGTCCTAAATTAAATTACAGAAGGAGGGAGGGGGAGAGAGACAAGGGAAGTCAATCAGATAACAGCCATGGCTGAAACCAACAAAACACTGCTCCCATTCCTGAATGGATGTTAAAACTGAATCAACTTCCAAGCAGCTATTTTAGCTGGTTATCTAGAAAGAAGCACCTACCAGCAGATGCCCCTGTGTTCTGCTTCCATATGCACATTCCAGACTGTTGCCTACAACCAATCCAGAAGCATTCAGTATTTCTTCCTGACGGATTCTTCACCTACCCCAAAACTTTCCCTACTTCACCTTTTCTTGACCCCCTTATCTATAGCCAATGCGATTTTTTTCAAAACAACTTACAGCTTTCTTTTCCAAACTCATGTGTTGAAGAGCCCCATCAACCCCAGGATGGCAGATATCCCTCCTTTTTCTAAAAATTGTATTGGGGTGCCACTGGGTAACATAATCATACAGGTTTCAGGTGTCCAAATCTACAGCACATCTCTGTACACCGTACTGTGTGTTCACCCCCCGAGTGCAGACGTTCCCTTCTGTCCAGCCCACTGCTGGTGGTCTAGGCTGCAAGTCTCAGAACCCGTGCCTTCTCCTGGCTGGCATGTGGCTCAGGAAACCCTTTCCTTCAGGACAAGTTTTAGCTTCAAGGGTTTTTGTTTTTAAATACTACATGTACACATCACACACAAAAACTCACATGTACTTTTTAAAAAACCCTTCAAATAGGTCATATTATAATATTGCTATACAGTATGCTTCTGTCACTTATAGCAGATATATCTTTGTATGTTATTTCTTTTTAAGGTATAACAAGAAAAGAAATCAGCTTTCCCATAGGTTCATGAACCTTAGCTAAATCCGAGCATTTAGCTGAGAACCAGAGATATAGCTGACCCTGCGATGTTGGCTTCCCGGCCACTGCTACCTGCCCCCCTCCACTCACGTGTGTGCCCACTGCAAGAACCAATGGCATCTTGTCAGGTGCCCATGGAGGAGCAGAGAGAGGCTCTTGGCTAGGGAGAGTGAGCACGTGGCCTGCTTGGCAGGAAAATGTAAAGACCGGAAGGTCCCCCACTCCATGGTTATCCAGGAGGTTGGCAGAAGTACTTCAAATGTCTGGTCCAACAGATTCTGATGCTATTCCTCCCTCTGCACAGGCCAACATCAGCGGCCAGGCGGAAACTTTGGAAGCTTCTAGTTTGTTTGTTGCCTGGGCATGCCAAAGAGTCAAATTGCTGGAGTCCTGGTTGTTTCATCCCCACCAGTAGTGCAGAGGCATTTGGCCACTGTCATTCTGGGGGTACAAGGCTGTGGGGTACATGGGGGTGTTGTTCTGTGCAATGATTAGACAGGAACTGGAGCATGACATGTGCCTCTGAAGAATCAGAATTTGAAAATTTTCTGGCATTTCAAGAGTTAATTCTCTCAACTAACACTCTCTCTGAACTGTCTCTCTGTGATCATGACTTCAGGGCCCTCTTTCCTGAGCTCTGGCGTCTGCTGGGCCAGCTTCCTGCCCGTGTACCCTGGATGCCCAGGCGCTCACAGCTGATGTGTTCAAGATGAGGCCAATAGCTCTGCCGGAAAACCAGCTCCAATTTCTGATTTCCACCCATCTGGTCACCTAAGAGAGAAACTGCTAAATCATTCTTAATTCTTCCCTTTTATCCCTCTTTAGTTGTTGGCTAAGTCCTATTGATTCTAGCTCAAACACATCTTTCAAATTCCCCCCTTTTTCCTAGCCCCACTGCTACCGCCTCCATCGAGATCATCATTGTCTCTCAATTCAATAAATGTTTATTAAATTCTACCCTGTCCAAGAGACATTTCTGCCACCCAGGGGTTTGTAGTTCACTGATCCCACTGTTCTCAAAAGGGATCTTACCTTCTTACCGAATTACAAATCTGCTCATAACCCTTCTCAGTTCAAAACCCCACACGAGCTCCTTGGGGCCTAAGGTTTGATCCGACTCTGTGGCTGGACCAGCTGTTCTCTGTCCTCTCACCCTCAGCTCTCACCACCCCTCATCCGGCCCCACTCCGGCAAGTCCCGGAGCACCAACCAGGCCACAGCCCTTGTGTTTCACAGAAACTTGTTTCTGCACATGCTAATTCCTCAGCTTGGAATACCATTTCCCATACCAAACTCCTGGGAAATCCCTAATTTTTATGGTTCTGCTCAAATGCTAACTCATTTGTCAATCCTTCCCAATGAGCTTCTGGCTGTGGGATAGCACTTAGCACCTTTGTTGTGTGATCCACTGGCATCTCTGACCCCCCACCAGCCCCAGCTCCCACACTGTTCCTTCCGCAGTGTCCCTGGCCCTCAGCTTGATGCCTGTCACATCACAGTAAAATATGTGAGTACTAGATTGATCACACTCTGGGCTGTTTGCTTTATAGCAAGCAGGGTTTGTGAGAAGAACCATATTAATACCTGAAAATGTTGGTTGAATGCATTCGAAATCCATTTCTAACTAGTGTGGGCCCAAGGCTGCAGCTGGATTGCCCTAACCACACTGTCTGTTCTCTCTCATTGCTCCTCTCTGGTTTTCTTTGCAGGTTAGTCTTATTTTTTCCTGCTGGAACCTGGAAGCTTTAAACTATGTTCTTACAGTTTATGATTGAAAAGAGAGAAACCTTCTTTCTCAGCATCCATATATCAAATCTCAAGGGAATCTGCCTGGACCTGTTTGGTCATGCGCTTTTACAGATCACAGGGGATAGACTGATGGGGCAGCATGATTGGCCAGGCCTGGGTCGCAGGTTCAATGGACAGGTGACTGATGGGAATGACTGGCCCTGTGGGAACTACATGGGATGGACCAATTCTCCAACAGAAAGACAATAACATCAGATGTTTTCATCTAATTTGTCTGTTAGCGCTCAGCAGCACTGAGAGGTCCACGTTATTGTATCAAAGCATAAAAGAGTTTTAAGACAGTAGGCATTTCTAAACCATGCTTCTCAAACTACAAGATACACATAGGTGAATCTGTTTGAATGTAGGTTTTCATTGAGTTGGTTTGGGGTGGAACCTGGGATTTTGCATTTCTTATAAGCTTATATTATCTGCTTGGACTGCCATGAAATAGCATGGCCTGGGTGACTTAAACAACAGAAATTACTTTTCCCAGAGTTCTGGAGGCTGGACATCCAAGATCAAGGTTGGTGAGAGCTCTCTTCCTGGCTTGCTGGTGGCTACCTTCTCACTGTGTCCTCATGTGGTCTTTCTTCTGTGCACATGTGAAGAGAGAGAAAAAGCAAGCCCTGCTATCTCTTCCTCTTCTTGTAAGTTCACCAGTCTTATTAAGTTAGGGTCCTGCTCCTATGACCTCACTTAACCTTAATTATCTCCTTAAAGACTTTTATCTCCAGCCTGATCAGGCAGTGGCACAGTGGATAGAGCGTTGGACTAGGATGCAGGGGACCCAGGCTCGAAACCCTGAGGTTGTTGGCTTGAGCACAGGCTCACCAGCTTGAGTGTGGGGTTGCTGGCTTGAGCGTAGGATTATAGATATGACCCCATTGTCACTGGCTTGAAAGCCCAAGGTCACTAGTTTGAGCAAGGGGTCACTTGATCTGCTATATCTCCCACCCCCCACCCCCGGGGTTAAGGTACATATGAGAAAGCAATTAATGAACAACTAAGGTGCCACAACAAAGAATTGATGCTTCTCATCTCTCTCCTTTCCTGTCTGGCTATTGCTATCTGTCCCTCTCTCTGTCTCTCTCTATCCTCTGTCACAAAAACAAAAACAAAAAACAACAACAACAAAACAATTTATCTCCAAACACGGTCATATTGGGCGTTAAAGTTTCAACATGTGAATTTTGGCAAGGACACGATACCATCCATAACAAGACTTGAAGTTGAATCTGTGTCCCACCACACACCTGCCTCGGCGGTGCTGTGCTGACAGAGTTAGCTGGGGGAGGGCCAGGAGCCGTGAGTGGAGAACCAGCAGAGGAGCCGCATGCCAGGGAATTCCAAAGGACCAAACACTTACTGTGTGGTTGATTCTCTTAAATTCTCCGGCGATGGCTCTAAATTTAGTGATTTGTAGTTGTTCAGTTAGTTTCAAATTGGTCTAGAAGTTTTACAAGAGCTTTTTTTCAATGTTGAGAAAATATGATTGTAGAATGTTCTCTAACTACCCCTACAGCTCCTGCCCTGCTAGTGAGAAGTCTGCGAAGGCAGCTACTACCCTGAAAAAGGGGCGGGTACCCATGGGTTCTCAGTCCCTGTTTGCTGGGCTTTATATTTATCATGATAGTTAATGGCAGCAAAAGGAGTAGGGGTAGAAGAGGGAATGCGAAGCCATTACATAGCTTTGGGGCACTATCCACTCTGCTCAGTAAATTGTTCTGGACCTGTTATGGTCTGAACTGTGTCCCCCCAGAAATCATATGTCGAAGCCCTAACCCATAGTGCCTCAGAATGTGACTATATTTGAAGATAAGATCTTTAAAGATTAAGATTAAAGTGATTAGATTAAAATGAAACTGTTGGAATGACCTCTAATCTGCTAGAACTAGTATCTTTACAGAGAAAAGAGACATCAGGGATGTACATGCACAAAGAAAGGCCATGTGAGGACACAGCGAGAAGGTGCCATCTGTCTGCAAACCTAGAGACCACAGGAGAAACCAAATCTGCTGGCACCTTTATCCTGGACTTCTGGCCTCCAAAACTGAGAAAATAAGCTCCTGTTTGCTAAAGGCACTGAGTCTGTGGCATTTAATTATGCAGCCTGAGCAGACTAACAGAGGACCTAAACAGCTAGATTCCATTGTATTTAGAGAGTATTAACTTGTCATTCAAATTTTTATTCACTCAACAAATCTGCACTAGCAATCTTCTGGAGCGAAGGCTAAACTCATATAATATGACACAATCCTTATCTTCACCTGGTATGGACGCAGACCCATAAAGGGCCCAAGCAGTAAGAAGGGTCTGGAGGGGAGAGGCTGACTCATCTGGGAAACTAAGTCTGGTGGCTCAGTCCTGCTGGGTGGTTAAGGAAAGGTGGTAGGAACGACTAATGATGAGCCCGGGAGGGAAATTGTCAGAGCCAGATCACAACTGGCTTTGGGGACCAAGTTGAATAGTGATGGCTGTTAGGCACAGGGTATAGGAGGATTATAGGGGATAATGGAGCACTGAGGATACCTTTCGGGGGCAGCTGCAGTGATCTGGGGAGGGCTAGGGGCCTGGGCAGATAGTAAGGCACATGTTTAATAGCCACTCCTTTTAGGTGCCCATTATAGTCACTGCAGGAAATGGGGTTTTTAAAAATAGGTGGTGGACTTGCATTATGGTTGATAAGATGGAATGAGAGGCACATTGCACTGGGCTTTCTCCTTTCTCTACCATGTGCCTGATTAGAACAGGTTCTGGGGAGTTCTGAACTTGTGCGTATATGCACACACATGCACACACCAAAAGCTGCTCACCATCCTCACTGGGCAGAACTTGCTTGAGCAGCTCTACAGAGAGAAAACTGAAGACACCACCACATTCCCAGACATCTACGCAGGTAGGACACCTAAGTGCCACCTAGATGTGTCCCTCCCGCTGACCATGCTCTTTGATACCCTTCCCCAGAGCCCTCCTATCTAGCCCTCATGCTACTGCCTTCCCTCTGCTCATCACATCCCCTTGCCTGCTGGGTCCAATTCTGTTGACTGCAGACCTAAGCTAATTTGGCAGTGCACATTTTTTTCAATTTTTCTTTTTTTGCTTAGACACCAGTGACAATCACTGCAGGATGAAAGTTTTAGCTACTGCCCCACAACCATCCTTCTGGGTTGTAATTCACAGGTTCCTAAGCTGGGATCTGTGAAATACAACCTTTTATTTTTTTACAGAGACAGAGAGAGTCAGAGAAAGAGTCAGAGAGAGGGACAGATAGGGACAGACAGACAGGAAGGGAGAGAGATGAGAAGCATCAATTCTTCATTATGGCACCTTAATTGTTCACTGATTGCATTTCTCATATGTGCCTTGACCGGGGGGTTACAGCAGAGAGTAACTCCTTGCTCAAGCCAGCAACCTTGAGCTTAGGCCAGCGACCTTGAGCTTCAAGCCAGCGACCTTTGGGCTCAAGCCAGCGACCATAGGGTCATGTCTATGATCTCACGCTCAAGCTAGTGACACCGCACTCAAGCTGGTGAGCCTGTGCTCAAGCCGGCAACCTCAGGGTTTTGAACCTGGGTCATATGTGTCTCAGTCCGACGCTCTATTCACTCTGCCACCACCTGGTCAGGCAATGAAATACATCTTTATTTTTATTAGCTTCCAATGGAAATTTAGCATCCCTTCAACCATGAAGAGAGGCAACAATCCACCATTGTGTTGGCAATTCCGGTGCCTTTTTCAGCAAAAGTCATGGATATTTTTATATCACATTATACTTGTTGCAGATCTCTCAGAATATTGTGTACACAGAATGTCATTTATCACTACAGTGTGATTATTAGAACCACCACTAGATTACGTTATTTCACAATTTGTTAATGAAGAAGCACATGGAGTCCATGGCACTATAAAATTAAGAACCTGTGCCTTGAAGTGTAACCTAAAGGTCTGAGAAAGCTCCCCTGCATAGACGGCTCCGGCCCTGCCTTATGGAGTAGAAATCTAAAGCCCTGACCATTCATTTGGTCAGGCGGTGGTTAGAGACAGACCTAGAATGGATAATTTTTGAGAAATTCTTAGCCCTGGCCTCTGCTGAGGCCTGGCCTGCTCTGCTCTGTGCTGGGCTAGAAACACCCCCTGCCTGGGCCAGCTCTTGCTCTCACTGGGTCAGTCATATAAACATTTGGAATTGCCTTTAACATGATATACAGATATAATAAAAATATATCTGTGACCTATTTTTATCTAATGCTCTGCTCCTTGGCAGAGTGCTCTTTAAACCAAACTCCTGCAGACCCAGACTGCCACTCAGCACCAGAGACTGCTCCCAGCAGCCCTGACACTGCCACAGTGTTTTGTGCCTCTCTCCTCTTGTGCACAATGCTCTCTGACTCCCATGTCCTCCTCCAGGCCATCTGCCAAGGTCCTGCTGCCCTCCTGTTCCCAGTAACCTCTTGGCCCAAGCTTTACTTTAAAAAAAATTTTATTGAGGTGAAATTCACATAGCATCAAGTTAACTATTCTAAAGTAAACCATTTCATGGTGTCTAATGCAGTCACAACATTATGTAACCTTCATCTCTGTCTACTTCCAAACTACTTCCATCATTTCAAAATAAAACCTTATACTCAATAAGCCCTCAGCCCTCATTCAACACTCTCCCCAGTCCCTGGTAACCACCAATCTTCATTCTGTCTCCATGCATTTGCATATACTAGATATCTCATATAAATGGAAGTATACAATATGTAACTTTTTGCTTCTAGTTTTTTTCACTAACCAGTGTACTCTGGGTTCATCCAAGTTGTAGTATGTATCAATACTTCAGTCTTTTTTTCTTCTCCTTCTTTTACAAATAAGAGGAAGGGAGATAGGGAGATAGACTCCCGCATGTTCCTCGACCAGGATCCACCCAGCAACCCCAATCTGGGGCTGATGCTTTGCCCATCTGAGGCCATGCTCACAACCGAGCTATTTTTAGCACCTGAGGCGGAGGCTCCACAGAGCCATCTTCAGTGCCCAGGGCCAATGCACTTGAACCAAACCAGCCATGGCTACAGAAAAGGAAGAGAGAGAGAAGAGAAAAGGGGAAGGGAGGTGGAGAAGCAGATGGGTGCTTCTCCTGTGTGCCCTGACTGGGAATCAAACCCAGGACATCCACATGCCAAGCCGACGCTCTATCACTGAGCCAACTGGCCAGGGCTAGTACTTCCATCTTTTTTTATGGCTGTATAGATATACCACAATTTGAGTATCTATTCATCTGGTGATGGACAGGTTTGCTGTCTTTACTGTTTGGCTATTATAAATTATCCTGCTACAAACATGTGTGCACAAAGATTTGAGTACTTGTTTTCAGTTTTTCCAGATATACACCTAAGAGTGTATTTGCTGGGTCATAAGATAATTCTACGTTCAACTTTCTGAGGAACTCTCAAACTGTTTTCCACAACAGCTGAATCATTTTACATTCAAACCATCAATGTACAAGTGCTCCAACTTCTCCATGTCTTTGCTAACACATTATTCAATATTTTATTTTTCTTTGGAGGGGGTTGTAGTTTTTCTACAGTGTGTCTGTAAAGTCATGGTGCACTTTACGGACACACTGTATTTATTTAGTGATTATTAAGAGAAATGTAGTTTAGTCCTTTCATCCAAATTTCTAAGTCAAGCATAGAAATCATATAAGGTACAGTGATTTTGGTAAGTGGAAATTCTAATTTAATTAGTTTAGCTAATTAAAAAGGTTTCAGTGCTGACTTTTAAGTTATTTCACTTACTACAAGTTTTGCTGAAGCTTTATTTCTTGAACCCTTCAATTACTCCCGCCCTTTTGTGTCCACCCAGATTCTCTACACCCATACCTAACCCATCCCTGCAGCATTGCTCTCACCACACTATAATGTAATTTTATATTATAATTCTGCATTCTCTTGTCTCTCTCTCCATTGCTAAACTTGGCAGGTGGGAGTTGCTAGCGGGCAGAGATCCTCTGGGTGCCGGCATAGCCATTTTTGTGGGCAAATGCATGACAAGCACTCATGGGCTCCCCCTTGTGGTGAATAGGAATAAGCCCACACACTCTCTCACCTTAACACCAGCATCACATACTTTATTGACGTCAGGGAGATGAAATGGAAGACAAATGAGACACCAGATGGGCAAGCATGCTGAGCCCTTTGGAGAAGAGAGGCTGGGTAAATCCAACTCGTTCTTTTATTGGAGAAACAAAGCAAATGACTCCAAATTGTCCTCACTTTATCATGCCTGCACGAATCAGTTGGGAGTATGGAAATGGCATCTGAATGAGTCACCAGGCAAAATATAAGACTTCCGGGGAAACTGATTCTAGTGTGCAGCTCTCTAGACTAGTGATCAGGTGAGTGAGTGTCCTGCATGACCTGGCCCCTTGTTGTCTCTCTGTAAAACTGAAGCAGCACAGGGATTCTTCTTCCTGCTGCCCATGTCAGAGGATTTGTCTATCTACTTTCTATTCAGTAAAAGGTGCTAGACCCTGGGAAGGCAAAGATAAATATCACCTCACCCCATTCTCAGTGTGTCCATGTGTAAGGTGATGCACATCAAGAAGCCACATAGGTGGATTATTTTGGAGGAGAGCAATCTCAGTGGAAATAAATAAAAAAATTGTTTCCAGGTACACATGAGAGAGATCGGGAAGAGCAGTTATATGCACTTTATTTCAGTTTTATTTGGTCAGTTGGGTCCCATCCTTAGACGAAGAGCTAGATATTTTTCAAATGTGTTGGCAGGTTTAGGGCTGTTCTAACACTGATTTTTTTCAGTACCAATAGAAAGGCAGTAGATTAGGTTAGAGGAAAGGATTTAACTGTCAGCTTTTTTCAATTGAAGTTCCTTCACAATAAACAAACAAATGAACAATAAAAATAGGCTTTCTGTATGAGAAAAACAATGCGGAATATGAGAAGTGTGGGACTTGCAAATTAAAGAACTGGGTTTGGTTCCTAGATCTGCAATGCATAAAACAGAGAAGTCTTTGGACTTTGATTTGCTCATCTCAGTCAGTCTTTCCTGTCCTCTCCCACTTCCCCTTGGGATATTTAACTAAATCTTGAGGAATTTTATAAGTTTATTACATGTGTTTAAGATTACAGACTTTGTTCCTGAACCCAAATGTCACATCCTTCACATCTGAGTTGATATGAACCATTATCAAGGTATCTTATTGTTATTACTATGTGAATTTTGGCCATCTAGATAGTTTGGTAGTTGTCTCTGAAAACCCAGGCCAAGGATCTACCTTTAACCGAGTTTATGCCTGTGTAACTTTACCAGTTAGGGTTCCCCTCACCCACAGAGATCTGGTTCAACTTGGGTGACTGTGGTCCAATCCCTTCCCACGATATCTGGGAGTTCCTGGGGCTCACTTCTGGTGCTTCTCTGGGCCAGCCACTCTTGTGCTGTTGGGCCAACTCTGATGCAGAGCTCCGCCCCCTTTTGAGAGGCGCTGAAGAATCCCCTCACACACTGGAGGGCAGTAGAGAGTCACCTGACAGCTTGCTAGGGGTTCTGGTGGGCAGGCACCGGGAGAACTCACACATTGAAGAAAGACCAGGCTTCCCTCATCTGGCTTTCCGACTTTTTCATTCACCCTTGTCATTTTCCCTTTCTCAGGCTGCAGTAAAGAACAACTTCTTCCCACGCCCCCGCCCCTCTTCCAGGCTCTTCTGTTCATATAGGTCTCAGCTTTTTACCTAATATTTTCCCGTCAGAAACAACCTTCCCTTCCCAGGAGGGATTCTGGCAAGTGGGCTTCCCCTTGCTTCAGGAAGCCTCCCAAACCCATCTGAACTGTAGGGGTTCGGCGCTGGGAGGCCAGTGCCAGGCAGCTTCAATAAAACATGCCAGGATTTGTGGGCAGTTTGGGTGTCCATTTTAACACCCATGACCTGTATTTGGTATTTTACATAAAACTCTAAAGCAAGTGACTTTCCATCGTTAAAGTTTATTATTTAAGTGTTCTGAGGCATCTTGTCTTTCTGTCTCCCACACTCCTGGCTGGTTTCCTCAGAAATGACCATCTGGCTGGGACTGCCTACAGATAACCACTAGAGGGCACATGATTTCCAGCCTGCAAGGCCCTTTTCTCAGCCAATTCCTGGCACTTTGCTGCAAAAGGGATACTTTTTGTCTGTTTTCCCTTAGAAACAGGAGGAAAGCACTTGAAATTCCCTGGATGCATCGAAGGCATTTCCCACATCCTTCATCTGTGAAACGCTGGCTGCGAGAAGCAGGCGTTCTGGAGGGCGGAGGAAAGACTGTACTCTCCATTTCTGTCACTCACCCCCGCCCCCCAACCCTCCAAGGGAAGGAGAAAGGGGCTGCAGAAAGCTAAACAAACGAGTTTTGTTGCTTCTAAGATTACTAGAAGAATACATTTGCAGGCTACATGTGTCTGCGCAGGCCTCATGGAATAGTGCAAGTCCTGTGTTTTGGAATGAGAAGTGTGGGAGGCATTTCCCACACCCAGGCTTCCTGCCAAGGTGGCAAACTAGTGTGGGCTGCTGGCTGCCCTGGAGAGAATCTCCACGGCAACTCTAGGGAGACTGCAATATTAACTTGCTGGGACTCAGGAGAGGAGTTAGGGAGACAAGGTACATGAGAGTGTCCCTTGGAAAGACCCCTGGGCCTGGTGTGCAGAGGAGGGGTGATGCATCCTTCTCTGGAGGGAAGACAGAGATAGTGCCGGGCTGAGAAGTTAATAGGAGTAAATCAACATGAGAAAGGGTCCAAAGTTAGGAGAGACCAGGATTAGATCAAAATTAGAAAGCTTAACTTCTAAACTAGCTGGTGTAAATTCAATGTTAAGTGGAACTGGGGGTGGGGGCAGGGGAGATATAAACAATCCTGTAGTATAAATGAAAAGTCTCAGCCGAGATGCTGACCTAAGTCCTCATAAAACAATAGATATTTTCCAGCTCTAGCACTTGTTAACTCTGTGACTTTGCGTAGGATACATAATTTCTTGGAACTTCAGTTTCCTCATCCCTAACATGGGTAAAACTACTGTGAAGTTTGCTGTGCAGATTAAATAATGTAATGTACATAAAAGAGTCTTCTCCCTCCTGGCTCTCGGTAGATGGTCAGCCCTCTAGTTCTCTTCTCTTTTCTCCCTTTTAGTATGTTTAGCTGACAAATACCTATTAATTTAAGAATGTTGACTGAGTGCCTGCATCTGTTAGGTTGCTTTCTTTTGCAAGAGACAGGAAACCTCACCTACATGGCAGTAAACAATAAGGAAAAGCTATTATCTCATTATAAGAAGTCCAAAGGCAGGAAAGTTCTAGGATAGGGTCATGTAGAGTGTTAGCAAAATTACCAAGGACTCTGGTAAGTTTCCTTCCACACTTTGGCTCTGTTATCCTTAGCAGGTTCACATTGTTCTGGTACCTCTCTCATCACGCCTGCAGACGGGTGACCTCTACTCATCTAGAGGCAGTCCTGGGCTCTTTCCTCTCACACAGCTCTTTAGACTTTTCCTGGAACTATTTCCCAGAAGTCATCCCAGCAGACCTTCCCTCATGTCTCATGGACCAGAAGTGGGTCGCCCTGCCCACCCGTAGATATGTTCCTGGCAATATGAATAGGTTTCCACATTTAAAACACAGCAATCAGGACTCGCCCTAAGACACCCCATAGTCTTCTGGGGTGGTTGATATTGGAACAAAAGCAGGTTTACTAAGGTGAAGAGATGCTATTAGTAGGCAGTGAACAATGTTTTCCAGGCACTGTAGTTGGTATTAGGCACAGAGTAGTTACTAAGTCAGATGCCGTTCCTAGGGAGCTTGTGGGGGAGGTTACACACAAATAAATGGTCACTAGCAAGATGGTGGTGAGTGCTGTGCAGGGAGAGCTGTAGGGCAGTGACCCATAACTGCTGGTCGGGGAGGGTTTCCTGGAGGAAGGGTTCTTTGACCGAGACCTGAGGGACAAAGTAGGGGTTTCCAATGCTGGGAGGTAGAAGGAGGACAGGCACGAAGCCCTGGGAACAGGAGTGACTGTGACATACCAGGTAACTGGAAGGTTTGCCAGAGGTAAGGAGGCTGGGTACTGCCGACTTGGTGGTCAGCAGGGACTGCTCACGAAGGCCGTGGAAGCCATGTGGGGGGAGCTGAAATTCTATTATGACAGCAATGCTTCAGGTATATTTGAAGCAATGTTCTTCAAAATGTGGATGCGAAATCAACCTAGTGGCTCATAACTAGCAGATAAAAAGGAAGTAATAACAGTAAATGCTTATGTAAAAATTACTATATTCAAAGCTCTGTTCTGAGAGTTTTCTATATTCTCTGTTAACACATTGATGCTCAGAGGTTGGTACTATCATTATGCCCATTTCACAAGTGAAGAAACTGAAACACTATCCTGGGGTCACTGTTATGGGTTGAATTGTGTCCTCTCAAAGCAACATGTTGAAGTGCTAACTCTCTGTACCTCAGAATGTATCTTTATCTGAAAATAGGGTTGTTGTAGATATCATTAGTTAGGGCAAGGTCATACCAGAGTAGGCTGGGCCCCAACCCAATATGACCGGTATGCTATAAAAATATGACCATCTCATGATAGAGGCAAAGTGAGAACACCATTGGAGAGGGTGGCAGATATTAGGGCAATGCATCCACAAGCCAAAGAACACCAAAGACAGCTGGCTGTCACTAGAATCTGGGAAGGGGCATGGAACATAGTCTTCCTCATAACACTCAGGAGAACCAACTTTGCCAACACCTTGATTTTGAACTTCCAGCCTCCAGAACTATAATAAATAAATTTCTGTTGTTTTCAGCCACTCAGTTTGTGGTACTTTGTTATAGCAGCTGGAACAATCTAATACAGTCACACAGCAAATAAGTGAGGAATTGATATTGAAACCCAGAATCTGGCTCCAAAGTCATACCCTCCACCACTGGACTTTCTTCAGTAGAAAAGAGAATGTAGTGTAAGTAGTCGAGGAAATGGTTTCACTTATATTTAATTTTATTTAAAATTTTTTTAAAAATTGATTTTAGAGAGAGAGAGAAACAAAGTGAGAGAGAGAAGAAGAGAGATGAAAAATATCAACTTGTAGTTGCTTCACTCTAGTTGTTCATTGATTGCTTCTTACATGTGCCTAGACCTGGGGGCTCAAGTGGAGCCAGTGACCTCTTGCTCAAGCCAGTGACCTTGAGGTTTCAACCGGGGACCTTAGCATTCTGGGTTGACACTCAATCCACTGTGCCACCACCAGTCAGGCAAGTTTTACTTATATTTATGTATATAGGTGTGTGTATGTATGCTGGGTCATAATGTAAGATGTATTTCACTAAAGTTTGAAAGCTACTTCTCAAGGGGGTTTGAATAGAGTAATAAGGTCAATCTGCATTTTAGAAGGAACAAAGAATCATGTCAAGATTTCAGGACTAGACCCTGGCCAGTTGCCTTAGTGGTAGAGCATTAGCCTGGTGTGTGGATGTTCCAGGTTTGATTCCCAGTCATGGCACACAGGAGAAGCACCCAAGGCTTCTCCACCTCTCCCTCTCTCATTTCTCTCTCTCTCTCTCTTCTCCTCCTGCAGCCATGGCTCCATTGGAGCGAGTTGGCCCTGGTCACTGAGGATCGCTCCATGGCCTCCCCCTCAGGTGCTAAGAAGAGCTCGGTTGCTGAGCAACAGAGCAACACCTCAGATGGGCAAAGCAGTACCCCCTAGTCAGCTTGCCAGGTGGATCCCATTTGAGGAACACGTGGGAGTCTGTCTCTGTCTCCCCTCCTCTCACTGAATAATAATAAAAAAAAGATTTCAGGACTAGAAGTCAAAAAGGGTAAACTCTTTTATTTATTTATTTATTTATTTATTCATTTTAGAGAGGAGGCACAGAGTGAGAGAGAGAAAGAGAGAAAGGGGGGAGGAGCTAGAAGCATCAACTCCCATATGTACCTTGACCAGACCAGTGCAGGGTTTTGAACTGGCAACCTCAGTATTCCCAGGTCGACGCTTTATCCACTATACCACCACAGGTCAGGCTGAGGGGTAAACTCTTTTTATGAACAAGTTCAAAGACCTCATTCATTGGCAGGATGTGATGATAAAATTTCTTTTAGGTAGATGGTGGTGGGCAGGGGTGTCATCTAATGCTGTGCAGTCCAGGGGTAATTATATGGTATACTGTGGTCCTGTGTAGTGCACAGCCTGTATGCCTGCTCATGGTGGTCCGAGGACTGGATTAGAGACATTCGTTGAGAAAGAAGTATAGGTAGAAGGGAGTACATCTACTGGCCACCCTTCTCAAGAATGTGCTTCAAAGATATTTTCTTTTCTATAGATCCTGAAAGACAACATGTTGACATTCTAGGTATAACATCTATAATGAACAGGCATCAAAGGCGGCAAGACTGCAAGGCCCAGGTATTAAAATGTAGGCTTCTCCAGAAGTTTAGCTCCCCACCAGACTGTGACTCCATCTATGATATTCACTGTTGACCCCTAGAGGTAGAATAAAAATCTATCAGGCGCGCCTGACCAGGCGGTGGCGCAGTGGATAGAGCATCGGACTGGAACATGCGGAAGACCGAGGTTCAAAACGTGAGGTTGCCAGCTTGAGCGTGGGCTCATCTGGTTTGAGCAAGGCTCACCAGCTTGAGCCCAAGGTTGCTGACTTGAGCAAGGGGTCACTCGGTTTGCTGTTGCCCCCCATGGTCAAGGCACCTATGAGAAAGCAATCAATGAACAACTAAGGTGCCAC
This sequence comes from Rhynchonycteris naso, assembly GCA_037038555.1. Taxonomy (NCBI): domain Eukaryota; kingdom Metazoa; phylum Chordata; class Mammalia; order Chiroptera; family Emballonuridae; genus Rhynchonycteris; species Rhynchonycteris naso. The sequence goes on from CM072997.1 coordinate 76,669,184, forward strand.
AACAAAGAATTGATGCTTCTCATTTCTCTCCCTTCCTGTCTGTCTGTCCCTATCCGTCCTTCTCTCTGTCTCTGTTTCTGACACACACACACACACACACACACACACACACACACACACACACACAAAAAAAAAAAAAATTTATCAGACACTTAATAAATATTAGTTGAATGAATATAGAAGGAAATGTAGTGAGGAACATTAGTTAAGGTTAGTCACATGGTAGCCATTTTTAATGTTTTTGCTCCCCCTCTACCCCCACTACCATGGCAGCACCCACCCCTTCCCTGCTGGCATCTGATTACATATCTCCTCCCATGTCCCTTTCACCTTTGACACCACAATTCCATGTCTGTCTTTCCTATTCAGTATGTGTCCAGAACAAAAGAAGGCTGGTGGCAAGGCACGTGGCCTCTACTGTATCCTACCCCTTCCGACAATGAAATGAACACCATTGACAACTTCAAGTCAGCTGCAGAGGTGCCTGTGACGTTTGTGGGTGTCCTGAGCCTTGCTCCACGGCCAGGTATAAAGCAGAGTGCACCTATCCTTGTCAGCGAAGGCCACAGTGCTGTCTCAGAGTGACTAACAGCATTACACCTGGTCTAGACTGATGGGAAGTCCACGAGGGATTTATGACCCAATATAAAGAAATGGAAATTTTGTTCTCATTCAAACCATTCCTATACTACCATCATTTCTTTTTTCTAGGTGTCAGGATTAATTTAGCATTTTGCATTACTTAATCCCAGGCAGCCACTTGCCTAGCCAGGCTCTGAGCGATCTCATTGTTTCTTGGTCTGATCTTTGATGAGGGCTTGTGGCTCACAGAGGTATCATAATAAACCAGCTGTCACTGAGCTTTGTTCTGGGGGAGATTGTTTCTGCCCATTTAGAGTGACCAACTCTCCCAGTTTGCCTGGAATGTGTGCCGTTTTAGTACTAAAAGTCCTGTGTCTACTGAACTACTCCAGCTTCCTAAACTACTATATGGTAAAAACTCTCATATCATTATCACCATTGTGGGAAGGTAGAATTTTGCCAGGTATCTGAGGAGTCCCCCACTGCCCTTTCCCTTTGTAAAAGTATCCTAATATTTATTTCATCGAGAACGATCCTTTTCTCTTTTTGTTTTGTTGCTATCCAGGACAGAAGGACCTGGATTCCCTTTTATTAATTGGGAGGAATAAAAAAGCAAAGAAGTATGGTTTCTAAAAAAACGGGTTTAAGTAGGAATTTGCAAATTTTACCTTCCTTTTTCTGACTATGTAGCATATCTCCTGGAAGGGGCACCTAGATCTCAGCGTATGTTGCTTAAAGAAAATAGACAATAGTCACAGTCCATTAAAATCCCATCTGCCTCTGAAAAAGTCATTACTGGCCGAGTCAGGGGGTCTCAAGCTCATGTGGAGGGAGAGATCACCGACAGGTTACCCCCTCACAAGCCCTGTACCTGGCAGAGGGCACAGTCACCCTCTTGTTTTCCTACCAGTGCTTGTTACATTAAACCACGCTTCTCCCCAAATAGTTGTTAGTGTTAAACATTCATAATGCTATTGTGAATGGTGATGAAAAGAATAGAGGGCCCAGATATGTGGTTCGGGTGTTAACTGCTAGATTTAGAATGGGAGCGGCGGGTGGGTGTGGAAGAGGTCACTGGGACTTAGGACTTGAGTCAGACAGGGAGGGAACATGCTTCCCAGGGGAATGGGGTGTGGAAGGAAAACAGGGCTTAATGGAGGAAATTATTCATTGAGGGTACAGGCAGTTAGAAATTAAGACCAGAAAGCACAATTTGAAATACGGCTTGAGGAGCTATTAGGATTAGTTTTATCTTCATAAAATAGAAAACCCAAATAAAAGTAGTTTAACCCTTTGAGTAGTACAAACGTTCATGTACGTCACTCAAACGGTTAAAAAAAAAACCCTCACTACTCAAAGGGTTAAATAGAATAAAGGTTAATTTATTTATATAGCCCATAGTGGGTATGTTGATTCCATGATTGGTTGGGACTTCTATCTTCCAGCTTTGTCATCCTTATTAAGTGATGTCCATCCCCAACGACCTCATGGCCCAAGATGGCTGCTGAAACTCCAGCCATCATCTCTTAAGTTTTAGCCAGGAGGAAGTAGAAAAAGGTCAACAGGCTTTGTTTTGCAGCAGGATACACTTTTAAGTACTTTCCCAGAAGCTACACCCATGAGCTTGCATCTCACAGAATGTACCAGACTGACAGGGAAGCTGGGAAAAATGGTTTTGGCTTCCTAGAATAAAAGATTCTTCTGGAAAGGTAGATAAAGAGAATGAATGAGAAGGTAAGGCAACTAGCAATCTTTTCTAAATGTGATGAGGCAATAAATCCTTATGATTTAGCATGGGACATCTATGTTACTTGGGTTAACATCTAGATTCTATCACCTTACTAGCTCTATAATCAACCAGACATCTAACATTTCTAAGACACAGTTTCCTCACTTGTAAAATAAAGTAATCAAACCGCTCCTAAAGCTTTTCTTCTGTGTGTGTAAGTCAGATAAAAAACAAACAAAAAACCAAAAATATAGCTCTAGATTGCTCAGGACAGTGCTCAGCACACAGAGAGCACTCCAAAGCAGCAGCTAGTGCTATGACTTTGACAACCTTTATGTTTTTATAAGATAAACTCCATTCAAATAAATGTGTCATCCAAAAAGCGTGATTGAGGAGTCTCTAAGCCTACGTTGATAGCTACTTTTAAGTGTAATCCCCACAGAGCTAAATGATGTACATTGTCTGAATTCCCATATGAAGGAGTTTGGCCTGTTTGAGGGACTCTTCCATGAACTCGAGGGTATGTAGGTTCCCCGATCCCATTGCTGCTGACCTGGTAGAGATGGCAGGGCAGATGCTGCACTGACCACACTTAAAGAGCCAGACTGCCATGGGAAGTTCTGTGATTAGACCATCAGCCTTCGGACTTGTCTGCCTCACTCTAGGAATAACCCCTTCCTGTCCTGCTCTCCTTCTCTAGGATTCAGACCATTCTGCTTAGATCTTCAGCTCCTTCCACCTCCCTGGAAGGCTCTGGTTTCTACCTTTTGGTGGTTCTGATCTCTCCTTGGGCCTTGGGACACTACTTCATTATCAAATATAAGCAAGAAACTATACTCTAGTCTTCCTTTGGGAAATCACAATAGACATGACATAACAAACATAACATGAAGGCTCTAAGAAGTCCTACAAAGAATTGTTCATACTATTTGTTGGTCAAATAAGTTTATAAATATGATATATATGTTTGCTGGCTTATAGTTTGCATTGGGTGTGGGGGACAGGCTATAAACAGGCCCGGTCCTTAAGCCTAAGGTTTAGTTTTAAGGCTCAGCCTTTCCCACCCTTTTAATACTAATATCTTTCCAAAACTAAGCTTTTTCCCACACCCTTGACTGTTGCATGATGTGGGGTGGTGCACTCTCATGAGGAATCCATTATGCCTCAGATAAGTGACTTTGTATCAGAGAGTTTCTTGTTTGTATATTGGATTAAAGGTTTTGATTTCTATACTATAAAATGGGGTAGAGGAACCCATGCTGGAGGAGAGCAGAGAAAGGCTACGTGGAGGAGAGGAGAAGCAGCCAAGATGGCGGAGTGCTAAAGGAGAAGCCAGTTTGTGCAGAGAGAAGGAGATGGGGAACAGAGGTGAATAAGCCTGGTGAGCTAGAAACCTTTGATTCTAAGAAACTCTAATAAGTCAGTGGCTTTGGGAGCCCTGAATGGAAAGGGAAGTGTTTTCCTACTGTGTATATTTCTTGCCCGCTGAATGCAAGCTAGGATTAAGGCTAATGGCCCACCAGTTCTTGGCTCCATTGTTTCATTACCGTCTGTCCGAATCAAATGCGAACCTGCACGGGCCAGGCAGTTGTGATGGTGGCCGTGGCTACTGGTCTTACACTATTCAACTCAACTCAACATTTCCCACTTATTTCCTAAAACACCTTGACCTAGAGGTCAGCTACAGGAGCCTGTGTCCTGCATTTGTTACATTCGCTATAATTCCCAGTCAAATATGCTTTTTTTCTGATGTCTGGTTTTCTTGTTCCCTGGGGATCTCCTACTGAATATCTCTTTTTCAGCCAAGGAGATATCTTGAGTTTTAAGCCCATTTACAGATCTGAGATGATCACTATTTTTTTGGAAACCAATAAATGATGCACCACTTCCTAATGCCACTTATAAATTCTCCCTACCTCTTTATGTTCCCTGGGATGAGAAATGAGGTCATGCCTATGAAAAGTGCTTTATAAACCATTAAACACTGTATAAATGTTAGTCATTACTATTAGGGTGACTCCTCCACTGCTCGGCTCTCCTTCCCCGGCATGTGGCATTTTCAGAATTACAGTTTCATAATATAAAATAACTTAAAACTACACATATCATAACAGCCCTTTCTACAAGAAGGTACTTCTTGTCAGTGCAGTAAAAAGCTAACTATAAAATACACAACTGGTTCTCCACAGAGTGGGGAAAGAAAGAAGCGTAGGCATCACCCCTTTGCATCTTCCGGTTACCCCCAGACACACAAGAAACCATCCCAACAACACATCCCGACACTCAGAGCTGCTTCTTGCCTCTCTGGCCCCAAATCACTGAGGTCAGATTCTCCAGTTACCCATAAACTTCGCAGTGGCAATAAATCTGAAATCATCAGATTTCACAGTGACAGCCTTGTCAGGGTCCCTTCAAAACCAGGCCAGGAAATTCCAGCCAAGTCCTTGATTCACCTAAGCCCCCAAACAATGGACCCTTCCTTGTTTGTTTTGAGAAATTTGAGCTGTGGCTCCTCCTTTCCTTAACACCGCAGCAATTTTCAGAGGCACACCCAGCCAGACAGCACAGCCAGAGTTGGCGGGGGCTCAAGGGCAAGGTTTATGTTCATTTTGCTAACTTCTTTCCCATCTCTACTCCAGAGTAAACAGCAGAGAAGCCCAGGCCTCTCAAACCTAAGTAAATCAGCCACAACTGAAAATATCTGGCTAAGTCAGACACAAAAGGACAAACATTGTGCGATTCTACTACCTAGAATGGAAAATTCACAGAGACAGAAAGTAGAAGAGAGGTTGTCAGGGGTGGGGGGTGGGGAGGTAGTATTCAATAGGTATGGAGGTTTTTGTTGAGAATTACAAAAAACTCTGAAAATGGATAGTGGTGATGGTAATTGTGTGCATATGCTTAATGCCACTGAACTATACAGTTAAAAATGGATAAAATGGCAAATTTTGTTTTTATACATTTTACCACAATAAAGCAGCAATGACACCAATAAAATATTTGGTATCAGCTCTCCTAACATGGTCTCCATCCCTGGGGACACCCAACTGTGTTGTGTAGTAGAGTTGTGATTGCAGGAGGGAGAATAAGATGGACTGAATCTTCAGTTTTGGCCACTGGGCCCCACAAAAGTGCCCAGCCGCAGTGCAGCTCAAAGTGCCTCACGGCCCCGGGAGAGCTCCTGTAGGTTTGAGACATAAACAGAATGTCTCATCTCATCTTTTCAAACATATTTCTTAAGTCTTAACATAGCTTGAAAAATTCTTTTCTTTTGACAGAGAGGGGTTAGAAAGTGTTGAAAAGATTTCCTGTTTAAAGGGCCTCCCTTAGTCAGGTGCTCCATGACAGAAAGGTTCAGGATTACAGAAAGCCAATTTTGAGAAGGTAGAAATAGAATGGAGGCCCTGGCCAGTTTGCTCAGTGGATAAATCGTCCGCCTGGCTTATGGACGTCCCAGGTTTGATTCCTGGTCAGGGCACACAAGAGAAGCGGCCATCTGCTTCTCTCCCCCTTCTCTATCTCTTTCCCTCCCACAGCCAGTGGCTCGATTGGTTTAAGCATTAGCCTCAGGTGCTGAGGACAGCTTGGTTGATTGGAGCATTGGCCCCAGACAAGGTTGCTAGGTGGATCCTGGTCAGAGCTCATGCGGGAGTCTGTCTCACTATCTCCCCTCTTCTCATAAAACAAAACAACAACAAACAAACAAATAACCAGAATGGATTCTACTCCAAAGATTTTTTAAAAGATTTTATTTATTCATTTTTAGAAAGAGAAAAGAGAGGAGAGAGAGAGAGAGAGAGAGAGAGAGAGAGAGAAGGGGGAAGGAGCAGAGAGCATCAACCCCCATATGTGCCTTGACTAGGCAAGCCCAGGGTTTCAGACCGGCGACCTCAGCGATCTAGGTTGATGCCCTTATCCACTGTGCCACCACAGGTCAGGCTTTAAGACAAGTTTTCTGAAGTCTTTCGTTTAATTGGAAAAAATGAGAGAGAAAGAGTAACAAATTGGTGGCTAGAACTGAGGCTGCAATTAAGGCAGTGGCCTCTAGGTGGCACATGCACCATAATAAATACCAGAGAAGAGAGAATCTCATTTGCAAATTGAGCTTCAAGACTCAGTTCAGAAGCGGGGGAACTTTTATAAATAAGTACTCCACCTCAGCTGAAATACAACCTCCAAATCCAAACCTTCTGGATCCAATTTAAAGATGGCAGAGTTTTGCTCATCTTGATGACAATAGTGGGGAAGACATCTCATCTACCTGAGGATCATGGAGCTGTCAGGAGAGGGAAGTAACATGTGATCATGGAAATGTTCAGCTCTGAGAAGACCATTATTGCTCCTGAGAAAGTGTCATTTGGTTTTCCAAATACAGTGATAGAAGGGATGATGCTCTCAGCTGTCAAGTGAGAATGTATTCAGTCTGCTCAGCTCCTGGAGTGGGATTTTCCCCTCCCCTTTTCAAGCCTGAACCATCTCAGCAAATGCCGAAGTGAGCAGGAGATGAAACCAGAGGTCAACAACTTGGAAGGCAGGGCAGGAGCCAGGAAGAGGAGGAGGGGCCATTCTTATTTACACAAACAATTAACAGGCACACATGCAAACCCGGACAGGGACAGATTTGATAATAACCTGGATAATGAAGCAATCCATTGCTGCAGAGAACATAGCAAGCAGCATTCACCCTCAGTGCCAGGGGTTAATTCAATTTTTCTCCATTATAGCACAGAGCTGCGAGGGGTCAGTTATTTCACCTTTGCTGAACGGGGCTATTCATGACCGTGCAAACTGTGAGCACTTAGCCAATCAGTCATACACATTTATGAATCTGACTCGAGGCTATGGCAAGATATGGGGAAAGCAGAAACTACATCAGCCTTTAGGAAGCTGTAGTATATTCTAGGGCATTATTCATTATGGTAGCCACAGTCACATGTGGCTATTAAAATTAAAACTAGTATTAAAATTCAACTCCTAAGTGGTGCTAGCCACATTTCAAATGCTCAGTTGTCACAGGTGACCAGTAAAGAGCATATTGGACAGCACAACAAACATTTCCATCATTTCAGGGAGTTCTGTTGGACTGTACTGTGGCATTTTGGACACTTAGGGGAACAAAGGTGGGAGTTCCCTGGGAGCAAATCAATGGGAGGAAATAGAGGCTCCTCATGCTGAGTCTTTTAGCCAGTCAAGGTCTGATGATGAACTACTCCAGGGTTCAGAAGCATCCGGGGGATGGTCTTCACACTAATACAGTAACTGTGTTTGGGCAATGGTGGTGGGGTGGTGGTTTAGTTATTTAAATAGAATTTCAATGGATTTAGAAGCATACTTTCTAGCCTATAGCCCGCATATGTGATTCATTTCCAGTCTCATCTGTGATGTTCTCCCCTACCTGTCGCCTTGAGACACTGAGATTGTAGTCGGTGCCAAGGGCTGGAGTAAGTGCTTTCACACATCTCATTTCATCTTCACAATCTTCTGTGAAATGGGTACTTTTATTGGACTTGCTACCTCCTTAAGCTTCCTCATCCAACCCTCTCTCCTTTTTCCCCAGATCCTGGCCTTCCGGGAGGCAGGTGCCATTCCAGCTCCAGTGCCGCTTGCTCCCAGAAGAATCATTTGCCATTGATAGGCTGGGATCCCAGCTCTCTCCCAATCAGGGTATGTATGGCGGTCTCATTGCCACAGCAATGAGTTTAGAAATGGCACGTGACTTCTTGAGCCTATAGGAAATAGGAGGAAGTTAGCCAAGCATTTCTGGAGAAATAATAAACTCTCTCTTAAGAGATAGTTACTAGAGAGAGTCGCCCTCTCTCTCCTGATCTTGCATGTGCACATAAGGCCTGCACTGCTGTTTCTCCTCTGCTCAGCCTGTGACAGAGCAGATAGCCCGATAATAGAGAAAGGGAACAGCCCAGGCTGAGCTGCTGCTGGTCCTCTGGTCCTCAGTGATATCAGCCATTCAACCCCTGGATTGTTCGAGCTTTGAGAGTTAGATTTTCCATGATTTGCAGACCTGGAACCTCAAACGATAACCCCAACCTGCAGATAATGAAACTTGGGCTAAGAGAACTTTAATGAGTTGCCCATTCACCTCGCTAGTGAGAGGCCGAGCCAAGACACCCTTACAGAGAGATGCTCTGGACCCCAAAGCACATGCTTCCTTTTTCCATCATGCTGTTCCTTCTCTACATGAACAATGGTCTGTGTTTCAAAAGATCTGGGAAGAAACTGACAAGAAAAACTGACAAGAACCAAGAAATGACATCTTAAGGGCTGCAAAAATGTTACCTGAGTATGCTCTGACTGCCAGGCTTCTGCAGGCACACACAAACCACATGCAAACTTTCAAAATGTGTGGGCAGTAACTCGTGGTGGTCCTTTCTGTTTATTGTTCTTTCCAAAGGCTCTTAGGAAACTCTTCATATCTGGTCTTTTTTATTATTATTATTATTATTTTAGAATGCGTGGGAAGCTTCTAGACAGACCTGCTGAAGTCCATCCCTTTAGCAGCTGAATTAAATTAAGTGTCTTGGATCTTGGTGAGGGCTCAGGAAAGTGAGCTCCCAGGCAGCAGGCCTCACCAGCCCTTTGTTTCATCTTGTCTGTGAGGGTATGGGGTGTGTGCTGGGGAACCAGCAGGTGACTCAGCTTCCCTCAATGCTGGGAAGCTATGGCCAGTGCCCTAGAGACATTCTGCAATTCTTCTGGATTCATTCAATACCTGGAGTGCGGCAGGGGTGGGGTGGGGTGAGGATGGTGGGAGCTTTGCTGTGTGTGATTCCCTCCTTGTTATCTCCTTGTCACTCTCATAGTGTCTCTCAGCTCTCTCCTCCAATGATGCAGTTGACCTTACCATTTATTTACTTATTTAAATTGGACTTATAGGAGTGACATTAGTTAATAAAATTATATAGGTCCTCCTGACTGGTGATGGCACAGTGGATAGAGCTTCAACCTAGGACACTGAGGACCCAGGTTTGAAAGCCCCAGGTTACCAGCTTGAGGACAGGCTTATCTAGCTTGAGCGTGGGGTCACTGGCTTGAGCGTGGGATCATAGATATGACCCCATGGTCGCTGGCTTAAACCCCACCCCCACCCCCTCGGTCAAGGCACTTATGAGAAGCAATGAATGAACAACTAAAGTGATGCAACTACAAGTTGATGCTTCTCATCTCTTTCCCTTCCTATCTGTTTGTCTCCCTCTCGCTTAAAAAAAATTATATAGGTTTCAGGTATACAATTCTGTAATATATCATCTGTACATTGCCCTGTGTGTTCACCACCCCAAGTCAAGTCTCCTTCCTTCACCAATTGTCCCCCCTTTACCCTCTTTTACCTCTCCCACCCCCTTTCCCTCTGGTAGTCACCATACTGTTGTCTATAGACCTTACCCTATAATGAAGGTTGTGATCCCTGTAAATATTGCATTAAACACATAGGGACTGGATCAGCAGAGAGATTTCCTAGTAGAAAGGTCACAGCTGAAAGGCATCATCCGCGCCCCCCCTGCACCGCTCAGCAGGGGCTCTGGAGGAGAAGCCTCAGGGGAGGCAGAGGCGCCTTCTCATAAACACGCACTGAAACATGGGACCCGCATCCGCACACTCCTGTTGTTGCAGTAAACAGGCGCACTAACTTAAACAATGCTGCCATTGAGAACTTGTAGCTTTGCTCTGGCAGAAAGGGCACTTCACACCCAGAATCACCAACCTAAAAAAAAAAAAAAAAAGCTTCTTTTGATGGTTAAGCCTAATGGTGGAGTTGTTAGACATCTAAAGCCACAAGGAGTTTTTCTCCCTTATCCACACTCTGAGTTTACTATTTTTGAAACGTTTATTATTATTATTATTATTATTATTATTATTAAAGTAACCACCAGGTCTGATTTTTCTCCAAATAAAAGACTAGGGGTTACCAATCATGGTTGGCCACTGGGATGGTCCTGAGTAGGATGAACTGTCCCTAATGATGGGAAGTGAGGTAGATCTCTGGTGGCCTCTGCTTCCCCTCGTGGCACCTGCTGGCCTCTCGCCCAGGTATCTGGTCCCCTTCTTGATCTGCAGTCTAATGCTCTACCCCTGAGCTATATATACCCCTGCTGGGTTGGTCCCCTTCTTATTCTCAGCCAAGGTTTCTACTTCCCCTACAAAGCTGCCTGGCTGGTGAAACCCAGTTTTTTGGCTGAGCTGGCGACAAAGCTCATCCCAAAGACCTGAGGGGAAGCAGACAATGTGACTCCAGATATGCCACTTTGGTGTGTGGATTATTTTAAGCTGAAGACAATCAAGGCCCAAAAGATTCAGGAAGAGCTCTTTATCTCCCCCTTAACTGCCTAAAAGTTTTAGATAGAAGGTGCGGAAACAAACTATTACCAAAGATAATGACAAAAAATGTGGGTCAGATGGGGTAAGCTGGGGAGAGCTCAGACCAGCCTGTTTGCTCCAGGTCCCCTGTGTCTCACTGTCTCTGTGTGCTATGACAGACATTTCTTTACCAAACAGTTGCTCTTCCCATCATCCTGTGAATTGTTTCCCTTCCCTCTGAAGCTTCAGATTCCTAACCAACCCCATCTCCTTAGCTCAGGATGGCACATAAGCCTCAATTGCCTGACTGCCTTTGAACCTCTCATGTCTGTGTGAGGATCTTGTACATATGAAATTAAATTTGCTTTTCTTATGACTCTGTCTTATGTCAATTTAATTAATAGACCTTCCAGAAGAACCAAGAAGGGGAGAGGAAAAAATTTTCCTCCACTGCAATCCCGTCGACGCAGAGCTCTGCTGGGGGGTTCCATGGAAGTCCGGTGTGAGTGAGGGCCCAGACTTCAGAGGGGTTCAGGCTGAGCTGAGGCACCTGGCAGGAGAAGAGCAGAGGTAGGCTGGGGGAAAGAAGTGAGGGAGTGTCTGTAAGCACAGGCTCGGGAGTCAGGCGGGCCTGGGTTTAATCCGGCATTTACTACAGTCACTTGGGCAAGTTATTTAACTTCTCAGAGCCTCAATTTCCTCATCCTCACAAAGGTGTTGCTTAGGATGAGCTGAAGAAATGCAGGTATCTATGGAGACAGAGAGTGGATTAGGGGTTGCCAGGGGCTGGGGGAATTGGGAATGGTTGCTAAAGGATATCAGGTTTCTTTTTAGGGTAATAAAAATATTCTGGAGTTAGACTGTGATGATGGTTGAACAACTTTGTGAATATAGTAAAAGCCACTGAATTATATACTTTAAAAGGGTAAATTTTAAGGCGTGTGAATTATTTTTTTAAAGAGTAGAGTAAAAGGAATACATATAAAATGGCATAGCATCCAATCTGAAATTCTACTGTCAAAAAATGGTAGTGAGTCTGACCAGGCGGTGGCGCAGTGGATAGAGCGTTGGACTGGGCTGTGGAGGACCCAGGTTTGAGACCCCGAGGTTGCCAGCTTGAGCGCAGGCTCATCTGGTTTGAGCAAGGCTCACCAGCTTGAGCCCAAGGTCGCTGGCTCGAGCAAGGGGTCACTCGGTCTGCTGTAGCCCCGGTCAAGGCACATATGAGAAATCAATCAATGAACAACTAAGAAACTGCAACAAAGAATTGATGCTTCTCATCTCTCTTCCTTCCTGTTTGTCTGTCCCTATCTGTCCCTCTCTCTGACTCTTCCTGTCTCTGCCACAAAAAAAAAATAACCACACACACACACACACACACACACACGATAGTGAAAGTTACTATTATGGTAGTAACTGACAGGATCCACTCTTTTTTTTTAATTAATTTTAATAGGGTGACATTAATAAATCAGGGTACATATGTTCAAAGAAAACATCTCCAGGTTCTCTTATCATTCAATTATGTTGCATACCCATCACCCTAAGTCAAATTGTCCTCTGTCACCTTCTATCTGGTTTTCTTTGTGCCCCTCCCCTCCTCCTCTCCCTCCCCTCCCCCTCTCCCTCCCTCTCCTCCCTCCCCCCACCCCGTAACCACCACACTCTTGTCCATGTCTCATAGTCCCATTTTTATGTTCCACCTATGTATGAAATCATGCAGTTCTCAGTTTTTTTCTGTTTTACTTATTTTACTCTGTATAATGTTATCAAGGTCCATCCATTTTGTTGTAAATGAGGATCCACTCTTAATTAAATCCTATTGCAAGGAATAAGAATAAAGAATAGGTATTTTCCTAGGGAGTCCATTTAATTTGAAGACTTATGGGTAAAGGCTATTATTTAATTTGTAAATAATTAAAACATTAGCCTGACCAGGTGGTAGCACAGTAGATAGAGCATTGGACCGGAACACAGAGGGTCCAGGTTTGAAACTCTGAGATCACCGGCTTGAGCATGGGATCATAGACATGACCACATGGTCGCTGGCTTGAGCCCAAAGGTTGCTGGCTTGAGCAAGGGCTCACTCACTCTGCTGGAGCCCCCCAGTCAAGGCATACATGAGAAAGCAATCAATGAACAACTAAGGAGACTAAGGAGCCTTAATGAAGAATTGAGGCTTCTCATCTCTCTCTTTTCCTGCCTGTCTGTCCCTACCTGTCTTTCTCTCTGTCACACACAACACATGATAATTAAAACATTTTTATATTAAACAAATAAACATGGAGAATGCAAAATATGTATGAAGTAGGAAGATCTATGGATTTAAATAACTTCCTAGCTTGAGAAGGACCCTGGGGTACATGTTACACTTGTCTCACATTAGGGTTACTTCTTTGAACAATTTTGGGTGTTTTTTTTTTCATTAATTGCTGAGAATTGAGGCTCTGGGTCTGTTTTACCCAGTCCCTGTACAGATCAGCATAGTGTGAACCTAACCCTGAGCATTGTGACATTGATCACCAAGAGTCTCAGCAGGGACTCCTCAGTGGGGTTGGCCTGCAGAGAGCCTGGCCACCCTCCATCGCTACCGCTGCCTTCATCTTCCTCAGCTCAGACTCTGAAGAACTAAACAGAGAGGACTTGCATGGAGAAATGGACACACCCAAATGTCTCCAAGTTTTGGGCAACAACAACTCAGAGATCCAGGAATTAGGTGTTTGGGAGAACATGGTCCGCTCCAAGCATTAGGTTTCTTTTTTTTTCTTTTTGGTATTTTTCTGCAGTGAGAAGTGGGGAGGCAGAGAGACAGACTCCCACATGTGCCCAACCAGGATCCACCTGGCAAGTCAACTAGGGAGCGATGCTCTGCCCATCTGTGCCGTTGCTCTGTTGCAACCAGTCATTCTAGCACCATGATGGCGAACCTATGACATGCATGTCAGCACTGACACACATAGCCATTTTCAATGACACATGGCCACATACCAGAGAAGTATGGGGCTACATGCTGAGAAGGATGTTTCATCCTTGGCTCCTGCAGGGCCAGGTGCAGTAGCCAAGGATAAAACATTTGCTGTAGTGTAGACACTCTGTGCCGGAGGTCTGTAGGCCAAAACAACAGAACTTCGTCACAGAGCATCTAGTTCTGGGACTTCTGATTAGGCTGTTTTTCTCAGAGTGACACACCACCCGAGTTATGCTCATTTTTTTGGTGAATTTTGACACACCAAGCTCAAAAGATTGCCCATCACTGTTCTAGCGCCTGAGGCAGAAGCCATGGAGCTATCCTCAGCACCTGGGACCAACTTTGCTCCAATGGAGCCTTGATTGTGGGAGGGAAAGAGAGAGATAGAAAGAAGAGGGGGAAGGGTGGAGAAGCAGATGGGCACTTCTCCTGTTTGCCCTGGCCGGGAATTGAACCTGGGACTTCTACAAGCTGGGCCAACTCTCTACCACTGAGCTAACTGGCCAGCACCAAGCGTTGTGTTTCTTTATATCCAATCACCACAGGTGAAAGGTTAGCAGAGTTCAAGATGGAATCTGCTGATCAGAGACTTCCGGGCTTGCATGTCTTCCTGTGACTGCTGGACTAATGTCATTGGAATCTTGTGGTTTTCATTTGCTCATCACTAATACCCTAAGTAGTTGCCTTACCCACCCCAGGAGAGATTCCACCCTGTAAATACACCCCCAGTGGTCTTGCTATCTCTTACTATAAAGCAGCTCTGATGCATATAAGGGGGAGAAACTGAAAGAGGAACGGTGTTGGATCTAAAATGAGATTCCAACAAAAAGTGATCCTTTAAGTAACTATTAGTGAAAGGCAGATTGAGTTTGGTTCAGAACCACATTATCTATCATGCACTATTTCTACTGAAGAATTTATTGATCTTGTGGGATTGAGATTGAGCCATGTCTCCCTTCCAGAGAGGCGACTAAGAGGCACTGTGATTACCGGAGGAGATTTGGGTGGTGTCCCACCTGTTCCCTCAGGCCCAGAGTGATCACTTGAGATATTGTCTGGCTTTGTGGTTCTGTCAGCTGGAAATTCACTGCAACAACATTCATTGGAAAACCGAATATAGAACAAGAAGGCCTTGTTGGACTTTATGCTGAGGGATTTAGTCTCTGCAGTCCTAACATTCCTATAATAAGACTGTGGCACGGTTTCAGGGCCTGGCCCCAAGCACGGGCTGGAGCCTGACACCCTGTGTGTGTGTGTAAGAAAAAACTCCACTGGGAGAGATGTGGACTGTCACTGTAGAAGCTGCACCGAGACTGGGGGCCTCTCCCTCAGGCCTCTGTAATGCCAGTGGCCACCATCACGGCCAGGCAGGTCCACACTGGATTCGGGCAGATGGTAGAAAAACTACAAAGCCAGAAAGCATTGGGCCATTTCATTTAATAAAGTCTCACAATGGTGGACAAGCACACAGGCAGGGGAAACTGCCTCTCAGGCAAACAAACAGCAAAATGGCCCCTCAGTGGTGGGCAGGCAATCGGTGCATCCACAATCCCAGAACGCAAGCACCCCTAGCCTTACATAGGCCACACACACATGGTGCTGCCACGTGCTCACACACTAATCAGGCAAAGTACTTGCAGCCAGTAAACCAGCAAGCAAACCCAACACAACTGCCCCACAGCCTTCATTTGAGATGGGGCTTTAGAAATGTTGCCTTCTATTTTTCTCTTATCTCTTCTTCCTCAATAAAGGCCAGTTCAGGTGTGTCTGCCTCGGAGAGCCAGTCTCCATGCAGAGCAGCATAGGGTAAAATGGACCACGACTTCCTCCACCCAGGACACCACTCTGCCCGGGAGTTCCGTCCCCAGTTCTGGATCCTGGCTCAGTCAATCAAGTCCCCCTGTTTCCATCTCAGGTCTGTCTTGCCCTGGTTCCCAAGAAGTTCCTATTCTTCCACCCCCACTCTGAAGCACCCACAGGCCAGCTGCCTTCTTACCAACCACCGCACATGGGCCATGAGGATAGATGGCTGCTGAACTGCACAGAAGCAATGCCAGCTGCAGTCATACGAGGCAGACTCTGTTTGGTTTTCCTCTGTGGCTCCAAAGCCTGGCACAGAGAAGGGCACCCTACAGGTGGACACCAGACAGAGGGGATAATAGGGAGAGAGACTCGATCCTTAGGATCATGGCAGCCACCTTGGATAGAACCAGAACTTGTGGGCCAGGGCATGCTCTCTGGAGCTTGGTTCTGGTTTCTCTTTCCTGATATTGGAACTGTGTCAGGAAAAGCAGCTGCCCTCTGGGTGTGGGCACTCCCTCTGCGTCACCAGCCTCACCTGTCAGGAACACTGATGGAGCTTTTTTTTTTTTTATCACCCAGTTGCTTATTTATGATATTAGTCATAAACACCTTGACCCTGAATGCCCAGACTATGCCAACCTAACCATTCTACTAGGAGATGAGGCCTTTGTTACCTGTTCTGTCTGGATCTGATGGGTCCCTGTCCATTGACCTGACAGAATCACAGGCCCCCCTGGTGCCCCAGCCTCATCTCCCATCTATGAAGCACTCTGGAGGCAGAGCCGCTGTGGTATGGTCCTGCTCCACCATTCACTCCCATGTGATCTCAGACAAGTCACTCAAACTCTCTGTTCCTGGGTTGTCTATCAAGTGGCATTTTAGTACCTACCTGATAAAGTTGTAATGGGGATTAATAAATTAATAACATGATGTGTGCAGAACAATACTCAGAAAGTGTCAGCTGTTGCTATTCACAGTAGAAGCAGCATTATGGCTCCATGTGTCCCGGTACAGCTACGGAGAGAGCTAACCGCAAGCTACCTTCTAGAGCAGAGATGGCTGCTGCTGCTTGGAGCGAGCCAAACTAAGGGTGAAATGTGACCCTCACCATGAATAAACTCATGGCTTGCTTCTTGCTAATCTAAGGACAGATATTCCCAAAAATATCCACCCTGTCCCCGTTCCCATCAGGATTGAGAGTGGCTTTAAGAGAGTTGAGGCCCTTTGGCTTTGGGGTGGCTGCCACTTTACCAGCCTCCCTATGAGGTCCTGGCTGGGGGCTGAATGCCTGGCTCTCTGGCCATGAGGTGCACCTGATGGGGTTGCCTTTGCTCCCCAGGTGGCAACTATGTGGCTTCCTTAGAGAAAAATTATGTGGATATCCCCACCTAGTGACTCCTGATGTCTTTCCAGCAAAGGAGAGAATGAAGAAGTGGAGAAGTCTGGTCACTTGCTCCATTCAACTCTGCAGCATGTGACATCTGCTAATCTTTGGCTGAAACCCACTAGCTGATGGTCCACTGTCCACTGACTGTCTTCCTTGGCAACTGAGGTTCTCTCCCAAGTTTCCTTCTATCCTTTCTTTATGTCTATGAATTCAAAACTTTGGAGTTATTCTGGGGGTAGGGAAACACGTCACCATCCTGTCCCGGACTTACTGAACTCTAGTTTACGCAGGTGGAGCCCAGCCCCCCACTCTAATTCTGAGGCTCTTCTCTGCTGGAAAGCCATGACTTTGGGGGCATCATGTGGCCTTAGGGGTCTGGAGCCAGATGGTCATTTAGTACTGCTGACCCTTGAACAGCTAGGGGTGCTGACTGCCCATTCAGTCTAAAATCTACATATAACTTAAGTTAGCCCTCTGCGTATGCAGGTTCCCACCTGCTGTTAAACCCTTGAATGATGTTGGGTTAAATTGAGGGTCAACTGAACTGAGTGGGTCAACTGAAAAATATCCTTGTGTAAATGAACCTGCACAGTTAGCAGGTTCTGTCCAAAGGCGGTCAAACTAGCATTTTCTATCCCAATTCTCATTTTCTGAGAACTGTCCAAGGAAGTCAATAATTGGATCCAGATGAAAACTGTGTCCCCCTCTTTAGTAGCTGAATCGGGTTCCATGTTGCATAGTTTCCCAGTAGCTTTTGCAGGGCCTTGTGCTGAGATGGGTGAGTGTTTGGGTTAAGGTGTGCTCTGGTCCAAATGGCAGAGCAGGATGGAGCTGAGAAGGAACCCACTGGCCTGGCTGGGAGGCGGAGCTAGAGCCGCAGCAGGTAGATCATTAACCTAGGCCCAGGAGATGTTCCTGGTGGGTGCTGGACATGTTGCCATGGAGGAATGGAGATGACACTATGGTTCCAGCCTAAAGAGCCTTGAGGCATGGCAAAGGAGCCTGGCCAGCGCCTCCAGCACACAGCTCACTGATGCTGTTTAACAGCCTCAGGCACATGTGAGAACAGGAGGCTGAGCTGCTTCCCTGCAGGCTCCCTCTACGAACAGCTGCGCTGGTAATCTGCAGGCGTTCTGCTGGAAAGACTTCAGGCCAGGGAGGCAGGTGGGCTCAGGATTCAGAGTATGAACACAGCTCTGAGAATAAAGCTCTTACTGGGGCAGGGCTGGCGGGCAGCTGTGAGAAGAGCCCAACAAAACCCTCCTCAGGGTATTTCAGGGGACAGGGGACAGGAGCCTGCAAGGGCTAAGGGCCACACACCCATCACTCTTTCAATATAGAATTTCATAATCTCATAAACTATTGGTGGGGCAGATGGACAGTGAGGACTAATTGACTGTGAGTTGCCTTATTATGTCACCAGACAAATCAGAAGCCTGTGCTGCTACTCTGACCCTGTCAGCCATGTCAGTAGACAAGGGTGGACACTCCCCGGTTTCCAAGGCTGAAGTACCCCTACTGCTACTGTTTGACTTGTCTCCTCTAGGCTTGCTGTAGGAAAGGTTTGTAACGGTTATATGCAAAAGCAGGCGAAGTACTTGGACAAAAAACCTGGTCTGTGCAGGTGAACACACCAGCTGTGTGCTCTGCTCTGAGGCGGGCCTGCCCCACCCAACCAGGCTCCGTCTGGGATCAGCGAGGCCTCTGGGCTGCAGAGAAGAGAGCGCCTGACATGGCACGGTGGTGAGAACACCCAGAGTTGAGCCCTTCTCTTACAACCCTGGCTAAGACATCAACATTTTTTCCTCTTAGCCTATGTTGTCATCTGGAAATGTGAGAAGCAGAGCTACTGTGGTGTTCTGGGAGATTAACTAGACAATGCAAAAGCACTGTATTAGCTGACACTGGCTAAAATGCTCATAGAAATTTCTGGCTTCAACCATGGCTTCATTTAGGGCCATACGAATGCCAGCAGGATCTGCCCCCTTGGACTTGCTTCCCCTGGGTTGGCCCTGTTCCCAGATCTTTCTGGCAGCTTTGGCCCCAGACTCACACTATTACAACACCACACCATTACAATCTCACACCAGTACTTCACACACCAGTACATCACACTAGTACATTGCACAAATACATCACACCAGTACACTACCACACCACTACATCACACCAGTACAACATCACACTACTACAACGTGTAGGGCAACAGAGAAAACTGTGCGCCCACGGCCCAGCATCTCGGTAGAGTCCTGAGATTCACTCTGTCTAGCCCAGGTCAGGTCACCTGCCCACTCTTGAACCAACAAATGTGATAGGGCACTGAGTGCATGGATCCACCTCTCTCACTTTCACCACCCATCAAGTGTTCACTGAGCACCTACTATGTGCTAGGCACAAATGTATACCCTGTGGGCATTGCAGGGACAAGACAGATCAGACCCCCTATTGGGGCTTACTTACTAGTAGATGAGACAGGAAACAAACAAGTACATTGTATAAAATGAAAATCAGGCAATGATGAGAACTATTGAAAAAGAAACAAGAAAGCAGATTAACATGGTAGAGAGTGGTGTGAGGCAGGGTGAAGTGCTGGTCAGGGAAGAGCTTTCTAAGAAAGTGACATGGGAGTAAAGACCTGAATAAAACGAGAACTGAACTTGTAAGAACAGAGAGCAGAATGAGGGTTACCAGGGCTTTGGTTTAGGGTACAAATTTACCATAGTGATGAGTAAGTTCTGGACATCAAATACATAACATTGTGGTTATAGTCAACAATGCTGTATTAGAAACCTCAGAGTTGCTAAGACACCAGATATGAACTGTTTTCAATATAAAAAATAAGTGATAAACATGTATGGCCCCTGCCGACTATGCCAGTTGTATGGCCAGGGGCCGCCATTGTGGCCATGCCCATGCAGGTTCTCATTGAATTCAGGCAGACGGTAAAGAAATGGCGGAGTCAGGGGATAATGTGTCATTCTGTTTATTGGTGTCTCACCAAGACAGGCAAGCCACAAGAAAATCCAAGGGAAAAGCACAAAACCTGCTTTTCCCATGGAGGGCAAGGGATCAGGGAGGCCTTTGTAATGCTGATAGCAGGAACCAAGAGAGCAAGTTCCTGGTCTGTTACCATTTTATTGTGTAGAAATCAAAACCTTTAATCCAATATACAAACAAGGAAGTCCCCGATACAAAGTCACTTATCTGAGACATAAATGGGATTCCTCATAAGAGTGCATCACCCCCTATCATGCAACAGTCAAGGATGTGGGCAAAAGCTTAGTTTTAAAACTAAGCCTTAGGCTATAACGACTTTGCCAGCTTACAGCCTATCCCTCACACCCAAAACGAGCTAACCTATATGTCATATTTACAAACTTATTTGACCAACACATGATAAAGATCTTATTTATTATCATGTATCAAACCAACATGCTGTACACCTTAAATTTACAGTGGTATATATCAATTATAGCTCAATAAAAAATAAAAGATACACATATGAAACAGGTAACAACACAAAACCTCTTTGCTGCTGTGGGGAGAGGGCTGGGGGAAGCAGGCCAGACAACGTGGCCGAGACAAGGGGTGTTGGCAGTACTCAGGATAATTTAGGTGTGAGTTCCAACTCTGGGAGCAGAAGCCCGTGACCTTCCCAAATGGAATGTGGGGGCTTTTGGCCGAAGTGGTGGGGCTAGATGGGGGTGGACAAAAATGCAGGATCGTGGCATTATTTTGACTGCTTATAGTTTCACAGAGCTTTTTATCTTGGATCTTTATTTTCACCATCAGTAGTCTTTTCCGGGTTGGGGACTTGCACCTGCAATCTTGTTTCCTTCCCCTAAGACCTAGAAGTACTGGGAGAATTTAGAGACAATGTGGTCCAACTCCGACCTCTTTACAGATGAGACTCCTGAGACTTTGCAGGATTCCAGAAAAAATTCTGGGATCCTGCAAAGTCCCCCAGCTAATCAGAGCTGGAACTCTCCCATGCTCAGTGCTGGCTTCCTTCATGGAACAAAAGCTCGATTTAGGGCACTGCCAAGGACTTGTGGGGATGACGGGAGAGGGTTTAACGCTCCTGCAGTCTCCCTCAATGTCCCCAAAATAACCAGTGTGCTCAATAAACACCCTGCTGCCACCCCACTGCCACCTCCAAGGCCCCATACAGAAATCCTGGAGTCACTACTAGGCTCGGTTACCAGCTTTTTGTCAGCAACTTTGATGAGAGTCAAACGTCCAGGCTATAAAAGAGAGGCACACAGATGGGAAACACTAGGGTAGTGCCTTATTTTTATTTTAATTGTAGAGGAAGCTGCTTTTAAGAAGTGCAGGCTTTCCATCCCTGCTGGGAGAGCTGCCAGTGGACAGGCCACTGCTCCCGCACCAGGGGGACACACGTTAGCCTTTGCAGAAGCAGAGCTGCAGTTCGGCTGCCTATAAAGCAGGAAGCACTTGGCAGCTCTGCAGGACGGGTAGCAGGCAGGGACGGTCCGAAACCCTCCCGCAGACCCTGGGAGTGTGCTTGGCCGGCCTCCCCACTGGACAGGGAGGCCTGGACAACTTGCTTCGGCACTCAGGGTCTAGCACGGTGCCTGACACTCAGGAGGGATCCATGTATACTAGGTGAGAGCAGGGCCAGAGCAGCTTCCTGGGCAATAAATAGCATGTGTCCTCTGGGTAGTCTCCTGGGTGACTGGGGGTGCCAGATGTCTCGAGAGCAGAGATGGGTTAAGCGATCTGCGGCTCCTGCCAACAGCACTGCAGTGGAGAGTCCCTCCCCTCTATTTTTCCATGTGGTTTTAATTTTCTTCTAAGAAAAATAATCCAGCTCCTCTTTAATCAGTAATCGCTACGGTCAGGAGAAGCCGCCACAGTGCCGATGGGAGTGGTTAGCGGGTTTAATCATGAGAATGCCAGGCTGTCCCCTCCGAGTCGGGCAGAGAAGTGACGCCGTGGTTGGCTTTCCTTCCCCACCAGCTGGCTGCTGGCTCTGTGTCCGTGTGGTGCTGAGGGGACAGGCAGGAGCATAAATAACCAGCAACGCGATCCATGCCAGCGTAGGGGTGTCGATGGGAGCTCTCTCCACACGACACAGGCCGGAAGGGCAGCATCTCTGGGTGACGCAGAGCGGTGGAGAGGGGGCCTGAGGAGGAGCAGGCAGAGGCCCGATTTCCACGGTGGCCCTCCTGGACTGATCAAAGGCATTCTTCCTCGTGGGCCGGGAAACAAAAACAAATGTGCTGGAGCAGGGTGCTCACGGGGGAGGCGTGGCAGGGGAAGAGAGCCAGCAGAGGCTGTTGTGGCTTAATCTGGGGGAGGCAGTGAGAGAGGGGAACCTAGGGTTCTGGCTCTCTAGTTATGACTTTAGCAAGGAAGGGACTGTGGGTCCCTCACCCACATTCCCATTTCCTGCTCTGACTTTAGACCGAGGCATGGGGCCGCCCCTCTGGGTTGGCACAGGCAATGGGCTACAGGGTAATGCTGTTCATGCAACTGGTAACCAGGAGGGTGCTCTTGCCACAAAAGGGGAAACACAGCACGGCATGGGTAAGGCACGTGAGTGCCCACACTGGAGGCTGTAGCCAGTGCATCCTTCAAATGTGGCGCCTGGAGGGGGAACAGCTCTACTCTGGCCTTTCTCCCGTCATTCTGCCACAGTAGCCCAGCCCCTCCAAGGTGCTCAGCCACCAACAGCAGGCTCCTGGTCCTCCTCCCAGCATTGCACCCTCACCCCAGCACTGTGACAGCCCCTACAATTACCGAGGACAGCCTCCAGCCCTTCGATGTATGTGTTCCAATGTTTTCACTTTAAAATTTACCTCTTTCCTTCTCTAGGTGACAAACACGTCCAAATGGGGGGGCTGGCTCGCACCTCCGCTTTTTTCCCCACCTGTCTGCTGCACCCAGGAAAAACTGTTTGAAGCAACACACCTCCTGCTCTCTGAGGCCCATGTGTTCTAGAAGATGCTGCCCATCTCTCCTTCATACACACAAACTGCGCACACATGCAGGGAACAGACGAATTTCTCTAACAGTGCTGTATTCAGTATTCTCCTTTACTCAAAATTTCAGCTTCATGTATGTGTTTGTTGGCCAACTTTAGTCTACCTTACAAACAAATCACCTCTCGTATCTCTGCTTGCAACACTATGAAACCCAGTTGGCACTATATTAAAGTCTTACTCTTAAAAAAATGTTAAGTTCTCCAAAGACTTTTTGGAAAGCAGACTGAAATGTTTAGAGGTAACAGGACTCCAGACCCAGAGCACAGAGGGCATCTCTCTTGAAGAAATTGAGTTGCTTTATTTTGGTTCTATGCATGCAACATAGAAATGCCAATTATCTTTCTGTGGTAACCACTTACATCAGAGGCACCTCTGTGGCTATCCCCTCGCAGATCAATTCAATTACAGGCACGAATGCCCACTGAGGCGTGGGGTGCTAACTGGGAGCCTTGGGTTTCAATGAAGTCCAAACTGCTTTGAAATCCAAATACAGCTAACCCTCAATTATCCATGGCTGAGGAAAGGGAGCGTGGATAATCCTGAACAGTAGATGATTAAAAAATCATTTCTTTTGGCTTTTGGAAGTACCATATGCTATTTGCAATAGAGCAGCAAAATTTCCTCTCTAGTTGTGTTTTGCTCAGATTAATATTGCAGTGAACTTGCATTTTTGCTCCTGCACCAGCAGATAGCAGAGGGGTATGACAGAGGAGTCTGCAGGAGCAAGCCGAGTGTGGGGGGAGGCCACACAGAAGGAAGGAGGGATAGGGCCTGAGTACTGAGGAGAAATCAAGGGCTCTGGCTTCCTCTCTAACTTGAAAAGAGAGTAGAATGGAGGAGAAAGAGGAGGAGGAGGAGGAGGAGGAGGAGGAGGAGGAGGAAGAGGAGGAGGAGGAGGAAGAGGAGGAGGAGGAGGAGAAAGAGGAGGAGGAGGAGGAGGAAGAGGAGGAGGAGGAGGAGAAAGAGGAGGAGGAGGAGGAGAAAGAGGAGGAGGAGGAGGAAGAAGAGGAGGAGGAGGAGGAGGAAGAGGAGGAGGAGGAGGAAGAGGAAGAGGAGGAGGAGGAGGAGGAGGAGGAAGAAGAAGAGGAGGAGGAAGAGGAGGAGAAGAAGAAGAAAAAAATTAACTCTTAATAGAGAGACCAGATATACACACTCCTGGAGATTCATTTGCTCCCATCAAAGCTTTTCCCCCACATTTTATGATTCTGGGACATGAACCATTTTCAACCATCTCCTTGGAACACCCGATTTACTCTCCGTTTATGAAACGTGACCAGTGCTTTCCGCCCCCTTGCCTTCACTTACGCTGTGCCACCTGCCTGCAGTAGCCTTCTCCGCTCCTGTTCCCTCCCCCAATTTCACCCACCTTTCAAGACCCAGCAGATTTCCCACCTTTCCATAAAGTCTTTCCCAATCCTAACCACTGAAAGCAACCTCCTTATTTCTCTCCTCCCCTCCCCTTCTGAATGCCCATAGCAGAGTAGTCTCTCTCTTGACCTATTAGGAGTGTAAGCTCTGTAGGGTCAGGGAAAGATGTTGGGTAAGATCACCTGGAGTCTCCTTTAACACCTGGCTCAGGGTGTTTGGTATGTGGTAGGTGACCCTACCTCTAGACTGATGGACCAAACCCTGAAGCAAGGTGCAAAGACACTCACCTTGCTGCTGGGCTCTCCTGGAAGACTTGGTGAACGAGTTTGCAGAATTGGCCCCCAGAGATGCAGCTCAGTAGGTTGGGTGAATGGTTAAAAAACAGGGACACTGAGAAACACACTGGGGTTATTACTTTTTTCTCTTGTACTTCCTGATGCAGACTTCAACATTTGTTTAAGCAGAAAGAAAACTGCAAAGAGTAGAAGCTAAAATTGGACAGAGGTTTGCAACACATTTTTCATATTTTCCTTTAGCTGAAGCTGTGCCTTTTTGCACTTTTTAGCATTTCTGACATTGGGATGCAGTTTATAATGGATGGTGTGTTACAATCGGCTTTCAGGTACAGCAATGACTGTAACCTGCCTCTTCACTCAGCCATCACATCCGTGAATTATGAGCATCACTGGGGCTACATATATTGAGCTTCATTGCCATTGAAGTGGATTCAGAAATACTATACTCTCATTTGGTATTAAAATGAAAAATTTTGTGTATGTAGAAGAGCATGAAAACAGCCGTAGGGCATAAATTTGATATTAGTGAGACAAGCATTTACTTATATAACTTCCACATTTTCTTGCAAAGAAGCAACCAATCTAACCAATTGCCTTATAGCTTTGCTGCTCAGTCTGTGATACTGGGACCAGAGCTGTTGGCCTTACCTGGGGGCATGTGAGAACTGCAGAATCTCGAACTCTCGCCCAGACTGATTTCATATCTGCTTTTTACAAGATCCCCAGGTAATGTGTATGAACATGAAGGTTTGAGAAGCACAGCTTTATAGGACTTAAGAAGGGGAGGTATGCACAAGTAGATAAAAGTGAGTTATGTTTAGTTACCAAGATATATGCAAAAGGATTGTCTATCACACTAGCTAGGCAAAAGAAAAGCTTCCAAAAAGATGTCAGTGACTTGGATAAAAATATGGGAAATAATAGTGTATCACCAATTTATGTGAAAGCCCAGAGCACATTACTGTGTAGAGTGACATGGGCATCAATGACTGGAAAGTGATTCAGAAGAGTTCAACTGAATGTGAACAAGTTTTATGTATCACCTTGACCAACATATCTTTTTTAGGTATGTATGAGTGACACATTATAACAATAGGTTTAATTCAATTGAAAAGGGCTCTTTCAATAAGAACAATCTTTTTTTTAATTTATATTTTAGAGAGAGGTGTGGGGGGAGGAGCAGGAAGCATCAATCCATAGCAGTTGCTTCTCATATGTGCTTTGACCGGGCAAGCCCAGGGTTTCAAACCAGCAACCATAGCATTACAGGTCAATGCTTTACCCACTACGCTACCACAGGTCAAGTTTATTTATTTATTTATCTATTTATTTATTTATTTCAATAAGGACAAATTCTATAAGGAAAGAAAATATTGAGTCATAGTTTAATTAGAAACATCCTTTTTTCTTAATGATACATATCTTAAAACCAAACACATCTCAGATTTAATGAAATATAAAAGTCCCACACACTTTATCACAATTGGCTTTTCTACTAAAGTTTAAATTTCTATAATTATTGTTTCACTCTGATGATTTCTAACATCAATATATTTTACATAAAAAAACAATTTTGAGTTTGTTGATTCTGCTTTTTAAGTTTTACATTTATTTTTTCAGGTCCAACAACTCCATGCCATTAATCTCCTACTAAGAAAACAAACAGTTTGTCTGCTTTATCCACCATATTTTAGAAAGTTAAATAAGAAAGGAGAAAATATCAGAAAAAAGATGGAAATGAGACAGTCATTCATCCAAACTGATTTTAACAGCTATTCTATCCCCTTTCCCTATTTCAAACAATGGCAATCAAAAACTATTTTGAAAACCTATTAGCTGGATGACATCAGAGTAATGGTAGTGTGAGAGATACTCCTGACCTCTCCCCTTGAAATTTCAACAAATTGAACAACTATAATGCAGTGAAGGCACCCCTGCTAGGCTTGCAGGCAAGCCTGAAAGATCTATGCACTGAATGGAATATAGGTGAGACAAGGTGTAAAGGGGGATGGAAGATAAAAATGCAATCGCAGTGGGCTTTGGAGAGGAGAGGAAACAAACCTGGAGTGACTGGTTGTTGTTTTTATTTCTCTGCTGGACTATGGGGTGGAGGAAAGCTCTGGCTCTCTAGATTTTATGTAAGGGGTACAAGAGGAAAACTTGGAGTTACTGGGTCTCTTTCTGGTGGGAGCAGTGGTGAGACAGAGGGGAAGAGGAGGAGATAAACCAAAGTGGCCAGAGTACAGGGAAATGGCCAGTGTTCCCACGGTCTCCCTGCAGCCTGCAGTTGGCAGAGACAGAGAAAGCTAAAGTGTGGCCCCAACCTCCCAGATCCCACCTCCTTCACCCCATAGTACTGAGAGTGGCAGAGACCAACCCCACAGCTAGCTCTTCAGAGCCACTCTCTTTCCTGAAAAACAGAGGTACAGTTATCCCTCACCATATCACGGTTCACTTTTTTTTTTTTAACTTACAGGGACAGAGAGAGAGAGAGAGAGAGAGAGAGAGAGAGAGAGAGAGAGAGAGAGGAGGGATAGATAGGGACAGACAGACAGGAATGAAGAGAGGTGAGAAGCATCGATCATTAGTTTTTCATTGCTGTCGCAACATCTTAGTTGTTCATTGATTGCCCTCTCATATGTGCCCTGACCACGGGCCTTCAGCAGACTGAGCAGCCCCTTCCTGGAGCCAGCAACCTTGGGTCCAAGCTGACGAGCTTTAGCTCAAGCCAGATGGGCCCGTGCTCAAGCTGGCGAGCTCGGGGTCTCGAACCTGGGTCTTCTGCATCCCAGTCCAACGCTCTATCCACCGTGCCACCACCTGGTCAGGCTCATGGTTCAGTTCTTACAGTCTCACTGTATCATGAATTTTAAAATTGTATATATCTAATTTTGTATCATAGGTTTTTTGCTATATTGCAGGATTTTGTGGTATATAGGTATTTTTATATATTTATTATTTTAATTATTTTTGTTGTAAAATAAGCATTTTCTAGCTTAAGAAATTGAAAACAATATAAAAATATTAATTAAAACATATTAAAAGAATATTAAATCAAAATAAAATATGTAGCATAGAATTATATATGTTGTTAAAATTATGTAGGTTTAAGAGTGTAGAAAGTGTTTAAGACCATAGGGAGTATTTATAAGAGTGTTAATAACAGTGTGGGAAAGGTTTATAAGAGTGTGGAGAGGGTTTACAAAGCCTTAATATATAACAAAATAAATATAAGGTCGCTACTTTGTGGATTTTCACCTATTGCAGGAGGTTCTGGAACCTTATCCCTACAATAGATGAGGGACCACTGTACTCTGCATCTGGTCCCCAGGTCTGTTGAGAGATTGGAAGGAGTACCCGGAAGCCTGAGATCACCACTGCTAGAGCCATAAAGCAGGAAGGCTGAAGCAGTAAAGCAAAAGTCTTAAGGCCCATCTAAAGCTGTTACAACACACTCTACCTACCACCGTGACTGTGGCCTGCCTACCCCATTGTGACAACAACATCACAGCGGACAGCCCAGGAACTTCACAGAGCTAAAAATTGCAATACGGTAACACCTATTGGAAGAAACCTCTCAAACCTGAAATGTATTTTTCCTTTTTCTCTTCTCATTCCTTTTTCTCTTTTCCATATTTGAATTTTATATTTTTAATTTTTATATTTTTATTCTTTGTGGGTATTTTTTTTCTTTGCTTTCAATTTTTTTTCCTGTGGTTTTTCTTCTTTACTTGTCATAATTTTTAAAATTTGTATATTTTTATTGTATTTTTAAATTTTTTTATTTATTTTTTGTTAGGGTTATTAACAATACTACTCTCAAATGCCATCAAGGAAGAAATCAAATACTATGGCTACACAGACAAAGATATATTTCAGAAAGAAAATAAAATAGCTCCAGAAAAAAATCTCAATCACATGGAGGCCTTGAAGTTAAATGATAGGGAGTTCAAAATTGAAGTTCTGAAAATACTCAATGAGATGCAGGAAGACACCAATAGGCAACTTAATGAGCTCGGAAACAAATTAATGAATAAAATGAATACCTCACTAAGGAGTTTGAAACTTTAGAAACAGAAATGAAGAAGAACTCAGTACATGAACTAAAGACTAAAGTAGCAAGTTTAGCTAATAGAACAAGCCAGATAAGAGGAAAGAATCAGTGAGATTGAAGACAGGCAACTAGAAATGCTACAGACAGAAGAGGAGAGATATTCATGAATTAAAAAACTGAGAAAGCTCTATAAGAATTCTCTCACTTCATCAGAAAGAGCAATATAAGAATAATGGGTATATCAGAAGAAGAAGAGAAGGAGAAAGAAATGGAGAGCCTATTTAAATAAATAATTGAGGAGAACTTCCCAAGCCTATGGAAAGAGTTAGAGCCCTGAATCCAAGAATCAAACAGGATACTGAGTTACCGCAACCCAAACAGACCTACTACTCCAAGGCACATCATAATTAAATTGTCAAAAATCAATGACAAAGAAAGAATCCTCAAAGCAGCTAGGAAAAAGAAGACCATAACATATAAAGGAAAGCCCATTAGGTTATCATCAGACTTCTCAGCAGAAACTCTACAAGCCAAAAGAGAGTGGACCAAAATATTCAAAGTACTAAAAGAGAGGAATTACCAACAAGAATACTACATCCATCAAAGTTATCCTTCAAATATGAAGGAGAAATAAAAACTTTTACAGACATAGAAAAGCTAAGGGAATTTATCACCAGAAAACCTCCATTGCAGGAAACACTAAAGGTGGTTATTCAAGCAGGCACAAAGAACAAAACAAATCAAAACTACAAGTAAAAACTCCAACAAGGTCACAATAAAAACTAGGATAATCTGTGACAACAATAATATAAAAGAGGAGAAGATAAATATCTGCAGTAACAAAGGAGGATGGAGCAGAAGCATTCATATGGCAAAGGACTCTTGTTCATACGAACATTTTTTCCTTAACCTAATGGTAACCACCCACAAAAAAGCCAGTACTGAAACACACAGCTTAAAAAAGAAACAGGGGAAAGAAGTATGGAATAGTACCAAACAAAAACAACTGACAGAAACAAAGAAATGAAGAGCCAAAGAAGACACAAAGCTACCAGAAAAAAAAACATAAAATGGCTATAGGAAATCCTCAAGTATCAATAATTACTCTAAGTGTAAATGGACTGAACTCACCAATAAAGAGGCACAGAGAGGCAGATTGGATCAAAAAGCAAAACCCAACCATATGCTACCTTCAAGAGACACATCTAAGTTGCAAGAACAAAAGTAGACTCAAAGTGAAAGGTTAAAAAACAATTATCCAAGCAAATAATATATGAAGTAAAACAGGTGTAGCCATACTCATATCTGACAATGCTGACTTCAACAAAACAAAGGTAACCAGAGACTAAGATGGACATTTCATAATGATAAAGGTGACATTGTATCAAGAAGACATAACACTTCTTAATATATATGCACCGAACTAAGAAGCACCAAAATATATAAGACATCTACTAACTGATCTAAAAACAGAAGCAGTCAAAAACACAATCATACTTGGAGATTTTAACACACTATTGATGGTTTTAGATAGATCATCCAAATGGAGAATCCATAAAGAGATATCAGCCTTAAATGATACTCTGGACCAAATAAACATAATAGACATTTGTAGGACATTTCATCCCAAAACATCAGATTATACATTCTTCTCCACCAAATAAACATAATAGACATTTGTAGGACATTTCATCCCAAAACATCAGATTATACATTCTTCTCCAGTGTGCATGGAACATTCTCAAGGATAGACCATATATTGGGTCACAAAACTAACATCAACAAATTCAGAAAGATTAAAATTATACCCAGCATCTTTTCTGATCATAGGTTTTAAAATTAGAATTCAACTGTAAAAAGGAAATAAAGAAACCCACAGAAATGCGAAAATTAAACAACATACTTCTAAAAAATGACTGGGTCAAAAAAGAAAAGCAGAGATCAAAAGATATATAGTGACAAATGAAAATAACAACACTTGTCTGACCAGGTGGTGGCACAGTGGATAGAGCGTCGGACTGGGATGCGGAAGACCCAGGTTCGAGACCCCAAGCTTGCCAGCTTGAGCGCGGGCCCATCTGGCTTGAGCAAAGGCTCGTCAGCTGCATCCAAGGTCACTGGCTCCAGCAAGTTGTGGCTCAGTCTGCTGAAGGCCCACGGTCAAGGCACATGTGAGAAAGCAATCAATGAACAACTATGGTGTCGCAATGGCAATGAAAAACTAATGATTGATGCTTCTCATCTCTCTCTGTTCCTGTCTATCTGTCCCTATCTATCCCTCTCTCTGACTCTCTCTCTCTCTGTCCCTGTAAACAAACAAACAAACAAACAAAAAACCTAAAAAAATATAAAAGAAAATAACACACAACATATCAAAATTTCTGGGATGAGTCCTGGCCAGTTGGCTCAGTGATAGGGCGTTGGCCCAACATGTGGAAGTCCTGGGTTCGATACCCAGCCAGAGCACATGGGAGAAGCACCCATCTGCTTCTCCGGCCTTTCCCCTCTCCTTTCTCTCTATCTCTCTCTTCCTCTCCTGCAGCCAAGGCTCCACTGGAGCAAAGTTGGCCCAGGTGCTGAGGATGGCTCCATGGCCTCTGCCTTGGGTGCTAGAATGGCTCTGGTTGCAACAGAGCAATGCCCCAGATGGGCAGAGCATCACTCCCTACTGGGCTTGCTGGGTCAATCCCGGTTGGGCGCATGCAGGAGTCTGTCTCTCTGTCTCCTTGCTTCTCACTTCAGAAAAATACAAAAAAATAAAATAAAATTCTGTGATGCAGCAAAAGCAGTAATAAGAGGGAAGTTTATATCATTACAGGCTTATATCAAGAAACAAGAGAGAGCCCAAGTAAACAATCCAACATCACATCTTTAGGAACTAGAAAAAGAAGAATAAAGGCAACCCAAAGTTAGCAGAAGAAAGGAAATAGTAAAAATTAGAGCAGAACTAAATGAAATAGAGAACAAAGTAACTATAGAAAAAATTAATATTACAAAGAGCTGGTTCTTTGAAAAGATCAATAAAATGGACAAACCTCTGCCTAGACTCACTAAGGAAAAAGAGAAAGGACTCATATAAACAAAATCTGAAACGAAAGAGCAGAAATTACCACAGACATCATAGATAGTGAAAAGATCATAGTAGAATATTATGAAAAATTATATGCCACCAAATTCATCATTCAAGAGGAAATGGACAAATTCCTAGAACTATACAGTCTTCCTAGACTGAGTCACAAAGAAGTGGAAAACCTAAATAGACCCATAAACGAGGAGGAAATAGAAACAACTATCAAAAACCTTTCCCCCAAAACAAAAGTCCAGGACCATATAGTTATACTAGTGAATTCTACCAAACATTCAAAGAAGATTTGGTGCTTATCCTTCTCAAAGTATTTCAAAAAGTAGAAGAAGCAATACTCCCCAACACATTTTATGAGGTCAACATAACCCTCATACCAACTCCTGGCAACACAAGAAAACTACAAACCAATATCTCTAATGAATACAGATGCAAAAATTTTAAACAAAATACTAGCAGATTGAATACAACAACACATTAAAAAAATAATACATCATGATCAATTGGGATTCATACCAGGAGCACAAGGATGGTGGTTCAACATACCAAAATTGATCAATGTAATACACTATATCAATAAAACAAAAGAACAAAAATCATATGATCCTATCAATAGATGCAGAAAAGGCATTTGATAAGATACAACATCTCTTTACATTTAAAAAAACTCAATAAAATAAAATTGGAATAAGAGCCTGACCTGTGGTGGCGCAGTGGATAAAGCGTCGACCTGGGAACACTGAGGTCGCCAGTTCAAAACCCTGCACTGGTCTGGTCAAGGCACATATGGGAGTTGATGCTTCCAGCTCCTCCCCCCTTTCTCTCTCTCTCTCTCTCTCTCTCTCTCTCACTCTGTGTCTCCTCTCTAAAATGAATAAAATAAAAATAAAATAAAATTTAAAATAAAATTGGAATAGAAGGAAAGTACCTCAGCATAATAAAGGCCACATAATGACAAATCATTATCTAATACTTTACTAAATGGTGAAAAAATGCATGCTTTTCCTCTAAAATCAGGAATGAGACAAGGCTGTCCCCTCTTTCCACTGTTATTCTATAATATAGTTCTAGAAGTTTTACCCAGAGCAATCAGGCAAGAGAAGGAAATAAAAGACATTCATACTGGGAAAGAAGTAAAGGTATCATTTTTTGCAGATGGCATGATCCTGTATGCAGAAAACCCTAAAGACTCCACTGAAAAACTATTAGAAACAATAAACCAATACCATAAAGTCACAGGATACAAAATCAATATATAAAAGTCTATTGCTTTTCTATATGCCAACAATGAAACTTCAAAAAATGAACTCAAGAAAACAATTCCTTTTACAGTTGCAACAAAAATAATAAAGTACCTAGGAATAAATCTAACGAAGAATGTGAAGGGCCTATATACTAAAAACTACAAAATGTTATTGAAATAAATTGAAAAAGACACAATGAAATGAGAAATATTCCATGTTCATGGATTGGAAGAATCAACACACTTAAAATGGCCATATTACCCAAAGCAATATACAAATTTAATGCAATTTCTATAAAAATCCCAATGTCATTTTTTAAAGAAATAGAACAAAAAATTACAGGTTTGTATGGAATCATAAAAAACCCCAAATAGCCAAAGCAATCATGAGTAAAAATAATTAAGCCAGAGGTATCACATTACTTAACTTCAAATTATACTATAGAGCCACAATAATCAAAACAGCATGGTATTGGCAGAAAAACAGACATATGGACCAATGGAACAGAATTGAGAACCCATAAATAAAACCATATATATAGGGACTAATCATCTTTGACAAAAGAGCCAAAAACACACAATGTAGAAAAGAAAGCCGTTTCAATAAATGGTGCTGGGAAAATTGGAAAACCACATGCAAAAGAATGAAACTTGACTACAGTTTGTCCCCCTGCACAAAAATTCATTCAAAATGGACCAAAGTCCTAAATATAAGATCTGAAACAATAATTTATGTAGAAGAAAACATAGGTTCTAAACTCATGAACCTTGACAATGGAGAACAATTCATGAATTTGACTCCAAAGGCAAGGGAAGTAAAGGCAAAAATAAATGACCAAGACTATAGCAAACTAAAAAGCTTCTTCACAGCAAAATAAACTAACAACAAAACAAATAGGCAGCCAGCCTGACCAGGCGGTGACATAGTGGATAGAGCGTCAAACTGGGATGCAGAGAACCCAGGTTCGAAACCCTGACTGACTTGAGCACGGGCTCATCTGGCTTGAGCACGGGCTCACCAGCTTGAGTGAGGGGTTGCTGGCTTGAGCATGGGATCATAGACATGACCCCATGGTCGCTGCCTTGAGCCCAAAGGTCTCTGGCTTGAAGCCCAAGGTTGCTGGCTTAAGCAAGGGTCATGAGCTCTGCTGTAGGCTTCCCTCCCCACCCACTTCCCCCCCCCAGTTCCCCCCTTTTCAAGGCACATATGAGAGGAACTTAAGTGAATGGGGAGGGGGGAGCAGTTGGAGGAAGGGTGTAAAGAGGGACAAAAATAAGGTGACAGAAAATTATTTGACTTTAGGTGATGGGAATACAACATAATCAAATGCTATAGAAATGTTCACCTGAAACTTATGTACTCTTATTGATTGGTGTCATCCTGTTAAAGTTAATTTTTTAAGTAAAATTTAAAAATTAAAAAAAATAAACAAAATAAATTTAAAAACCTATTAGCTACTTTTACAGGGTTGTTGTAATTAATCCAGAGAAACCTGCCAAGCAGGTATTATTATCCTCTTTTCCACAAGTGAAGAGAGTGAGGTCAGAGAAGTAAAATAACTCACCCAAGAACAGGATGGTCAGTGGTGGGACCATTCGAAGGAGGCATCCTCGCTGCCCCACTGAGCCGGCACTGTGCGCATTGCCACCCGGAGCCCCGGGGGGAACTGTTTGAAAATCGTTCCTCAGCGTTAATGAATAATCCATACACTGTCATCTGTGGACTTGGGGGCCTTTAGCCAAGTTGGTGGTCAGACATTGCCCTCTGTTTAACAACACCTGGGGATGCCAGAGCCCCTTGCCTTTGAACATGGTACCAGCTGCCTCCTGTTCTTGATGGCACAGAGTCCTCCATGACTAGAGTTTCTTCCTCTGTAAAATGCCCCATTTCTTGCAAATTTGTTGAAGCTTTTATTTATTTTTTTTGAAGATTGAGTTCAGCCTGACCTGTGGTGGCGCAGTGGATAAAGCGTCGACCTGGGAACCCTGAGGTCGCCAGTTCAAAACCCTGCACTGGTCTGGTCAAGGCACATATGGGAGTTGATGCTTCCAGCTCCTCCCCCCTTTCTCTTTCTCTCTCTCTCTCTCTCTCTCTCTCTCTCTGTCTCCTCTCTAAAAATGAATAAAAAAATAAAATAAAGATTGAGTTCATCTCACTTCACTCAGCTATCATTTAAGAATCTACTGTGTGGCTGATGCCACGCCTGACCCGGGGATGCCATCTCATTGCTAACCTTTCAGTCGGCCTCATGGCCTCACCACAACAGCCTTCTTCCTGAGATCCTCACTCCTTC
Source organism: Rhynchonycteris naso (assembly GCA_037038555.1). Classification (NCBI taxonomy): domain Eukaryota; kingdom Metazoa; phylum Chordata; class Mammalia; order Chiroptera; family Emballonuridae; genus Rhynchonycteris; species Rhynchonycteris naso. The sequence goes on from CM072997.1 coordinate 76,704,308, forward strand.
CAATTGGCAAGATTCGTGCCTCAGATAAACCTCATTGGCTATGATGCTGTCACTGCGCAAAGCTTCACTACTTTTTAAATAACTCAAAATGTTGTTCTGAAAGCAATCCCTCTTACTTTACATCGGTGATTCTTCATCATTGCTGACATTAACATCATCCAGGGAGCATTAAAAACCCCTCCAGTGCTTAGGCCACATTTCCTGCCAATTATATCAGAATCTCTAGAGATGGAATCCAGGGTCAGTATTTTTTAAGCTTTACAGGTGATCCCAATAATCAACCAAGTTTGTGAGGCAGTAAATCCTGTTACTTGTCTCCTTCAGCTGTCCACTACTGTTAATACCCTCTGCAATTCAGTTCTTCACTTTCAGTTAAAAGCCCTTTCATAGTCTTCCCTCACCTACATAGCCACTTTTCAAAAATTACTTTGTTTTTATTACAAAAATATAATACATGGATTGTACAATCTTTAGTTTTGAAAATACAGCCCAACAAAGAGAAGGAAATATAAATCACTAGTAATTTCACAGCCAGTGTCTTTTCCTTCTATATCATTTGTGCGCGTGTGTGTTCTATTGCACACATAGTTTTGTCACCTGCTCTGCTCCTCTGAACATCTTTTCATTTGAAATTCTCAACCTCTTCCCTTTCCCTCTGTGTCCTGACCTCCTTAACTCTAATAAGTCAGTCTTTCCTGGGTGTTTCAACCTGGCTTTCTGCAATGAATTCTGCAGCCTCCTTTTATCCCAATTGGCAATTCAGTTCAGAAGTACTCAACATGCACCTTCTGGAGTCACTGTCCTTCCAAATGGCTCTACAATCTGGCTTCCCAACTGTTCAAGCCAGATGTACCTGAGGTCATCCTTGATTCCTTGGACAACTCACATTTCATTTCTCACTCACCTGGAGAAATCTCCTCCGACTCTCTACATCTGGATTAGATGCCTCTGTGCTCCGCTGATATCCTGTATCTGCCCTGTCAAAGCACATAGGTCACTGATTTGCAACCATCTCTTTGCTTGTCTGTATTCCTTTCCAGTCTGAAACAATGTTTTGCTAATCATTATTTCCCCAGCATCTAGCAACAAACACTTAACAATACATTTGTTGAATGAACCAAGAATGACTGAATCCCTTCACAGCACATCATGCAACCAACCTTTCAGCACAGGAGGAAGTCTTTCTTGATTGTGACCTTAGTACTACTTAGAACATTAGCAGGGATTCAGTGATGTTTTTCTCCATGCTACAAGAGGGCCCCTTGTAAGGGGATGGCTTTTTCCTGTTCTACAGACTTGTCTGCCAATCTCTTTCTGCTTCATAGCCTTCTCTACTTTTTTCTCATCTTCCTGGCTTCCTTCTGCTTTGCAACCTTCAAGTCAAATTAGCCCAGTTTTGTATGAGCTTAGTTTTATTTTTCACAGTGGAAGCTCCTTATCTCCTCATTAGTGAGAGAAATCATTGTAACCCTTTATAGCTTTTCAAATAGAATCATGTTAATGAATATCTGATGTTAGTTAGCTGTTGCTACCAACACCTCCAACACTTTAGTGGTGATGGGGGAGGGGGTTTGGCAAAAGTAGAGATAAAATTGTATGGTTTCTAGTCTTTCTCTCAATAAGTTTGGGTTTCTTCTTCAAGCTGTTGTGAATCTGAATGAAATTTGAAATCTCTGACTGTGAATTAGCTACATGACATATCTGGGGATGGATGAGGCTTTAGAGAGTCTTAGGAATATGTAATTTGGGGAGTAAAAGAATACAAAATTATAAATACTATACTACTTACAAGCCTTGAAAAGTGCTTGTGCAAGTTGAGGGCTCCTGGAAATCAACCATCATTAGGTAAATATATTCTCCACTTTCTATCTTAATTTTTGTAATTGGAGAAACAGAGGCCCAGAGTAATAGGGCCATTTGTGAGTGGATTGAGGACTATTGGCTGACCTCACTGTTCCTTCTATAGGACCTCCTGCTTGTTATAGAGCTAGATAAACTTTAAAAATTATTTAAATCCTCCATTCCACATTTCATTTACACAGACCAAGCCAGAAGAGTAAAAACATAGGTAAAAAGTAAGTGTTTTTTTCAATGAATTCAAGCTCTCCATGAGCAATGAGCTTCTTGGTCTGGCAGGAAGAGCCTTGGGCTGGAAGTTGGAAGGGGCCGTTTGGCGGGATCTCATTCATACTCTTTTGCACTGATAAAACTGACCTGTTTATGTTGATTTTGAAACTGATTAATCTTGAGTCAGGTAACAAGCTCATACTCCACATTAATAGGAAAAGAAGCAAATTCTAAATTTAAACAGCTATCCAGTTTTATAAGAACAGGAAGCAAGAGCTATTATATTGCTTAGCCATCCCATTGTGGCAGCCCTGCAGGGGCAGAAGGCCCTTTCTCAGGTGCTCTCCCAGCCTTGAAGCCATCAGAGCCCTTGTACCTGGATTCCTCCTCTCTGCCTCACTTCTTTAAAGGCACCTAAGTCAGGCTGTGGCTGTTTGTGACCAGTTTTGCCTCCTGACTCTCTTGTGGATCACCCTTGCCCCTGGGCCCCTGACTCAGTCCCACAAGCTCCCCCTTGTCCAGGATGGAGGCTCACATCCTGCTTGGAGGATAGTCCTGGTACGGGTTCAGTTTTGAACCTTGTCATCCAGGTTGTCATTTGTGAGCAGGAAAATGCAGATGCTAAGTAAAGTTGTTATAAAAACAAAGGAAATTTGCTTATGTGCTATGAATGTTATTTTGTTTTGCTTGTTTGTTTGTTTTTAGGTTACTGATGTCATAGACAATGACATCCAGTCCACACATTGCTATGCCTGCAACACTTGTTATTTTAAAAGAAGATTTCAATGAAAAGGGAGACAGTACATGGCCACGAGGGCTGAGCATGAGCCCGGGCCAGCATGCACTCGCTGTCACACTTGGGCAAGGCCTGTGACAGGAACATGCTTGGCTGGGGACAACAGGCGCTGATGAGTGTGGTGGGGAGTGCATTTGTCACACTGTGCTCTCTGAAGGGCTGGAGGGAGAGGCCAGTTACGGGATTCAGGGCAGGAGCTAGAGATACCAGGCAGGAGCAGATACGTCTGGCACTGAGAGTAGGAGGTTCATTTGAGAAAAACTCACTGAGACCCTGGGGCAGCACCATGGGGTACTTTTATAGGGCAACAGCCCCTCACCTGTGATGGGATAGACAGAGTTTAATATACAATCGTACTCAAAAAGGGACAGATTCCCTCCTGACTGGGTGTCAGATGTGCCTGGACAGTGGCTCACGGGAATCAATACCATCCCATTGCCCACCCACAGCTAGGCCTTGGGTGCATAGGACAGCCCAGTCGTGTCCACATGGTTTCCCTTGGAGCACCCTGGGCTTGGTGACCTCCAGAGTCAATGTTAGGCCTATTGTTAGGTCAGTTGCGTTTGCTGAAGTAACTTGCTGTTGTATTAAAACAATTTGTACAATCATGGGCCTGTCTCACAACTGGATTCACAGTTCTGAAAGGGGTTCTTATACCAGCAAATCCCCACAGAAGGCCCAGGTCAGGGGATGAATCACCTCCTGCTTTTCCCCACCAGGATGCCAGCCCTGTGGCTGCAGCTGGCACTGACGGTGACACTGGGCCTACTGCAGTCCCTGAGTGAGCTGAGCAACACAGTCTGAAGGCCATCAAGACCCCTGTTGGTGGTAGTGGTGGAGAACAAATGGGGAATTATCAGGCTTCCCTGCCCTCTGCTCCACTGAGGGTTAATAATATACTCGCTGGGGAGCAGAAGGGCAGGCCTGAGTTTCCAGTTGCTACAAACTCAGGCACTTTTCTGGATAGAAAGCCCCTTCCTCACCAGTTCAGCTCAGGGCTGCATGCTTGCCTAGGGCCCCCCACCAGCCAGGGAAATGAGTAACCAGGCAGGGGAAGGCCCTGCTGTCTGCCCCTGGTCAGGGCAGGGCTGAGTATCACAATATTGGTTATCTGGGCATTTTGTGCCAACCACCACACTCAACACTATGCTTATCTTCGTAATAGCTGAACCCACAGGGTAGATGCCTCCTATGACAGTGCCCCCAGTTTACAGGTGAGGCAGCAGATTCAGGGAGGTTATGTCCAAGGCCATGTGGCCACTTAGCATAGGGCCAGAATCTGAATCCAAGTCTGTCCATCTTGAATTGGAGCCTTTTACTTCAACCAGATGATGGACAGAAGATGGACATGCTATGTAACTGTAAGCAAACATCCTCACCTTTCTGAGCCCCTGCCTCATCTCTAAAGATGGGGGCTAAGACAATCCCCTCCCAGGTCTGAGGTGGGGATTAGATAAGATTAAGTATGGAAAGAGCTGGGCTTTGTGCTTGGCACACAGTAGGAGCCAATTTAGCTTTGTCCTTTCTTCAAATCTGGGATGCTCCAAGGTGGGCATGAGGAGGGCTGTGGTCACTTCCTGCTTCTCTTTCAGCTCCAGAGTATGTGATGCTGGGACTGCCTGGGTACCTTCAGGCAGCCATGGAGGAGCTGAGAGTTTGGACAATGACCCTGGCCCCTGGCTGCAGCCCAAACACCCTTCCTTGATAAGGGATATATCTGGAGTGCCCCTCACCCTGGGTTGGGACAGTACCTCCAATACCAGGAAGCTAGACAATAGTGCCCTTGCCTGCCCAAGATGCCTGTCATTCCCCTGAACCTACTCTCTGTGTGGCCAAAATCCTAGCTCTTGACCCTCTCTTCTTCTCTTCCCCCCATTCTAGCCCCATTCTCTAGAATTTTGACTAACAGTGTGACAGGCTAAAAAATGGGCTCAAAAGGTACCCACACCTTAATCTCTGGAAGTTGGAAATGTTCTCTTTTATGGCAAAAAAGGACTTTGTGGATGTGATTAAACTAAGGTTCTGAAGATGATCTGAGTGCGTCCTAATTATAATCACACGAGTCTTTATTTATAGGAGAGAGGTGGAGGGAGATTTCACACAGAGAGAAGAGCAGAAGGCAATGTGAAGATGGAGGTAAAGGTTGAGGTGATGTGGCTACAAGCCAAGAATTTGGCAACCCCTGAAAGCTGGAAGAATCATGGGACAGATTCTCCCCTCGAGCTTCAGGCAAGTTTGTGGTCCAGCCAACACCTTGATTGCAACCCAGTGATGTTTAGTTTCAACTTCTGGCCTCCAAATTTGTAAGGGAATAAATATCTGGGCTTAATTTTATTTTAGCTTCCTAAAATTCTATTAAAATGTACATAGTATAAAATTTATTATTTTAACCACTTTTAAGTGTACAGTTCCATGGCATTAAGTACATTCACATCGTGGCGCAATCATCACCACTATCTATTTTCATCATCCCAAACTGAAACTCTGTACCTATTAAACCCTAACTTCCCTTCCCTTCCCACAGCCCCTTGGCAAAAAAACCTCCTACTTTCTGCCTCTATGAAATTTACTACTCTAAGTACTTCTTATAAGTGAAATCATACAATATTTATTTATTGTTTTGTGGCTGGCTTATTTCACTTAGTATAATGTCTTCAAGGTTAATCCATGTCATATCATGCATCAGAATTTTCTTTTTTGTTTTCTTTTTTGCAAGAGAGTAAGAGAGAGAGAGAGAGACAGACAGACAGGAAGGGAGAGAGATGAGAAGCATCAACTCATAATTGTGGTACCTTCCTTGTTCATTGATTGCTTTCTCCTATGTGCCTTGATCAGGGGGCTCGAACCAGCAACCTTGGGCTTCAAGCCAGTGACCATGGGGTCATGTATATGATCCCACGTTGAAGCTGGCAACCTCATGCTCAAGCCAGATAAGTTCATGCTCAAACCAGAGACCTCATGGTTTCAAACCTGGGTCCTCATCATCCCAGGCTGACACTCTATCTACTGCATTACCACCTATCTGGTCAGGCCAGAATTTCCTTCCTTTGTAAGGCTGAAATTTTACCTCTATATCACATTCTGTTTGCCTATTCATTTATTGATGGGTTGTTTTCACCTTCTGACTATTGTGAATACTTTTGCAAATTTCTGTTGTTTAAAGCAACCAAGTTTGTGGTGATTTGTAATGGCAGCCATAGGAAACTAATGCAGATGATAATTTGATCCTTGTTGTCCCCACTGTCCTCTCCACAGGCCAAACAGAAAAGCAATGTTTTCCAAAGTGTGATCCTGCATCAGAATCACCTGAACGAGGCTGGAGGTGGGATATTTTTTAAACACAGAGAATCCTAGGTTTTACCTCACATGGTTAGTATCAGATTTTGAAAGGATAAGACCAGAGAAACTGTATTTTTAACCAGTGCACCAAAAGATGGTTATATAAACTAAAATTTGAGAATGTCTCACTTAGTGGGTTACTTCTTCCAAATAAAATGTTGATCGTATGTGTCTTCTGGATCTGATCCTTTTACCTGAAGAAATGACGATTTGGGTGGGGGTGTCAAGCATGAAGGTGAGACGCAGCTCTCTGAGCTTTCAAATCACATGGGACAGAGTGCACAGATGACAGAAAGCACCCGCTGTTTCAGAAGTTGAGTGCAATTTTTCCTTGTTGGTTTAGGAGGGAGAATTGTTCTTAGTGGGGACACTGCAGTTTTGTTTGGGAAACAACTACAGGAGACTCCCTAGGCTGAGAAAGGAGGCCACTGGGCCTGAGCTGAATGGGTGAGGATGAGACAAAAGAAGGTGAATCAGCTCTTGGAAATAGACATGTTAAAGTATTTTTGGCATCCACGAGGGAATAGTGGCGAGAGGACAGAAAAGCAGAGCAGCAAGGAGATGCTCTGTGGTCTAGAAGGATCTGTGAGGAGAGAGCGTGAGGCACAGCAACATGGCACAGACTGCAGCACATGGAAGGCAGCCAGAGAAAAAGCCCTCCTGGTAAGTAGAGGCAACCCAAATTAGGAAGAATGATGCCTGCCTGACAGTGAATTTACTTCCTACCTTGTCCCTTGGCCACAAAACCTTCAGTAAAGTCTATTACAGGAGGCTGTGTTTAAAGAACTTTGCAGTAAGGAGAACAAGAGATTTTGAGCCATGCCAGGACATCTTTAAGAAAGGAGAGAGGGGAGCACCACACGAACGGAGGTGACAGTGAAGAAGCAGTTGGGAGTCCCTGGCCCTGAAAACACAGAGATGTGTTGGGGGATGCCAGGCTTCCTGCAGTAGGTGCAATGGGGACTTTCCTAATTCATTGCTATTGGTGAAAGTTTCTCTGATAGAACTTTTGATTGTGTGGGTGTGTAACAGATGTTTCATCAAACTGTTGAAAAGCTAAGAATGTTCGAGTGATGGATATTAATAAAAACACAGCGGCTTCTCTTTTTGATATTGTCCTTCTTCCTCCTAAGCCAAGTGCTCAAGTATGTGGAATTTAAATAATTGTTTTTAAGTTGAATCAATTTTGGAACAGAAGACTTAGAGGTTCATAGACTCCCTCGGTCGTCAGTGATTGCTGATTAATGACGCTGGAGTCTGTAATTATACTGCTGTCAAAAGGCTGAGTGTCCTCAATAAATCCCAGCTCATCTGCCTTCCCGAGACACCAGGAGAAGAGTATCTTGATTTATTCCCCAATTGGCACATATTCTCTTTACTGTACCTTGGAGAACGTTCGACTACTTAATGGTTTGAGAGGTCGTTTTCATCTTGCTGGTATTGAGCAACCTGGAATTTGTGTCCTTGCCCATGACTGTGAGGATGTAAATTGAACTTTTCTTATTATTGCCTTTTTGATTAATTTCTCTCTCCCTAATTAATTCCTTTTACTCAAAAATCTTGGTGGAGTAAATTGCAAAAATGGTGATAACTCCCCACTTCTCTCTGAATCCATGCCTTTTAAAATCTTACTTTTTCTTATTAAGAGGTGGAGTCTATTTTGCTATCCTTTGATTCTGAGTTGGCCGCGGGACTTGCTTTGGCCAATAGAATGTGGTAGAAGTGACAATGTTCCAGTTTCAAGCCTGGTCCTTAAGAGGCCTTTCATCTTCCACTCGGAGAACCCTGCAGCTGCCATGTGAACAGGCCCTGGTTCAGCTGTGCTTTATGGAAGTCGCAAGGTCTGCCACGTGCTCCATAATCCCTGGCCCTCAGGTCAGAGCCTATATGACCTGCAGCCCGTACCAGAAGAACCACCAGCTGAGCCTGGCTTAAACAGCCTAATTGCTGAATCATAAGCTAAATAATAATTGTTTTAAGTTTGGTTTGCTATGTGGCATTGTTATCACCATAAATGCCTGAAATGCTGGGTACCTACTATATACTACCACTGTTCTGGAGTCTAGAGCACAGAGAATGAAAGATACAGAGAAGAATAAAGCACAGTTCTTACCTGTAAGGAGCTCACAGTCTAGTGGGGCTCTTAGGCTGACAAATATACATTGCAACAGAAAGTGAGACGGGGACAAATTTTTATTGAGCATCCTCTATATGCCAAACATGATAGATATTTTATCTACATTATCGTCTCATTTAATCTGCTGCAAGCCTCTGAGGCTGACACTAGTAACCCATTTGAGATGAGGATAGGGAGACTTATGGAAATTAAGTCAGGTCCTTACACCAAAGCCTAAGCTTTTCCTGCCAGCTCTGATGCCCCTTTCTAGCATGTATAAGTCTTAAAGAATCAGAGATCTATTCCCAGAATGGGATCACTGGGTCAAAAGGCAGTTCCAGGTTTAATTTTTTGAGGAAACTACATACTGTTTTCCACAGTGGCTGTACCAGTCTGCATTTCCACCAACAGTGCACAGGGATTTCCTTTTCTCCACATCCTCGACAGCACTTGTTTGTTGATTTATTGATGATGAAAGCTATTCTGGAAGGTATGAAGTGACGTTCATTGTGGTTTTAGTTTATATCTTTCTGATGATTAATGACCCTGAGCATTTTTCACATGTCTGTTGGCTTCTGTATGTCCTCTTTGGAGGTGTCTATTCAGGTCCTTTGTCCATTTTTTAATTGGATTGCTTGTCTTTCTGGTGTTGAGTAGTATAAGTTAAGTTCTTTATATATTACGGAAATTAACTCTTTATCAGACATATCATTGGCAAATATGTTCTTCCATTCAGTGGGTTCGCTCTTCATTTTGTTGATGGTTTCTTTTGCTGCACAAAAACTTTTTAGTTTGATGTAGTCTCATTTGTTTATTTTTTCCTTTGTTTCCCTTGCCTGAGGAGATACATTGGCAAAAATACAAGAGATGTCTGAGGTTTTACTGCCTATGTTTTTTTTCTAGGATTTTTATGTTTTTATGACTTACAGTTAAGTCTTTTATCCTAAGAATAACTAGTACAAATCCCAAAACACTAATACAAAAGAATATATTCACCCGTATGTAAATTGCAGCATAATTTACAATAGCCAAGATCTGGAAACAGTCCGAGTGCCTATCAGAAGATGAGTGGATGAAAAAGCTGTGGTATATATACACAAAGAAATATTCCATGGCTGTAAAAAAAGGGGGAAATCTTATCTTTTGAGACAGCATTATGGACCCAAAGAGCATTATGCTAAGTGAAATAAGCCAGTCAGAGAAAGACAAGTACCATATGATTTCGCTTATATGTGGGATCTAATGAACAAATTAAACTGACAAACAAAATAAAAACAGAGACATGGACACATGCAACACAATGACAGCTGTCAGAGGGGCGGGGTTTAGGGGACTGGATGACAGAAGGTGAAGAACTTAAGTAAAAAAGTGATAAATTAGATAAATAGATAGATAGATAGATAGATAGATAGATAGATAGATAGATAGATGTGTATAAAACACATTTACCTGGGTTGACTCCATTCCATGCAGATAGCACTCAGGTCTGCTGTACTCATGTTCCCTTATTATAAATAGAGGCCTGCTACAGAAAGCAGCTAGCATGTATTGAGTGAACACCATGTACTTGGCATTGTTGCATTTATATGTGTTAATTCATAGTGACATACATACTATTATTGTCCTAGGGAAAAAAAGCAGGAGACGAGAGCTATTTTAAAGCCCCAGAGCTGGGAAGGAACAGGGAATGAATTTGAAACAGGCCACGTGGTTCTGGAGCCCATGGTCTTAAACTCTCTGCTCCAATTGTATAGAAATGAAATCCTAGGGGCAAGGATTGTGGGGAAGTGGGGTAGGGGAGGAGGGCCAAGTCTTGCACTTTTTTATTTCTACATTTCTATAATTTGTTATGATGAATATGTAGTAATAAAAATATGCAAATCTGAAGAAAAAGAGAAAAATAAAAGTACCCTGGAATATTTTTTTAAAATCATGGACTGTTACAGCTAAATGTGACTTTAAAGATGGCGTAGCCCAAGGAGGAAATTGTCTTGATGGTGAAGCGCTTGCCCCAGGCCACAATTGGGTGGTGAGGACAGAATCTGGATGGAGCCTCTGTCTGCACCATCCTTGTTCCTCCCTCTCAGCCCCTCCTGCAGGACTGTACCTCCACCAGGCTCCCCTGAGCAGTGGGGTTTGCAGCGGGTTTGCTATGCTCCTTCACCTGACTTTTGACTCCCTCCATCCCTCTCACTACCTTGGGGACTGCTTCAAGGGCCTGGGGCTCTCAGCTGGTACCAGGTTGACCACAGTGGCTTTTCCAGGCCCTTCTTGGGCCCACCATTTGAACACGCTCTATGTTTTTCTGACTCCATCCCAATTAAATCTGCTTGTGTCTATGTCTGATTCCTTGAGCCTATCTGGTCAAGCTGGAAAAACTAATCCAATCTAAAGAATAAATGATAGACACTATTTTTCTCTCTACCAGTATAGCTGGATTTTAACAGCAACTATCAATGACTAAACGCAAAGGAAGCGCTCAGCCATTGCAGCAGCCCAGTCTGATTAGTGGGGGAACTGTTTGGGAATTTAATGCTTTAGTTAATATCCTTAGTAGCAAGAATTGCTAAGTAGGAAGGAAGAACTAATTGCAGGCAACAGTGAATTCCATTGCCTGGAAAGGCTAGTTAGACAAGTGATGTCAACCACCAAATCCCTTGTTCTCTCTCTCTCATCTCTTTCTCCACTAAATATTTGCCCTCTTTTGTGACCATTTGCAGAGGAAAGGTGGACTGTGACATCCACAAAGAAAAATAAAGATCTGTGGCTTCAGAAAGAAGCTCTTTTCTGGAACACATTTCGTTTTTACAGCATCATCCAGTGTCTCACTTTATTAGGTGATTTTTGTCCTCATGCTGAACCTTCTTCAAAATAAGAGAGTGGTCATTTTCCCCTCCTGACCCCCTGAAGGCAATGTGGCAGACAAGTCACTATTGTGCTGGTCTGGGAGCAGGGGATATGCCACTCAGATGTTATTTTTACTGGGAACATTTCTTCTCAGTAAAATGCTCTCTGAAGTCCTGGCTTCTTCCTCCATCCAGTCACACGATGGGCTGTGGTGGCTAAAGAGGAAGTGAGGGTCAGGGAGCAATTTTGATCCTTATCCTGTATTTAGGATTCTAGTTTCCCTTTCCCTCCCCAGAGGTTTTGTTCTGGAAAACATTACTTGTTTTTCATGGAACAAAGGTTTCTGGAAAGCAGGAAGGCCATCCTGGCAGCGTCTGTGTGGGGCAATGAGCAGGGAATGAAGTTCTAGATGCCCCACATATGTGCTCTGCAAGGGAGACCTTGCTTGGATTCAGGGCACAGAATCCTAGAGGGCAGGCCCAGGAGGTCAACCCACACCTGTGTCTGGCAAGACAGGGCTCCAGTCAGGACTTGCAGAGACTCAGTAATTACCAAGGGCTTTAGTCTAAAGGCTAAAGATCTAGGTCTGGTTCTTCTAGGAACATACTTATATTTGTTTGCACCTCAATTTGTCACCTGCTAAATGGAGACAGTAATAATTTCCCCACTTACCTTGTAGAGGTAAGGTATAGATAAAAATAAGTAAGCAAAAGAAAGTATAAGCACAGAGGTTTCGAGAGTTGGGAAAATGCAAAGGATTACTATGTCTCCTGTCCCTACTGTGTATATTCCTTCAAGACAGAATGTACAGTGTTCCAGAGACCTGGGAGGACAGTTCACATGGTTAGATGCCAGCCCCCGCCCTTGTAGAGTCTGTGTCCTGAGATAACTCCCTGGATGATGGGTGTGCCTCAATATTTCCAAAGTGGACACTATTACAGGATATTATTAGATGTTCTGGGAAAACATGTTTCATGCTAAATTAATTTGAGAATCATTGAATTAAAAAATTATTATTCTTTATTGCAAATCTTCTCAGAGCCTTTAATATGCTAATTGCATTGCCAGTCCCAAGGGAAGGGACATAAAAAGCAGCATTTACCAGATATTTTTTTATCACAGAGAAATATTTTTTTCATGGGATAACTGTTAATATGTATAAGAACAGGGTGGTAAATACTGATGTTTATTCATATGCCTTTAGCTATAAAAATATCTATAGTCTTTATTCATTTTTGGCTAAAGAAGATTATGCTGTTCTTGATATTAGCTTCATTTAAAAAAATCCACTGCTAAAAACCATTGTCTCAGACTCCTACTTCTGAGAAAATGGACTGAACAAACAGGTGAATGCATGCTACCTGGACGGGCCTCCGTTAAGCTTTAATTATAATATCTCAGACTTGGGAGAGAGCAGGTTTTATTTCAAATGAACCAATCTCTTCCCTAGTCCTTGGTGAGCTTGTGCTGAGCTTTTCTAACTAAATGCCTTTCTGGATCTTCCAGGTTTTATGTCCCTTATCCAATTCAAAAATTTTCCTGGATTTTCCCAGGCTTGACTCCACCCCTTTATGTTGCCATTTTGGCTCTGACTGCACAGGCCTCAAAGTTTTACCTTTTTGCCTGGTTTCTAGTGCACATGCACTTACCTCCCCCTGTGCCATCTTGGCTTGTACTGGATGTGAGCCCAGCAGAGGAATTTCCCCAACCCCCATAGCTCAGGCAAGTGGACTGGCTGTCCCTTGGGGAGACTGGAATGATTTTTCCTATCTGCTTTGGAATTACTTGGGGATTAAGTCCCTTTGGAGGAGGATGCAGTGGTCCCTGAGGGAGCCTGTGAATGCTGCCATTTCCTAGTGAATCAGGCTTAATATCTGATTCAGCTCCCTCATTTATTAGGCTTAATGTCTGTTTCCATTTGCTCCCTTCCTTTATTAATAACTAGCTACCTGCCTATGCTAACACAAATAGGAAGCCCAGACTTTCATTCCTGCTTGCTGATAATAATTCACTGCCACCTCACCATGGTGTTAATGGAAACAACACAAGGAACTTGGACTTCCACCCCTATCCAAGAATAATGATACATCTCCTGCACCCCCATCCCTGGCTGGGTTAGTTTTATGGAAGCCCTGATGAAGACTGAGGACTTTCACCACTGCCCGGCAGTAACAAGGCCATCTCCATGGTAGTGTCAGTGAAGATCATTCTGGGAGCTAGAACTCTCACCCAGTAGAAACCAGGAACCCCCTCAGCTCCTGATTATTTAACATACTAGAAACAAATGAAAAAAAAAGATAGAAATAGAAAATATCAACAATGTAATAGACAATATAAACCAAATAAAATTTTAGAACTGAAACACACAACCAAAATGTTTTTAAAAATTATAGAAACCTCAATGGATGGGCTCAACAGCAGAACACAGGTAACAGGAAAGATTCAGTGAGCTAGAAGATAGAATGATAGAGAATACCAAATCTGAACAACAGGGAGAAAATAGACTGAAACGAACAGAGTTACAGGTACCTGTGGGACTATAACAACGATATAATATTTGGATCACTGGAGTCCCACAGAGAGAAAGGAAAAGCATAAAAAAGTTTTTAAAGAAACAATCATTGATGACTTCCCCAATTTAGCAAGAGAGATAAAACTAGATTCTAGAAGCTGAGTGGAATGCAAATAGGTTAAGTGCAACTAAATCTACATCAAGACAAGTAACAATGAAATATTTAAATATGAAAGAGAAATAAAAAATCTTGAAAGCAACCAGAGAAAAACAACACTATACCTACAGGTAAAAACTAGTTTGAATGACAGTGTATTTCTCATGAAAAACCATGGAGGCCAGAAGTTATCAGCATAATTATTTTAAAGTGAGGAAAGAAAAGAATGATTGGCATCTTACTGCCTATTGTAAAACTATTCTACATTAATAAAGGGGAATCAAGACATTCTGAGCCCTGGCCAGATAGTGTGGTTGGTTAGAGCATCATTCCAATATGGCAAGGTTGTGGGTTCTATCCCAGGTCAGGGCACATACAGGAACAGATTGATGCTTCTGTCTCTCTCTTCCTTGCTCTCTAAAATCAATCAATAAAATAAAATAAAAAAGACATTCTGAGATGTAGAAAAACTAAGAGAACTTGTTACAAGCAGACCTATTCTCTAAAAATAGCTAAAGAAAGTCTTCTAAACAGAAAGAAAATGGAAAAACAAAGAAACTTTGAAATATTAGGAAGAAAGAACATGGTAAGTAAAAAATATTGGTAACCACAATAGGTTTTATATCTTATCTTGAGTTTTCTAAATTATTTTTGATGTTTAAAGCAAAAATTATAGCATTATGTAATGTGGTTCTAAATGTATGTAGGGGAAATATTTAAGGCAGTGATATTATAAACAAAAGAGGGTAAAGAGCTATAAAGGGAAATAACGTATCTATGTTCACTCAAACTGAAAAAATGACAATAGTATTAGACTGTAAAAAGTTATGCATATATAATGTAATGCCTAAAGTAACTAAAAAGTTACACAAAGAGATACACTAAAAAATTACAGATAAATCCCAGTATAATTCTACAAAATGTTCAAGTAATCCACTGGAAGGCAGAAAAAAGAATTAGAAAAATTAAAAAGAGAAAACAAACATAAAGCAAAAATGACATTTTAATATTAATAATTAACATAAATGGTTTAAAACAGCAATTAGAAGACACTGATTGAAAGAGTGGATCAAAAAATGCTGTTTATAAGACACTCATTTCAAATATAATGATAAAGGCAAGTAAAAAGTAAAAGGATAGAACCATTTCACATCCATTTATATAACTGTTATTAAACAAAAACAAAATAACAAAAGTTGGTAATGATGTGGAGAAATTAAAATTCTGGTGCATTGCAGGCAGAAATGTTAAATGGTGTGGCCACTATGGAAAACAGAATGGCAATTTCCTGAAAAGTTTGCCATAGAATTACTTACTACATGATCCAGCAATTCACTTCCAGGTACATACCTAAAAGAAATGAAAGTGGATACTTGAATAAATATTTGTACATCCATGTTTATAGTAGCATTATTCTCAATAGCCAAAAGGTATCCATTAATGAATGAATAAATAAATAAAATGTAGTACCTATATACAATTAAATATTATTCAGCCTTAAAAAGGAAGGAAATTCTGACACATGCCAAGACATGGATGACCCATGAACACATTATGCTAAATGAAATAAGCCAATCACAACAAGGCATCTACTGTATGATTCCACTTATATGAGGTACCTAGGGTGGTCAAATTCATAGAGGCAGAAAGTGAAATACTGGTTTCAGAGGCTGACTGGGAAAGGAAGTAAAGAGCTATGGTTAAATGGTATGGAGCTCCCGTTTGGGAACGTGATAAAGTTCTGGCTCTGAAGAGTGGTGACAGTTGCATAGTAATGTGAATGCACTTAGTGCCACTGAACTGTACACTTAAAAATGGTTAAAATGGTGAAAAAAATAACAGGATAGAAAAGAATATATCATATAAATATTAATCAAAGGAAAATAGGAGTGGTTAAATTAATGTTAGATAAAGTACACATCAGAGCAAAGAAAATGACCAGAGACAGAGTGGGACATTAAATAATGATAAAAGGATCAATTCACTAAAAAACAATATAGCAATACTCAATGTTTATCTACCAAACAACAGAGCTGCAAACTATGTGAAGGAATAGAGAGGAGAAATAGACAAATTTTCAGTTATAGTTGGGGGCTTCAACAACCATCTTTCAACATTTGATTATGAACAATGTCCCTACCATTTCTGAGTCTGGTTCTGATACTTGCTCTATTTCTTTGAATTGGCTTTTTTGCCTTTTAGTTTGCCTGTAATTTTTTGTTGAATGCCAAACATCATGTACTGGGTAAAATGAACTAAGGTAAATAGGTCTTTAGTGTTGTAGTGGTAAGGTGTAAAAGGAGCAGGGAGATAATTCTAATTAGGTCTCAGTCTTTTAGTGAGTCTGTGCTTCTGGGTTGTGACTTTCACAAGTACTTCTCACTTTTTCCTCCACCTTGAGTGGGAGAGGAAGTCAAGGGAGATGCAGTTGGGTATTTACCTTCCCCCAGGCTAATTAGGTTACTGTGAGGACCTGGTAGGGCTCTCAGTGTTGAACTCACAAAAGTGTGAGACTCCCCATCCCCAAGAATGGGGTGCCCTGGAGTTTTTAACTCAAGAGTTGAGATTGATGAGTTATTGAGCCTCTACCACTTTGTCAATTGCCGTTTAGGTTTTCCTACCCGAGTACTGGTGCTCACAGAGTCTTCTGCTCTGGTGGCAGCAGTGTGCCCTCTTACCACAGTTCTCTGGCAGATATAATATGGGAACTGATGTTTTTCAGTTTGTTCAGCTTTTTCTTTGTTAGGATGAAGTGATGATTCCCAAGCTCCTTCCATGCTTAACCAGAAACTGAAAGTCTAAAGGGTTGTTTAATATTAATTAATATAAAGTTGTTTCTTCAACTTTTAATTTTACAAGTCACATGGTAAACAAATTACTTTTATTTTTCCTTTTGGACAAACTGATCTCATAGGATATGAGGAGAAAACACCAGGAAAATAGGACTCTGTCCTTTGCAAGGTCTCTCATTGTCAAGAAGAATACTTTCTGTGAGAATAAAAGAAAACATCCACATAAGGGAGCCAAATAAACATTGGTTGTGCCATCTTGAGGCAAAACATGCCCAGGAATGTTTTGATTTGATTAATCTTTCCTGAGATGCTTTTTCAACAGTGTCTTAATTCTGTCTTCTCAAGACCATAAACTTCCAGAAAATGTAGGTTGCCTGAAGAGTGTGTGGGTAACCACTTCAGATACGCTGTGCTCCAAGCAAGACAGTGTAGAAGTTAAGAGCAAAAGCCACAGAAAAGCCCGCATACACAGAGTTCCTTTTTTAAAAAGGTTCAACAATATCTCATTGTATGTATATACCACATTTTATTTATTCTCATCCATCAATGGACATTTGGGTTGTTTCCACCTCTTGGCTATTGTGAATAGTGCTGCTGTGAACATGGGTGTGCAAATGTCTCTTCAAGACTTTGCTTTCAATCCTGTTGGTCAGAAATGAGATTGCTGGATCATCTGGTAATTCTCTCTTTGATTTTTTTGAGAAAACTCTGTACTGTTTTCCATAGCAGCTACACAATATTACAATCCCACAAATAGTGCACAAGGATTCTAATTTCTCCACACCTTTATCAACATTTGTTATTTTCTGTTTTTTTTTTTTAAATAGTAGTAATCCTATTATGTTTTTCAGTTTGTGAGTTGATATCTCATTATGATTTTGCTTTGCACTTCTCTGATAACACTGGGGAACAATTTTTTTTTCATTTTTTGTTGCATGAGGTTTTAGAACTTTTTCTATATATTTCTGCATTGCTGATCCCAAATCTGAAATCTGTTTTTTTTGTGTATGTTCTATTTCTTATGCAATTTTAATTTCTTTTTGTTACAGGTAATGGCATGCATTGGTTTTTAAATTGGAGTTAAAGGGCAATGACTCTTGGATTGAACATAACCACAAGGCAATTAATGTTTTACAAACATCACTTTGACATAATTGTAGTTGTTTTTAAATGTAAAAATTATTATCTGATAAAAACACCCTCTTATTTTGTTTTAAGATTGAATCATGGTTTCTTCGAGTAGGTGTAAATGTAAGAATAGTCCTGACACCTTCTGTTGTATATGTGGCTGTTACATACTTCAACGTCAAAGGCGCAATATTTCATCATTTGTGACACGTGCATCTGTTGCCTATTTTCAAGTTCCCCTTGGCAATCAAGACAAGAATTGGGCTCCTCATATTGTATATCATAATTGTGAGGAAATGCTTTGTGACTGGACAAAAGGAAAACCCAAAAGAATGCCTTTTGGTATTCCCATGGTTTGGCATGAACCTAAAGACCACAGAAGTGACTATTATTTTTGTCTGATCCATACAAAGGGCATCGGCAAGAAAAAACGGCATATGACCGCATATCCTAACATTCCTTCAGCAATATGATCTATCCCACACTCTGAAACACTCCTGGTTCCAGCTTGCAATGGTTTTATTTCTTATAAGGACAAAGAAAGTAAACATGGTGATCAAGTGTATTTTGATAAGATGCATGAGGAAATGGCTGTAGAATCTGAAGGGTCTTCTTCTGATGCCAAGCAGTCATTAACCCCTCAGCAGCTTAGCCAACCTGAATTGAATGACTTAGTAAGATATTTGGGCCTATCAAAGAAAGCAGCTGAGTTATTAGCCTCCTGGATTCAGCTGAGTTATTAGCCTCCTGGATTCAAGAAAAGAATGTACTTCACTGGTCAGCTAACGTATCCCATTTCAGGAAGTGTGAACAAATTTTTGTGGACTTTTTTTCTGAAGACAAACACTTTGTTTAATGTCATGATATCACTAGTCTTCTCAGTCAGCTAGGTGTTACCACATACAGTCCAAGAGAATGGCAGCTATTTCTAGACAGCTCTAAATGATGGCAGACTACTGCTGGAACATCAAACGAGATTGTCCTCAATAAGTACACAAATGCAAGAGCTACAAATGCAAATTTTTGCCTGAATAGAATTTAAGTGAATTTTGCGCAAATTTTATGATTAAAATAAGTGTTTTAATATGGTCTATTTTGAAATTGTAGACAAATTCTGATGCAATCATATCTTTTAGTGTATTAGTGTATTTACTGCACTATATAAATTATTATATTTTCTCAAAGATGATGCCCAAGAAGATATTCTACTTCATTATGTTAAACTAAATGTTGAAAATTTTACAATAAGATGAAGACCTAAAATCTTGAAATGCAAAAAAAACTGTAGCTTACAGAGAAAAACTAATGTCAGATTTGAGATCAGCACGCTCGAATTAGGTAAGAACAAGTGTTTTTGTGGATGCAACAAAAATTTTGTTCCCCAGTGTAATTAGTGATGGTGCAGTTTTCATATGCTTGCTGGCCATTTGTATACCATCTTTGGAGAAATGTCTATTCAAGTCCTTTGCTTATTTTCTGATTGGGTTATTAGATTTTTGTTGTCTCTTCAAGTTCTGATGTGTAGTTCCCACAGTAGTCAAAAAGGAGCAGTGTATTCACAACAGTTATACATGGTAACTGAGGAACTTTTATAGCATTGTTGGTCAAATAAGTTTGTAAAATATGATTTTTACCTTTGCTCCTTATAGTTTGTATGGGGGGCTAGGCAGCGCCAGGTATATGTGGTCTGTGAAATTGCAAATTACCTTCCTGCTGGGAAGGGCTATTGTTTGCTAATATTTGCTGGAGGAGAGGTTTTTGAACTAGAAAGTTCTGAAAAGAGACTGAAGAAGGAGAAGAGGGAGAAAGAAGCCATATTTGTAGAGTGAGAGCAGAGAGAATGCAAAGTTCTGAGGAAGAAGCCATGATGGCAGGGAAAGAGAAGGTGTGCAGATGGGGAATCAGAGGTGAGGGGCTTTTGCGAGCTCCACTGAGACAGGTGGGGCCTTTGATTCTAGGAGGAACCAGAGGAGATTCTCCTGGTTGTGGAACCGGAGAATGTATCAGTGGCTTTGGGAGCCTTGTGTGTTTGCTCATTGGCCAGTGTGAGACTTTAATAAAGGAATGGCCCGCCATTCTTTAGCTCCACTGTTTCTTTACTGTCTGCCTGAATTCAATGAGAAACTGCATGCGCATGGCCATAACAGCAGTAGCCCCTGGTCTTACAAGCATTAATTCATGTTACTTTTACATTTATATATACGATGGTCTAGTGGTAACATGCATAAAGAATGAAAGTGATTATTTTGATAACTAGGTGGACATGTATGCTAAAATTATGAAAACTTTTATTTTTATCAAAATAGGTAAGATTTAATTATATTTTAAAAATAATGACAATTTTCGTCTTACCAGGCGATGGCGCAGTGGATAGAGCGTCGGACTGGGATGCAGAAGACCCAGGTTCGAGACCTCGAGGTCGCCAGCTTGACCGTGTGCCCATCTGGCTTGAGCAAAAGCTCATCAGCTTGAACCCAAGGTTGCTGGTTCCAGCAAGGGGTGGCTCTGTCTGCTGAAGGCCGGCGGTCAAGGCACATGTGAGAAAGCAATCAATGAACAACTATGGTGTCACAACGGCAATGAAAAACTAATGATTGATGCTTCTCATCTCTCTCTGATTCTGTCTGTCTATCCCTATCTATCCCTCTCTCTGACTCTCTCTCACTGTCCCTGTAAATATAAAAATAATAATAATAATGACAATTTTCTTTAAATCCTTAGATTTAAAATTTTCTATTCATGAATTAGAATTTATATTTTGCTGATTTATCATTTAAATATATTAGGTAAAATAATATTTTTGAAACAAAAATTTTATGTTTTTGATTTTTACACATGCTTTAGTTTATATTTGGATAAAAATATATTTCTTCACTTTGAATATACTGCATTTTAATATAATTACATTTCATTAAGAAATGTTTAATATCAATGGAGCAAATTATGTAAAAATATTGACCATAACTGCATCATTTTTATTTTGTATTTTTCTGAAGTGAGAAGCAGGGAGGCAGAGAGACAGACTCCTGCATGCGCCCCACTGAGATCCACTCTGCATGCCCACCAGGGGGCAATGCTCTGCCCATCTGGGACATTGCTCTGCTGCAATCAGAGCCATTCTAGCATCTGAGGTGGAGGCCATGGAGCCATCCTCAGCGCCTGGGCCAACTTTGTTGCAATGGAGCCTTGGCTGCAGGAGGGGAAGAGAGAGATAAAGAGGGGGAAGGATGGAGAAACAGATGGGTGCTTCTCCGTGTGTTCTGGCCAGGAATCAAACCCAGGACTTCCACTGCTGGGCCGATGTTTTACTGCTGAGCCAACCGGCCAGGGCCATAACTGCATCATTTTTGATTTTACTAAAATGAAGGCAGGAAAGTATTATATGAAAGAAGTATTTGTAATAGAAATTATGTTTATATTGATTACTTATACAAATCATCTGGCCCTCAGATATATGCAGTATTATTTAAATTCAGTCAGATTTGAACTTTTGCACACATAGTCAGGCATGTTTTAAATTTTTTGTTTTTATGAAGAAATACTTATCAAGATAAATATATGAATAACTACAGTGTGTCCGTAAAGTCATGGTGCACTTTTGACTGGTCACAGGAAAGCAACAAAAGACGATAGAAATGTGAAATCTGCACAAAATAAAAGGAAAACCCTCCTAGTTTTTGTAGGATGATGTGGCAGCATGTGTGCATGGGCAGATGATGACGTAACACCATGTATACAGCGGAGCAGCCCACGGCCATGCCAGTCAAGATGTGGACAGTACAGAGGAAAGTTCAGTATGTTCTATGGCTCGCTAAATTCGAATTTGTGACCAAAGTGCAACGTGAATATCGGTGCGTTTATAATGAAGCGCTATCACATAGGAATAACATTACTCGGTGGGATAAGCTGTTGAAGGAAACCGGCAGTTTGGTGGACAAACCCCGTTCTGGTAGGCCATCAGTCAGTGACGAGTCTGTAGAGGCTACAATTTCCAGAAGGTGTCATCTTTCAACAGGATGGCATTCCTCCACACTACGCTACCATTGTTCATGAGTTTCTGGATAGAACATTCCCCCTGTGGTGGATAGGCAGGGGTTCTGTCAAGACATGGCCACCACGATCCCCTGATCTGATGCTCTTAGACTTTTACCTTTGGGGTTATGTGAAGCAACATGTGTACATTGAACGTATCAATGACATTAATCACTTAAAACAGAGAATCACAGACATCCTTACCCGTGTTACACCAGACATCCTTACCCGTGTGTGGCAAGAACTTCACTATCGTTTGGATGTGTGTAGGGCAACAAATGGAGCCCACATAGAACTGCACTGAATAGGTATGAAACTGGGAGAGTTTTCCTTTTATTTGGTGCAGATTTCACATTTCTATCATCTTTTGTTGCTTTCCTGTGACTGGTCAAAAGTCCACCATGACTTTAGGGACACACTGTATATAATTGTTTATGAGAAAATTTATTTATTTTACATGTCTATATATCTATATGGTGAGAGAGAGAGAAACATTAATTTGTTTTTCCACTCATTTAAGTGTTCATTGGTTGATGCTTTATGTGCCCTGACTGTGGATTAAACCTACAATCTTGCCAAATGGGTACGACGCTCTAACCAAGTGAGCTATCTGGCCAGGGCAATAATGGCTAGCATTTATCGAGTGCTAATTGAAGGCCAGACACTGTGCTTTATGCTTACATGCACGATTTCAGCAAATCCCACAATAATCCATTTTATAGATGATGATGAAACTAAGACTCACATGGGTCATATGCTTTGCCCAGGGTCACCAGGCTAGTTATATAGTGGGTGAACTGGGACTATGTCCTATCCTCCCAACTCTAAAACTAAAACTTTTCTTTTCTTTCTTTTTTTTTTTTTACAGGGACAGAGAGAGAGTGATAGATAGGGACAGACAGACAGGAACGGAGAGAGGTGAGAAGCATCAATCATTAGTTTTTTTGTTGCCGTCGCAACATCTTAGTTGTTCATTGATTGCTTTCTCACATGTGCCTTGACCGCTGGTCTTCAGCAGATCGAGCAACCCCTTGCTGGAGCCAGCGACCTTGGGTCCAAGTTGGCGAGCTTTTGCTCAAGCCAGATGGGCCCGCGCTCAAGCTGGCGAGCTTGGGGTCTCAAACCTGGGTCTTCTGCATTCCAGTCTGATGCTCTATCCACTGTGCCACCGCCTGGTCAGGCAAAAACTTTTCTTGAGTCTCATAAATACATGTCCTTACAGAAGAAACAGGTGTAGCTAATGCCATGGTACAAAGCAGGATCTTCAGGGTTTCCTCTTGTTTTATTTTGGCCAAGACAGAAACGCTGATAGTTGCATCTGTTCACCTGGGGCTGCTACAGAACAAGAACCCAGACAGGTCCTACTCCTCCAAACCCATCTCTCGCTTGGATTTATGAGCTGGCCCAAGGGCGTGGCCCCTGCAGGCCTCAGCACATCATCTTTGTGCTCAAGTCTACCAGAGCTGGTGGCTTTTCCTTCTGTGCCCTTTGTGTCTGGGCTTCAAACCTCCCCAGGCCAAGATGAAACACCGTTTCATCCCAACCCATGTGTTGGGACAAATAAAGATCACTCTTCTTGGCTCACTTACATCATGGGGCTACTCAACCCCTGCAGGAGAACAGGGCATGGATTATAGATAAAGCTTAAATTCATTTTTGCAGGCATTAGGCTGCTTACAAATGAAGGCAATATCTCTGTTTGGACAATGGCTACCTTGGGGCCCTTATGGCTTTAATGAAATTCTATACATCAAAGCTCTTTAAAAACCTCTGAGTCAAGAACATAGAAACTGGCCCCTTACTCTTCTGGGCTCCAGTACCCACGCTGAGAGGTGGTGGGCTGGGGAAGAGAAGCAAACATCCACCAAACTGGGCAATATTGGTTGATGGCTGGAGCTGACCTCTAGGTAGCTGACCTCCCAGAAAAGAAGGGATCCCTGACAGGTACAAATCCATGGTCATGAATATGTTAATCCCAGGAGCAGGAAGATGAATCCATCCTTCCACATCTCTTGGGTATATGCAGAGTAAGAAGGAACTGGGCTGGTCATTTGAGGCAGCAGGTTGCCAAGTGTGGCATGGGGACCCTGATACACTAGTAACACTTTCAGTGGGTCCACAAGGTCAATGTGTTATCATCACAATACTAATGTGGAATTTTCTATTTTCACTCTTATTTTCTCACTAGTGTAGATTGGCACATTATGAAGATCACGTGACCTGTGAAATTGGAAACAATTGCGTGTAGAAGCAGGTATAAAAATCCAGCTGTAGCCTGACCAGGCGGTGGCGCAGTGGATAGAGCATCGGACTGGAATGCAGAAGACCCAGGTTCAAGACCTCGAGGTCACCAGCTTGAGCGCAGGCCCATCTGGCTTGAGCAAAAGCTCGCCAGCTTGGACCCAAGGTCGCTGGCTCCAGCAAAGGTTTGCTCGGTCTGCTGAAGGCCCACGGTCAAGGCACATGTGAGAAAGCAATCAATGAACAACTAAGGTGTTGCGACGGCAACGAAAAACTAATGATTGATGCTTCTCACCTCTCTCCGTTCCTGTCTGTCTGTCCCTATCTGACTCTCTCTCTGTTCCTATAAAAAAAAAAAGCCACATGTCTTCTGTTAAGTCAGACATTTAAGAGATTTGTAAAAATGTAAAACAATGACATTGTTTTACTGATTTTTTTTTTTTTTGGAAAATGATAGTTATTTTTCCTACAATGTGTAATTAGCATGTAATGAGTTGATTTTCTGAATAATTAAAATATTTTTAAAATTTGAGTTTTAATTTTAATTTCATAAATGTCAATAACTATATAACCCACATAAACACAAGTTCTCTGGGATTCGCACTGTATTTTAAGAATTTAAAGGAATCCTGAGACCAAGAAGTTTGAGAACTACTGAAAACACTGAGGGTACAGAAGACCCCAACAGCAGTTAGAGTCAGTGCCTCTGGGCCACGCTATATGCCTGTTCCCTACCTCTGCAGAATAAATAAATAAGTTCCATTGAATGAAATCACACCTTACAGTCAAAGAAGATATAGTTTGAAAATATAGGCTGGAAGGGAAAAGAACCTTCATCTATGAGTAAGGAAAAATAGCTTTTATGTAATGTCATATTGCACAAAGTGAGTTCTGCTGAACACTTGAACACTGTTTCTAGAAGAGGTGCTCATTCCCCCTCTCCCTCCTAAAAAGGGTTCTCGGGTCAAATAAACTTGAGAAATACTGAACTTCTGAATCCAGTATTTACTGCGGGTCGCAGAGCCATCAACACGACCATTAAAGGTATTGTGACCCTGTAAGAGAGACACAGTCCACTGCATTTTCCAGACTTACCTGATCATGAAACTCATCTTAGAACTAATCTTCCAAGGAATACGGGAAACTGCTTAACTCGTGGTCTCCTGAGTGCACAGAGCTGCTTAGTGTCCTGAAATCCACTGGCTTGCACCAGCGAAGAAAGTTAGGGCTGGCTGCACACTTACTCTGTGGTGTGCAGCTGTGGCTGTGGTCGGGGGTGGTGGAGGTTGGGGAGCATCCAGCCCAACTCCCGCCCCATGAATGATTTGGCTGGGGGATAGAGAGGGGATTTGAAAGCCCAGGACAGGCCAGGGCGTGGGGGGAGAAAAGCAGACATGGAGGCTTCCCAGCGCTAGAGGGAAACAAGGGATACTGGGTCCAGGAGAGCAGAGCCCCCCAGAGCGGGCACAATGACACAGTGAGAGATGGGCAGCCCAGGGTAGGTTCTACCTGCCTTACCCCCAGTCAGAGGACAGTAAGCTGGACTGGAATTCTCTCCTTGGCCCATAAAGAAAGGGACAATCCCCTGACCTGTGGTGGCACAGTGGATAAAGCATTGACCTGTAACGCTGAGGTCAACAGTTTGAAACCGTGGGCTTGCCTGGTCAAGGTACATATGGGAGGGAGTTGATGCTTCCTGTTCCTCCCTCATTCTCTCTCTCTCTTCTGTCAAATAAATAAATAAAAAATGAAAAAGTTTATTAAAGAAAAAAGAAAGCGACATACATGCTCCTCCCTGTATGTGAACATGCTGCTGAGCTGAGCTCTTGTCCCTCCTCCCCAACCCTCCTCCTCGCCAGCCCCCCCCCTCCCCCCCCCCCCCCCCCCCCCCCCGCCAACAGCCCTGGGCCAGTTGCTGATCTAAGAGGTGAGAGCCTACTATACTGCTCACAAAAATTAGGGATATTTCTTTCTTTTTAAAAAAGATTTTATTTATTCATTTTAGAGAGGAGAGAAGAAGGGGGAGGAGCAGGAAGCATCAACTCCCATATGTGCCTTGACCCGGCAAGCCCAGGGTTTCAAACCGGTGACCTTAGCGTTCCAGGTCAATGCTTTATCCACTGCGCCACCACAGGTCTGGCAACTCTCCATTTCTAAGAACAGTTTTCTCTTCACTTGTACATTGAGTTAGGACTGTTGTAAAAATTAAATGGGATGAGCCTGACCTGTGGTGGCGCAGTGGATAAAGCGTCGACCTGGGAACACTGAGGTTGCCAGTTCAAAACCCTGCACTGGCCTGGTCAAGGCACATATGGGAGTTGATGCTTCCAGCTCCTCCCCCCTTTCTCTCTCTCTCTCTCTCTCTCTCTCTCTCTCTCTCTCTGTGTGTCTCCTCTCTAAAATGAATAAAATAAAAATAAAATTAAAAATAAAATTAAATGGGATGATGTGGGTAGAGAACTAAGTACAGCCCTTGACACCTAATTCCCTAGTAAACACTTAACAAAAGGTTAGAATAAGGAGGTTTGTCCTCACCCAAAACCAGTCAAAGAAATGCACTGTTACTTCCTTCCTGCTTCTCCCTCTTGCCCCCCTTTCTGTACTTGGTTTTCTTCTTGGCCCCCTGCCATTCTCATTTCTTTCCTGGTGCCTTTGCTTAGAATTAACTTGAGTAAATTAAACTGAAGCTGAGTCCTTCTGGCTCTAAGAGGCTTTCCTTGACAGCTGAACCTAGACTTGATGAGCTCAGAGGGACTGCAAGTGCTTGGAGTGATGGCAGCTTCATCAGCTTCCAGGATTCCCCACAGTGCCTGAGGCTCTGCAGGGGGACTCACCACACATGCACAGTGAGTGGAAGTGACTATCGCTTGCGTGGCTAAGGGACAATGTGGCTACTGTCATTCCACCAGACTTGATAATCAGTAGCAGCCTTTGGCCACAAAATGGTTAGCATTACTTTTGTTTGCTTTTAGTTGTAGAACCTTTGCTAAAATAATCTTACACGGACATGTGATACAGAAATCTGTTTGTGGGGAGCTGCTCTTGGTGCAGTGGGATAAGGGGCCTGGAGCCCCTCCTCTTGACGCTTGAGGAGCATGTGTGCGCTCTCACAGCTCTGCCGTGTGGAGATTGAAAACCACTGGGCGGGGGGGTTCTGATCACAGATTACTGATTGTAACTAGCTAGCCGTGGTTAACCTGTCAGCTACGAGAAGGAGCAATACATTGAACCTGATCTGCTGGGGACTCCAGCCTCCAGACAACCTGAGTTTAAGAACTTTTGTCCAGTATTGGTTATCTTTCATAGGGAGAGATGGGTACTGTGGCTTCTGCTCAATCATGGAATACATACAACACAATTCTCTGGCTTGGAGCCTACATTAATAGAAACCCAAGTACGGAATTGTAGAGGTAACCTCGTAGCGCCATCTGTATCCTGGGCAGAGAGACTGATAGTGCCTTTCCCTCACCCATTCCCTCCTTGGCGTTAACAGAATCTCTACATGAGCAGAGGTGTCAATGGGTCCAGATAAAAACTACTTTTCCAAGGAGATGTATGAGTGAGGATTCCAGAAAAACTCTTTGAAGAGGCTCATTCAGTTGGCAGGTTCCACTTTCCCAACTGTATTCTCCTTGAGGAATGAGGATATGATGGCTGGAACTCCAGCAGCTACCTGGGAATCCTGGGTCCATGAGGATGTTATAGAACCACCAAATTAGTGTTGGTCTGTTTTTCTCTGTTCATTTTTAAATGTGAGGGAGAAAAAAACCTTCAAAATCTCTGTAACTCATCTGGTTGAAGCTACAACATTGGGAAACTTTGTCAGGCAAATGCAATTTCTCAGTGATGATATGTCAGAACTAGAGCCCAGTGATATGGCTTTGGAAGACAATATTAGCAGTTACTGGTGGTGTTGGATGAACTTTTCTCCTATTAAGATGTTATATGGTGACTGGTTTGAGGAGTTTCAACACCACCTCACCTTTCCTCTAATAGTGTTTCTCCATAGAAGCTTTATATAAAAAAGTGATTAAACAGTATGCCCTTGCTGAATAGCTTGGTTGGTTAGAGCATTGTTCTGAAGCGCAGAGGTTACTGGGTTCGAACCCTGGTCAGGGTATATGGGGAAAACAGCTGTGTTAGGCTAGCTCGCTGCTGTACTGGCTGCAAGCACTTTGCTTGATTAGTGTATAAGCACGTGGCAGAGGCACGTATGGACAGTCTGTGTAAGGCTATGGGTGCTTGCGCCTAGGGGAGACTGGGGTTGTGGATGGCAGATTCCGGATTGCCTGCCCACCACTGTGAGGGGCCATTTTTGCTGTTTGTTTGCCTGAGAAGTGGTTTTCCCCTGCTGGTTTGTTTGTCTGCTGTTGGGAGATTCTATTAAAGAGGAATGGCCCAACGCTTTTTGGCTCTGCAGTTTCTGTACTGTCTGTCCGAATCCAGAGTGGACCTGCCTGGTCTCGGCCACTGGCATTACAGGGCACATACAGGAACAGATCAATGTTCCTGTCTCTTTTTCTCTCTTCCTTCTTCTCTCACTAAAATCGATAAATAAAAATTTTAAAAATTGATTAAATAGGATGCCTGCAATAAAAAATGAAAAAAGAGGCACCTAATTATTTGCAAATTTAATAAACACACCATTATCTTTTGACCACAATTTAGAGACAAGAAAGAAATTTCTGGTCACTGAGGTCATTGATAAGATTGTAGTGGTGTTGGTGGACATATAAATATTTAAATTATATAGCCATAGAAATATTTAAATTATATAGCCTGAGTTGTCTTTATAAAAGATTTTTGTGAAAGCTGAAATGCATTTTTCATAGCACAGCCATTTCTATAAATGCCAGTTCCCACTCCTATGATGGTAATTTCCAACCTAGAAACCATCTGGATTGACTCTTCTCTTCCAGTCCCCAGGAAGCTGGGCACACCTCACTGTACTAATTCTCGCACCAGGGAAGGAAAGAGAGCTCCCTACGATCGCACTGGGGTGGCCACTGACACTGAAGGGCCCTGAAGAGAGACCCTGGAGGGGTAGAATCCTCCCTGAAGTCACTTTATTAGATTAGTACTCAGTGGGTGGCAGCTCATCAGGGCATTGACACTAAATATCTTTTATTTCACCCCCAGCAAGTAAAGGCACATTTTAGAAGTGTTGTCTTTGGGGAGCAAATGAACAGTTACAAGGGATTTCTGATGGAGGAATAGATAGATATTTTCCCACTTGATCTCAGAATTATACCTTTGACCCAGCAAAATTAGTTATGTCTCATTGCATATTACAAGACAATGCATTCATTTGTCAGCTCTGTAATCAGGGATTCCGTGAACGGAGGGTGAAATAGCCCATCTTGTCAGGAAGTCTTTTATCAAAATTCCCCCAACCACTGGATGGGGCCTTAATAATGCAAGTGCTAGTTACGGCCTGTGCAAATTATTATAACAGCACAAAGTGCTTTTAGTGATTTCAGGTTAGAACTAGGCAACAGCAATAGGCACAAACAGCCACTTAGAGGACATGCCGGCTGCTTCCAGCGAAGCTGCTCACCTAAAAACAGCAAGAGGCACTAAAAACGATAAAATTCAAGTTATAATTTGCTTGCTGATAATTTCCTTTTTGTGTCTGTAGCCTTGAAGGATTGTTCTAAATAAGCGTGTTTTTATTCATAAAGACAGCGAGTCAAGTCATCACGTGAGTGAATAACAGCAGGCTGCTATCACAAGGGTGAGTAAGCCTGCAGATAAAAGTCAAGATCTTCTAAGGGAGGCAGAATTGACAAGTACCAGCCGAGAAGCGTTCCTCTCGATGGGTGGCAGCTGAGGTCTGCACATGGGCTCAGGCCCAGGCCAGCCTCTTGCACAGGCCAGCAAAGGGCACCTGTCCATCATGGTGGAAGCTGCCCAGTGAAATTCCAATATGGTTTGCATTTTTTGCTGTCTCGCCCAACTCCCTCCCCAGTTGCACACTAATTAACAGTAAGACTGTTCCCTTCCTCTCCTGCAAGCTTGTCCTTGACCTACAACAAAGATTTTCTCTGAATTCAAAGTCTGCCCTACATTTGTTGAGTTAAAATAATCCCATCAGCTGCCTGATTTCACTGACTGTTTTCCGCTTACCCTCTCTGGCTGAAAGAGAGCTCTTCAGCCACTCTCCCCCCTGCACTGAGGTGGGTGAGGTGCTTATTTACACATCTCTTTGGGTCATTAGGTAAAAGGAGCGATACACTGCTCTCACTTGGCAATGTTTAAACATGAGCCTGAGGTTTTACGTCTGAACTTACTTTCTTGTCAACACACATGTAAATCTGTACAATCACAGCTCAGGGACACTCCCATTACAGTTTCTGTTTAAATTTAACTTTGGTAAGCTGTCAGCTTTTAAATAGACTTGTGTATATAACTATGAAGAATTTTGTGCTAAACTCTGAGAAACCACTCTAAGTGAATATTTTGTAAGGTGTGAAATATATAAATTGGATTTGTTTTCAACTCAGGGGAGAGTAGTAATCATAGCTTTGATTATAGGTCATAAAATTAGGTGTCATCACCATTTCTTTGAGTGGCTTTTGAAGTGTTATTATTTTTTTTATTGGAGTAAATTTTACATTGTATGGTGAAATGCACCAATTTTGGTAAGTTATGATAAATGTATACATCTGTGTAAGAGTCACCCCAGCCAAGATATATCATCATCGCCAAAAGTTCTCTAGTGCATACCCAACCCCATAGGCGACAATGGTCCTCATTTCTGTCACCATCCTAAGTTTTACCTGTTCTTGAATCATCCAGTATATTCTTTTGCATTTATTTTTTCAAGCAATGTTTTTGATCTGCTATTTGATAACAAGTTTTTATCCATTTTATTGTATCAGTGGCTCAGTTTTTTTTAGTACTGACTAAAATTATATTACATGAATATACCACAATTTGTTGATCTGTTCTTCAGTTGGAAATTTGGGTTGTTTCCAATTTTTGGCTATTATGAGTAATGCTGTTATAAACAATTAAAAAAATCTAATAAGTGAAAAGCAATGGCCAAATTTACAAACTTTTCCCTATAATATGGTTGACTGTGGAAATGAAACCCCATCCAAGGGATTTGGACTGTTTCTCCAAGGCTATTGCTGAGGTGGTGGCAGATTTGTTTGAATGGGCCTAATTATAGACATGGCTTACAGTGTTCTTTTAAGGAGAGTTCTCAGCCTAACCTAATCATTGTACATCTGTTTTTTAATTTTTATTTATTGATTTTAGAGAAGAAGGGAGAAAGAGACAGAAACATCAGTCTGTTCCTATATGCATCCTGACCGGGGATTGAACCCACAACCTTTGCATATCAGGAAAATCCTCTAACCAACCAAGCCACCTGGTCAGAGCTTATCATACATATCAAAATGGTCTGGATCCATTTCCTAAAATGAGGTTTATGTGACACCAGTTGTGGTAGACAAGATGATTTTGGTGTTACATGGACATTAATGTTCATTTTTATTGTTACCTTGTATTTATGACAAATAATGATGGTTTTCTCTTCAGAGTAGTGATGGAGCTTCACTTAGCAAATTCAAAGTCCTGGCCGGTTGGCTCAGTGGATAGAACATTGGCCCAGTGTGTAGATGTCCTGGTTCAATCCCCGGTCAGGGCACACATGAGAAGCAAGCATCTGCTTGTCCCCCACTTCCCCTTCTCTCTTGCAGCCAGTGGCTTGGTTGGTCTGAGCATCGGCCCCAGATCTGGGTTGCTAGGTGGATTGCGGTTTGGGCGCATGAAGGAATCTATCTCCCCTCCTCTCACTTAAAAAATTTAAGACGATGAAAAATTTTCAGAAAGTATTTCAATTGAAACTCAAATTACCAAATTTTAAAAACACTGGCATTGCAGGTTAGACAGTAGTTCTAATTCATCCTGCCTCAGTCACTCTGTCTGTCATCTTTAGCAAGTTACTCTCCAGATTTGCTTCAGGATCTGTACAGAATGGGGTATTAGTACAGACTTCATACCCTGCCATGAGGATTAAGTGATAATGTATGTGATACTCGTAGCACATAGTGAGTGCTTGATAAGCTAATGGTATTTCATTGCAGGAATCAGCAACCATGTGGACAAACATTGACCAGGGTTTGAAGACTGGAACAGTTGCAGTGGTTCTTAACCTTCTTTGAGGTACCGAACACACCAGTTTCATATGCGCATTCACCGAACCCTTCTTTAGTGATAAATAAAATATGATTTTTTCCCCAAATTCAAGACATAGGTATATGTTTTTTTACTGGTGCACAAAATGAGCCGTGCATGAACCTTGCTCAAAGAACAAAACCAACAAAGTGCATGAACTCACAACAAATTACGGTATTACTTTATTCTGGCCTCCGCGGCAGAGGCTTCTCCGAACCCCTGAGACCGACTCATTGAACCCCTAGGATTCAATAGAACCCAGGTTAAGAACCAGAGTTAGAGTCATCATTTCTGACACTCACGAGCTTCAAAGGACATAACTTTTATTTTTTAAAATTTTTTGATGAGAAACATTGATTTGTTGTTCCAATTAGTTGTGCATTCAATGGTTGCTTCTTGTATGTGCCCTGACCTGGGGTCAAACCCACAACCTTGGCATATTGGGACAATGCTCTAACCAGCTAAGCTATCTGGCCAGGCCTCAAAGGACATAACTTTAAAAAGGTATTGCACGGGTAAAAGATATATACTCTGGCAAGAAACACACACACACACACACACACACACACACACACACTTCACCTCTGATATTTCAAGATAAAAATCTCAATAATACTCCAAACCTCTATCACTCTCTTCCAGGCAAAATCCACACTCCAAACCCCAACCGCTAAGTTTTCATGTCACAGGGCAGGAAGGTAGCGAGGCAATGGTGTGCAGGCCAAGTGGTGCTACTTTGAGCATTGCAGTCATCTGGACTTACCTCCGTGGTTTTGACAGGTCGGGGTGAGACCCTCCTATATCTGTGAAAACTGCCCAGGTGATTCTAATGTGTGGTCAGGGTGAAGATATACAGTACTGGTTTAGCTCATCAACATTGGCTCCGTTCAACTTCAACCTCGACCACCAGGATAGAGTGTAAGGTGTAAGTGCGTTAACTCCCGGCTGAGTAGAACCACAGACCACCTCCCTACGGCTGAATTCTGCAGGCTACTTGGTGAGGTCAGAGTAGCAATAAAAAGACAACTTTGTTTTAGCCGAGCTTATTTACTTCTACACTTTGGAGGGAAGAGTGGGTTCAGTTGTTTAATCAATGGTAGTTTTGTATCTTTTAGGTTCCTCCTGCAGTTTTTCTCTGGTCACAAGGGAGGAGCCCTCAAGGGCATTTGATTTGCTCATTCCTCACCCATGGCCCTTTTTCATGACCCCATTAGGTCTGGCTGGAGGCCCAAGTGATTTGCAACCTGAATTTGGATCAGTTTTTGAAATACTTCCTGTGAGAGGGGGGCACCTGGGCCCACTAAGCTACCCACAGACTAATGAGGTTACTAAAAGCAAGTCAGTTGTTGTCCATTATGGGAGGCAGCAGCAGCTTCCCTTGCATTCCTGACTCGAGGGAGGGCCTTTATCCCAAACACAAAATAGCAGGTTCAGGGAAGTCAGTGATTCAAAGCTCAAAAGGATACCAGACGTCTGAGTCCTGATGCCAGTTCCTCAGGGAAATCCAGTAGCTTCTGACGTCTAGATGGCTGCTTTGTAAGCTCTGCCAGGGCACGTGAGAACAGACAGCGGGCCATCTGACGGTGGGAACTGGCTCATGTGTCATTTCAGAAAGCCTGCACATCAGGAAGGCCCCCAACTGGCAGACGGTAGAAAATTTCTTGCTTATACTCAGTTTCCATTTCATTTTGGTTCCTGATCTTGGGCTGTAGTCCATTGGGTAAGAAAGCACATTTCTTATGGCTCTCTCTCCATATACTCACAAAGATAAGCACACACATTTGGGTTTGACTTGCTATATGGTTTGTTTTCCAAGTAAGGTCTGGGGTGGAAACTGCAACATGTGGGAAGACCTCAGCTGGGGCTCCTGGGGCTGGTGCCCCTCCACATCTCCACAGATGGAGAGAAGTTCGCAAGTGTGAGGCTGCGTGGGTCTTTTCGAGACTCCTGCTGACCAGGCCTGCAGGGTTTCCTCCACCTTGGCTCTAATCTACGAATGATAGTGTCTCACGGAATTACTCAGAAAAATAATTATTTAGAATCTGTGTAGGTTTACTACTTGGTGCCAACCAATAAGTGCCAGACCATTGTTCTTATGTAGTTTTTGGTTCTTAAAAATAATGGCAAAAAGATTCTATCAATTTAGTTAGGGCCTGGCTGCCAGATTTAAATGAGAAGTTGTGTTGACTAAACACAGCAGCCTGAAAACAAAACCATAATAAAATGGCAAGGCACATTAGGTTAAAAATACATCCAAGAAATAACACTACTAAGACAGATACAAGAGGAAAGTCTACAGCCTTATTCATTGATATGGTTTACCTCACAAAGTCTATTAGCTGTATAAAACTAGCAAAAGTACAGAATAGTTGGATATATCTAAGCTATTTCCAACATGTAACTAGATTTGCATGTATTAAATCTACTTTTCTGTATTATACACAGAAAATAAAAAAAGAACAGGGAACAAATTTCCAAGGATGAAATCTCCACATTTATTTTCTTTCATGTGCATAGAAAATGGCAGTGACGTGTCCTATGAAAGAGGCAGGGATGGCCATGGCGCTGCTCTACCAGACTGGACTTTGTGCTTCAAGGTACACTACTCATTTTGAAAACAAAAGATGTTGCAGTTTGTTTTTAATTGCTAACAATTTCTTGGGTTTCCCATTTGTTTTTTAAGCTGTCAGTTTCTTTAAATCTCTTTTCAAATGACACACTGCATTACAAATGATGGCACTTAACCAATGTGGCATTTCCATATTTACACCAACAAAAGAAATTTACAAGACATAATAGCATACAATCTTGACGTTTAGTAATAGCAATAAAACATGAAGGGCATCCATTTTAATTTTTTTTCTGTACAAACTATCAGAACATAACTTTATTCACATTAAAAAAATCATCTTTAATTTGATTTGACCTACACATCCCCAATCTCATTTCACCCATTTCTCAAATCTCTCATCACATCGCCCACACCCTTCACGAGACTACGGAGTTTACAAGTAATTAGACCTAACACCTAAATAGAACTTAGAAAGTTTTCTCTCTCAAAGGTTTCCTCACTTCCCTGATAATTCCTCAAAAAAGAAAAACAAAATGCTCTTCACTCGTTCCTTCCATTTCACTTTCACGTTTCATCAGCAAATCGGCACGACGGACTTTTCATTTCAATCCAAACAAATTTAGAAAGAGTTCCTCTACTGAGCATCGTGATGCTACACCCACGAGTCTGGGGACCCTGGGTACTGTTCTGCTCTATAAGAAGGTCGTTTAGTGGAATAAAAGTCTACATAATTTGTGGTTGATTTCAGTCCATACTGTGTTGAATAATCAGTAGAAGCTGGAAAGTGAACCCGGTCATCAAAGTAAGGATCTTCATAGCTATGAGGAGACTGCAAATACAATCTGTATGCATCAAAGTTCTTTCTGTTGGAGTCATCTTGACTATAATACAGCTGTTGATGCTGTTGACAAAATGAAAAAGCAAATAAATCAAAGCAATTTGGGGAAATACATGCTTAAGGAAAATTAGTGTGGGCTTCCTCCTTCATATTTTTAAAATAATATTCAATATTTGTGAACTTATGGTTCAAAGTTGTTTCTGGTACACACTGTATGTCTGCTAATGGACTTCAAGGATTTTAAACTATGTTTACTACTGGGCTTGCAGTTTGCCCTAGACAAGTCCTAAGGCCTTTAGAAGCTGATGCCTCAGGAGAGCCTGAGATAGCTCCAGAGACCCCCGTTCCTCAGACACCCAGCTAGTGCTCTGCTGTGGAGGGGCCTATCACCTGCACACACCCAATGAAAGGATGGCCTTGGTTGTTGCTTTGACATGGGGGAACTGATTAACACATGATTATTTTAGCTGGAGGTGAAATTTTTGGGCCTCGAATAGTTGTAAAATTGCAGAAATATATATATATATATATATATTTATTTAAAAAAAAATTTTTTTTGGTATAACCACACACTTCAGAGATGAAGATTGAGTCCATCCCTCAATTTTAGAGAAATACATAGTCTGGTGCACAACAGTTACACTTTGGAAACCCTGCTGTAATATTATAAAATAAGCTATCTCCAGGCAGGAGAGCAGTAAAAGTATAAGAGATATGTGAACAAATTCAATTCCAAAGGAAGAGACTTCCTCAAGCCCAGGCTGACACATTTGTGCACAAGGAAGCACGGTGAAACACGTGGGCATCCACACGGGGCCTCCTTTAGTGTTGTCTTATTTCTGATCTCACGTTAATTTCTTCAAATATGTTTGGAGAAAACTGTCAAGTCTTTCATATATCTATCTTTCCTCTTAATCATGTCTGAATCCCCCCACTTAGATGTAACCAATTTACCACACACATTATCAACATTACTTTCTGAAACTAAATGCCTTCTAACATTATATGGATTTCAGAGCTAAATTATCTTTTTAATTTAAGGTACAGTTATGATTCTGAGGCTATTTCTCCTGGCTAAAAGACTATAGCATAAATTATGAGTAACTTGGGAAGCTCCTTCTATCCACAGAGAAATGATGATGACACAGATGGAGAGTTAAGAGAATCCTTATCTGGAAGACAATACAGGCCTGGGAATCCCCAGCTGCGCATGTGCCAGTGGGAGGTAAGAGGATAGACCAGATGACGCAGGTGGACACAGCATCAGGATGGACCAAAACAAATTTTAGGCCCCTTGTGAAAGCACAGAGTGAACGTTACGGTTATGAGTCCCCAGCTGGATGGAGTGGGGTT
Organism: Rhynchonycteris naso; assembly: GCA_037038555.1. Lineage (NCBI taxonomy): Eukaryota > Metazoa > Chordata > Mammalia > Chiroptera > Emballonuridae > Rhynchonycteris > Rhynchonycteris naso. Next base: position 76,741,282 of record CM072997.1, read on the forward strand.
CCCTGCAGTAGGGTTGTATCCACTTTCAACTGTGAGACTAACAGAGACCAGGCCACAGACCCAATGTTTTCACTCCCTGGAAGTCTGAGTGGGAGAGGGTCATGATAAGGAAGAATGATGAGATGCACAAACAGAACAATGAGATGAGAATGAAGTGTGCTTACCAACCTTTCCCCACCCAGAGGATGGAAGAGATCTTAAGAGATTAACAGGGAAAATAAAAGTGGAAAAAGGAAATTGCTGGCCAAAGAATGAGTCAAGGACTTCACAGCAGGTTCCCATCAGTGGCATGGTGGTCTCAGCAGCACCGATTAGGATACTCAAGGACATGAGGTTACTGTTGAAGAGATTTGCTTAAACCATGATGAACTTCCAAGGAGTGGATGTCCCCAGAGAAAGCCCCTCGGTCCCTGCCGTGCTGGCCCAGCTCTGGGAAGTCAATGGTGCGGACCCCTTACTGTGCTGATGCCTGCTAATCGGCCTTCTGTAAATATGATATTGCAAATTCACCTGGAGCCGTCTATTTTGTTCTCTTGCTGGTGAGGAATAGGAACTGATGTAAATTGGTGAAGGTTTGCTGGAGCCTGTAAGAAAATATTTTATGAAATTAAAACTAGTGCTCATTACCCTGGTCCATTAGGCTGCATGGGCTCCCTGCACTAGGGCTGGTGCATCACTGACATGCCTACCTTCCCCAGTGCCAGCACAGACTGGGGCAGCCTGGGCTCCCTGGACCTGACCTGGCTTCTGGTCACCCCAGGGCTGCTAGGAGCTAATGAACAGAATGTATGTGCTTCACCTAAAAGCAATGTCAATGCATAGCTTATTCAAAATGGGTTCCTTCTCAAGCCCCAGTCACTCTGGGGCACTGTTCACACCTGTGAAGGTTTTCCTGGCTATCTCTGAATGGCAGCCTTGCTCCGTACGGTGAGGAACACTGCTTTCCCAGAGCTCTGAGATAGAGCACTGGGTCAGATGGGGGAAGGGAAACATTAGAATAAGCTCCAGGCCTTCAGAACAGCTTTGATTAAAAATCCCAGGACCTGGAAAGAGCAGGCACAGGCGAGGTCTATGCAGTCTGGCCTCATGGAAGCATATTTTGTATTTGCCATATTTAAGTCTATTTTAAAACAAAAAGAACCTGGTAATCAGACAGTGTCTTCAAGAGTACACAGTAGACTCCCGATGATGCTGCTGATGTCACAGGTTACTCTTCTATTATGTTCAGGCTAGCAAAGATTTTATTTTTCAATGAGGAAAATGAAACATACTTGAGGCAAATTAGTTTATTAAAGCAAGCAAAGAAGATACAGAAGGGTGCACATGCAAAGGAAGCAATCTCTGAAATAAAGCAGGCTGCTGCAAATCTGAAGTAACAATGACTTCTCTGTGTGCATTTCCTTTGCAAGGAGCTTGATGTTGGAAATGTAGCCTCTGCAATTTTCTGAGCTATTAATTGTCATAGTAACAACAGTCGATTAGTAAACAGTCCTGTGAAATCACAATTTCAAAGACAACAGCAAAACTGAGACTGCTCCCCCAGCAGTTAAGTTGCCATCAGCTTTTATTTCTTTCTTTATAATAAACAGGTCTTTTAAAAAGAGTACTTTTTTTTGGATATCTTATATTGCCTTATTTGAAACCTCTAAAGCAGGACAGTTGAGAATGGGGACAGTATGGAATCTTGGTAACCCTTCAGGGTGGCATCCTTTCAACAAAGCTTTTAGAATAGCACATAAAATATTAATACGAATAACATTATTTTTGTTATTCTTAAAAAATAATTACTGAGAATAACATTATACATTTTGCTCTTCATTCAAACTCTTTTCCATGAAAATGTAAATGAGATTGCTTCCCCTCTCAGGCCAGTCAGGTGTGGCCAGCTCAGGGTTCTGGTTCTGGGGCAGGGAGGGAGCAGAACAAAGGGACTGTGCTGGGGTGGGGGAGTCGGGACAGAAACCACGTGTCTCACTGGGATGCAGTGCTCTTTGATTTGCCATCACCAGATCACTACTTCAGCTTATTTAACTTATAATGAGCAGAGAAGGCAACATGCCTTGAAACAGTAAACGGAGAGACTGGAATATGGTTTGCTGCTGGGGGACCATCTCAATGCAGGCATGGGTGACTTCCCAGGCCACTGGCCGAGGGCCTGAAAACACACAGCTTTTCGAGGTACTCCATCACACACCCAACTGGCATCTTACCAGGGTACAGGCCTTTATGTGTGGCATCCCCTTGGCTATTGTAATACTGCATAGGTGGCTGGGTCCTATCGTATTCAGAGCGAGGGTCTCTGATTCCTAACAGTGCTGGTGAGGAAGAGGTGCTGCCAACTGAAGGGAGAGGCGAGAGGAGGAGGTAGAGGAGGAGAAAGAAAGAGAAATCAGACTGTCAGTGTCACTGGAAAAACAAAGGTCAGTAATTAGAAGTGCTGTGCAGCTGGCGCTATGAGCGGCATAGCGGTCAGTCCTGAGTGACTGGAAGGTGAGCCACTGGCCCACCACAGTGAAGCACCAGACCCGGGGCTCAGTGAGGAGCCGGGTGCAGACTGCCGGGTGGGAGGCCTAGCACAGATCATGCAGGTTTCCCTAGCGCTGGCCTCAATGACTCCATTGGCCTTTGCAACTGAGTGAGAATAACTGACTAGCCATGCAAGAGTTACATTTGCTGTTTTATGAGCTCAGTTCAGCTGCCTGTAAAACACCCGCTCTTCAGTAAATAAATACATGCTTTATGGAATATTTTGATTTGTAATTTATTTTTAAAATATCTGCATCTCTAAATGTGTTTGAAGAAGATTGCCTAGCTGATAAAATTTATAATTCTTTTTATGGTGGCTGGCTGTCAGGGAAATTATGTAAACTCAGTAAGCCCAGCTCATTAAGAAGCCCAGGTTGCTGAGAAGACCGGCTCACAAGGCCCAGATTTTTATCCCAGTTTGAGCCAAACATTTAGTAACAAATCTATCCATGGGTCTCCTTTTGGACATTTTTGCACAAAAGGAAAAAACAGCATATCGTTTTTTCTTTCTTTCATTAAAAATGTTCTTGTTTGCACTAAAGTTAATTATAAATGAGCGCTCACGTTCACTTGCGTGACTTGAAAGCAGAAGCACTCCCAGACGCTGCCACCAGTGGTCCTGCTCGCACTGATGCTCAGGCACACTGGCACTGAAATTTCTTCCTTAAAGTCACTTTACTGACACAGGGTTGCTCTGTGTTAACAAGGGTGAGCACTCATGGGCAATGTCCATGTGCTACTCACCTTGCTTACTTTCTAGAAGGTGCTGGAACAGACAATATACCAACCTGCCTCCCACAGTTACATCTGCATCAGATGTGGCCATAGCAGACACCACAGTAGCGCTGAGGGACAGATGATCAGTCCTCAGAATAACTGGGGAAACGAGTGTGAATTATGTCCTACCTCTGAACAGAACCCAAAAGGGTAGGAACTGGGGTGGGGGCTTGCCAATACAGTCCAGTGTGTGTATATTTAAGAGATCCTCAAACAAATTCATTTTTTAGTAATTACATCTTTAGCTGTCTGAAATTATTCGTTTGCCTGTACACATGCCTCTGTTAAACAGCCAAATCTCATTCTTCTCCTCATACCCCCTATTATGGAGTCCCTAAATAATTCTCAGCATTTTTAGAAAAGAAGACAGCCTCAGGCTATACCTGGAGCTCAGCAAGGATGTCAAAAACCAAGCACAGGTCTCTTTGAAGATGACAACTCATGATTTAAAAACTAAGATATAAATGTACACCATACGCAGTAGGCAGTTAATTTTTTAAAATTCGGAGTATAAATGGAGACATCCATTTGTGTGACAAGAACCACTCGTCATACTTGAGTCCACTTGGACACTCATGTCCACATGAGAAATAATACTGCCAGCAGCAGTACAGCTGAATACAACTGATAATATTTTATGTCAGAATGGGAGACTTACAGTTAAATAAAGGAAAAAAAAGATACTACTTTTCCTGTTTCATTTAGTTAAGAATTAAATTTACAGGACTGACTGATGTGGTAGTAATATTCTGTCCTTACATGTGAAAAAGCATTAGTCTTAATCTCAAAGCATTCTTCTTACCAAATTACTGGTAAACACAACCAATAAGCAGGTAGTAAGCCCACCTGCAGGGCCTGTTCCCATCAGTCCTGGAACGTAACTGGTGAGGGAGGTATGGGGGAGATCACAGCTCTCTGGACTGTGGGTGTCAAGATCTTGTCTAAAGGACCCTGTTTGAAAGAGTTTCCTTTCAGAAAACTCAAAATCACTTTGAAAGAGACTCTTAAACTTACAGCCAGCAAGCAGGTAAAGCAACCATTTTCAGGCACAAACTTGGGGTTCTCAAACTGTGCTTCTCCACTCTCTTGTACCTGCATCCGCAGGTCAGCTTGTGAAATGAACACTGCTGAGCCCATTTACGAATCTAGTGAAGCAGAATTGTGGTGGAGGGGAAGGAACCGAAGGGCCCCGGGATACTTTTATGCTTTGTAGTTGGTGTAAACTTGCATAAACTTGTAAAATAAAAGGATTCAGAAAGAGGATTTGCTGCTCAGTCACAAGTAATTCCCAAAGAAGGCTGGAAGAGCAAAGAGTGTCTGAATATGATGGGCTTAACCAGCTCATGTTCAGTCTTCTCTGGTTGGACACAATGCTGTCACACAAATATTCTCGCCAAGGAGTGGAGCTCACCCACTGACCTGACTGAATGATGGGTGACATCTGTTGGTTGGTGGTAGACAAGGAAGGATGTGATTTAAATCGGTCTCGCTCTAACGTTGACACAGGTGTAATAAAATGGTTCTGATTCCACCCATCCTGTGGAGTTAAAGAAAAAAATCTCTCAAAATGAATAATGACATTTCATTATAATAAATGATTACAATTGTGTGCTCTGATGAATGCTAATTATGCCAGAGCTATTCTTGTAAGTTACCTTTTTATAAATGCTCCGGAGGTCCCGATATTGCCATAATGTATTCAAGACCTGGGCTGCTGCCTTCACCACTTTCAGAGATGATCTAGGGAGAAAGCGTGGAAGTTAATGAACGTGGGTGGCAGAGCCCCAGGCTCTACTTGAAGAGATTCAGGCTGCAAACAGTGTAGCAGCCAAGAGGGCACGGAAACTGCTACTAGAAAACATTGCCAAAGAATCAGGTGCACCTGGGAGTCGGTTAAGTTCAGGGCTGGCCAGGGTGGCAAGGACCAAAACGAGGCTCTGGGGCAGTCAGCTCTGCGGTGAGCAGGTACGGTTGGGATGAGCCTGTGAGCTCTTGAAGTAGGAGGCCTCTTTCAGCCTCCCCTTGAGGGGAGCCCCAGCCTTTCCCCACATCTCCGTGGGGCTGAACCTGCTGGGGCTTTGGGATTAATATGACCATGACTACACACCCTGAGAGTCTGAGGACCCTCCTTTCAAGTTAATTTACTGTCTCCCCCCCATTATTAGGCCTTAATAAAACACCTTCATTGCCTCTTATCATTTATATCTCTATGTAAACAAATGTACATGTGTTCATTCTACTGTTTGATTCCGAAAACGTGGTCAGTTTTTACTTCCCTTCTCTGAAGACATCTTGCTGAACCCAGGCACTCTGTGTGAGCACTGCTACCCCTAGTCACTGCAGTTCATCTCCAGGGCTGTTTCTGTGAATCGGTGGCTGCACTAGTAAGTGATAAGGACAGTGTAACTTCCTGCCTCAGCAAAGGCCTTCAGGTCTCCACGTTGGGGTAGAGCAGTGCTCAGGGAGTCAGGCATAAGGATGATTGACTACCTGTTTTCAGAATTCATTTTAACATTGAAAACTGATTTTAAATACATATCATGTATCTACTGATTTACTCTTTTACTCCTATCGCCCCAATTAAACTCTCAGAAAGTGGCAGAAGAAGAGAGGTAAGCCAGCCGTAAGCACTGTCTCTATCCCTAACAACAAGATATATGGGTTGCTAATGGCTCTGAAGTGTCCAGTAAGGGCAGAGTATATAGGCCAGTTCAGAGGCTTCACCCTCTCTGTTCCTGGAGGTGGGGCATTTCTGGATTTCTTCACCCTTCCGACCCCCAAGACTCATTTTTCTCAGTGTTCCAGACAAGTCAAGAGCAGAAGCAGGTTAAACCAACACACTCTAAGACTTTCTAAATTTTGTTTTCAAAATGGATCATAGAGCAAGGAGATACTTCAAATAAATAAACAGAGATGAAATTTCAGGCACCCATGATGGCCTCATAGGGTCTTAATACCTCATGGCCATCCCATTCTCAGTGGGTCCTGACATTCCTACTATTGTTCATCTCCCTGTCTACAAGTGCTAGGCAGCAAGGCCAGAGGCAGAAAGGCAGACCCTGTGTCTGGCTCCAAGGACTACCTTCAACACTCAACAAAGCTAGAATGTGCCAGGTACACACCTGGATACAAACAAAATGTCGAATGGACACCTCAAATGTAATATGTCCAAATAAACTCTTGGTCTTCCCATACAACCTGCTCCTCCTATAGCAGTGGTTCTTAACCTGGGTTCTATCGAACCCTAGGGGTTCGATGAGTCGATCTCAGGGGTTCGGAGAAGCCTCTGCCACGGAGGCCAGAATAAAGTAATACCGTAATTTGTTGTGAGTTCATGCACTTTGTTGGTTTTGTTCTTTGAGCAAGGTTCATGCACGGCTCATTTTGTGCACCAGTAAAAAAACCTCCAAAAACCTATGTCTTGAATTTGGAAAAAAAAATCATATTTTATTTATCACTAAAGAAGGGTTCGGTGAATGCACATATGAAACTGGTGGGTTCGGCACCTCAAAAAAGGTTAAGAACCACTGTCCTATAGGCTTCCCCATGTCTGCAAGTGGCAATTCCATCCTACGGTATCTTTTGCCAAAAACCTTGCAATTAATCATTGATATTCACCTCCTTTCATGCTGCTTATGCAAACCCTCAGTAAATCCCACGGACTCTACCTTTCAATCATGAAAGAACCCATTACTACCTTACTGCGCCAGCTGCTGCTGCCCTCTTTACTTGGGGTGCGGGGCGGTTTGTCATTACAATCCCTTGAAGGGATGTCAGGTCACATCCTCCCACTGCTGAACACTCTCCAATGGCTTCTGGTTTTACTCAGAGAAGTTAAAGTCCTTATGCTGACCCACAGGGCCCTGTACTTCCAGCTACTTTCCTTCCTCCTCCTTTCCCCTTGACTTGCTCTGTTCCAGTCCCACTGGTTTCCTGCTGTTCCTCGCATGCAGGCAATCTTCCATCTCTGGGCCCTTCTACTAGCTGTTCCCTCTGCCCGAGCTGATGCTCTTCCCTCAGAGAGCCACACTGCTTCTTCCCTCCCCTCTTCTAGGTCTGTGCTCAAAAGGCCCTGACCACACTTGTCTAATGTTGTTATCTCTGCCCCTTCCCCTACTGCACTCTACCCCCTTCCCTGATGTTATTATTCACCGCACCACTTGGAACCATCCACAGGCTAAGTGTGTTCCTCACTCAGTAGATAGCTGTCTACCCCGCTCACAGAGGTAAGCTACCCGAGGTTAGAGCTGCTGTAGTGCAGAGCAGGCACTCTTGGTGAATGGATAATAAGGAAAAGAACATGTTCAGAAGGGAACTTATTTGATCTAGGACTTTTTGAATCTCTTATTCTGGGGAAAAGAAGATTGGATTGGGTAATATATATATTTTTTAACACACAAAGTTTTGGCATTGGTTCGGGATTTCTCCAGAGTCTTCCTATGCATTTCACAAATGAAGGCAATCTAGACAATTTTATGAGTCCCAAAAGTGCTTACGGTGCCTCGGGGAGAAGGGGCTGCCTGGAGGGGCTGTTACTGGAATGGCTCTTAGCTGTATCTGCTGTGTTTCATTTTGTTTAAAATAAAAATGAGAGTGTACGCTTTTATTACTAATGAAAAAAAGAATCATCATAAAAGGATGGAAAGGAAATATGGTTAATGTTGATAGGTGCAATTTCTGGGGAATGAGAATATACTTCCTAATGTAACTTTTATATTTCAGAAATTCCTTCAACAGTATAAACTAAGACTAGATAAGACATAATGAGCTCTAACGCTGTCATTCAGCCAATTAATAAGTATTTACTGAGCATTTTTTATGGGCCAGGCTCTGTTCTAGACTCAGTAAATACAGCAGTGAACAAAGACGAAGGTTCCTACTACTGGGGGAGTCAGATGGCAGAGAAAGCCATACATAACATATCAGGGGCCATGAGTGATATGAAGAACAGAGCAGGGGAAGGGCATGGAGAGTGGGGAGAAAGGCCCTTTCACTATGGTCAGGTGGCTGTCAGGTAGCTGCTCTCTGATTGTGTTGTGAGGGCAGCCCTACTTTCCACTTCCTTGAAGAAGTCTCCGATTTGATTCTAAGCCAAATTCAGTCCTGCTCAAGCTCCTTGACAAAACCTCTCTATTTTTGCCAATGCTTCTCTAATCCGTGCTTTTGTTGCTTCATCAATTAGGCGTCATCTAGAAGCAAAGGGAAATGTAGTATGCAAGCCTGGGGCCCATCCTGAGGCTACACAGAGGGTCCCACTGCACAGTGCTGATTTGAATACTTGCTGGGCACCTGCAGAGGAATCAATACTTCAGCAGAGGATTTAAAAAGATGTTCTTATAGAACAGGCCCGGAGCAGAGCCAAAGGTGCAAGGAAACCATGCCCCAGAGTTTCCTACTCAGGGCACTTATAATTCTTCCAGGGTCAGCACCCCCAAGTGAGACCTTAGAGACAGAAATAAATATAGCAGTGTTATAATAAAATAAAAACCAGAAAAAGGGCCACATGCCTGCAAATGCATGTCTCAGCAAAACCACTGGAAACTGCTTAGCTTATTGGCATGTAAAAAAACGTAGAAATACATCCCTTCCAATAGAAAACATCCTAACACAAAGCCCTTAGCACAGGGCCTCAATGTTCAGAGGCTTATGGTCTTGTCTCCTTGCAGACTTGCCTGTCTCCTCTGCCCTTGGTAATGTTCACCAGCTTTTCTATGCCCCCGGAATCGGCCAGGGCTTTGGCATTCTCCATGTTTTTGCTGGTGACCTCATGCAGAGCACAGCAGATGGCCGCCATGGTCTCATCAGACAGCACGCTGGGGCCCGTGCCTCCGGGAAGCCGGTTGACCAGGTCTCGCATGGCATATTTACCTGCCAAATGCAGAAGATTTCATTCTACTTTCAGAAGGTACTAGGTTATTGTTATTGTTCTGTGTCATCTGTTAAAAACAAAACCTTAAAAGAGAAGATAACAGGGAAAAAACCATAGCAAAGAATAAAATGAGAAATACAACTTTAAAGGGAAAGTTAACATTTATTGCAATGTCACTTGAAACGATTGGTTTATAAGACATTACTGTAGATCACTGAAAGAAAATGTAAATTAGTGGATAGATTGGGTGTACTAATCAAGTTGCTTTAGTTTAACTATTTTCATTAACAGTAAGAAATAAAGAGATTATGATAATAAATTTTATTTTGATTAAATTCTTATGCATCAAAAATACCTCAGCGTCCTCTTAAGTTTTTTATTAAAGTTGGACAAAGTAAGACTGCCAAACAATACTTTTCATTAAATCTCCCTGGATCCTACCATTTGAACTCCATACAGCTACATGGTTTTATCAAGTTGACAGGATACACCAGCTGTTCTGACAGCAGCAGGGATAACAAATTAGTTTCTTTTAAAGATGACATAATTTTGGTATTATAATTTTGGGAATATTAACTCCCAGGAGTAATTCAATAATCAAGTTCTTGATAGGATAGGTCAGGGAGTCCGCTAGCTACTTAAGTATGTATTTCTTTAAGATACTCAATTTTTCTTACTCCTCTCCAAAACGAGAATATCTCTTGCTTTTTCAATTTCAATTACCAAGTGACAAACTGAAATAATTGCACTACAAACAAAAGAAATTAAAGCCCAAGTAAATATTTTCTTAGTTTTAATCCCTCAGCTATTGAGTGGATCTTAAATGGGCTTTTGTGAAGGCCTATTTATACCCACCGGCAAGCAGAAGACAGGCGCTGGCTACACTGCATAATTCACAGTGTGGCGCCGGAGGCCGCTTCCGCACCACGTGCTGCTATATGGGGAAACGGCCACGACGACGGAAGCCAGAAGATGGATATGGTTTTTAAGAACAGATGATAAGTTAGCACTGGTGATTATTAATACTCACGAATGACCAAAAGGCCCTTGATGTGTAATTTGTCATTATGCTAAGGGACAGCTTTAAACTGTACTCCTGACTTTTGGGGTACGGCAGCTTACTCCCCGATGAGAGCCCAGCGGTTCACTCCTACCCGCAGCTCTGGACAGCTGGGCTGGATGGACTCTGGTGAGTATGGAGTAACTATTATGAAGTGACAAAATCTGTTTACTTGTGGAAAATAGCTGTGAAAAGAAAGTCCATTGCTAGTGCTGGTGATGGACGTGAGGAGAGAGTGAATGGTTCTTCAGAACAGAAGTGCTGGGTAACTCAGAGTCAAATACTGAATCCGGGAGGGGCTTAGACCTCAAAGGAAGAAAAAAATCTTTATAGGAAAACAAGAAAAAGTGAGTTCACAAAACAGTTCAGGAGTGCTCCAGGTGGGTAAAAACTGCTCATCAGTAGGGAGAGGAAATGCTTGGGCAGGTTGACAGTGGAGCCAGGACACTCACGGATAACACAGGGATGCGCTGAGAAGGCAAGGACTCTGAACACACGTTCCTTCCGAGCGGCCCCGGGGCCTGATGGCCCTGCCCTCACCTGCTGCTCGCCTGTTGTCCCTCCCAGGTGTGGAGTGAGAGGCCATAGATTTAGGCGTCAACCTGTTATTTTTTTAGCATTAAGAACTCCCAAACTACATGTGCATTTTATAAGAAAGTTAAATACAGATGTAACAAAAATAATGAAAAATATCTCTTTAGGGACCTAATGAATCTCTCTCAAGGAAGTGTGGGAACTAAAAGCTATGACACATCTGTTGGAATCAGGTATCTGCTCAAATGAACGAACAGGGCGGGAAGAAACTCTTTCCTTCTCTGTGGGGGATGATTTGGTCCAAAGAAATGGTGTGTGAAGACTAGGTTAATTTAAGTGATCATTTAAAACAGCAATTGTGCCAGGAGCTGTATAAGAGGCGCTTCTGTAAGTTGCCAGTGGATCCTCACAGCAACTCTTTAAGGTACACATTATTGCCCTCGTTCTTTCTCTTTCTTCTTCTCTTCATCTTTGTCTCCCTCCTTCTCCAACAGCAGGTGTATTTGAATGAGTTCAATATATGTTCACTAATCCACATTAAATCTTGTGAAATCTCCCGACCCCCTTCCTCCCTGACCTGTCAGACCAGCTGTGGGACTGGCATGGCGCTCAGAACTTTATCAGTAGCTGCCTCATCTCTCCTTTCATTTACACAGCAAACCCCTGGTATGGATAGCAGGCAGCGTCGGCTCCCTTTCAGAGAGGGACTGAAGAAGTTTTCAACTTAGATGAAGGAACTGAGTCCTAGTGGGCTCAGGGCAGGTTCCTCCCTCCCCTCACCGGTTCCACAGCCACTGAGCAGCAGATCTAAGACTTTACCTGAGGTTTTCTGGAGGGTTTTTAGTCTTTTCTTTATGCCATACTCTCTGCTTGGGATGTGGCAATGCCCTGGAGGCGAGCAAGCCAAGCCACCCAGGGAGCAACACTTGAAGAGGCATTCATTTTCAGGTTCATTCAGGTGCCTACCATACATTTGGATGGACCAGAGGATAAATGCCTCCTAAGAGTTTGTACTCCGAGTGCCTCACTTGCCTTACCCTAGTCCTGATCCTGCCCTAGGATGGAAATACCTAGCGACAGGAACTCCATTCTGCCTGAGAGGGAAAAGCTACAAATATGTCATGTGGTTTCTTTTTCTTTAAATTTAAAACATTGTAGTGTTGGTAATATCAGTCTCAGAAGTCAGAAGGGAGAATTAAAACGTTTTTTGTTGCTCAATAAAGGAACCTCTAAGGAAATAGAGACATCAAATCTATTAAGTAGTGTTGTAATGTATAACTGAAATTGCTAGCTCTTCTGAAAATACCTACCCTGATCAAGGTTTAATTAATAAGTCTGCCTCTTGATGAAAAGGAATGGTCTCAAAGAAAAAACAGCGGGGGTTTCTGAATACCATATGTCAAGAAAACAGGACCAGGATCAGCTGCTCATTTTAAACATTTGTATGAATCCAAAGAAGAGTTTTATAAATGCTGCAGTTGCTCTTTACCTTTATAGCTCACATGGTCACCAGAACGTACCTATGAGCTCCTTGTTGCGAACATCTAGTGCCATATTCCTCAGGGCTGTGGCCACGGAAGAAACCACTCGATCGTTATCCATCCTCAGCAGTTCTACGAGGATGGGGAGCCCTTTTTCTTTGCGGACGGCCGCCCGGATGTATGCTGCAAACTAGTGAGCAACACGAGGCAATAAGTAATACAGAACAGAGTTCAACTCCCAGATGTTACTGTCGCCTAAAAATGACATTTCCAAAAGATGAACTAATACATTAAATGTTTTCTTTCCAACTGAAGATTAAGTCTGTGGTGTCAGTAAAGAGAAAAATCATAGTTTGGGATAAAGATAACTCAGGAAGACTGATCTAAAAAGAAATTTCAAAGCCTGAAAACTTCAACCACCATCTGCCAGATACTTTTGTGCAGAAATGAGGAGGCAGTGATTGCTTTCTATCGCAGGTACACAAAGGTGATTAAGGAAGAACTGTGTGTCGTCTCTGCAGTTGAAACCGTGCCAGGTCCAGCAGTTATAAATAGGGCAGTGGAGCTGGTAACCCACAGGCTCACATTAAAAAAGAACCTGTCTCCATCAAACCATTTCTTCCCCTATCTTGTCTGCAACAGTTTTTAGAGTTCAAAACCTTTCAAAGAGATTCCTTGGAAAAATCCCTTGCCTGAGAAGAAAATGAATTCTCCAGAAATACAAGCAACATAATTAATGCACACTGGTGAAAAAGTAAGTATATTTCTGTGTAAAAGCTTTCTCATTCAAGATTAGTTAGCTGCTGCTGCTTCTTTTTAAATCTGCAGTCAAGAAAGTCCTTTGTGATTATGAGGCAAGTCTGTACAATGAGTCAGTCTGTGCACCTTTGAATTGGAAATGAATGCTAAGTCATCAGGGAAACACCAGAAAAAAAGGAAACATTTGAAAATGGGTCTTTAATTTTGACTTGAGCTTTCACTGATATTTTTTACCAAAGCAAATTATCTTTCAAAATTTAGGATAATTGAAAAATGTTGCTCATTAAACATCTAATACTTTACTACTGTGGTCAAGACATGAGGACAAATATCTGTCAGCCCTTTGTATTATTTTGAACATTAAAATATGTGAGTGACCACTCAGTTTCTTGAATGCCAATGGAGTAGATAATTTTAATAATATACGTGAGAGGAAAAGATGTATTTCAAAGATTCTATTAACATTCTTTATATGAAACAAATATTCCTATTTTCCAAATCAAATGGAAGCTCCAGAGGGGAAAAGAACACGTGACTGGCACAGGGCCGGCAGCTTTATCAGCTGTTCTCCTGCTGGAACCTGCAACCACAGAACCCACGCCTGTCTCACTCGGAGACCAAAGCCTGCGCACCTCCCTTCCGGAGCACTGCAGTCATCACCGCTCCCCAAACAGCTTCTGACTCGATAACATCTGTGGCCATGATTATCTTGTTTTCTTAAGAAGGGTCCAATATTTTGATTTAATATTTTACGCATTATTCATATTTTAAATCATCAGCATGGCACCTAACTTTCATTCACTAAAGAATCCCAGAAATGACAACTCAAATCACGTATCTTTTAATTATTGGTTGTTGTTGTTTTTAATTATAATCAAATGATCCTCAAGTCACAACCTGGAGGTGAATGCTGAGTCACCAAAAAAATATTGTGAATACTTATGTGGTGGGCACTGTCCTAGGCCCTCCAACAGGTACTATCTCCTTTAATCCTCACAATCACCTATCAGGTAGGTATTATCTCCATTTTCCAGATGCAGAAACTAAGGACAGAGATGTCCCAGACTCCAGTTAGTAAGTGGAGAAGTTAGTAAGATTTAAACCCAAGGGTTTTGACTCCAGAGCCAACACTTAGATGCTAAGCTATTAGCACTTTAAAAACAAAAGTAACAAATGGCCCTGGCTGGTTGGCTCAGCAGTAGAGTGTCAGCCTGGCATATGGAAGTCCTGGGTTCGATTCCCAGTTAGTGCATACAGGAGAAGCAACCATCTGCTTCTCCACCCATCCCCTTCCCCTTCTCTCTCATTCTCTTTCTTCTCCTCCTATAGACATGGTTCAAATGGTTTGAGCAAATTGGCCCTGGGTGCAGAGGATGGCTCCATGGCCTCACCTCAGGTGCTAAAATAACTGGGTTGCCCAAACAATGGAGCAGAGGCAGATGGGAAGAACATTGCCCCATAGGGGGCTGGCCAGGATAAGGGTACATGCGGGAGTCTGTCTGTCTGCCTCCCTGCCACTCATTTGTTAAAAAAACAAACAAAAACCAGTAACAAAATAACCACACTGGCTTAGCACACGGCCATAATTATCTGTATCTATTCATAACAGCAGCTGGCTGCATGAAATAAACCATACCCAGGTCTAGCAATGCTTTTTACTCTCATGGATAGTACAATGGCCAACAGATTCTCATTTTGGGAAGTAGTGGTGGAGGAGGTAGCCAAAAACAAGCATTATAGTAACTACACTAAAATACACTTGTCAGGAAATTGCTAGAGGATGAAATGTTTCAGACAAGGATTGTCTGGGAAGTTCACTAGATGACATTTAAAAGTTTTGAGACCATGCTTAAAATGGTAACAGCAGAAAAACACCTTCAATTTTCATAAAGGGGTCACACATCTACAAGGGGAGTTGGAAACTTTCACCATATGGATGTCCTGTGAGCACCTGAGAGAGGAACAGTGGCCCCTCTCCTTCCCTGCTCCTGCCTAACCTCAGCTCTAACTCAGGCCCCGCCTCTCTTACCTGTCTCCCCAGTAAAATCCCAGTCTCGTTTCCTCCTCTTCCAATTCACCTTCTGCACTGCCATATCCAATACTGTCCACATTGGCCTGTGTCACCTGTCTGCTTAAACCCTGTCAGTGTGTCCCTTTCTAGTCTGTAGGTCAGGTCCCAGCTCTTGAAGCTTGGCCATCAGACCAGTGATGGGATTCAGCTGGTTCGCACCAGTTTGGCAGAACCAATACCTAACTTTTTGTTCAATTCGGCGAACTGGTTCTTGAAATGGCACTTGTCATCAGGGTTCTCTCTAAGGGGCGCCTGGGCAGCCGCCCAATGTGAAAATCACAAATTTAACATTTTTTTTAACATTCAACTGCTCAGCAGCGTATTCTAAGGGCCTGTAGTAATTAATGTTTATTCTGTCCACAGGTGAAAAATATTTGTAGTATGTATGTGTGTATGTATATATGTATGTATGTATTAATTTCATAAAACTCATTATAACTTTGATGAAGTACATTTTAATTTCCTTGCATTTGTTACTTCAGTAAACAAATAAGAGAAAAAGTGCCAATAACCAGGGTGTGACAAGCTGAAATATCTTAAATAACAGTTTTATTGTCTTTTGTCAGGTATCACTTAATATTGTTTCATTAATATTTCAAAACTCTTATAACAATCTAGTTTTGTGTACCTCTTTTATTATTCTTATTTAAGTATTAAATGCATGAAATAATAAACCACCTTTTGGTATATCATTTTTTTATACTTAAAATGGTCATTAGGGCCGAGAACCGGTTGTTAATTCGAATCTCACTGCTGCATCAGACCTGCTCACGATGCCCGGCTCCAACAGGGCCAGTCCTTGCCCTGCCTGCAAACGCTCCAGCAACCAGCCTGCGGTCTCCACTCATGCTGTCCTCACTGTAAGGCCTTCCTTTTCTTGTCCCTTTATCTGGCTCACTCTCTCTACAGTCCCAACCTCAGACTCTGTAGGCTTAATTCTGCTTTCTTCGAGTCCATTTGGTCAGCATCACCCCTTCAGGACACCTAGCCTACCTCCTGGCTCTCCCACACCTGCCAGGCTGGAATAGATGCTTCTAACAAGAGCCCACATCCTGCGGGGTCTATACTGAATTGACTTGATCTGTCCATTTTTCTCACAGCCTTCAGTTTCTCAGATCAAAGGCCATGTCACGTTAATCTTTGGATCCCCAGAGGTAACTGCTACCAGCCCCATCCCAAACTCTACACAACCATGTCCCTTCCACCACCACTGCTGATGTGACTGCACTGATGGGAAGATGCGTGGAAAAACGAAGATACCCTACCTTCCAGTTTCCAGCGGAGAGGTTCTGGAGAGATCCGGCAGAGCCTTCCAAGGTGGCGGGGTTGGAACTTTCTGCTAGGAGAGTCAGATAGGGCTTTACCACTGACGGATGCCACAGCATCTCAACCCCTTTGGGGGACTTTGACAGTCCAGGGATAGGACCAACTCCATCCCACTGAAAGACAAGGAACACACATTAAACAGAAGCAAATGAATGCAATCTCTGATGTTTGAGTACATCCCTCTCTGGTGGACTCAACTGCTATAGTATAGCTATTATGTAGAAAATCTGTATCATGAAAAAAAAATATTTTTCTTGCCAAGTACATGATTTCTTACTCCCAGAAGAAGGAAACTTTAGTTTTATGTCAAATAAAATACTAACTTGATCCTCTTGTGGTGTTTTCTTTTTCTTTTTCTTCTTCTTCCCCCAGCAGCTTGGCTCTGAGTCTTTGCTCGGCGACTCTTTTCCTAAGTCATCCAATTCATTCAGCCCCAGCAGCCGGGCCTGAGGGACCTCCAGCTCCAGCCGATAGGACAGGTTCCTCAGGGTGCACACGCAGTTCTCCACTGTCTGAGACCCAACACAGCATGTAATTGAAACCACTGTAGCGCATTAGTGCAAAATGCTTCTGTGTAGAACGTCAGTGAAACTAAACAAAAGTGGAATATGAAAGAACTGCTTTCTCTTATGGGAACCTGAAACAATCTAAAGGAAAAGTTATGATTCTAGAACTTTTTTTTTTTTTTTTTTTTTTTTTCTTTTATTCATTTTAGAGAGGAGACACAGAGTGAGAGAGAGAGAGAGAGAAAGAGAGAAAGGGGGGAGGAGCTGGAAGCTCAACTCCCATATGTGCCTTGACCAGACCAGTGCAGGGTTTTGAACTGGCGACCTCAGTGTTCCCAGGTCGACGCTTTATCCACTGCGCCACCACAGGTCAGGCCTGATTCTAGAACTTTTAAGGAGTACCCAATTGTCAGTGCAGAGCCCTCCTCAGTATATCTGAAGGTCTGATTTCACACTAACTAAACTGTGCAAGGCTCTGGAAGGGAAAACACCCGGTGTTCCTGCTCCAGGGCAGCTGGAGTGGCAGAAACGCAGTCAAGTTGCCAGAGCCTCTCTCCTTCCCACCAGAAATCCTCATCATAACAACAGGTGCGACCAACCCCCTCTCTGGAAACTGCCCCTCCCCCAAGTCCCTTTTTATCTCCTCCTTCCATCTTCCAACTCTCCCATCCCTTTGTGGAAAGTTCCATGATCTCTTTTCTCTGCTGACACCTTGCCTTCTGTGCATGGTCTTTCGCTCCTTAAAGTCTATATCACACCTCTAATTGGAAGGCCAACGTCACTTCACTGAGAGCGTCTAACATCAAGTTCAGCTCTTGCTCAGCAAGCTCCCTTTTCAACTTGCTTACTCCTTCCAATTTCATTTCCAGATGTTGCGGTTCAGTAAGGCCCAAATAAAAACCTGGCCATTTCTTTGAGCTCCTCCCCATCTTCCCTCTGAGTCTACAACTCATCATTCTTCTTCTCTCTGTCAGACCCACATTTACAACCCAAGGACTTCTTAAGGACTCTACTGGTCCAGCCCATGGTGGATACTAAGTACCCAGCCTGCCTTGAACTCCAGACACTTTTAGTTCCAACTGCCTCAGGTCCTGTTTTTGGGATAAATCCTGGACGGCAGCACAGCTGAAAAATGATGAGGAAATTGCCCTATGCTAGAGCAGGGATAGAGAAAACAGGAGGGGAGGATGAGGAGCTCAGCTGGGAACAGCCGAGCATGACAAAGAGGGAGGGGAAGGGTCAAGACAGGGGATGTAAAGGTAGCATGAACAGTTGGTGCTTGGGTCAGGGCGGTGGATGCACTGAGGGGCTACAGTGCCTCGAGTAGGAACATTTATCCAGTAGATACTCAGGTACAGATGGATCTGAATTGGAGGGAACAGCCGCAGGGGCAATCACCTCAAAAAGCGGTCCAGGAGAACCACAGGGAAAGTCGGGGCCCTGCCCTCCTGCCCATCCTTTACCACAGAGAATCCCTGAGTGTTCATGGTTCTTAAGTCATCATGTCCCTGTTAACTTGTAATTTTTAGAGAGACCTTCCCTTTAATCTGGAGGGTAGACTAATGTGGAGGACAGGCTCAAGAACTCCAGAATCCATGGCATGCAGATAGCAGGGATGGGCAGCGGCTGCCATCTGTCGCGGTACCCCTCACACAGCCAGGCAGGCACTGACCTTGCTATCGTAATCGGATGTGTTCACACACGTGTGGATCACGTACAGCAGTGAGTCCACCAGCCCCTCACAGGACCGCATTTGCTTCCGGGCTTCCTCCCCCGCGGAGCTGAGGTTCCTAAATGGGCAGAGACATATGGGAGCTGCTGAGATCAACAGCTCACTTGTTAGTCACGGAGCCCTACCTTACTGATCTGAGAGAGTGGGTCTGTTTGAGCAGGCTTTCAGGGGCTTACACTTTAGCAACCTGGCAGCTCACAATAGCGAGCTCCCCATTACCCCCACACACAGACGCGAGCAGGAGTATTTCTCTCGTGACATGCCACTTTCTAACCTCCTAAAATAATGATTTTGAGGGGGCTAGTCTCATATGAGGGGAGAATAATAATCACCACCTCATCAAGATGTTGTGAG
This sequence comes from Rhynchonycteris naso, assembly GCA_037038555.1. Taxonomy (NCBI): domain Eukaryota; kingdom Metazoa; phylum Chordata; class Mammalia; order Chiroptera; family Emballonuridae; genus Rhynchonycteris; species Rhynchonycteris naso. The sequence goes on from CM072997.1 coordinate 76,760,277, forward strand.
GAAGCGAGGAGTTGCTACATATAAAGCAATTAGAAAACTGCGTGTTTGTTAGCCACGCTTCTTATTTTTACACATGCATTAATTACCCCCTCGTTAGGCCGTAAGGTCTTTCCAGTCCCTGCGACTGTTATAATTTTTACATGTAGTAGGTGGTCATAAATGTTTCTCAAACAAACACAGGAAGCATATCATTTCTTGTATAAACATTCAAGTTAAATACAGGCATTTGCTTATGCTGCAATTATTGTCATCTTTTCAATTATTAAAAAACCCTGAAAATTGTTTTAGGTCTCATCCATATTTAAACTTTGAAATCACTTTCCCTTCATGAATGGATATCAAATTATAAAAATCTATTTTATGTCCCATTAACAAGATTCTTGGAATGCTGAGATTTTTGCAATTTTAAGATTTTTCTTTTCATCTTTATTCTTTGGGGGCCAAGAAGATAATGTCACCCATTGGCTCTCCTCCGCTCTTTCCTTGTGTCACCTCTTAGCCCTTGGCAGCTGCGCTCCTCCATTCCTCCGGGAGCTCCCAGCCCCTCACTCCTGTGGTTTCCTGCCATCCTGTTGCCTTTCCCTGTCAGCCACTTCCGCCTGCGGGTCCCTCTGGAGTGCCCAGGGCTACTTCGGCCCCCTCCTGTCTTCATCTCTGCACTCTCTTAGGTGGCCTTGGCTTTAACGCCACGTATGGACCGTTAACTCTCAAACGTGTACATTTAACCTTATCTCTCTTGAGAACTCCAGACTCACTCGTCCAACTGCTTCCATAACGTTGCCACATGAATAGCTAATTAAACATTTAAAAATGGACATGGCCAACACTCTCAGCTGCTCACCCCTCCACCCTTTCTTCTCCCTGACTTCATCCTCAGCACTTCTGTGCTCCCAGGTGCTCCAGTTAGAGATCTAGGTGTTACCCTTCTTTCCTCCCTTTCCATCACACCTGATATTCAGTCTATTAGCAAACCCTGTCAGCTCCTCCTCCACAAGCTACGCCCCGCCCATCTGCCGACCCTCTTTGGGGCCTGGTCTGGGCCACTGCCATCATTCTGGATCACTCGCTGCAGCAGCCTCGTCTTCTGTCTCCATTGCTGCCCATTCTGTTTTCCACATTGCAGCCAGAAACCAGCCCCAGCACTCCCATGATTAAACACTCCGATGGTTTCCCATGGCACTTAGAATAAAGTGCAATATCCTTCTTTGATTTAAACAATCCTACATAATCCGATTCCACTCTGTGCCTTGACCATTAAATTCCAACTGCAAGCTCATTCCTGCCCCAGAGCCTTCTCACTGCCCATCACTGCTCAGAACTCATCCTCCCGATGCCCCACCCTCAAGTGAGAGGCTCCTATAGTATTTTGGATCTATGGTTTAAATCTCACCTCCTGAGACACCATCTGAGCATTACAGTAATCGCCTAATAACTATGACATCACCCTATTTTTTTAATGACACCTATTGTTATTTTCTTGTCTATCTTCTCCAATAGAACATGAGTAGGGTCCTCATCTGTCTTGTTCATCATTGATTTTATCAGGAAGGCATTCACCAAATGTTTAAATTCACGAACCCTTGGGGAGCTTGATCATGTATCCTGCCCTCTGGGCTTTCCTGGAAGCCTGGCAGGGTGGCTGCAGAGTGATCCCAGCCTCCCTGGATCCAGATGTGGAAAGAGATGAGATGCTGCTTCCACAAATGATTAGCAAGTGATGTGAGTGGGCCTGTAATCCAGAGTCCTGACTCATGCCACCCTCCCCTGGCAATGGGTGCTGACAGTCACCTGTTCCAAGAGTATAAGACTTCAGAGCAGCAGCCCAGGCCCCTCCCACCCCCTCTTCCAAGCTCTCTATTGTAGAGATGTTTAGACCTCGAACTGCCATCACAGAGTGTCAGATACAACACTAAGAACTTTATACCAGCTGATTATTCACAATTCTGAGGTGGTGCTATTATCACTATTCTAAAGATGGAAAACTGAGGCTCAGAGCGGGATGGGAAGCCAGGTGAGGCCAGAGTCCACTCTCACTGTCACTATGCTACTCTGTCCCAAGACTTCTGTTTCCAGTCCCTGGGTCTTGTCAGCCTGGGAGGCTGGGTAGAAATTGAGCTGATGAGTGTTAATGGCAAATAATGAGTGATATTGTGCACACTTCGGGGAGGCTTTATGGGTTCTACATGCTAAAGATAATGACTGAAGATATTCTTTACGCTCATTTTCATTTCTTTATAAAACTCAAACCCAATAATTATTTAAACCACACACCTCTTTGCACTCTTCCAAAAAGCAAAAATGTTTTGACCGTCACATTTTGAACTTAAACAAAAACCAGGCTACCAAGCACATTAACAATCAGAATGTGATAATCAGGAAAGTGCTGTTAAATTGAAAGATATAGGAGTTCTGACAGAATTTCAGACTGAAAGGCCTTTTGATTAAATCAAAAGAAGAGTCAATTATAAGATAATGTCTTTCAGGCACTTGAGTCATGATGTTTTCTTCACAGAATAACAAAGTCCAGTGGCCTAAATTTTGAAACAGGCTTGGAAATTTAATTAGGTGTTAATAAAATGAAGTAAATCCTCCTAAAATGAACTTACCTATGGCATATTATTTAATCACATAATTAGAGAGAATAAAGAATTCACCTCAGGCAACCTGTTGTATTACGCAGAACGAGTGAAGTCTGAAATTTAATTTTATGATCATCATCAAAAGAAGAGTTATTCCATCCGGAATGTGGAACAATCACAGTGTTCGTTAAGGTCGAGAGAGCATCTCGTATGATTGTCATCTTGACAGCATCACATGAGGATAAATTCCAAAGAACTCCTGAAAATGAGATTTTAAACATTAAATCATCCAAGATCCTGCAGTTTCAGTAATGAAATCAACATAGTGGTCCTAATTGATGTCTGTCTGTTCCAAACCTATTCTATTGCAAGCAGGCTGGGATGGACCTCTGATAAATGTTGAGTGAACATATGTGAGCTTCTGGCAGTATGACAAGGTTCCAATAGCCTTTCTCTTAAGTTTTAGAGCCTATGTATCTATTAGGCAAGGCAATGGTGGCTCTCACAATGCAGGGGGGTGAGGGTTCAATCCAATCACAGGCCATCAATATAATGCCTCTATGATTATTGTGAAATTGTCATTCATTGTGTTATACTCTACATTCAATGTTCTATGAGACAAACCATTTTTAGAACTTAGAAAAAAATTCTCTTTCTCAAAAAACTGACATGCCTCTGTGTATCATGCTTTCTCTTGGGAAGCTCGGGCTGAATGCTCACAGGAACTTGATGGGCACAGAGGATGGTTACAATTGCTTCACCTTTATCTAGCTAAGGTTTAGCTATTCCTATTTCCACTTTGTTACCATGTATTTTAGAAGTGCATGTTATTGCCACTCCTTTTGTATATAAGCAAAACTCACAATAAATTAAGTCACCCATACTATAATTGATAACAAGATTGCTTGGACAGAAGACCTGAAATGCAACTTAGTAAAGTGATATTAAAATTCTTAGCATATTAGATTATCTCCATTTCTCTGTCACCTATGAGGTGGGTTAAATTATCGTCATAGCACACATATTTTCTAATAATTACTGTTTTAGAAATAAGGGCAAATTCAACATTACAGGTATTGATCGACTTATGACCTATGCAACTAACGACCACTCGACTTTACGACCACAATCGCTAGCCATGACTGCTCTGCGTCTGGAGCAGTTTTTGTATGCACCTGTATTTTGTAATTTTGTATGTTTTGCAAATATTAAACCAGTTGTACTAGTAATGCAGTGTTTTACTTAAACCTGATGAATGTAAAAATAAGAAACAAAATGGTGTAGAGATGATACAAATGGCATAAAATGAACAAAGAAAATTATGATGTATAACAATAAAAAAAGAAAATTATGATAAAATATGACTTAAAGATTTTTATAACATCATTTCATAGTACTGTACATATAGCCTACTCAACTTACGACCAAATCCTGTTAGGACCGGTCTGTCGGAACCAATTGTGGTCGAGCACTAGCTGCATACCTATTCGAATGTCATTTTCACATCAAAGCACTTTCCTAAGAAAGAGGGAAGGAGGTGGAGGAGAGATGCTGCAGTTTCCCTGTGGCTGAGGTCTCAGAGTGCTGTGCACCTGCTGCCCCCTTGGCAAGCTGCTCAAGTCTGTGAGCGCTCGGAGATCTACCAACACACAGAACAGTACTGGCTGCTGGAGAGGAAGAGATAGGAAACACGGGCCCATGTCTGTGGGAGCAGGCAGGTTTGTGCACGTGACTGAGTGAGAGGGCTGGGCCAGGGACGAGGCGGGGTGCAGTAACCCAGGAGCAGGCCTGCACAGTGCTCTCAGCCTTCGCAGAGCCTGGAGAAAGTCCCGGGCCTTGTCTGAGTGAGGGGGGTTAGGAGAGCTGACAGGGACTTTTACTCTTTTTGGAGAGAGGAGAGAGAAAAGCAAAGGCCTAGAACAGAAGGCAGTGAAATAACACTGATGGCACGCAGTGAGGACCATCCCCGCCGAAGTCCTGCCCTAACCCGCCCACGTGTTTGGGAGGGGAGAATGGTTTCTACTAGAGGCTGATGTGTGGACTCTGTCCTGGGAGAATTCTGGGTCCTGTGTTCTGCTCCATACTCTGTTCCTCTCCTCCTTCACGTGGCTTTGACTGGGGCACGTTGATGACTGGGATTGCCTTGCTCCCCAAGGTCTTTCACCTTGCTCAGCTCCTACCCTTTGGGGGCAGAGAGCCCACCTCAACCACAGCCTCTCAGGTCTGCTGCCTTAGCAGCAGCCCATTTAGTCAGGCCCAACAGGGAGGGAGATATAGACAGTGCAAAATCAGGAAAAGGAAAGCCCTTGCTTTGTCTCTGAAAGCTTAGTCTTCCACAACAGATGGTTGCCTATATAATTAACTTGTGGCATACAACACATAGGTCCTACAGGTATTTGTAAAACAAACCATTTCCACAGGCAGATCTACTCCATGAATTCTGAGAAAATTGACTATATGATAAAACAGTTTTACTCTGTCCCGGGTTCTGGGGTTTTTGCCCGACTCTTAGGGATGGCCATGTGAGGAATGGGGAAGAACTGGCAGCAGGCCCCCACCCAGTCCACCCAGAGTGGCTCCATACTTATCTATTGTCAACAAGGGACTTCATCATGTGTTTCTGTTTGAAAAATGGTTTCATGTCCCAAAGACTTCTGAAAAAGCACTGTCTTAGTAGAAAAGTATTAGTGGACTAATGACCACAGAAGGGACCTGGGAGCTAAGGATGAGTCTCTTCAGGTCTTTCCCAACCCAAATAACAGGAAATGGGAGATAAGACAGAAGGGAGACTGGGATGAGGCACAGAAGGGTGCCATGGATGGGGCTTGAACCTGTTCTAACGAGGCCAACCGTACTCATCCCGGGGTGCTGATGGGGACTGCTGTGGCATGAGCCAGCCACAGGGGAAACAAATGGCCCTGAGCCCACTGTGGGGAGGCTCACTTCATCACATTTCCTGCTGAAAATTTATAACCTGTGGTTCCTAATGCCACCGGAACAAGTTATCTCTCTGTCAAAGCTTTTCAAATTCTTCACTCTACAAAACTCGTAAGGAAGAGATGTGTTTTCTAATATTTCACAGAATAAATTCATTCCAGCAAAGTTACTAGTAAGACAAGGTTTATGGAAAGTAAAGCCTATCATAATATAGGCCATGCGTAAAAAATTAAATACCTCTCTACAGAAAATTTAACTGTGTGAGTCACAAATTTCAGGAATGACCTGTGCAATTGCAGGGGTGAGCAAAAGCAGGTTTTACCATTCTGAGTATGTGAAACAGAATTTATTTTTGTTTTATTATTTATTCATTGTAATAGTCATAAGTTGCATTTGTTTTTTCCATAAGAACTGTAAAAGTACTTTTACCCACTCCTGTATATATCATCTTACTGTTTACTATTAGCCTTTACCTCCACATTGGATTGAAGAGCATAAATGTCCATAAATCAATATAAACAACAGCAAAATGATCATTTACCATGGTTTTACTCTGTCCCAGGAATTGTGTGTTTTACGAATACCTTAAAGAACCAAGTTGCACAAATTGACTTCCCACTTAATTTTGTAGGCTTAAAATTTTACATGTTGATTTTTTTAATGGCCGAAGAACATTTGTATTTCTAAATTTAATTTTAATTTACATCTTATTAGGCAAGTATATTGAGGAACAAAATTCTATCATCATCTTTTTATGTCTTGTTATACATATGCAGGGAACATGATAGGTACTCAAAAATATTTATTGACTGATCTAACTTAATAGCTTCTATTTGCTTTGGGTTTCCCTTTTATTTCCTTGACTGTAAGACTTAGTTCTTAGGTATTGTCTCCCTTTCATGCCTTTTCTGAAAACTCAGTATTCAGGAGTGTTTTTAAGGTCTATAACTATGAGATGAGGGTCAAAGCAATGTTCTGAATCTTTAAGGAAATTTGCACATGAAGGTCAAACAGGTGGTTGGGAACTACCACCCTAGCCACGGGGATAGAAGAATCCCATTGCTGTTCTGTCTCCTAGAATGAACATGCCAGAATCCCCATTTCACCAACTGCAAACAGTAGGGATCAGTGTTGTCCAATTACAAATGTTAAATTGTTAAGAATATGTGACCCTTCAGTAGATAAGCTGACTATCCTACCTTTCCATAAACTGAGCTGACTCACTGATCATAAAGCTAGTCTTAGAGAAATTCAGACTTTGATTTCTGCAACTTCAAAAAATGTTCAAAATGATTTATGATCAGAAAAAGGAGGGGAATTTTATTTTTACTAAGTTGGTGGCATTCAAGGGATCCCACATAGGCAGCCTTATCATCTGCACTGTAAATTACATTATCCGCTAATCCTGCACTTAACCGTGGGACGCAGAGCTACAACATTTGCTGTGGATTTAACTGGCAATTTCAAACATCAAAGCAAGTCTCAAGGTTTTGGCTTTCCTTTCTCACTTTTTATTGAAAAAATAAGGTTATGGAAAGCCAAAACAACCTGTTCTGATCAACCAATATTGAATGAAGAACGTTCAATTAAACTTAAAAGGCTTAGCTATAGAATGATTAATTTGGCATTTCTATGCAAAGTAAAAAGCACTACTCTTAAGGCCAGCTAATACCAGTGTGCACTCCACCTCACTAAGGTAATAATAAAACAATGTTATCTTCACTCAGTCTGTCTAGGGCTTCATTTAATGGGTCAGGGAGAACGTTGCTAGAGCAGTATGTAATGAATAGAAAATACACTAACTCTCAGGTATAGCAAGACTGATGAGAAAATGCAGAGCTTTGGGATCAGCAGTTTCCATCAACATGATAAACTTCTAGGTCCAACATCCTAGTGCACAATTTGTTTAAAAAATATTTAGCATACAGCACTATCTCGTGGTTCTCAAAGAGAAACTTAAAAATAAACTATAATTTGGTTTAGAAAGCTTGAGGTTTCTATTTAATTTAAAGCAATCAGCTATTTGTTGTGAGGACTAAAAATATATACATTTAAACTAATTTCAAAAATATTAGAAAATTTCTTAATGTTGCTTATTCTCTACAGCAGGAAAAAGTACACACAATTTTAACCAATAGTCACAATGAACTACTGCCACGAGAGATGAAAGTTCTCTTTCCCCACAAAGAATGAATAAAGTAATTAAAATACCATTTCCCATAAATCCCATGCGGCAGAATTTTCAAAGAGCTCACATTTAAAACTAGCTTTATAGCTTATTTTAATGGCCAACTGATAATTTTATAGTCAAATTAGAGACTGATTTTACTGAGTAATTAAAATAAGAGCATTATTTTAAAAAATGCATTTTTAAAGAACTTTAAAAACCAAACAAAGAACATCTGGAAAAATGGGATTTCTCTGGTAGGACACATACATACACTCAAACAATTGCTTCTCTTTTTAATATAAAATAAATTTAAAAACCATTATATTTTTACATAGCATTACAATTATTCCATTTCCTAATTTCTGCAAAAACCCCACAAAAAGTCCATAAGTGTTTATAAACATTACAAGAAGAAAAATAAAATAACCAAAAGTCCCAGTGCACTTCAAATATCTTCTGTGGACATGCCCCTGTGTTTTTCCATGTTGCTCTAATTCTGTCTGTTCTTGACATTACTGTTTATTTATTTTTTCTTAAGTGAGAATCAGAGAGGCAAAATGACAGACTGCCTGCATGCACCCTGACCAGGTTCCACCAGCAAACCAAATCAATCCCCGCCAGGGGAGAGCTCTGCCTATCTGTGGCATTGCTCTGTTGCTTGGCAACTGAGCTATTTTTAGTGTCTGAGGCAAGGCCATGGAGCCATTGTCAACACATGGGGCCAACTTGCCCTAACTGAGCCATAGCTGTGGGAGGAAGAGAGAGATATAGAGAGAAGAGGGAGGAGGGAGAAAGTAGATGGTTGCTTCTCTTGTATGCCATGACTGGGAATTGAACCCAGGATGTCCATACACTGGGCCAATGCTATACCACTGAGCCATCCGGCCAGGGCCTGACATTCCTGTTTTAGCCACGCTTTTACATGATGTCTATGAGGTAAGTTAAACTACCCATGCCTTTGGGGTGTAGAGAGAATTTATTCAAAGAACAGACAGATAGGTCTTGTCCCCATTGCTTCTGCCACAGAGTGAGTGTCATAACAAGTCATTATCATAACTCTACTTCAGCTGTCTCGGTCAGGAACACTTCCTGGTCAATGCTTTCATCCCCACCTGGTATTGTGCATCTATGGACTCTTTGGAACAGACTGGTGTTGTGTATACCCACCAAGCATTCTTGACGAAAGTAGGTAGAAATATTAGACTACTAGTTAAAATGTAAAACATCAAGCCTGCGGATTGTACCCAAGGGTCAGAGTATGTGCCTCATAAACTCAGCCAAACAAGACTGTAAGCCTCTGAATCTAGGGCCCTGCCTGATCCTAGCACCTGCCTCCAATGTATTCCCTACAAGTCTGGCTGAAACACTCAGGATCTAGCAAGAACACTTATCCATTTCTTCTCTCAGAAGCTCTCGCCTAACTTCAGTATGATTTTTATCAACTTCTGTGATGTTTTTGTTGGAAAGAGTAATAATATCAAGACGCTGTGGTTACTACATCCTGTCACAATATGGTCATCTGCATCCATGTCCGGTAAAGCCATGCACCTCATGCCTTATTATATGTTACTTCTACCCTAGCATAGTACAGACCTGTATTGTGCTGTAGAGTAACAGTCAGCCACAGGTAGCTACTGAAACTTGAACTCTGGCTAGTCCAAACTGAGATGTGCTATAAGTAAAAAATGCACACTGGATTATGAAGACTTGGTACAAAAAAATGACCATAGAACATCTCATTAATAATTTTTATACTGCTTATAAGGTAGTAATGTAGAACTGTTGGGTTAAAAAGAGATTAAATTATTAAAATAAATAACACTTGTTTCTTTTTCCTTTTTAATGTGGCTATTAGGAAGTCAGAAGTATGTCTCCTGCATTATATACTTTTACGAGAAAGTGTTGGTAAAGACGCTGTTCATTTCATGCTGGACTGACCTAAGGCAGAGATGCTGTGGGCCCTCGAAAGGCCCTGCCATGGTTATAACACACGGCAGCAGGAACAAAGCACCTGAGCACAGGAAGGGCAACTGTACAGCTCTTACACTGTTTATGCCAGGCACGCTGCACCCATCCTGAAAAATGCCGACAGCGGGGACAGTTTCTCACCAGGGAAGCTGGTACCGGAAGAGGTCATTTGCCTGGGGCCACACCGCTGAAAGGAAATACGTGGATCTGACTTGAGCCTACTCTTATTTACCCCCCACCCTCCAACACCATGCTGCCTCTCCCAGGATATTTCCTTTAATGAAGGAACTAGCTACGCTGAACAGACAGCAGGGGATGCAGCAAGCAGGCCTATCCTGGCATAAGCAGAAGGAAGCCAGGACCAGGCCTGCACATTTCATGGCTGAGGGCCACTGCATTAGTTGTAGGACTACAGGCCACCACATCTGGGCTGGAGTGTGAAGAGCAGAGGCCAGGGAGAAGCAGGGAGAACCTTCCAGGTGGACCAGCCCTAGGGGAGAGGCAGGAGTGGGGGAAGCTCAAGGCTGGGCTGGCCTAGAAGGTGAGGACAGGGGATGCAGGTTTGACTGGCAGGTGGGGAAATGTGGAGTGCAGGGACAGGTGTCATCTCAAGGACGACAGTGAGGCTGACGGAACAGGAGAGGCAGAGCCTATGTCTTGGGACAGCAGTTTGAGGCTGGTGATAAAGACCTGAAGGAGGGGACGGGGGGATGGGATGGCAAAGAAAGAAGGAGTATTTGTGACAAGAACTGGGGCCTGATGCAACTGAGGGTGGTGTCCCAGACAAGCCAGAGTCTGGAGTGTTGCAAAAGAATCAGGCAATGGGGGGTGTGGGGCAGGGGATGATTAGAGTAGTGCAATAGGAATGCTGCCATTTGTGGCTTCAGGCAATCCCCCCCAGCTTTCCACCAGTACTGGGGTGCTGTGAACAAATTATGAAACTGAAACGGAGCTGAAATAATGGAAAAGCAATTACTATGAGAGTGGGACAAAAGCATTGTGTTCAGTGATAGAAAGGCTAGCTTTGCATAAATTCTGAGGAAAACAAGGCATGGTGGTATATAATCACTCCCAGGATTCCTAAGAGGCTACCACCTCAGCAGAAGATCCTGAGACTCACACAGTGACTCCCAGAACCATGGAATGTGCAGGCCTTGTTCCGGGGTACAGCTCCCCTCTTCCCACCCCTGCTGCTGTGTCCCCTGCTGTCTGGTGTAGCCAGCTTCCTAGGTGGTGGATAGTCGGCCCCAGTGAGCCTTGCCTTGTTCATCTTGTTGCTCCCAGAGGCTCCCTGAACACAGCTAACCTGTATCCACATCAGGCAAGGGAAAGCTAACTCACCCCCACTGTGCTAGCTCCGATTTCAGAAGAGGTAGGGAGCGAGTCCTTAGGCGATCAGAGGGAAGCATGCTTCCTGGGAGCTGGCTTTGTGGAACTGAAGATGTGGTACACACTGTGGCCCCAACCTATGCACTTCATTTGAAGGGGATTATTCCTGCTGTTTAAATATTTCCCTAGCTAAAAGCACATGAGTAATAGATCTTATGAGTCTTTAAAGAACAGAAGGGTTAGCCTGTGTTTCTGTGATTTTTCAGGTGCAGAGGTGGATCACAGCATCTTTGAAAAGATCTGTCCATTTCTAGAGATCCCTTGAGACTCACATTTGCATTTCAACATATTCTGCTTTATTCTAGGTAACAACGTCATGGGTAGGTGGAGAGCATTGAAGACGTAATAGCCCTACATACCCTGGAAGGACATTTCCACGGAAAACAGATTAGCTTACAATTCAGAAATGCTGACTGAACTTGCCCGTAAGAGATGTCAAGGCAGCTCAGTCTGTTTGGGAGAGTCTGAAAGCGAACAAGTTACAGGAGGGAACCCTCCTAAGAGAATCTCTGAAGCAGAGGTGGCAGATGGCCGTGACCAGCGCGTGGTGTTCTTCAGGTTACACAGAAGTCGATCATTTACACTATCCCAGGGATTTACTGCGACGAAGCCACTGAAGCTGTATGTGCCATGGCAGACTTTTACCTGTTCCAGGAATGTGCTTATTCATTTGTAATTGCACTAAATCTTCAACATAGTTGTTTGGTACCTGCAGAATCTTAAAGACAAAAGTGCCTCCAGTCCCAAGCCTTGGGAAATTAGACGAAGAGCCTACAAGGAACTTGAGGGACCTGAATTAGGATCACCTGGGCATCTTCTTCAGATTTTTGTCAGGTGTCCCCATCTTTCTCTCACTTACTGGCTTTCTGGTTCACTGAGAAAGTGCATCATTAGGGACGGTTCTTGTGCTGGGAAATCCTACTCTGACTGATGGCTGACCACCTGAGTTCTGCAGGGGACCTGGAGTCTCCCCAATAACTGCCTCAATTTGCTCAGCACTCAGAAGCCTGCACACAAACAGAGGGTCATACTCCACTTACAAGTTTGGATCTTTCCATAATCAGACTATAAATCTGGAAATAGTCATGACTGTAAAATCACATTCCATGTTTCCTAAGCAACCTGAAGCTTTATGATTGTACCTGATTACAAGTTTGACATGATTGTGCTAGTGGCCAAGCTAAATCATGCTTCTCTACAGACCCGGGTAAAATTTAGAGAGTGAAGATGATACTGTGGGGTATTTTTCCTTTTACCATTTTGGTGGGAATTTAAGACAGGGGCAGCTGCACCTCAGACTTCCTTCCTGGGGTCTGGGGCTAGGTGGGGCGGGGCAGGGCGGTGGGCACTGATGGGAAGGAAGAGTGCCAGCTGCAGCCAGGAACAAGCCTCAGGACTCAGACTCTTTGAACCCCAATTTCTCAGCTCAGGATTTATTCAGAGTCCACAGAGAATTCTGTGACTCTGAATTAAGAGTTATCCTACTTATAATAAGCCATTTTTCTTATTACCAATTAAGTTTTTGTCATTCTACATATTACCAATTTTTATGGTTTGAAATGTTCAGTAAATAAGAGAGTATGTGTTTCTTTTGCTATTATTGTATAAAGTGGGCCAAGTGGTAAAGATCCTACTGACTTGGGCTGGAACTGGGAGTGGATATTGCTAAATTTGTGAAAACTACCCGTACAGCCCTGACAGCTCAACCAGCCCACAGAAAGCAGGGTAGAAACTAAGAGGCCAACTCCTTTCTGAATCAGAGAATAAATGACTGTTTTAGAGGCACATTCATTAGCCAAGGGGATATGTTCAGTAAATTATTTCCTCCTGTAAGGCATGTAATAGTCCAAAAGGCTAAATGCACGCCCACTAAGCTCCGGCTTGTTACAGAACGTCCTGCTGTCTGCTGAACTTTAGCCTGGCCCACTACCCTTCCTTAGAGCATGACTAGCATCTCCTTATTAAATTGTCTAATTAGAAATATGGAGCTAATGATTAGAAAGAAAGGGAGTATGCCTCATTTCAACGGTCTGCATAGTATCTGGAATCCATTGCTGGCATCCAAAATTTCAAAATGAACACGTAGAAACATTTCACTTAGCATATGGACGAATAATCACCTGCTAAAGTGGAAGAAATGTGAATATAGCTATCACTTAAATAAAGTATTATTATTCAAGAACAAAGGCTACTTTTGGTATTTGACACTAGTGTTAACGGAGGTAATAGATGTGTGATAGTTTGGGGACATCTGGTGCATTTAAAAAGTAGGCCTCCGGATTCTGTGCAATATCTTCAATTTTAATAGTTTTAAAAAATGATACTTTTAGGATGTTCAAAAACTAGAAACTCACATTTCCTAGCTTAGGAACACTAATTATCTTGAACAAATGAGTTCAACAAGAACAAATGAGTTCTTTTTTAGTAACAAGATGTTCCTACTCTCCATCCATAGCTTGTAGCCTAGCAGACATTCATTTATAACCCAACGGGGAAAACCATACTTCATCCAGCTTTCAACTACATACATTTTCTTTTTTTAAAAAAAATGCAACCCACATACATCAGCAATTACTTAAAAAAATTCATTGGGTTACAATCTGGAAAATGCTCAACACAATGAAGAAAACACAAGAATCATGTTACATATTAGAGAATATTTTAATTAACAATAACAGCCCAAGTGTCTTCCTAAAACACACTTGATGAAAAATATTTTTCCTTTTATTTCCCTACATAAAAATGTGGCCAAAAATGCAAGCCCTGGGTAGTTACTAAATTTAAAGCAAAGGCAAAGTATCTTCTAAAATAGCTAAAATTTCTTCTAAGTACATTAAAAATACCAAATTGGAACATAAAGGACTAAGAAAAAAGGCTTTGAATTAATAACTAGGTAGAATTACTTGATAATAAGGATAACAGAATTCCTAGCTTCAATGGAATAGTGATTTCTTCAAACAATACAGTATTTTGAATGTATTAGTTCATTGTGCTTATCCCCTCATGATCCCAAGCTGACTGTAATTTCCACTGAAGGATGCTCAGGCCACACCTACAAGGTCCGAGCATCATGCAAGGCTGGCCAGGGCCACAGTAATGGGCAGAACATTGAAATTTGGAAGGATGATGCTGTTTTCAAAGAGGATTTTATAAGATGGGCCTCTTACAGCGAGCACTGGGTGACATGGTCACATAGCACCCTGCGACCCATTTTGAAACAGATAAACTTTAATAAGGATGGTGCAGATGGGGACATACTTTGCTGTTTGGAAGAGAGATGGGAGGCTAGATTTGGGGCTAATAGGTCTTCTCTTGTGGGGCTATTGCTTAGCAAACTTAGCTCCTGAGGGCTCATTCTCCTTGCCTTCTCAAATCATACTATCTATTGTTGCTTTTAGTATATGTGCTGCCGAAGCGAGCACTGTCTTTTGTTGCTTTTGAATAACCTGCTGCTCAGCCTTAATTCCATGAAGTAATGAGCTTCCTGTTCCTGTGGGGTCAAGTACATGATGGGCAGGGACTCTGTGAAAGCTGTATAAGGACTCTATGGCTAATTGGCTCAATGAATGCGGAGGTCCCCTCCAACCCTGTAGTTCTGTACTTTCAATTTAAAGACAGATTATGAGTATTTGGCTTGAGGAAGAGTTAATGGAAGAGCTCAAGAATCTTTTCATGTCATGCTTTAAAACAGATCAGGTATTAGTCACTCTTAAAATATTAATGAATATTAAGGTTAGTAACACTAAATTTTGGAGCTGAGAAATGTGAATAATTTTCCTTGTCTCCATTAATCTTGGCAAATATATGTATATATACAACACATATAAACACAACTATGCTGAATTTATGACTTGGTAATCGTTTCATATTAGCAAGATAATGTTTACATACAAATTAAATCTGGCTGATATTTAGTCTTTTGGAACTGGAACTTGCTTTTGAAGTCCTCTCGTCCAGCTCCTTAACATATGGCAATTGAGTGTTCATACACTGACCACACCCATTCCAAAATAAAGACTACTTTTGAACAGAACATTTCATAGTAATCAGTCCACATATCAGAATTAATCATTAGGGATAAAAGTATATAGTTATAAAGCAGTTCATAATTCCCCCACCCTACAAGTATGGCAAACAACAACAACAACAACAAAATAACAAAAAGACTTCTTAAAGCCTAAAAGCTATTGGCAGCTGTTTCCAACAAAGAAATATGAAGTTGTTGCTAGTTTACACTGGAAGCGATACAGTCTATTCGGGCGGGGGTGGGGGTTGGGGGTGGCTCTTCTGGAATTAGGAAACTTTAATATTCTCCTTTCAAGGCCAGAGTCCATGTCCTAAAACATCTTGTGTTCTCAGCAGCTAGGACATAGAAATGATAAAACACAGGGAAAAGAATCTAAATTAGCACTCACATCCAGAGTCTCAACCAGTTGAGTCAGTACATAAAAGCCCTTAGCGGGAAAGTCTGGCTCTACTTCAAATAAATTAGATTTATTTTCAAATGAAAAAGACATCACCAAATCTTCATATACTTTTCTTCCTGTTTATCACTAAATCTTACAAATTCCTAGAGCTTGGCTCAAAATAGTCACTGCAACAGCTCCTCCCAAATAAGAAAGCCTCAGAAACAAAACTCCACTGCACTTATTCCTCCTATGAGAATTAATGACAGAAAAAAGGAGAAAAGCTGCACGTTAAGAATATAAGAACCAAGTCAAGATTAATCTGTCTGGTTAATTAAAATAGAATCAACTTGAGTAAAGCTAGGCCTCTAACAGCATGTGGTTGCTGGGTCACTGCTATGCCTTGGGGAGCTCACAGGTACCACTCTGTGCAGCCTTGTGAGCTGCACAGGTTGTTACAGTGAGAAGATACTTGGATATTACACAGTAACTTCAAAGTTATGGGAATGAAACATCAAACAATGAAAGAAGGAACTCACTGATGGCAATAGCACTGCCTTCTCTATGCCCCCTAACAGGCAGTGCAAGGCATCTTTCTGGGTGTTATATTAAGTGATTGTGCAGACTTCAAGGATGGCTATTCTTACGTCTATTTAGCTTCTTCTCATTTTCATTTTATACACACATACATACATCTGTATGCATGTGTAAGTAATTTAATTTTTGGTGTGAGAGGGTGAGATGCCACAAAGCATTTTAGAAATAGGGAGTACATACTAATAAATCAATATGTAATTTAAATGTTCAAACATTAATATTCAAACTACAGTGTGTCCATAAAGTCATGGTGTACTTTTGACCGGTCAAAAGTCAAAAGTGCACCATGACTTTACAAACACACTGTATAGTCTACATATATATAGAATATACATGTCTATATTCTACATAATATACACAATGTATAGATTTTGAACATGAATATTTTATGGGAAAGTTGATTACCTTTAAATACTAGATCAGGGGTCCCCAAAGTTTTTACACAGGGGGCCAGTTCACTGTCCCTCAGACCGTTGGAGGGCCGGACTATAAAAAATACTATGAACAAATCCCTAGGCACATTGCACATATCTTATTTTAAAGTAAAAAAACAAAACGGGAACAAATACAATATTTAAAATAAAGAACAAGTAAATTTAAATCAACAAACTGACCAGTATTTCAATGGGAACTATGGGTGCGGATGCATTCTGTGCTCCTCTCACTGACCATCAATGAAAGAGGTGCCCCTTCAGGAAGTGCGGTGGGGGCCGGATAAATGACCTCAGGGGGTCGCATGCGGCCAGCGGGCCATAGTTTGGGACCCCTGTACTAGATTCATGATGCTTTCTTACATTGACAAGTGTTACTGAATTGTATCTAATAGAACCTGTAGCTCTGATTTCACAGTGGAAGCCAGTGGGAAATAGAATTAATTTTGGGGAAAAAAAAGTTATTAAAATATTTAAATTAAATATTTTAAGCATAAAAAACAGCACAGCAGTTATAAACTAACAACCAGGTATCCACCATCCAGCTTTGTTAAATATTCACAGTCTTGTTTCAAATTACTTTCCTTTTAAAGAAACAGAGTTAGATTATAAACCTAAATCCCAGTTTTTTCACTTCTTATCCAGGCAACCACTATCAGAAATCTATTATCATTCCAATGAAAAAATTTAACTTTTATTGCATGTGCATATATAAAAAATAATTGAAAGCCTCAACGTGCATATTTAAAAACTTCATAAAAATAGTATCATGATGCACTCAATCGGCAAATGTTTCTGTGTTGTTATAAAAAGCTCTAACGTACTTATTTTAATTCTTGAATATGCTTTCATTGTGTAAACATACTGCCATTTGTTAATCCTTTTCCTACCAATGAATACTTAGTATTTCCCCTAATGCTCTATTATAAATAATATTGTCGTTTATTTGCCCTCTTGTGAATTATTCTTTCACCTTGATTGACCTCAAACACTCTTGAACCTACCGACGGTGTTGCGATGTCCAGTCTCTTAAGACGAATCACCTCGTGCCTCCTAGTCCCTCGCTCTTCAAACTAGGCCATCATGCCCTGACCATGAAATATTTCTTTGATTCTTCCCTGTTCTTTACTGTCCTCCTCTTCTTTCTATTATTGATAGAGCTTGACCTACTATCTATAGACTACTGAGGTCCTCACAGGCCTCTCTGGTGCCAGGCTTATCCTTGCAATCAATCCTCCACTGCTGTCTGCTGGAAGAAGGCACTGAAAAGCCCAAACTAGCCACGCTGTGCTTAGTCACCGCTCCCACTGCATGAGAGACAGAAGTGCTCATAAGTCCTCATATAAGTTCCCAAACCGGACCTGCATTTCTCTCAGCCTGGTCTTCCTTCAGTATCTTCTTCTGGCTGGTACTCTGATCCTGTATCCATTCCATGCTGGCCCTGACCCCTCTGCTTGTGACTAGAAATGTATCACATTCACCCAGCCAAAGCTTCCTCATCCTTTAGGACAACTTCAGTTTCACATCAACCAAGGACCTTCCCTACCCATTCATTCTCTGTGCTCCCAAAGCAACCCATTTTTGTTTTTAATTTAGAAACTAAATTTAATGGGGTGACATAGATCAATACGAGTACATAGATTTCAGGTGCACATCTCTACAGCATTTGAACTGTTGACTGTGTTGTGTGCCCATCACCCAAAGTCAAATCATTTTCTGTCACTATATATTTGGTGCTCTCCAACGCAACCTTTAATGAGTCCTGGCACTTGCCATTTTTCACTGACATTTGTAGAACCTCTCCTGGGCCTGAGTGCTACTTGAGGGCAGGGAATGAGCTTTATTCACCTTTACATCATCAGGTCCTAGGAAAGCAACGGAGATACTAATGGACATTCAGACTTGGGCTGAGCTGAAATAGAAGGTAGCCAATCTATTAATTATATATTTTTTTATTTTCCTTTCTTTCTTTTTTTTTTTTTTTTACTCTCAGGGGGAGGGAGAGAGAGAGAGAGAGATAGACAGACAGACAGAAAGGGAGACAGATGAGAGCATCAATTTGTAGCTGTGTCACTTTAGTTCAGTGGTTCTTAACCTGGGTTCTATCAAACCCTAGGGGTTCAATGAGTCAGTCTCAGGGGTTCAGAGAAGCCTCTGCCGCGGAGGCCAGAATAAAGTAATACTGTAATTTGTTGTGAGTTCATGCACTTTGTTGGTTTTGTTCTTTGAGCAAGGTGATGTTCATGCACGGCTCATTTTGTGCACCAGTAAAAAAACATATACCTATGTCTTGAATTTGGAAAAAAAAAAATCATATTTTATTTATCACTAAAGAAGGGTTCGGTGAATGCGCATATGAAACTGGTGGGTTTGGTACTTCAAAAAAGGTTAAGAACCACTGCTTTAGTTGTTCATTGATTACTTTCTCATATGTGTCTTGACCAGGGGCTCCGGCTGAGCCAGTGACTCCTTGCTCAAGCCAGCAACATTGGGTTCAAGCCAGATGAGCCCGCAACTCAATTTGGCAACCTCAGGGTTTTGAATCTGGGTCTTCAACATCCCAGGTCAACCCTCTACCTACTGTGCTAGCGCCTGATCAGTCAAGTATATTTTATTTTCATAATAAAGGATAGCCAGCCTATTTAAAACAAGTAGATTTATTATGGAATACATAATAAGAAACAACATTCAGCCCTCTATGAACAGGACATAACTGATACTAGTAGCACTGTAAGCATCATTAAATTAGACTCAGCATACATCATGGCCATGAGCACCACACCATCTCCTACCTAGAACCTCCATCTCCTTCACAATGCACCATGCAAAGGCATAGACTAGACATTTCTCAACATTTCCTCCAGGACAAGATCACATTCTTTACCCACCTGTGACAAGCTCCCTTACTTCTGCATCAATAGATTTTCTCAACAGTCTCAACAAAGCAGGTATCCCACCAACATTCTTCATTGCTATTTTATTTTCATCTGTAGACTTGCCAAAAACAAGATTTCGGAGGGCACCACAAGCATTCTTCTGAACTTCCAAAACTCTGTGGTCCAAAAGGTCAACCAGATGCTTGATTCCCCCTAACCTACATACCTAGAATGAAAAATATCAGGTACCAGGCCTAAGTGACATGTGATTCAGCAGTGATCAAACAAAAGTCTGTTAAAATAAGATCACAGGAAACGGAAAACTCCAGATCATTTCAAAAGGTTACTTTTCATTCTACGTAACACATCTGTTATAAATTTTAAGGACACTCTCCAAGATGAAGCTCTTTTCCTGGGTTCATGGCTTACGGAAGGGAAGGGAGACCAAGGTGCATTAATGGCACGTACAGGGAGCACAGTCCTACTCCAAGTCTCTGAGCACACACAGGAACGGGTCTCCACTCCCAGGTGCGATGAACAACAAATACACAAATGCAACAAAGCTGTCTGCAGGCTTGGAGAGCACACAGGAAAGGATTTTTGATTAAGTCATTTGGTTTTTAGAATTATTTCTCTAAACTACTCTCTCTAAATTTTCTTCCATTTGTCAATTGGTTAATATATTATGTGACTATTTCTAGGCTTTATTTATTGCTTCCACCATTAGGTCTGTAACTGCTATGTTGTTTTGCATATTAAACTGATGAAAACACTTAAGTTCTATATAAAATTTCAGGAAAAAATGGCCTAAAATGTTAAAGGAAAGAATCTGTATGTTATAGGACACCTGCCAATAACCAATGACTCACTGTGTTTCCATAAATGCCAAAACATTTAAAAATGGAAAATAAAATACTCCTATATGTTCAGTATTAGTAACGGTTATAAGTCCTCTGCAATTTTACTTAATTGTATGTTGGCACCAATCTTGACCAGAATCTCATAAAATACATGAGCTCACTCATTTCAGATATACTATAATTTTTATGTAATAAACTTTTGTAAAATACTTTAAAAATGCAGGTTAAACTGATTTTTGCTTCATATTTTACATTTTTGTAAATAACTTAATGAGTAGACAATTTGAAAATGCTAAAAGCACTCCAAGAAATACACTCATCCTAGTTTTTCCTGAGAAATACTAAAATGCATAGTTAAGAAGTGAAAGAATATCTGGTATGAAAATATTGCTCTAAAAGGGCATCTGATAATTTGTTCAGCGCACAAGCATGTGATTGCTAAACGGAAAGGCACTGCCTCTCCCTGGGCGTCCCAGGCACCAGCTCCTGTACCTCCATCTTCACTTTGTTGTCACCAAAGCACAGGTGCTGCAGGTAGGCCGCGGCGTTCGCCTGAACGGAGGGGAACTGGTGCTGCAGCATGTGAATGACTTCAGGCAGCTCGGGGTCACGCCAGGCAAACTCCCTGTGTGAAAAAAAAGGCTGCTTCAAAAAGAGAGGCCTATGTTTTAGTAATACATTGAACAAAACATTTGGCATGAGAAAAAAGCTCAGGGAGGCAGACAGACTCCCGCATGCGCTTGACTGGGTCCACTCCACAATGACCACCAGGGGGTGATGCTCTGCCCATCTGGGGCTGTTGCTCCCCTGCAATTGGAGCCATTCTAGCGCCTGAGGTGGAGGCCATGAAGCCATCCTCAGGGCCTGGGCCAACTTTGCTCCAATGGAGCCTTGGCTGTGGGAGGGGAAGAGAGAGACAAAGAGAAAGGAGAAGGGGAAGGGTGTAGCTTCTCCTGTGTGCCTTGGCCAGGAATTGAAACCAGGACTTCCACATGCCGGGCGGCTGCTCTACCGCTGAGACAACCGGCCAGAGCCCAGATGCTTATGGTCTTAAAGAAGCCATGATGCACAGATGTGCAGAAAGATATTCAAGGAAACAGAGAAGTTCTTAACATGAGTAACTTCCATTTTCCTCATCTTGATTCTAATTCTATGCCTTTCTTCCTAAGTAAGAAATTCACAGATGCAAGGCTAAGGTAAACACGTGTACTTCAGCTGGGTGAGATGTCGTGCTTCCAGGAGAGAGGAAGGAGGGCTGGTGGGAACATATACATCTGGTGTCAGCCCAGAAAATGCAAGTGTTGTAGGTCTAATGATTTTCAAGCTCTGTGTTTATGGCTGTGCTTGATTATAAGCAAGAAACATAGAAAATTATTAAAAAATATTTTTTATCAGTAATCCTATGTGCAGAAAATAAAAACACTGCTGAAATTTCCTGCTGGTCCTTTATCAACTTATGTGTGTGAACAGATTTTTTTTTTTTTTAAAGAATGGGATTATTAATGCTTGCCTGGTGGCTCAGTTGGCTGGGAGACTGTCCAGACATGCTCGGGTTGCCGGTTTGATCCCTGGTTGGAGCACATACAAGAAGCAACAATAAATGCACAACTAAGTGGAAAACAAATTTATGTTTCTTTCTCTCTTCCCTTCCTTTTCTCTCTTAAAAAAAATCAGTAATAAAAAATAAAGAATTGGATTATTATTAAATAGTACTTAATATTTCATGAGTACCTATTCTATGCCAGGCACTATTTTAAGCATTTTATCCATATTAATTTACTTAGAGCAAACATATAGATTTGAAGATTGAGAGAGGAAGGTGAACAACTTGTGTAAAGTCACCTAGCCCTTGCTTTTTGTCTTTCCCTTACCTTTCTTATTCAATTCATCAGCCAGCTGGGATGACTATCTTCAAAATATATCAAAATGAATATGAAGTGATAAAATAACCCCTAATTTTTGTGAGCAGTGTATTTAATATAAGCCAAACCCACCCATTCTCTCTACCCGTTGGGACCACTCCAATAGCCTCCTACATGTTCCCTCTGCTTCAAATACCATCTCCTTCCCTGGTGCACCCTTTGCACAGTGCCCAGACAATCTTCTGAAAACTGAGGTCAGTGGAGATTTCTGGTTTGGGGGACAGACTGGAGAATCATGTCATTAATAAACATTAAGAATATCACAGATGCCAAGAGGCAGAATAAAACAGCAGATAAAAACACATAATTTAGAGTTAGATTGTCTATGTTGAAGTCTCCGGTCCTTCATTTATTATGTGATTTTAAAAACCAGTTAGTTATATGGAGCTTCTTTTGCCCCTTCTATAAAACAGGAACAACCACCAAAAACCCTTCTTTTTTTTTTAATTTTTAAAATTAATTTTAATGGGGTGACATTGATAAATCAGGGTACATATGTTCAGAGAAAATATCTCCAGGTTATTTTGACATCTGATTATGTTGCATGCCCATGAGAGAGAGAGAAGCCATCAACTCATAGTTGCCTTCATGGAGGGGGGGCTCTAACCAAGTCAGTGACACCTTGGCTCAAGCCAGAGACCATGTGGTCATGTCAATGATCCCACGCTCAAGCCTGAGACCCTGTGCTCAAGTTGGTGAGCCTGTAATCAAGCCGGTTGAGCCTGCGCTCAAACTGGCAACCTGAGGGTTTCAAACCTGGGACCTCAGTGTCTGAGGTCAATGCTCTATCCACTGCACCACCACCAGTCAGGTATGCTGCAATTTCTTTTAATTTTTATTTTATTGATTTTTAGAGAGAGAGGAAGGGAGAAAGAAAGAGAGACAGAGATAGGAATACTGAACAGCAACCTCTGTGCTTTGGGAAAATGCTCTAACCACCTCATCTATCTGGTCAGGGCTTATGCTGTAATTAACAGAGTGCAAAGAGTGTGATTTTATCTTTCCTTGATGACTCACAATTATAACAAATATACATTTTTGTCCCCTTTAAATGACATGTGGTGGTCAAGATTTTCTGGTATTCTTGGGTGCCACAGGACCAGACAACACAAACAATATGCTCCAACTAGAGATGGGCAGTCAGACTTGGATGGCATCAACTCCAAACTTGACTTACAGAAGAAATTTTTCCAGTAATGGCTGCTCTCAGTTCATGCGCTGGCTGAGTGGCATAAATGCTGCCAGAATTTGCTTCATTAAAACCTTAGCACAGACTTCTGTTTTCAGCCATGATGGAGTGACTGGTACTGAATTTTACCCTTCTATTATACACAACTCTAAAACCAGACTAAATATATAAGGATTCTGTGGCACAATGGTTAGTGTATTAGACTTCTAAACAGATGAGAAAACTGAGGCCCTGAACAGTAGTAGATAATACGAGAACATAATCTTTCAGAGAATTACCATAGGAGCCTCCTATTTTTGCCTGTGGGCACTTTTGGGGTCATGGCACAAGAAGATGATACCATGAAATATAGCAATGATGAGCTTAGTGAGCTGAAATTTTCTTCAGAATTTGGAATTTGGAGGTGTCAAAGTGTTACAAATTGT
This sequence comes from Rhynchonycteris naso, assembly GCA_037038555.1. Taxonomy (NCBI): domain Eukaryota; kingdom Metazoa; phylum Chordata; class Mammalia; order Chiroptera; family Emballonuridae; genus Rhynchonycteris; species Rhynchonycteris naso. Next base: position 76,784,026 of record CM072997.1, read on the forward strand.
GGGGCAGGGTACTGGTGAGAAGAAAGCTATTCAGAGGAGATTCTACAAGTGTGTGGAGGGTTACTGACAAGTTCTTACTTGAGTGCTGGGCTGTGCATGTACAGGGCACATGGACAGGTCTCACGGAGAGTGGCTGCTCAAGGACAGGTGAGCCCATGCTTGTGGCAGCACTTCCACTAAAGCTGAGAGCTGAGCTTATGCCAGGTGATGGTGGCCTTCCACCTCAGTCAGAGTGCAGACCTTACTGTACACCTCAGCACTTAATCAACAAAGGTCATAGAGTAAGGGCCATGTGCTAAGAGCAAAACAAATCTGAAACAAATCCATCCTAACAAAGAACAAAACCAATCTCAACAGAATCAAGAGTATCTGTCAGTAATTGCGTTATCTGCTACAAACAAACAAACAAACAAACAAACAAAACCAAAAAACCCCTCACAGTCCTAATAGGAGACAACATAATCCAGAGCCCCTACAATGTATCCTCCATAACAGTTCACACATAATTTAACTATTAGGCATAAGAAGAAACTAAAAAAATGTGACTTACAGGTGTTAAAAAACCCAAACTATAGAAACAGACCCAGAGAAAACACAGGTGTTGGAATTAAATGATCAGAGGGAGACTTTTAAATGGTTATTATAAATACACTAAAAAACTTAAAAGAAAAGATTTATGTAAGAACTGCATGGATAGGGTATATAAACAGAGACATGGAAACTCTAAGAAAAAGAAAGAACCAAATGCAAGTATCTGAAGTAGGAAAAATTCACTGGATGAATTTAACAGATTGGAGATTGTAGAAGAAGAAACAGTAAATTTTAAGACAAATCAATATAAAAAGAAACTAACCTGAAAAATATAGAGAAAAAAAGATTTAAAAAACATGAAGATATCTTCAATACCAGATGAGAAAACATCAAGTTATCCCAGAAGGGTAGGAGAGTGAGTTTGAGATAGGAAAAAATATTTAAAGAAATAATGGTGGAAAATGTCCTAATTTTGGTAAAAATTATCAACTAATATTTCAAGACTCTTAGTGCCTCTGAATCAAGTTAAATATAATGAAAACTATACCTAGGTCTCTAAGAGTAAAATTGCTTAAAGTCAAAGATAAAGAGAAAAATCTGAAAGGCAGCCAGAGAAGATATATTATATAATGAGAAGCATGATACAAATTATGTCTGATTTCTCATCAGAAACAATGAAGATCTAAAGATAACACTGGGGAACAATTTTTATTTTTCATTTCCTGTTGCATTAGCTTTTAGAACTTTTTCTATATATTTCTGCATAGCTGATTCTAAATCTGAAATCCGTTTTTTGGTGCATGCTCTAGTTTTTATGCAAAATTAATTTCTTTTAGTTACAGTTAATGGCATGCATTGGTTTTTAAATTGGAGTTAAAGGGCAATGACTCTTGAATTGAACATAACCACAAAGCAATTAATGTTTTACAAACATCACTTTTACATAATTGTAGTTGTTTTTAAATGTAAAAAATTATTATCTGATAAAAACACCCTTTTATTTTAAGATTGAATCATGGCTTCCTTGAATAGGCGTAATTGTAAGAATAGTCCTGATACCTTCTGTTATACATGTGGCTGTTACACACTTCAACGTCAAAGGTGCAATATTTCATCATTTGTGACACGTGTATATATTGTCTACTTTCAAGTTCCCCTTGGCGACCAAGACAAGAATTGGGCTCCTCATATTGTGTGTCATAATTGTGAGGAAATGCTTTGTGACTGGACAAAAGGAAAACGCAAAGGAATGCCTTTTGGTATATCCATGGTTTGGCATGAACCTAAGGACCACAGCAGTGACTGTTATTTCTGTCTGATCCATACAAAGGGCATCGGCAAGAAAAAATGGCATATGATCGCATATCCTGATATTCCTTCAGCAATATGACCTATTGCACATTCTGAGACACTCCTGGTTCCAGTTTTCAAAGGTTTTATTTCTTCTAAGGACAAAGAAAGTAAACATGGTGATCAAGTGTATTTTGATAAGATGCATGAGGAAATGGCTGTAGAATCTAAAGGGTCTTCTTCTGATGCCAAGCAGTCATTAACCACTCAGCAGTTTAGCCAACCTGAATTGAATGACTTAGTAAGAGATTTGGGCCTATCAAAGAAAGCAGCTGAGTTATTAGCCTCCAGGCTTCAAGAAAAGAATGTACTTCACTGGTCAGCTAAAGTATCCCATTTCAGGAACCGTGAAAAAACTTTTGTGGACTATTTTCTGAAGACAAACACTTTGTTTAATGTCATGATATCAGTAGTCTTCTCAGCCAGCTAGGCGTTACCACTTACAGTCCAAAAGGATGGTCGCTATTTCTTGACAACTCTCAACAAAGTCTGGAATGTGTTCTCCTACAAAATGGTAATATTTATGCAGCGGTTCCAATTGGTTATTCCACTCATCTGCGAGAAAATTAGAATGACATAAAAAATTGTCCTCGACTTTCTGAAGTAGGAGGAGTATAACTGAATCATTTGTGTGGATCTTAAAATGGTAAATTTCCTGCTAGCACAACAGAGAGGTTTCACAAAGTATCCTTGCTCTCTGTGTTTGTAGGACAGCCGAGCTCGGGAGAAACAGTGGACACAGAAGGAGTGGCCAAAATGTTAAGCTCTGGAAGTAGGGATGCAAAATATTGTGAATGAACCTGTAGTTAATTGAGACAGAATCATTTTCCCCCCACTTCACATCAAACTTGGCTTAATGAAGCAATTTATTCAGGTTTTGAATAGAGAAAGTGAATGCTTTCAACATATTATTTCTGCTTTTCCTGCCTTGTTTTTCAAGAAGATAAAAGCAGGTGTATTCGATGGACCTCAAATTCGAACCCTCATACTTGATGAAGAATTTGACAAGAAGATGAATAAGGAGAAAGCAGCATGGCAGTCTTCTGTCGCAGTTGCAAATAATTTCCTTGGCAACAAAAAAGCAGAAAACTATAAACTTCTGGTTAAAAGGATGCTGTTGACTTTCCAAGACATTGGATGTAACATGAGTATTAAGATTCACTTCCTGAACAGTCACCTTGATAAGTTTCCCGAAAATCTTGGAACTGTTAGTGATGAGCAGACTAGTGCTGGTGCATCCAACGAAATTGTCCTAAACAAGTACACAAATGCAAGAGCTACAAATGCAAATTTTTGCCTGAATAGAATTTAAATAAGTCGTTTGCAAATTTTATGATTAAAATAAGTGTTGTAATATGTTCTATTTTGAAATTGTAGACAAATTCTGATGCAATCATATCTTTTAGTGTATCAGTGTATTTACTGCATTATCTAAGTTATTTTCACAAAGATGATGCTCAAGAAGACATTCTACTTCATTATGTTAAACTAAATAAAAATTTTACAATAAGATGAAAACCTAAAATCTTGAATTGCAAAAAAACCTGTAGCTTACAGAGAAAAACTAAAGTCAGAAGTGAGATCAGCACACTCGAATTAGGTAAGAACAAGTGTTTTTGTGGATGCAACAAAAATTTTGTTCCCCAGTGTAATAAATGACATCTTTTAAAACTACCCCAAAAATTATACCTGTCAATCCTGGAATTTATACATAGAAAAACTATCCTTTTAAAATGAGTGAAAAAAAGAATTTTCAGATATAAAGCTGAGAGTAATTTTTGCCAGCAGATATGCAACACAAGGAAGGCTAAAGGACATTTTTAAGTTGAAGGTAAATGAGCTGAGATGATAAATGGAATTTATAGGAAGATCAAAAGAGAGCCATAAATAGTAAATAAGTAAGTGAATATAAAAACCATTTTTTTTCACTTCTATTACTTTCTTCAAAAGACAATTGACTTTTAAAGTAAAAATAGTATATTTTACACTAAAGTAAAAATATTTACAGTAAAAACAGTAACATTATAAAAATATGGATTTTACAATGTATGTAGAAGTAACATTTGATCATATATAAAGGTCAAAGGGATGGTAAATAAAATTACTTTATAGAATATTACAGATAAACGATGACCATGAATGCTGTCATTTTTAAAGTCACTGTCACTTTCCATAGAAAGTACTTTTTTTACTCCTTTTAGATGCTTTGTTTGTACTAGTAATATATTTTGCTTCCAAATTAGACAACTATTTAAAATAACCTCAGTGTCCTGGCCAGTGGTGCAGTGGATAGAGCATCTCCCCAGAGCACCCGCATTGTTAGTTTCATTCCAGGGTCACCAGCTGGATCCTGAGGTCATGGGTTTGAGTCCCAGTCAGGGCACTTATGAGAAGCAATCAATGGGTGCGCAACTAAATAAAACAATGAGTTGATGCTTCTCTCTCTCTCTCCCTCTCAAACAAACAAAAAACACAAAAACTCAAACAAAAACAAAAAACCCTCCTTAGATTTCCTTTTATATAGAAAACATGAATAACTTCTTCAGTCTTATAGGAATTTTTCAGGCTAATTAGAGTATTAATGTTTCAGGCTAATTGTAATGTTAATGTAAAGTAAGCAGGTTTGAAGTGAATAAAAATATTACTTCAATTGGCTATTTTTAAAACTAAAAATTAAATAATAGTTATGAGCTTTCTTTTTGCTTTGATTATTCAAACTTCAAATTTACCTGGGTTCCAGTTTCAATTAGAATAAATACAACTATTATTATATGATAATCATTTATCCATCTTATAAAATGCATTGTTAGTAAACCTTTACATAATCAATTGTAGCTATAACAGTTTTATATATTAGACTATGAATAGCTAAAATATATATTATCATATACAAAACCTTGTTTATAGTGAATCAACTCATATCAGAGGTCAAAACTGAATTTTTCATGCATACATATTAAACTCTGAGCTCTAAGCACAATCCACTGCGTTTCTGGGTAGCTATTCTTTTCACTGCAGGTTCAGCTGAGGTATGGTTTAAATTATCTATACTCCAAAGCTCTTTTAGGGATTTCTGCATATATTAGGAAGCCCTAGGTTTTTCATTTTAAGGTTTTAAAAAACAAAATCAATGTAAAAGTATTTCTGAATTGTATCAGAGGTACCATTAAAAAGATTATTTTACAAAATCATTAAAATGACACAAAAGTGGGAAGAAGAGTAGCAAAACCAAATGTATGTATAAATCATGAAGAATTTTAGACAAAAGAGTAAGTAAGCACAGTGGTATTAGTGAAGCAGTGGGCTTCCCATTCAACTCAAAAGTATCTTTAGTTATTTTGCTTTAATGACCAAAACCTTACTCACACTTTTAATTCACATTCATTAGAATAAGTTGCTAGGTTGCTAAATATGAATTGCTAATCACAACAATTTTCCAGTGAAACAACTATTTGCTGGCAAAGAGTAAAATATTTCAAATATATGCCTTTAAATAGCTTTCAAGCTGCTTAGAAATTAGGAATAATTTCACCCTTACGGAAATTAAAATTCTCTTTTAGTTTCTAAATATTTTTATTTCCTGAATATTTTAAATGACTTTCATTACAGATGAGGCCAGTTTTTCAAAACCAAGCAAGTATTAAATGACTCATAATTATCTTAACAAAACATGCTTTCTATATAGCCAAATAAAATTCACAAAAGCAAATATCTATTATTTGCCAAATATTTTTTGCCTATGAGATATGAGAAACTTCTAAATTATTAATTTTTAATTTATTGTGTTGACATGGTTTCAAGGGTCCCATTCAATATAACACCTTTCACCTCCATGCTCTATGTAGATGGGGGTGGAAAGAGGAAAAAAGAATTTTTTTTTTTTAATTATTTTTTTAAATATTTATTTTATTTTATTCATTTTTTTTAGAGAGGAGACATAAAGTGAGAGAGAGAGAGAGAAAGAAAGGGGGGAGGAGCTGGAAGCATCAACTCCCATATGTGCCTTGACCAGACCAGTGCAGGGTTTTGAACTGGCGACCTCAGTGTTCCCAGGTCAATGCTTTATCCACTGCACCACCACAGGTCAGGCGAAAAAAGAATTTTTTAATAAATGATTTTCTCTTAAATGGCAGGAAGCTTTCTGAAGGACCAAGTTAACAAAAGCACAAAATAGTATCGACCAATATGATTCAAAATACACAATAACACTGGACTTTCCCATTTAAAAACAACCTTATGCATTTTCTAAAGTCCTCGTCTAAGAAATCAGTAAGGAAAAAGTAAAAGTGGTAAAATGATCCTTTAAAATCTTTTTTGTGATTCAGACTAACAGGATAACCCAGGTAGTTGCCTTGGTGAAGTATTTCAATGATGAATGCTGCAGATATTCACCCAGACCTGTGCATTCTCTAACCTATTACTAAAGCATTGAAAGAAAGAAACCATTTTCTTTCTTTAAATGAATTCTTTAAAATGAAAAATGAAATTAACCTCAATGACCAGTTGTTTTCAACCTTTTTGCACTTGGGGAACGGTATAAAAAGAATTATTCTGGGGACCGCTAACGCAGAAATCACCCTGAACATAAGTGAATTCGACTAAGATCATCAGGTCTATCATCTTCCTACAATATCAGGATGGTGACCTCTTTAGTAGACCAGAACGGGATTTCTGGCGGACCAGTCCACGGACCAGTGATTGAAAAACCCTGACCTATAGTGCTAGAATAAAACTGGAAATATTAGAGATAAGGAGTCACCGATATTATAATAGTTTTGGCAACTTGAAAAAAAGTGAGAATGAAGGAACTAGTTGACTTCTCTAACCAGTACTTGCCTGGGGTCTTTCTGAATGCTGTCTATTGATGGGGATCTTGTGGTGCCATCATCAGCCGGTGCCGTGTGCTGAAGCCTGTTGTAATTGCACTCTTGCACTCGGTATTGTATTGGCCTGTATGGCTCCGCATAGGTAGCTGTTGTGTTCAGAGCATAATTGTTTCTTTGGTATGTAAGGGTGCTTCGTTGGCTGGACGTCCTTTGCAGATTTCCAACACCTACTAGAAAGTCAACATTTAAAAAACATTAGTAAGCTCTTTATGAGGTGATACTTATCAAAATAAAAATGATTTTAATTTTAAGGATTATAGTATTTAGCAATTGTTTAAGTTGCTTACTTTTAGATTTTACCAATCTAGCTCATTAGTGCTAAAAAGCACTTAAATTTTTAATATACAGTAACAATATGTTGATTAACAGAAAATAGCAAAAATAAAACTATAATAGGTCTTAATGTTTATTAAGATGCTGTAAACGATCTGCAAGAGAAACATAGGAAAGAAACTAACCTTAGAAATAAGTAACAAAATGTCAATTTCATTTTAGCAATAAAAAACAAGTTATGTCAAATTTGTAGAAAATTAAAACTATCAAACATTTAACATTTGGTATATACAGGTTACTCATTTGGATGTACATTTCATTTATAGAACTGTGGATTTATTTTTAAATTAAGTGTGAGGTGGCAAGGCAGAGAGACAGAACCCCCAACTAGGATCCACCTGGCAAGCCCTCTATGGGGCGATTCTCTGCCCATCTGGGGCATTGCTCCTTTTCCTGGCAACTGAGATGTTTTAGAATGCCTGAGGTGAGACCATGGAACTATCCTCTGCACCGAAGGCCAACTTACTAGATAGAACCACTTGAACCATGGCTGCGGGAGGTGAAAAAAAGGGAAGAGAGAGAGAGAAAGAAAGAGAGAGAAGGGGAGGGGAGAAGCAGATGGTCACTTCTCCTGTGTGCCCTGACTGGGGATTGAACCCAGGACTTCCACACGCTGGACTGATGCTCTACTGCTGAGCCAACTGGCCAGTGAGGGTTTGGATAACTAGGAGACATCACTTCACAAGAACAAAGACTGATATATCAAATTCTTACATAGCTACTACCTTAAATTATTCCATGATGTTACGTATCAAGGTATTGTACACTGTATATAACATTTATTTCCTAATTATTGCAGTAGGCATTTCACCAATGATTTTATACATACTACACTGCTCACAAAAATTAAAGGATATTCCAAAATGAATATGAAGTTATAAAATATCCCTTAATTTTTGTGAGGTTTTCTGCAATTAAAAGGGTTTAATAACATTATTTCTTAATCTTATTAAAGAAAATAAAGAATATACCAATAAGTGAAATATTTTTATACTAACATCACTAAAAATTGGTACATTCTACTAGAAAATAAATCCTGCAGTGAACCAGTCTGTCAGTTTTGACAAAGACCCATTTCATATAGTCTTTCTTTATGCTCCCTGTGTTCTGGGTGGTATTTCTCCTAGGTATGTGCTTTAAGGGCATATCAGTGCTACCTGGAGTTCATTTGTGGGCATGTTAATAAATCTGTATTATTCTTTTCTTTGTTTTGTTTTTAAAAAAGGGGCCACTGGAGATTCCATGAGTGAGACTGGTGCACTATCTGACAGCTTATGTGGCCATGGGCTAGAGCTTCACTCCATCAGCCACTACAGCGAGGGTAAATGTGAGGGTGGCGGTACAGAGGTGTGATGTACCAGCTCCCTATTTTTATAAATGCCTTTCTTGTATCCTGTCCCAGATTGAGTCCATTGTAAAGAATATTCCACATTCCATACTTAAGCATTCAGAGAAATCCACTATCTAAAAAAGAGTAACATCAAATATACTTGACTACACACATGCTAAGTCAAAGATAGCCAAGTAAGTCACATAGGGATTTTCTCCAAATACACATTCCAGGCAACAAAAATGACAACGAAATATTCCAACAAAGGCTTTCCTTTCTATATCTGATATGGTTCTAACCCAGGGGCAGTCAGATTTATAGCTCTATAAACTTATGTGTGAATTCACATTATAATCACTATATTACTTGATTAGATTGAACTAAGGTAAAAATATATCACCTAAAATAGGTACAAAATGAACTTCTTTTAGTGTGTATTGACCTGCTGTCACAGTAGAGCGGCTTCTCTGACAACAAAAGGGGCAATGTGATCTCAGCTGACTCCCACCTGAGCCTGTGCGATACAGTGCTGTCTGCGACCCGTGCAGCTCCACAGCTCCATGGTTGGGGCTACGGTACACTGGGCTGTAATAAGTCCTCCCCTCATATATAGGAGTGATGTGCAAGTCGGGAGACACAGCTGAACGAAGGTCTTGTCCAAGCTGGCTGTGCTGACTAGCATAGGAACTCCGTAAGCCTAGAGGCAGAAAAATTACATCATTAAGAAAATGAGAAAATTGTGGTGACATTAAAAGCCCTAATGAAAATCCTAACTAAAAGGACCAAATGTTAAATCAAAACAACAAATCTAGTAAATTTTACAAGGGACGGATGCCAGATATGAAAAGGACACCATACACATTTTTAGGATAAAATTTTCTCTTGGCAGCAGGAAAAATTGAGAAATTATTAAATGGTTTGTGATACTCTGAAATTCATTCCCTTAAACGTAAGGTATTTTATTGAGTGACCAAAAAGAGAATGTCCTCTTTTACCTTTATATGATTTTCAGTGTTAAAAACATGTATATACAATGACTCATGCCAGTCTCTTTTTCTGCCCTGGAGAATTGCCTTGTCTTACCAAGTGGACACTCAGCTCATAGGGGGCAGGGCCCACCAGGTCCCACACCTCTTTTAATCCTACCACCTGAGACAACACCTACAAACAGTGCTTAGTAAAAGCTGACGGTCAAGCACTGTTTTGAAATTTGTCTCAACGAATTCACTCATGATTTTTACAGGAAAACAAAATTTTGTTACAAAGTTTGGAATATTATCAGTGAATTAATAACATTTATTAATTATTATTTTACTATTTATTATCACTCCAATTTTCATTTTTTCATAAAAAAACAAAACAGTTGCTTCCAGAGGAACCCACATACCAGATTCTCATTTACCTGCTTTCCAATGTAACGGAAAAGTACAAAGTTAGTACATGAATATTAAATCATTTGAAATATTCTCTCATTCAAATTGCTAATAACTAATGTTGACACATGGGACTCATAATAAAAAGTAGATTTTAAACCCACATTTTTTTTTTCCTGTGGCAGAGACAGAGAGAGTCAGGGAGAGGGACAGATCGGGATAGACAGGAAGGGAGAGATGAGAAGCATCAATTCTTCGTTGTGGCTCCTTAGTTGTTCATTGATTGCTTTCTCATATGTGCCTTGACCTGGGGGCTACAGCAGACCTAGTGACCCCTTGCCCAAGCCAGCGACCTTGGGTTGAAGCTGGTGAGCCTTGCTCAAACCAGATGAGCCCGCGCTCAAGCCGGCGACCTTGGCGTCTTGAACCTGGGTCCTCCTCATCCCAGTCCGATGCTCTATCCACTGCGCCTCCACCTGGTCAGGCTAAACCCACATATTTTATATTCTTAAATTAGTATATTCTACATTATGATGTTGAGAAGAAGTTCATGATTCACCATGATTAGTAAGTAAAATCTGTCACTTGGTGAGAACACCAGCTAGTTATATTCCAAATTTGAACAAGAGAAAGTACAAACATATCTATAGTCAGTCAGTATATATTTGCTTTTAAAAAGATTGCAAATAATTAACACAGTAACTAATTATAAAAAGACAGGCTCATTCACCTCCTATAATCTCAGTTAATCATATCTAAAAGCAAATCGTCCAGAATGTGAGTGACAATTATATGTTGCTTGCTGAGGGGTAGCAAGAAAGTTAATACATAAAGCTTCTAAAATAAATGATATTACCTACCCTAGACAGCAATGTGACATGGAACCATACTAAATGCATCAATGCGCTTTAGCTATTGGCTCCCCACTTGCTAAAATGAAGATCACGAGTTTGAATAAATTTATAATCGGGAGATTATCCAGCCAAACCTCATTTCAAAACCAAGGAAAATGAGAGCCCCAAAGGAAATGTGATTTATCTCCATCAGAGGTACTTGCTGGTAGGGCTGAGAGAAAGCCCCAGGTCAGGGTTCCAGCACTGCACACTCAGCACTGGACATGGCTAGCCCTCAGGGGTCAAGAAGTGCTGCGAGAAACCTTAAACTCAACAGAGCCCTCTGCAAACATAAAATTAAAGAGCAAGGTTAGCCCACCAGGGGTCCATGGAAGCCAATGTAATTCTAAAGATGATATTATGATTGCTATCTGAAAGTCCTCACTTGAGGACTTCAGCTTTTTATTCACTGGCAGATTTCCCATTCCTCTTAGCAGAGTATAAACTCCATTTTTTTTAAAGAGCCCATGAGTACCTGAAACATAAGGGCAGGCACTGTTTATTATTAATGGTGACATAAAGTAGGCAGATAAATATAGTTAGTCCTTAGTATCTTATCAATACAAGGTGCTATGTTAACACTCAGTGGAGACACAAAACACTCTTGATTCACTGACATTCTGAACATCACTCACACTTGGGCAAAGGCAAGCCAAGCACTGGTGGTGGCCCCACCACCCCATGGTTATGAGAGATAAGAACAAAGCCTTCTGTGCCATTATCAGAATGCAAGGATTCGGCTGGACCCTTCACTGGAATCCATACAACATGAAAACTATTGTAAGCATCTACTATAATTTCATGGGAAAGGTTAACAAAATGATCTTAATAAGAACTATTAAAAGTATCCAGTAAATATTCACTTGTCATAGGACTATTTATTAGTGAGATGAAATTACCATATGTGACAGATTTTTATTTTTATGTGAAATAAAAGACAGTTATTGTGAGATGTAGTGCTTTATATTACAAATCTTTCTGAATAACATAAGTGACTGTTACTATTTTTATCTGCTCATGTATGAAAAGTAAGACACAGAGATTAACACTTAAAAAATACAAAATTATATAGCCTCTACAGATTAAGTTAAATGATTATGTGCAGAAAGCCCACTATAATTTACTATTGTTTAAATTGGAAGACAAGTAATTATGTTCTATAATTGTTATTAGAAATAATTTTTCCAGAAGCATTTCTACAGATTATTTTTCCCTCCAAATAATAAAAAGAAGTCACTGGTCTTCCACAACAATATTTATCTACCCAATAGTTTCTATTTGCAATTTCACAAATATAAATTAGTTTACATATTACAATGATATATTCCCTGTGACTTAAAACTTTTATATTTAAGACATTAGAAATAAATATAAATTTATCTTCCAAATATGGATTCTTTGTATTCTCCAAACTCTTCTTGACATGCTATGATTATACCGACATGAATATTCAAAAAAATTTTTTTTTAATTTATTCAGTTTAGAGAGGAGACACGGAGAGAGAGAGAGAGAGAGAGAGAGAAAGAGAGAGAGAAAGGGGGGAGGAGCTGGAAGCATCAACTCCCATATGTGCCTTGACCAGACCAGTGCAGGGTTTTGAACTGACGACCTCAGTGTTCCCAGGTCGACGCTTTACCCGCTGCGCCACCACAGGTCAGGCTCGACATGAATATTTTTGGACATTTTTTTGTTGTAAGAATTAAGTTATACACATATTATATCATCATTTAAGTTATGATCAGCAAATACCCGATGTCTCAAACTTTTATAATATACTGCTTTAGGGTTATAATAGGCTGGTTATTAATCCTTTTAAATCAAGAACAATAGCAAATATAATATATCCCTTTCTGAAATAAGAATAAAAAAGGAAATTCACAAAATAGAATCCACATTCAGAATAAGTGGGCAGACAGATGATGGAAAACATTTTTAAGGAAACCCTTTGCTTCTGCTCAAGACTATAGCATTATAGAAAAAAACATCTAAATAGGCTAGGTATAATGTTTCCCCACTCAAACGTGAAGTCCAATTGCACCTGCACTGTCAGAGAAGCCGACTTTTTAAACCAGAGGGTGAGCATGGAGACAGTGCTTATGTGCTTGCTTTCACTTCACCCTTCACAAACACAGATTACTGCACCAGCTGTTCTACACGTACAGAGGGAGGAATACAGAAATCCTCAGAATTATTTATCTTTTAAGGTTTCCTTGGGAAACAAATTCAAAACAAGTCCTATCTCACGTGGCTGCATACTTTTCAGAGGCATGCCAGAAAACGTCTAAGCCAAGTACACGTCTCTGATGGCTGAATGAAAAAGAGGTGGTTTCTCCACTAGAAATTGCTTTGAGCTCCAAACCAAGTACAATATTAATTCTTCATGCAAAACTATTCAATTAAAAAGTCTCAAAAAGGCTTTACCTTTCCCAGAGGCCATAAGGAAAGGATATTCATTTTACTACACAAAAATATTAAAAACTTCTGTGAATAAGAAATACCAAAAACAAAGTCAAAAGACAAATTACAAAATGGGAGAAATCCTTGGGAAGTATATTACAAGGGACCAATTTATTTCAAGTATAAAAGGCTTGACAACTTATAAAAATAGACAAAAGACCTGACCTTGTGGTTTGCAGAAAATAAATGTCTGATAAATATAAAATTTTCAACCTTTGGTATAACTGAGTAAAGGCCATTTACAACAACAGTAAGGTACAGTTTGCCTACCAATTGGCGAAGATGAAACATTTTGACAATGTGTAGTGGCAGTGAAGGTGTAAGGAAACAGGCACCCTTAAACTAGTGGAAGAAAGATAAATGTGCGTCATATTCCTAGACGACAACTTGACAATATTTCTTTAAGAACAATATATTTTGATCAAGCAATTCTACTTCAAGAAATGGATCCCACAGTTATCTTAGTATTTATGTGTAATATACAGGAATAACAATAAATGTATATTGCATCATTATCTCTAATAGCCAAAAAAGAAAAACCACCCGAATGTATATTATCAGGGAAGTGATTAAATAAATTATAATATATCTATAAAAATGGGTCCTAGGAATCTATTTAGTGAAGTAAAGCTCTGAGACATATGAATAAAGAAGATACATATTACAGAATCCCATCAGCGTATAAACACAATGTGTGCACATTTGTATGTAATGTATAATGCACTTACATAGTTAAGTAAACATTCTGGAAGACATATAAACTGGCAAGTGGGGCTGGATAGAAATAGAGAGGAGCTTAAGACTTTCCCTTCTCATTTCATATTTTCTTGTATAGCTTCAATTTTTTTTTTACCATTGTGTATATGTTGTGCAAAGTAATGTGTATTACTTAAAAATATATAAATTAAAACACTGATAGAAAATAATCAGACTGGGCACGGGTTCCCAAAGAATCTTACAAACACTAGTTGAAGTTATATTTCATTTTAGTGAAGACCATGTCTATGTATTATGTGGGAAACCCTCCATGAAAATAGCCTGAAGGAAATGGCTGCAGTTTGGTGTCTGATTTAATAAGTGGCATTTAAAACTGATTCCAAAGAGCTTTGTGTTTTCCCATTGGGAAGCTAAACTCAAAGCAGTTGGTGAGAAAATCTATATTCACACACACAATTTTAATTAAAAAATATTTATATAATTGGTTTTTATGGGGGAGGGGTAGGCGTACAGTTGCTTTACTCTAGCGTTCATTGCCTGCTTATTGCTTATATGTGCAGGGCAAGCCCATGGTTTTGGACCAGTGACCTCAGTGTTCCAGGTTGATGTTCTATCCACTGCACCACCATAGACCAGGCAATTTTCTAGTCTATAGAAATATTCTAGTCTATATTTTTAAAATATTGATATTTAAACAGATATTTTGATGCCACCTTTTAATATAACTTATGGATTTGGGTATGGGTAGGCCTAACTGATGAAAAACCTTCTATTAAGACCGTGATGGCAAACGCATGTCAGCACTGACACGTGTAGCCATTTTTTATGACACGCGGCCGCATACCAGAGAAGTATGGGGCCGCATGCCAAGAAGGACATTTCATCCTCGGCTCCTGCACAGCCAGGTGCAGGAGCCGAGGATAAAACATTTGCTGTAGTGTAGACACTCTGTGCCGGAGGACTGTAGGCCAAAACGACAGAACTCCGGCACACAGCGTCTAGTTCTGGGACTTCTGGTTAGGTCATTTTTCTCGAAGTGACACACCACCTGAGTTATACTGGATATTTTGGCAAATTTTGACACACCAAGCTCAAAAGATTGCCCACCACTGCATTAAGAAAACAAGGTCTGGCCAGCTGGCTCAGTAGATATAGAGCATTGGCCTGGTATGAATGTCCTGGGTTTGATTCCCAGTCAGGGCACACAGAAGAAGTGACCACCTGCTTCTCCCCAGTCCCTCTCTTTCCCTCTCGCAGCCAGTGGCTTGACTGGTCCGAGCATTAGCCCCTGGTGCTGAGGATAACTTGGCTGGTCTGAGCGTCAGCCTCAGGCATTAAAAATAGCTCAGTTTAGGGGGAGAGGGAAGATGGCGATGGAGTAGGCGGACGTACCAACTTCCAACTCCCAGAACCAAAGTGGATTGTAACTCAATTTTAAGACCATCATCTGGATAAACCAACTTTGAACTAAACTAAGTGGACTCTTCAACCAAGGAACACTGCAGAAGCCACATTGAGACTGGTAGGAATAGCAAAAACGCGAAGAGGGCTGCCCAGCTCCCTGGAGCAAACGGCAGCCCGGAGAGACCTGCGTGGTGGGAGGAGAGTTTGGCGGAGAGGGAGGGACCTGGGTCCCAGGAACCAAGCCCCAGACTGCAGTCCCAGAGCCTAGAAGAGGCGTTTGGAAAGTATCGAGCTGTGAAGCAAGTGAGGATACTATTTGTGAAAAAGAGAGAGTTTCCTTAGACCCAAAAATATTTTTAAAGGGACAGTTCAGAAAGCCTCTCTCACAACCACGGACCCAGGGTTCGGGTAACTGGGACAGAGGAGAGGAACAGAGCAGCGGGAACAAAGAGTGAAATGAAGGCAAGGAGACACTCTGAGGGACAGCCACCCCGACCCATGGGCTAAGTCACTTCCCTAATCGAAAACGAATATCTCCCCTGGAACTAGCAATACCAGCAAAGGGAGAAAGGACACTAGCCAAACAAGCTCTCCCGCGGCAATTAGAGCAGAGCTGCTTAGAGGGAGGGAGCTCCCAGGTCTACAGTGTGGAGACTTAGGGCACTTCTAGCCCCCTGAGGTTGATGAAGGCCATGGGTGCGGCAGGACGCTGAAACGCGGTCCTGTCGGTGTGGGCGAAGGCACAACCGGTGCGAGCTCAAGCTAGCCTAGCAGGGGCGGAGGGGACGCGCAAAAGCTGTCCGGCAGCTGCGGGCCGCCTATGACCCCACTTGTGGGGAAAAATACGGGCAGAGATCAGCTCTGCGACCCTGCGCAAGCCGGCCCTGACCGCGGGCACGGGGCTAAGACTAGGGACGGTTGAGGGGCCCAAGGCTGAGCTCACGCTGCCAACACCGCCCAGACAGAGAAACTGCGGTGTGCCATCTGTGTGCGCGAGCGGACTCCTAACGCGGGGGCGAGGGAGACATTGAGACCAGTGGAAGTTCTCGGCTGAGCTCATGCTGCTCGCCCCGCCCGGCCAGAGAAACTGCGGATTACCACCCTACGTGCCCGAGCTTGCTCCGAGCGTGGGGGCGGGGTAGGATCCGGAACAAACGGAAGCTAGCAGCTGAGCTCACGCCAGCAAACTCGCCCAGCCAAATAATCCCCAGCGCAGGAGGACCCTGGCCTCGAGGGCGGGGCTAAATTCTGGACGCGCAAAGGCTCACAGCTGAGAGCATGTCAAAAGCTCCGCTCAACCCATGAAATGGTGGTGAGCAGGCTCAGACTGAGGGGGCTGGGCGTAAGCCTTCCGGAAAAAGGCTGGTTCCACAGCTGAGCAAAGGTGCTCACCTCTGCCCTGGGTGCTAAGGCTAGTGACTTGAGTGACAGCCCCTCCCGCAAAGGAGAGGCAGAAATCACAGCAATAGCTGCAGTGAGCTGGCGCTGGCAACGCCCACACCCAACAGCCCTAGGCAGCGGCAGAGGGGGTGGCAAGCCTGCAGACAGACTACACCTAGAGAACACAAATGCAACACATACTGGACTCCAGTGGCGACACTTGCTTACACTCAGATAAAATGGGCAGGCAGAGGAATGCAAACCAAATGAATCAAGAGAAATCCCCAGAGAAGGACCTGAATGAATCAGATATAACCAAACTACCAGAAGCAGAATTTAGAATAATGATAGTTAGGATGTACAAAGAAATTAGAGCAACAATGGATAGTCACTATGAGCACCTAAATAAAGAGATAACAAGTATAAAAAACGAAATTGAAATAATAAAAAAGAACCAGACAGAAATGACAAATACAGTATCAGAACTGAAGACCACAATGGAAGGAATTAAAAGCAGGATGAATCACGCTGAGGATCGAATAAGCGAGTTAGAGGACACAATAAACAAAGTTACAGAAGCAGAGAAAAAAAAGAAAAAGAGATTCAAAACATGTGAGAAAACTTTAAGGGAGCTCTGTGACAACATGAAGAGAAACAATATTCGCATCATAGGGGTGCCTGAAGAAGAGGAAAGAACAGGAAATGGAAACTGTGTTCAATCAAATCATAGCTGAAAACTTCCCTAAATTAAGGCTGGGAAACATTCCACATATTCAAGAAGCACACAGAACTCCATTAAAGAGAAACCCAAAAAGATCTACACCAAGACACATCATAGTTAAAATACCAAAGCTAATAGATAAAGAAAACATCTTAAAAGCTGCTAGAGAAAAAAAGACTATCACCTACAAAGGAGCCCCCATGAGGATGACATCGGACTTCTCAACAGAAACACTTGAGGCCAGAAGGGAATGGCAAGATATAATCAAAGTAATGCAGAACAAGAACCAACAACCAAGACTACTCTATCCAGCAAGGCTAACGTTTAAAATTGAAGGAGAAATAAAGAGCTTTCCAGACAAAGAAAACCTCAAGGAATTCATTAAAACCAAACCAATCCTGCAAGAGATTCTAAGGGGCCTAGTGTGAACAGTTCAAAGGGAGCAAAGAATATAGAAAAAAAAAAATACAGCTTTAAAGAATTAAATGGCAATAAACAACTACATATCAATAATAACCTTAAATGTAAATGGATTAAATGATCCAATCAAAAGACATAGGGTAGCAGTGTGGATAAAGAAACAGGACCCATACATATGCTGTCTACAAGAGACACACCTTAAAACAAAAGATGCACATAAACTGAAGGTAAAAGGGTGGAAAAAAATATTTCATGCAAATGGAAATGAAAATAAAGCAGGGGTAGCAGTACTTATATCTGACAAAATGGACTTTAAAACAAAGGCTGTAGTAAGAGATAAAGAAGGACACTACATAATGATAAAGGGAACAATTCAACAGGGAGATATAACTATTATAAATATCTACGCACCAAATAGAGCAGGCCCGACATTCATAAAGCAGACTTTGATGGATATAAAGGGCGATATTAACAATAATACTATCATAGTAGGGGATTTCAATACCCCACTAACAACACTGGACAGATCCACAAGAAAGAAAATCAATAAAGAAACAGCAGACTTAAAAGATACAATAGATCAACTTGATTTAATAGATATCTTCAGAACTTTAAACCCTAAAGCAGTAGAATATACATTCTTCTCAAGCACTCATGGTATGTTTTCTAGGACAGACCACATGTTAGGACACAAAAAAGGCCTCAATAAATTTAAGAAGATTGAAATCATATCAAGCATTTTCTCTGATCACAATGCCATGAAACTAGAAATTAACCACAAAAGAAAAACTGAAAAATACTCAAACACTTGGCAACTAAATAGCATGTTATTAAATAATGAATGGATTAACATTGAGATCAAAGAATAAAAAAGTTTCTAGAAACAAATGATAATGAGCATATGTCAACTCAAAATCTATGGGACACAGCAAAAGCAGTTCTGAGAAGGAAGTGTATTGCACTACAGGCATATCATAAGAAGCTAGAAAAAGCTCAAATAAGCAACTTAACCCTGCAGCTAAAAGAACTTGAAAAACAACAACAAATAAAACCCAAGACAGGTAGAAGGAAGGAAATAATAAAGATCAGAGCAGAAATAAATGACATAGAGGCTAAGGAAACAATACAGAGGATCAATGAAACCAGAAGCTGTTTCTTTGAAAAGGTAAACAAGATTGATGAACCCTTAACTAGACTCACCAAGAAAAAAAGAGAGAGGTCTCAAATAGATAAAATTAGAAAGGACAGTGGAGAAATTACAACTAATACAACAGAGATACAAAGCATTGTAAGAAAATACTATGAAGAACTCTATGCCAAAAAATTAGACAGTCTAGATGAAATGGACAAATTTCTTGAATCATATAAACTTCCAAAAATCAATCTGGAAGAATCAGAGCACCTAAACGGACCAATTACAACAGATGAGATCAAAACAGTTATCAAAAAACTCCCCAAAAAGAAAAGTCCTGGGCCTGATGGCTTCACAAATGAATTCTATCAAAAATTCAAAGAAGAACTAACTCCTATCCTCCTCAAGTTATTTCAAAAAATTCAAGAGGAAGGAAGACTTCCAAACTCCTTTTATGAGGCGACCATAATTCTGATCCCAAAACCGGGCAAAGACAACACAAAGAAAGAAAATTATAGGCCTATATCCCTGATGAATTTAGACGATAAAATTCTCAACAAAATATTAGCCAACCATATCCAGCAATATATGAAAAAAATCATACACCATGATCAAGTGGGATTTATTCTAGAGAGGCAAGGCTGGTTCAATATTCGCAAATCAATCAATGTGATTCATCACATACACAAAAGGAAGGACAAAAATCACATGATAATTTCAATAGATGTAGAAAAGGCATTTGATAAAATCCAGCACCCATTCATGCTTAAAACTCTCAGTAAAGTGGGAATACAAGGAACATTCCTTAACATGATAAAGGCCATCTACGACAAACCCACAGCAAACATCATACTAAATGGACAAAAATTAAAAGCAATCCCCTTAAGATCAGGAACCAGGCAGCGTTGCCCACTTTCACCACTTTTATTCAACATAGTCCTGGAAGTCCTAGCTACAGCAATCAGACAAGAAGAAGAAATAAAAGGCATCCAAATTGGAAAAGAAGAAGTAAAACTGTCACTATTTGCAGATGATATGATATTGGACATAGAAAACCCTAAAGTCTCAGTTAAAAAACTACTGGACCTTATAAATGAATTCAGCAAGGTGGCAGGATATAAAATTAATACTCAAAAATCAGAGGCATTTCTATATACAAACAATGAACTGTCAGCAAAAGAAATTAAGGAATCAATCCCCTTCACTATTGCAGCCAAAAAAATAAAATACCTAGGAGTAAATTTAACCAAGGAGGTTAAGAAGTTGTACTCGGAAAATTATAAAACATTGATAAAAGAAATCAAGGAAGATACAAACAAGTGGAAGCATATACCGTGCTCGTGGCTAAGAAGAATAAACATCATTAAAATGTCTATATTACCCAAAGCAATTTATAAATTCAATGCAATACCAATTAAAATACCAATGACATACTTCAAAGATATAGAAAACATATTCCAAAAATTTATATGGAACCAAAAAAGAACACGAATAGCCTCAGCAATCTTAAAAAGAAAAAATAAAGCAGGAGGTATCACTCTTCCGGATATCAAGGTTTACTACAAGGCCATTGTACTCAAGACAGCCATGTACTGGCATAAGAACAGACACATAGATCAATGGAACTGAACAGAGAACCCAGAAATAAACCCACACCTTTATGGACAACTGATATTTGACAAAGGAGGAAAGAACATACAATGGAGTAAAGACAGCCTCTTCAACAAATGGTGCTGGGAAAATTGGACATCTACCTGCAAAAAAATGAAACTAGACCATCAACTTACACCATGCACAAAAACAAATTCAAAATGGATAAAAGACTTAAACATAAGCCGTGAAACTATAAGCATCTTAGAAGAAAACATAGGCAGCAAGCTCTCCGACATCTGTAGCAGCAATTTATTTGCCGATTTATCTCCACGGGCAAATGAAATAAAAGGCAAGATAAACAAATTGGACTACATCAAACTAAAAAGCTTTTGCACAGCTAAAGACAATAAGAACAGAATAAAAAGACAAACCACACAATGGGAGAAGTATTCGACAGCACGTCTGATAAGGGGTTAATAACCAAAATTTATAAAGAACTTATAAAATTCAACACCAGGAAGACAAAAAATCCACTCAAAAAATGGGCAAAAGAAATGAATAGAAATTTCTCCAAAGAAGACATACAGATGGCCAAAAGACATATGAAAAAATGTTCAACATCACTAATCATTAGAGAAATGCAAATCAAAACCACAATGAGATATTACCTCACACCAGTCAGAATGGCACTCATCAGCAAAACAATACAGAACAAGTGCTGGCGAGGATGTGGAGAAAAGGGAAACCTTCTGCACTGCTGGTGGGAATGCAGACTGGTGCAGCCACTGTGGAAAACAGTTTGGAGATTCCTCAAAAAATTAAAAGTCGAACTGCCTTTTGACCCAGCTATCCCACTTTTAGGAATATACCCTAAGAACACCATATCACTGTTCGAAAAGAAGAAATTCGCCCCCACGTTCGTGGCAGCATTGTTCACAATAGCGAAGATCTGGAAACAGCCCAAGTGTCCGAAAGAAGACGAGTGGATTAAAAAGCTTTGGTACATATATACTATGGAACACTATTCAGCCATAAGAAATGATGACATCAGATCATTTACAACAAAATGGATGTACCTTGATAACATTATACGGAGTGAAATAAGTGAATTAGAAAAAAAAAATCTGAGAACAGCATGATTTCATACATAGGTGGGACATAAAAGTGAGACTATGAGACATGGCAAGAGTGTGGTAGTTATGGGATGGGGGGAGGGAAGGGAGGGTGGAATAGGGAGAAGGGGAGGGGTACAGGGAAAACCAGATAGAAGGTGACAGAGGACAATTTGACTTTGGGTAATGGGTATGCAGCACAATTGAATGATAAGATAATCTGGAGATGTTTTCATTGTACATATGTACCCTGATTTATTGGTGTCACCCCATTAAAGTTAATAAAAAAAAAAAAAAAAGCTCAGTTTATTTGAGCCTTTGCCCCAGACGGCGGTTGTTGGGTGGATCCCAGTTGGGGTGCTTGTGGACGTCTGTCTCACTGTCTCCCCTCCTCTCACTTTTAAAAAACCAAACCAAACCAAAGCAAACCAAATCCTGGCCCAGGCCAGGTAACTCAGTTGGTTAGAGCATTGTCCTAATATGCCAAGGTTGCAGGTTTGAACCCTGGTCTGGGCACATACAGGAATCAACCAATGAATGCAAATATAAGTGGAAAAACAAATCAATGTTCCTCTTTCTCCTTCCCTCTTTCTAAAAAAAATACACAAGACAAAAAAACAAAACAAAACAAAAAAACACTTAAACAGCTTAGAATTCCTCCAACCATTCTACTAAAATGCAAAAAAGAACCTTTATGTCTTCATACATTGTGAAAGGGAAAAAATGTATTCATTGCAAAAGAGTTCTGGTGATATGAATTATAGTGCCTGAAAGACAAGTAAGCCCGAAATCTGCAGTAGAGATTTTGAGATGAACACGTGAGCTTTTCCATGTTATTATGCTCTGTTTCAGTGAAGGTTCGGAGAAGATTTCCTCACTGGACTTTATAGAGTGCTGTCACTTCTACTCACCTGTTAGGCTGTCTGGCCGAGGTGGAACCATTCTCTCATAAATGTCATATTGCTGCTGTCCAAACTGTTCCATGTCGTGAACAGTCCTTTGCAGTGAAGGTCCCAGATGCTGTGGTACGGCGGTCATCCCTGAGCGTTTGGGTGATGACGACCCCACCTGGCCTTGGGATGGGGAAGCTAATCGAGTCTGTGCATCTGTCAGGGTTAGTGGGGACCCCACTCTGGTGGTAGTTTGGTACTGATGGGTTGGTCCGTTGGGATTGGAGGTCTGCCGAGAGGTGCTGGACCCAATCCTACGTACAGCTGCTGGGGAGGCAGGTCTCTGTGCAGAGTATGGAGATGCTGCCCGCTGAGCAGGTAATGTGGTGGAGGAATATGCACTGGGGTTCAGTGGTCGGGAGTCGGTCACTGATGGAGAGCCAAATCCACTACCCAGAGAAGTTCTCAGTGACCCCCTTGAAGGAGACACGCCTGTGCTGATAACATAAGAAGGAGACTGTGCTCTAGATGGAACTGAACTAACTCTTCTCATGGCCCGATTGGCTACTGATGGCTGATGAAAGGGGGAAAAAAGAGAATGGGTTTATCCAGGGTTTTGTGTTCACTGTCATTACAGAAAAAAATGCACATAGCTCACTACAACATGACTGGTTTAAGCGTCTAAATTTCATTTCCTTCTTATGCTTTAGAGCTAGATCTTAATATTTCCTTATTGTGTTTTGCTTAGATTCACCTTTTTTGGGGTGGCATAATTTCCACCTCCCCACTTCAGACTACTAAAATTGACCAGTATAGAGAGATCTAAAGATATTTGATATTCCCTGTTCTTTTGTCTTTACATGTTACCCTCCTGCCTATGCACATTTCACAACACACAAAATGCTGTGTTGTGAGTGTGAGGCAGCACTGGAGCAAGGCACTTGCTTTGTTCCCTGTGAGTCAAAGTTGGACAAGGTAATGCATTTCTGTAAAACAAAAACATTTTCTTTAATACATCAATCTAATGTAGCTAGCGGAGCACCTATAATTGTTTAATTTTTATGGATTGGGCCAATTAACAAACTGAATGTGTTCTTTCAATACAGAATAAATGAACGTGTGGACAGGGTTTGGGGTCCAAACCTTTCCTTTGTGAATTTACTCTCAAGGGACAGCTTGTTTGCACAGGTGCTACAGCCAAATTTGTCTTTTCTTTTAGCTCTAGTGTGGCTTCTAGTGATCTCAGCCATTTCTTCCTACCTCCTTTAATCTATGAGCTCATATTTTTAGTTGGTGGATTTAAAGAGATACAAATACCCCAAAATCTGTTTCCATGGAATGTCAAAATCTCTCAGCTTAGCCAGCTGGAAAAGACCAGAATGAGAAATGAAAAACATTTCTGCCAAGGCTGGTCCTTCTATGAATCCATAGACTCTTGCAAACATTGAATGCAGGCTCCCTTTCTCAATGCATTATAACAACAAAGAAAATTGGCTGGACTGGGGGACGACTGGCATGGGAGACAGACACCAGGCTCTGGGTCACAAGCCAAGGACCAGGCTGTTCTGCACTGCCTTAGTGATGGTTAGAATACAGTTGTCATCAACCGCCTGCCACTTTTAGTTGGGGCAATAACAGAAGAAAACAAGGATAAGAAGTCTGTACACAACTAGGTGTCATAAGAGAAAGCATGCTTAGTCTCCAAGTGTCACAAGCTACTGGGCTGGCTGTACACCTGCTGTGAGAAATGCTGTGTGTTTAAACTCAATTCTGGAAAGGCATTAGCTGTGAAGAGTAGAGGATTTGAGGAGGGAAGAGAATTGCAAATAAGCAACAAGGCAAGAAAGAGGGAGTTTAAAAATTAGTAGACAGTTGAAAAAATAAAATCTGTGCTTGGTGTTTATTAATAGTGCTAAAAGAAAATTCTACATATGAACTCTTTATATCAAAATGGGATGGCACTTGGCCCAGATAGCTAGAAAATGTATTGTCCAGACTATATGAAATTAAGTTTTAGAGAATCATTCTCACCCTTTGCAACTTAATTCTTTGGCTCTAGGAACAAAATCATCTTACTGAATTAAAGGAAAAAAATAAAGGTAGCATGACCACTTTTAGAAGAAAAAGGAGATCATTTCTGTAGTTAAGGTAATTATTCAAAAGTGTGACTTCAGATCTACTGACACAGAAATTTACCTAAGCAGATAAACTCCTGTAAGTATTTAGTCTAAAGTGTCTCAAACTTTTCCATCAAAGCATTCCTACCAGCAAAGGAGTAAATGTAAAATCTGAGGACTGGGGGTGTAGTTTGAAGTAGATTGCCACAGGCACAAGATTTCTTGTTTTAGCTTAAAAATTAATGCACTACATTTGTGTTTGTTTTAAAATAAAAATGTTGACTATTTGATATTGTTCCCTAGATTGTTGAGCAGAAGTTGTTTCGTTTCTCCATTGGCACTGGGAAACCAGCTGACTGCTGTGGTAACTTCAGGGCTTCCTATATTGCATTATGGCAAGACTAACGTTCACCTAACTTCTCTTATCATCTTGCATTTTTCAGCTCCAGAGAAATCACTACGGTATTGGGACAGATAGCTATCCTCACTGATTAATGACACTCAGGACTCCTGCTGTTTCTATTAATTCTGGAATATGCTGGTAGACTGATGCGAATAAAATGGCAATAATTCAGGAGCTAAGACTTTTTATAAATACATATGCAATATTAATATATTTTTATTATCAAGTTAGAAAACCCTAACTTAACAGAATGGTTAAGTTATGGCATCTATAGGCAGGAATATCTATATAATGCTAGCATAGGAAAGAAATGTATTTTCAGGGAACAATCCCATTGGTGAAGGTAAACACTTTGGTTAGAATAGGCCAATGCCGTCTTATACAGGTATGGAGACAGTGCTCTGGTCTCTTGAGCTTTATAGCGTATTTTAGCTCTAGCTGTTTTAGGAACTTGAAACTCCTCAGGGACTACAACACGCTACCTACCCAGTTCTCTCTCATTCCCACTGGAGTCCTCCTCTCATGCCAAACTTGCTGCTTTCAAAAGAATTACTCTCCTGTGTGTGGCATTTATCAGAATTCATTAATAGGAGCTAATTAAAAGAAATTAATATATTTTTATGTTTCATGCTTAAAAATTCCTTAATACCATAGATTTGCACAGTGTTAAATAAGTCCACTATCCATTCTATAAATTCAAAATTGTACATATTGGTTTTGCTTAAAAGACACAAACTTATACAGTCTATCAGGAGAGTATTTCTTTACAAGAATCTTGATGTATTTGTTTTACCTGAACCAGTGTTTGTCCTTCAGCTCTTGAATTCCTCACCAAATGGTTGTTAGTTGATCCTATGAATGAATGCTGTGGTCTATTATCTGCCTTACTCAAGTTCTGGCTGTTGTGGAAACTTCCTGTTTCCTGGTATCCACTGTCGGAATAAGAATTCATTTGTGTTGAACTTCTCGAGTTACCCAATGATCCTGTAGGAATGAAACCAACAGGAAATATCTTTATTTTGCACTTCTGATGATCATTTTCAAAAATAAAATAGTAAAGTAAAATCTAATACTTAAAAGATAATACAACAGACCCTCACTTTCATGGAGAGATGTCTGCTCTGGGGAATAGAGGGCCCCTTGTTCTGGCTCTGTCCTGATGAGATAGTTGTTGGGATGGACAGTGTCAGGAATTCTAGGCTTGTTCACACCAGGATTTGGCACATCTGTAAGAAGATACATTTAATTAGCTACATCTCAGGATAATGATATATAAAAACTTGCTAAAAAGGTTCAGTTATTTAGCAGTAACATATTATAACCTTTATGTTAATATAAGACTATTTTCACCTTAAACTGCACAATTATTTTGACTTTTCTATACAAAGGTGTGCCATATATTGTGTTTATTAGTACAGTTTCCTAAATTTCATGAATGGTGTTCACTCTGAGTCAGCCTCAAATTAATTTATACACTGTATTAAATTAAAATCTGAAAACTAACCCTGTCCTTCCTTAGAAAACTTGCCTTTCAGGAGACTTCCTTACCACTCTGGGTGAGGATGATAGTTAAGTAATTAAACAGACCCTCCACCCCTCAGACTTGTGAAATGAAAGCTTGCACAGTGTCCACATCACTGCCCGGTGATGAAACCTCGGGAGACGGGGCTAACTTTTTATGTCATATTCTGTATCATCTGAAATCAATGAGACTGCATAGCTTTCAGAGTTACAAAAATGGGAACTTTTATTTCAGAGTTGTAAAAATGATGGAACTTAGTATCTTATTTCAGAGTTGTTAACAAAAGAAACCTTAATTTCTTATCCATTTGTTTCTTAATTATTTTAGTCTTTTTCTACATGAATGTAGACAAACCTAACCTGATCATTCCCCTCTAGCCAAATCAGTTTCTCCCATCATCTTATTTTGTTGTCAACTGTACCACTCTGGCATCTTGAATTTAAAAAACAAGATTGCCTTTCTGCCTATTTTAACTTGTTTTTTATGCTGTAAATTTAGGTGATGTAGATTATATTGCCGTTATCAACTTCATTCAAATATGCCCTCTTTTCTCTAGTATCTTCAAAATATAGTTGCCCATGTTTTGATTATCTTGAGTCCTTTTTGAGATTTTATACTCACGTTGATAACAAACTTATTTTTTTCTTCCAGAAATTGTTTCACTCTCTCTTCAAAGATTTAAATTAAGTCTGTGTCACATTCTGAGTTCAACACACAATGCTAAGGATTTCAATGTTGTCATTCTTGTTCCTTTCTTTCTTCCTTTAACTATTTATTAAGGCCCGAATATATGCCAGGCCCTAGGGATGCAGTTATGAGAAAACATAGGGTGTATGTGTGTGTGTGTGTGATTAAGGGAAAAGGAGAGGGAGAGGAAATGAATGAATGACAGTATCTGGGGGAAAGGAGCTTAGGAAAAAATTCCTAAAGGAAGTCTAAGCAGTGTCCACTTATCATAAGAGGTCTGCTTGCCCCTTCTTTTTTTTTTTTTTCTAGGCATTTTAGAGAGGAGACACAGAGTGAGAGAGAGAGAGAGAGAGAGAGAGAAAGGGGGAAGGAGCTGGAAGCATCAACTCCCATATGTGCCTTGACCAGGCCAGTGTAGGGTTTTGAACTAGCGACCTCAGTGTTCCCAGGTCGACGGTTTATCCACTGCGCCACCACAGGTCAGGCGCCCCTTCTTTATAGCACTTATAACTACCCCTTTCCACCAGAATATAAGCTCAATGTGGGCAGGAACTTTGTTTTATCTACTGTTGCTTAGGATAGGTGCCTAACACTGAGCAGATGCCCAGTAAATATTCATTGAACAAATTCCAGTAAGAATAGAAGCTTCTCTGGTGCTGATTTCTGCCTGGCAGTGTGCTGCGGCTTTACTGTGTTCAATAAAGTTTGTCAATGTGAAGGGAAGTAAAACTTTTAGGCAGTGCTGATCAGACTTGTTCAGAAAGTTAATACAAGGTTTATGGGAAAACTGGAAAATCCCACTAGATTTTAACCCTTCAACTTGATGTCAAATGCAATCCAAGGTTTTGTTTCCTGGCCTCCAGAAAAATTCACTAACATTTTTAATATAGGGTTCTAACAAGCGATCTCCTGATTTATTACTTGACAGTATATTTTTAGATGGTATACAGTGTGTCCATAAAGTCATGGTGCATGTCAGTCCTGTGACGGGTCAAAAGTGCACCATGACTTTACAGACACACTGTATTTGTGTCAGTTTTGAATTTTTAAGTTTGGAATTTCAATAAATATTAAAATGTATATTGGTTCCCTGGTACATGCTGAAACATGATCTAAGTATCTGTCAGGCTTATAGAGTGATCTGCTTCATTTGTAAGTCTTCTAATATGACATTCTGAGTTTTAAACATTCTTATATAGCACCTCCTGAAGGAGTTTTGTTAGGATTATGTAAAATACATAGTTTGCAAGGCTAGAAGACTTTTACAGGGAATTGGGGCGCCTGGCCTGAAATGAGAGTGTGCAGCAGTTCTCCTTTGTTTCTTTTAGGAAAGTGACACTAGAAAATCAAATGTGAAATAGCAACAAACTAGAGATAGAAAATACGACTGTGGTAGCTTTAAGAATTCTCATATATGGAAAAAATGTACTGTATTTTTAAAAGAAAACAATGTTTAGCTAGTTCTTAGCTTCAGCTTTAGTACAAAATAAAACTTGGGACACCAATACTTCAAAACCTTTGGCTTGCAAACGCTAGGTAGCATGCAGTGTCAGGATCTGAAAATTATTGCCATGGAAACCAGAAGCCATTCAAGTCTGTGTATGCCTCCATCTTTTATTTTTAAATGATTGGGAGCTATTATTTAAATATTGAAAAAAAGGGCACCCTAGAAATATGTACCTTAGCAATTGTGTCTCTTCATCCAATGGAATATTTTCTCAAAAACCATGTGACAAGCAACTGTGCTCATTTAAACTTTTCCTTACAAGAAGCTATTTAAAATAACCATAAATAGAGCAAGCACAAATTGTGACCTACATGATTTTATGCTAATCACCCCTAATTTAACAGAATTGAAACTGCAAAACATACAAAAACAAAATTACCCCAAAGTAATATAACCAACTACTCTCTAAATATTAGCACCTGTTTCTTATATTTTTAAATGCAATGCCTCAGAAAACAAAACATAGAAGAGGACATCGAGACGGTCAATAAGGACAGTAAATTACTAAATTCCCATGTCTCCCAAATCCAGTATGAAGATTTAAATAACTGGGCTTACAGGACAGGCAGTAGGTTTTATGCCCTATCTATGAGTAAATATAAAAGTTAAAAGCTTTAAAAGCTGACATAAGAGATTTATTTAATATGAACTATAATACAACCAAATTCTACACTACGAATTCTGTCTTTGGTCATTTTTCTACATCTGTAGTGGAAGATACTGAAATCTCTTCGGCATCATTAAAACTAAGTTAAAATGTTTTCAAAATAGTTTTACTATTATGTAGATTTTTTTTGAAAACTTGTTATTCACAACTTTTATGCATATACACAAATGTATGTACACACAGACACCATACTTCAGATAAAAAGAAAACTAATTTCCTAATTACTGAAGAAAATGCTCCTGGTTGAATGTAGTATGGTAAGGTTCACAACTGTGAATGATGCATTCCTTATGCAATTTTATTTTAAAGTGAATGTCTTTTAAAAGCATTTGCAGTATGGAATGAAAGAAGACACTAGTCAAATTTACCAGAGAGACCACAGATAGGATGGAGTTAATCTCTTCATGATCAGTGCTGTAAACTATAATGAAATAGTTGGTGTGTTGTAATATAGCACAATCAGAACATGAAATTGAGAGATATTTATGAGTAAAAATGAGAAATAGAATATGAATGCTACTTTTTAAATCTGTGTACCAAAGAACATGTGTTCCTTCTTTAAGAAAATCACAAACATGTTTTCTGGGACACCAGAAATATACTATGGGGCGTTTTCAAACATCAAATTAGCATCTTCCAAGAAAATGCATGTCTAAAAATATAGAACTTGAACAAGCTTCAAGGTAGAATGAAATAATCTCCATCTGTGTTTAAGACTGGAAGATTATTGGAAACACAGTCCTTCTTGCCTGTGACATTTCATCTGAGTGTCCTAATATTACAAAAAAAATAAAAAGGCAGAAAAAATAGAAAGTTA
The DNA here is from genome assembly GCA_037038555.1 of Rhynchonycteris naso. Classification (NCBI taxonomy): domain Eukaryota; kingdom Metazoa; phylum Chordata; class Mammalia; order Chiroptera; family Emballonuridae; genus Rhynchonycteris; species Rhynchonycteris naso. The sequence continues at coordinate 76,814,268 of CM072997.1, forward strand.
CAGCTAAAGAAAAATGTTAGTGGGCAAGGAACAATAATGCTGAAGGGCTATGAAAATTTGGTATATTATATCTGTCCCATTAAGATTATAGTAAAAGATGAAATAAAGTGAACTATTTTGTCTTTTCTGTGATGTAACTCCCAACTATATAGCAAGTTTGAATAAAAATATGCTCCCTAAAAAGTCTAAGGCCTCTCGAAAGAATTATTATATATTCAAATTATTAAAATTCCTGTTAATCTCTTCCTGTTCATGCCATATAAATCACCATGGAAACAGGAACCAAGAGATCAGTAAGCAGATTTTTAGAATATACATCCCTGTAACTAGTCTTTCACAGTCCAGACACAGTGACCTTATGTAAGATTCTCATTGTCTGTGCCTCTCCTGAGTTGCTAGAGTATTAGAGATCTGCCCTTACATAAAAAATAGTGGCAGGACTTTTGGGATGGTAATAGCATGCAATATTAAAACAAACAATACTGTTCTTGACAGTTAAAGAAGCTGAGTATGTTACATTTCTTCCAATTCTGGCCTACAAGTTGAGTTTAGGCTATCATACGCAGAGGGGTAGCATTTTGTGAAAAATACGAGCAAAATATTTTGTTGTATAGGAACTCAACTTCCTGTCTGACCATGGTACCTTTGCTTCCTGTAGAACCAAAGGCTCGGGAAGGAGTCTGCTTTCCATAGAGCTGCAGAAATATTACAGTGCCTTCTATGGCTAAGAAGTATAAAGCTCTCTGCCAAATTATGAAAGGGGACCTGGAGAATGGCCCTGAAAAAACTCCTCCCTCAGTAAGATTTCAGATCTAGAAAACTTAGGTAACCTACAGCAAGTGACCTTATTATATAAGAGAATGAGATAATTGGAAAAACACCCGTTCAGAGTGAAAAATGTAAATAGGGTGACAAAACAATACGTGTAAGAACATCCTTTGATTTACAGAAGATAAAGATGGACAGTGACTGATACTGTAAGAATATTTCAGATACTTGCAGTTTGTTGTCTCAAATATAGACTACTATAAGCATCTAATATCCTTGAAAAGGTGGGTTTTAACAGAACTAAAGACTTGGGAGAACAGGCAGAAGACCATGTTTCCAGAAACTATTCCTAGTCTGATTCTCTTGAGTACATCTAGGTTCTTGGGTTTTACATATGTTTACACTAGTTTTTAAATATTAAGAAAATGGCTCTAGAAAATGTGTGAGCAACCTAGGAAAATAGAAACCATTAATGAAGTAAATTCTAGTTCACTTTAAACTTTGCTTTAAACATCAATTAGTCTGCCTTGAAATCCTCTGTAAAAGCTCATCTATCTGGATTCAATTTCATAGTTTAAGCAAACTTTGTAAAAACTGGTATAGTGTTTTATTTGATTTCTAACAATGACACATCTGAGAAGTATTTTAGTTTCATATGCTATCAAAAAGATCTCCTGGTTATAAATATTTTAAAATTCCTGAATTCTGTTCAGGGATACAAAATGATTAAAAATAATTAAAAAAAATAGAAATTTACACCAACAGTCATATTAATATAATATTTTATTAAGTATTGTTAGTCTTGGCACCAATTAAAATACAGATATCACATATAACATAAAAATTTTATACTCTATACCTGTAAGAGGAGAACTTAAAAACTAGTTTAAGACTATAAAGATGAAAAGAAATGCATTACGTATGGAAAGTGTCCAACACTGAACGGAGTAAGCAGTGGTTCAGAGGCCATGGGCTCTTGCTCCCCATAGACACAGCTGAAAAATGACAAGGGATTCACTGTGATATAAAAGTTAAAAAATAAGTGCTCAAAAATCACTCTAAAATAATTTCTTCAGACACATTTTGCTCCTTTTAGGAAAAATGTTACTAAATATAGAAATGAGAATATTTCATAGTAGGAGATATTAGACAAATTCCTTCTGTTAAAGAAATAAAGACATTAAAAAAAACCCATACATATTTACCATCAAAAGAAATGAATGGTCTTCTGAAACTAGGATTTTCCTTGCTTTTCTACTGAATTATCTTTTTTGGTAAGATCACTGAGATAAAGTTAATGCAGACTAACTCTGGCATAAGAATAAAATGTGGAGGTATAGATGACAGCCTTTCCGCTGTTCTCCAAAGCAACAATTTTAAACTAAGGAAGTGTGGTTCAGTGTGCTGAGAAGGTGGTAATGAAAAATGGGAGCTTTGTGACTGGACAATTTCTATTTCATTTCTAGATAGTTAATAGAATATTTCTTCACATATACTAAAAGCATGAGAATTTTAAAATATTTGACATGTTTGTATTAAACATAAAATGTGAAAGGCTAAAACTGAATATTTGACTTTTATAAAGCACTAACTCATTAAGCTTTCTGGGGGTATGTTGGTCTATCATACATTGATGGTTTAGAACAGAAGTGCTCAATACATCGATCGCGATCTACTGGTTGATCATGAAGGAAGTGTGGGTAGATCGCATGACATTAAAAGGACATTTGTCTTTTGATTGGCATACAGGGTAGCCAATCTGATGTCTAAACTTTTGACACCCTACACAAGAGCATTAAACCTTGCTAACTGCTAAGTTGTTCAGTTACATTGCTGGGTAGTTAGCCTTCAATTTATTTAAACTAAATACAACAAAGGGTATAAAAATGAGTGCCGTAGGTGGTCCGAGTAAGAAGCCTAAGACCTACCACTTTCATACAGAATGGGAGGGGATTTTTTTCACTGTGTCATATTCTAAGTACGTTTGCCTCATCTGTCTGTGTGCCATTGCTATTCCAAAGAAGGGAAATGTGGAGCGGCTTTTTCGTACTGTTCGTAAAAACTATGGCATTGACTTTCCTCCGAAAAGAGAACTGAGAAGGAGAAAGAAGGTAAAAGAAGAATACACAATATTAAATAGTAATAATAGTAACTTAAATAATGATAATATAGAAGAAATAAATTTATGTTTTGCATTTTTATTGTAGGTAGATCATTTTGACTTGGTCATCTTATAAGTAGCTCGCAAGCTGAAAAAGTGTGGGCACTCCTGGTTTAGAATCATTCATACATGTTTTCTTAAGCAAAATACTAGTATTCTTACTTGGTGGCTGCCACCCACGCACAAATGCACTGGTAACTGTAGAGATAGATCTAAACGACCAGCACATGGCAGGTCATGTTGTTCTACAGCACTCATTTAAGACAATTCCAACAATGTAAAAAGCACAAATAACATCCACTTGCTGGGAAACCCACATCATCCATTGCATAGCTGGTCCCATTTTTGTAAGAGTATAGCTTGCTGGCTTTAACACATGTCATTCTGATGTACTATTTTAACTCCAATATTTTAAACCCTTTGTTTAAAAAATTTGTACTTAATTTTTTTTAATTTTCAAACATATAATGAAGAGAGAGAAGTAAAATTAACCTTCTCCAGATTTAATGTTTGATACTACGCCACACTTTTTATGCTCTATGTGTGTTTTCTCTTCTGTTATGAAATTTTAAAACAGATCCCTCAAATCAGATCATTTAAACTACAATTATTCCATAATGCTATATGAGTTCATACCAAATTTCTTGATGTTTCAGAAATGTCTTTTTTTTGGTTGGCTTATACTAGTCAGGCTGAAATGAGGTTAAATGATTGTGTTTGAATGTGATGGTTACCTAGTTCCTTAAATGTAAAAAGATTCCCTCATTTTCATTTTCTTGATTCACTGAAGGGATCATAATAATGAAATCACACAGGATGTTTCCACATTTGGAATTTGCATGATGGGCTTCTCATGGGGCATTCACACCTCCTATAACTTTAATATTTCTTGGAAACAGAAAGTTAGAGCAAAAAGCTTTCAGGTCAAACTTCTGGGGTTAGAATACATTATGGATGATGCTGTGTACTTCACATCATGTCCTATCATAGCTTTTACAGTTGCTAAGATTACATAGCCAATTCAATTGGTTGATGGCAGCCTAATCTTTCTATTTTTAAGTTCACCATTACCTTCTCTCTAGAGCAATGGCTCTCAACCTTTGTTGCACATGGCAATCACCTTGGGTCAGGATCTAGAAACTACTGCTGACTGGGTCCCATGCTAGATATTCCAATTTAATCAACCTAAGTTGTAGTCTGAAGATTAGAATTTTAAAAGCTCCCAAGATGATTCTAATGAGCAATCAGCAGTGAGAATACAGAGGTTTTTGCATAAATGGACAATCTTTGCTTAAATCAATTATTTCATTAGGGGATACAAATTGGTGATTTTTTGTGTGGGGAGGGGCTAATTGTACTTTCTTTCTACACTTATCAGCAGGGATTCTTTAGGCATTATTTTAGAAATCTTTACATAGCTAGTATTGTCTAGGGTAATTTAGTTATTCTGAAATACAATCTATATAGGATAAATAGGACAAACTGTTATTTCTTCTCTTTAATTATCAGGAATTAAATTAATTTAATTATGAGTAAGGCAGTGGTGTTCAAATTGCAGAGTGAATCTTCTGAGGCTCTTTAAAGTCTACTGATGATGACTGGTTTGGCTCGCAGCTTTAGGACTATGCAGGGGACGCCCGGGCATCAATATTCTAACTGCTCTGCAGGCAATTCCAATGTGCACCAAAGTTTGGGAACTTCTGGAGTGAGATGTTTGTACCCAAATTACCTCCACTGGTGATAAAAACTTGGTTTTCTGCTGGGTTTGGCAGTGTTCGTTGTGTTTTTGTTGACAGAAAAATATATCGGATCATTTTCAGCCAGATATGAGAATAAAAAGCAAAACTGACAAGAAACATAAGTTTATTAAAATGCAAGGTCAGGCTGATTTCCAATCTTCATAAGAACTATAATCAAATAATTAAATTATCACTGGTAATGTTGAATTCTCCATGGATGTCCTGATTTAATAAATATTTAATAATAATTTATTTAAATAATTTTACTGTGTTTAACCTGTCCATAAAATTTCTAAAGAAATTTGAAACAAATGTTTTTTAAGCCTAACAACTTATTAAAATTTACAATATTTATGAAGATTTACACTCACACCCTTGTAACACAGTAAGCATAGATAGGTACAGGTAGGGGTATAAATTTGTGGGTACCTATTTGGACCCCAGAGAGTTGGCATGAAGATTATTTTAAACTAAAAATATCTGAGATTCAAAGATACCTTCCTGGATCTTCCCTATTTCTTTTTTAATTTTGGTTTTCAACCAGTTTACATTCAAATACCATTCCCCACCAATGGGTCAAGTTAGGGACTAATGTAATGAGGGAGAGGGAAAGGAAGACAAGGTTTCTATGGGAAGCACAACCTGATTTCCAGGAAACAAACAGGAGATAAGCAAGTTTGTAATAGTGTCTGTTTATGCAGCTGGCCTTCTCTGTTTTTTCTTCTTCTTTCGTTCTTGTCATAAAACTCCCCCAGAATGATCCATGGCAGCCCACTCGCAGTATGTGGAGCACTGGCCCTGGTAGGGCAGATGTAGGAATGAAGGAAATTTTTACCTTTTACGCCAAATTCTTCTAGACTTAATTATTGTTATTTTAAATGAGAAGCATGCCTTACTTTTGTAACAAAACATCAAAAAGTTGAGACCCTTTGGAGTGGTAATCTGGAAGCTATAGCATGCTTAGCTGTGGTAAGAAGACTATCTCGGTTGTGGTGAGAAGACTATCACAACTTTGTGGTTAAAAAACCCTAAATGTAAGGGAAGAAAAATTTGTAGTCTAAGAATGATTTTAACAGAAATTTGTATTCCTGCTGGTAGTTAGAAGAGAAACAGTAAGGAATATATGATAAGATTTAGTCATCTGTACAATTTATAGCCATAAAAAAACCCAAAGTCCTTAATAAAATAATAGTCCTTTATACATGATTGCTAATCTAATAGTTTATTTATAAATATGTATAATATAACTTCCTACTGTAGCTACTTTATAAATTCAGTACATTTCTACTGAAGCATAAAGTGTTTCCATTTAAGTTGGAGTCTTATGATGTGCTAATGCTTTTAGGTGGTAAATTACTTGTTCCAGATGGAGGAAAAAAGAAAAATAAATTGACTTAGGGATAGTCTCTCATTTATCATTTATATTCACTATTATTATTTTTTTAAACTCAGCCCAGTGGAAGAATCTTGTGTCCACATATTTTAGAAACAAAATTTAAATACACAAACTATATACAAAACCTAACCCCTTTTATAGTACTCATATATATAAACTGTCAGCATGTCCCACAAAATCATGATTTAAATGGGTAATATGCTAAAATTACAGTAATGTCAATATATTTTCTACAATAAACAAATGTGGCATTAAGAAATGAAATAATCTTATCAGTTTAAAATTGCTATTTTAGAATCTTTTTCCTTCTCGTTCATATCTATTGTCAAACATCAAATATCCTAACTGCATGGAATTGTTAATATTTTCTCTCCTATCTATTACATATTGTAAAAGACTCAAATAGGTCTCCTGATTCTTGAATGCCTTCTGGGTCAACCAGAAATTTCCCCATTTTTATGCACCTGTGTTCTTTGATGACTTGTTGCTTTATTAGACACTCCTATCTTTCAATTTCTTTGATTTCCTAGCTCCGTCTGAGTAGTAATTCCCAATCACTTACTAAAGTTACATTACTTTCTGCTCCTGCAACTATTCCCTGATGCTCTCCAAATGAAAGTGAGCCAGACCTTGGCCTGGGGGAACAGACAGCATGCTGCTCAGAGTGGGTGGGCAGGGGAGAGTCTCGGGCTGATGCAGCTCCTCTTCTCTCATTTGACACTTAAGCACAAAGGTTGGCAACCACCTAGGCTCTAATAATTATTTTCCCCCTGGAACAGAAAACTGTGAAGTTGTGATTTGTGGCAAAATTCACCTTACAGGATGTGGCTGGAAGATTTAAGCAACAACTACTGATAACTCTGAAAAAAGGATTCAATTTATGGCTTCAAGAGCTTCTTCCTGGTGGGTAGTATGCACTGTATGGTTATTTTTATGACTGAGATGGTGCGCTCTTTCTTTCCTCTTTTTTTTTTTTTTTTTTTTTTGACAGAGATAGAGTCAGAAAGAGGGACAAACAGGGACAGACAGAAAGGGAGAGAGATGAGAAGCGTCAATTCTTCATTGCAGCATCTTTAGTTGTTCATTGATTGCTTTCTCATGTGTGCCTTGAGTGGGGGCCTAGAGCAGAGCGAGTGACCCCGTGCTGAAGCCAGGGACCATGGGCTTCGAGCTAGTGACTTTTGGGCTCAAGCCAGTGACCATGCGGTCATGTCTATGATCCCATGCCTAAGCCAGAGACCCTGTGCTCAAGCTGGTGAGCACACGCTCAAGCCAGAGACCTTGGAGTTTTGAATCTGAGTCTTCTGCAATCCAGCCCAACGCTTTATCCGCCGCCCCACTGCCTGGTCAGGCGGTGTGCTCTTTCTTAAAGAGAGGTAAGTCCAAGGTATTTTCTTTAAAAGATATTCTGCAAAATGTTTTCTATCATGAAGAAGTATCATTACGTGTACACATATTTGCATTCTTATTTTCCTCAAGACTTATTATTCTAATTTGTATTTTCTGTGATTCTGGTGTTTATTTTTTATTACATGTATTCTGAAAAGCTACCTCAAACTTTGGTGGAACACAAGAGACCTGTAGTACAAATACATAAATTGTTAAAGAGATATGAAAACAAAGGCAAGGTAACAACAGAGCATAAATGGCTCAAAACAACTCTACTACTTCTAGGGGAGCTTCTCAAGTCTGCCTCCCAACCAGCCTAAGGAAAAAAATGTTTTGTAAAATGGACAGTTTTCCCTACAATTTGGGAAGTGTCTCTTTGAGCATTCAAACTTAAAAAGCTTTAGAATTTTATTTTTAAAATTATTTATTGATTTTTAGAGAGGAAGGGAGACAGATAGACAGAAACATTGCTCTGGTTACGTATGTGTCCTGACCGGGGATTGAACCATCAACCTTTGCATATTGGGACAAATCTCTAACCAATGGAGGCATCCAGCCAGGGCAGCTTTTTATTTTCAAACAGCTTACTATCCCTAGTACAGGTTAAAAACCAACCAACCAATGAACCAAACAACCAACCAACCAGAAAAAAATAAGCTATCTAGTTCTGTTGAACTGAATGAGAAAGAAATGAAAATCTTTTCTGCTTAGGTCATCCTGAGCTGTTAAGAAAATGACTCTGCAGGAAGTCAGCAATTTAAAAACCAAATTCAGCAGCTAGTTTCAGCTTCTGGCATATCAACAAAATGTAATATCCTGAAAGCACCTGAGCAGGCAGAGTGCTCTCCCAGGTAGTAAGTGATCAAACCACACTGTCCTGCTAACAATTCACCTATTGCTGAAAAGCTTTTAAAATACTGTTTCAAGTAAAATTTGTAATAAAAACGTAGAAAAACTGTTTGCAAATAAATGTGCAAATTATTAAAGAGAAATGAGGAAAAGTAACAGACCTTCAATCTTAAATCCTTTTGTGTAATCTTTTCTAATTTTGGAAAGCAAGAAAATTGAATAAAAATGTTACTTTTTAAAAATTTAAACTTAAATTTTTATTTAGTGAGAGGAGGAGAGGCAGAGAGACAGATTCTTGCATGTGGCCCAACCAGGATCCACTCAGCAAACCCAGTAGGGGACAATGCTCTGCCCATCTGGTGCGTTGCTCTGTTGCTCAGCAATCAGGCCCCTCTTAGTGCCTGAGGGTCAACTCACTCCAATTGAGCCATGGCAGAAGGGGGGCAAGTGAAGGAAAGAGAGAGGAGTGAGAGGGGGAGAGGTGGAGAAGCAGATGGGCACTACTCCTATGTGCCCTGATCAGGAATTGAACCTGGGATATCCGCACATAGGGCTGATGCTCTACTACTGAGCCAAAGATGTTTCTTTGACAAGACCTAGTCAAAAGCAAAGTAGACTGAAGACCTTTGAAATACACTGTTTCCATTGAAGCCAGCCCCCCCCCCCCTCCCTGCTTACTCTGAGGTCCGTCAGTTTCAAACTGAGATAAATTCTTTTTTTTTTTTTTTTTTTTACAGGGACAGAGAGAGAGTCCGAGAGAGGGATAGTTAGGGACAGACAGACAGGAACGAAGAGAGGTGAGAAGCATCAATCATTAGTTTTTCGTTGCTGTCGCAACATCTTAGTTGTTCATTGATTGCTTTCTCATTTGTGCCTTGACTGCGGGCCTTCAGCAGACCAAGCCACCCCTTGCTGGAGCCAGTGACCTTGGGTCCACGCTGGCGAGCTTTTGCTCAAGCCAGATGGGCCCGCACTCAAGCTGGCAAGCTCTGGGTCTCAAACCTGGGTCTTCCACATCCCAGGCCAACGCTCTATCCACTGTACCACCGCCTGGTCAGACCTGAGATAAATTCTCATTACACTCAGTATCTGTGTGGGAAGTGTTAATAAGAAGATAGCAGTTAAACTTCACAATAAAACTAGCGGCAAAATTGTCATTTTATCTTATTTACTAACTGTCAAACTTCTAAAGGGCATCTATAAGCACTTACAAAAAGAAACATGAAACAAATATTTTACTTTTATTCATACAATCAAATTTCAATTTTCTACTGTTATCATTATAGCTTAATGACATAGCTAAGAAGTAGGCAAATCTAAAAAATCAAACAAAAACACCCACAAATCATAACAAGTAATAACAATAACAAGTAACAATAGTTAAAATAATAAAAATGTGGAATAGACAGCCCAAGGTCACTGGCTCGAGCAAGCGGTTGCTCAGTCTGCTGTAGCCCCTCAGTCAAGGCACATATGAGAAATCAATCAATGAACAACTAAGGAACCGCAACGCAGAATTGATGTTTCTCATCTCTCTCCCTTCCTGTCTGTCCCTATCTGTCCCTCTCTCTGACTCTGTCTCCCCCCCACACACACAAAAAAGTTCTATACAGGTATTGATTGACTTACGACCTATGCACCTTATGATCATTCGACTTTACGACCACAATCGCTAGCCATGACTGCTCCGCATCTGAAGCAGTTTTTGTATGCACCTGTATTTTGTAATTTTGTATGTTTTGCAAATATCAAACCAGTTGTACTGGTGATGCAGTATTTTACTTAAACCTGACAAATGTAAAAATAAGAAACAAAATAGTATAGAGATGATACAAATGGCATAAGAAAATTATGATATATAATAATAATGAAAGAAAATTATTATAAAATATGACTTAAAGATTTTTATAACATCATTTCACAGTACTGTACATATAGCCTACTCAACTTACGACCAAATCGTGTTACAACCGGTCTGTCGGAACCAATCGTGGTCGTAAGTCAAGCACTAGCTGTATACATTAAATAATTTTCTTCTTAAAAATCTAGTGTAAGATAAATAAAAGGTGCCAATATAATTTTATATACAAGGATGTTTACTACAATGTTATGAGGATAAAAAATTAGAAACAATCCAAAAATATAGTATATACTTAGATATTTTCTTTATATCATCCCCAACCCCAAGTTTTAAGTGTTTATAGTTATATACCTCCACTAGACCTGAAGCACTGAAGAGGGCAAGGATACTTGTTTTAAACATTGACAACTATGTGATAGACAACTATTAAAGGCTCTTAAGAAACAGTTCTGGAATAAATTAACGATGCAGTATTAAAGATAAGCTTACAGAATTTTTATATTAAATGGTAGTTTTGCCATAGCCAAATAACAAATGCATTACACATTGTGCTTTGTATTTTTCTTTAAAGTAACTTTTCAAATCACTTTTAAACAGTTCATATCTCTGCTATTTCTCCTGAGAAATGTTTAACAGGTGACTTTTTTCTCAAAGGAATTTCAGCGGCTCCTCAAAACCTACAGGAGGAGTTCAGAGTCCTCGATATTTGTACATCTCTGTAATTTGACCCAGGTAACTGTCTAGCCCTTGCACATCTTATCATCTACCAAACCAGTTTTAAATGGTTCCCACGTAGCATTTCTGTTGTCTCTTTTGCTACCTAATGACCACCCTCTCCACCACACAAGACCTAGGTTCCAGGCCCATCTTTTCCACAAAGCTTTCTCAGAAGCAGGGTTTACATTTATAGCAATGTTTCCCACAAAATACTTATTTGGCAATTAACCATAGTATTTTATGGCATGCCTTGTATTAGACTGCTCTCTGTAAGTCTCATTAAGTAGCTTTTCACATAATCGATTATTTGAGTAAACACAGTTCTTGGAAATAGCTTCTTTATAATGAGCAGTGTCTTGTATGCACTATAATGATTACGAGTCTCCTGTTACCAGCTCAAGACAAACTCAGATAAACAGGCATTTGGTGATGTGAGTTCTACTCAATTCAAGCCTTGTTTAAAAATTGCCAAAGTATTTAGATATCAAAGCTTATTCTAGCATTTATACGTTGTTGGCAGCATGCTTTACATTATAAGCTCCATGGAAAGTGAGGGGGATGTGCGTGTTGAACATCCCTGCATCCCTGTCTGACCAGCAATGTGTATAGTACTGGGGCCATAAGTGGCTGCTCAATAAACATTCTATAACTGAAGACTGAGAAGGACAGCAAATATTTTTGGAAGTGGCCGATACTCTTCTTAATTCATCCTTTAGAAGAGGTGAATTTAGGGTAAAGAGAAAAAAATCAAAAGAAGCTTCAGACTACATTGAAGCTACCAGATATTCTACATAAAAAAAAAGAAAAAGATAAAGGCCCTAGTTGGTTGGCTCAGTGGTAGAGCATCGACCCCGTGTGTGGAAGTCCCAGGTTCGATTCCTGGACAGGGCACACAGGAGAAGAGCCCATCTGCTTCTCCACCCCTCCCTTCTCCTTCCACTCTGTCTCTCTCTTCCCCTCCTGCAGCCAAGGCTCCATTGAAGCAAAGTTAGCCTGGGCGCTGAGGGCGGCTCCATGGCCTCTGCCTCAGGCGCTAGAATGGCTCTGGCTACAAGGGAACAGCGCCCTACATGGGCAGAGCATTCCCCCCTGGTGGGCATGCCAGGTGGGTCCCAGTCAGACACATGTAGGAGTCTGTCTGACTGCTTCCTCGCTTCTAATTTTGGAAAAATACAAAAAACAAAACAAAAACAAAAACCTTGACTTACATAAATGATTAGCAACTTTCCCATATTATACATTAACCTTTGTGAGAAAATCTGTGTTTCCTTATAAGGTAAAAATTTCAAACATTGGGTTAATATTAACAGTGTTGATGTCCAGTGCTTTAACTTTCTTTACCACTGACATATACAAATCTATTCAATCATTATATTTTTAAATTTAAGAATATTAATGAATACTACCTGAAAGCGAGATAGCAATATTGTCACTAATAAAGGTTTTGCTGGCTTGGCTTATTTTATCAAGAGGTAATAAGTTCAGAAAGCAGGCTATATATAAAACTACTTTCTTTTATGTGTATAAGACATCATATTTTATGATAAAAACTCATACCTGTTGATCTCCAAGGAAATGACTTTTCAGTTGAGCTAAAGAAAAAAAAACAACAAAAACAAGAATATTTATTTCCTTTTTCATAAAATTAACTGTATAATCTATTTTACATATAAATATTTAATGTTCACCAGTCACTTACATGAAGTATAAAAACCCCAAACAAAATTTAAAACTACTCTTCTAAGTTAATTATTTAAACTTCCCCATTAATTTGAGATAAAATTATATATCTACTTAGAATTAAGGCATATTATAAAGTGACATAAAATTCTGCTTGGATAAGACAAATAAAATAGCACAACTACTATGATAATCGTGGTACTCATATGATGTACTACGCTGCTTTTTGTGGTAATATGCAAATTACATATACATTAAAATATATACTTAAAAAGAACCAAAAAATCTGTTAAGAAATTCATTCATTTTACTTATTTTCCGAAGAAGTCCTAGATACAATAAATATGAAAGTTAATAGGGTTAGTTTGAATAGAATGTTAACTTACATTGGGGTAGTGAACACAATATAAAATTATATAGACAATATATTATAGAATTGTACGCCTGAAACCTGTAAATTTTATTAAACAATGCCATACCAATAAATTCAATTAAAAAGGAAAGTAAAAATAACTTAATATCAAAATATAAGGTTTTGGCCCTGGCTGGGTTTTTTAGTGGTGGAGTGTCAGCGTATGGATGTCCCAGGTTCGATCGATTTCCAGTCAGGGCAGAAGTGCCCATATATTTCTCCACACACCTCCCTCTTTTCTCTCTCTCTCTCTCTCTTTCTCTCTCTCTCTCTCTCCTCCTCCTCCTTTTCCTCTTCCTTTTATGCAGCCATGGCTAGACTGGAGCAAGTTGGCCCTAGCACTGAGGATGGCTCAATGGCCTCCGCCTCAGGCACCAAAAAGAAACTGGATCCGGTTGCAAAGGAGCAAGGACCCCGGATGAGCAGAGCATTGCCCCCTAGTGGGCTTGCTAGTTGGATTTCAGTCACGGAGCATGTGGGAGTCTGACTCTCTGCCTTCCTGTTCTCACTTAAAAAAAAACACCACACACACGCACACACAAGGTTTTACAAAGCAGGAAAAATGTATAGCTATATATTTCTCTTGGTTTATAGAGTAAAAATTTAAAAACATATCTATTACTCTCTCTGCCTCTACCAATCAACACAGAAAAGCATGGTGCGAAGGGGACAGTATGTTAGGAACATATGAACAAGAGGCTGGATTATTAAGCAGTTACTAAATGCCTGATTGCAAGTGCTCAACAAATATTTACCTCCAGTATATTATTCAGAATAACCTTATGGATAGGTACACTATTTTTATTTTACAGATAAACTAACAGGCCAAAGACTTATGTTATAACTGGAAGAGTTGGGATTCAAACCCAGGATGGTCTGAATCCAAAGTCAGGGCTTTTCATCACTGTGCTATATGGTACAACAACTTGTGACCCCATTTTGCATGAACACATACACACATACAATATGCCTAGAAAGAAGTATAGAAAAATAAAAACCAAAGTAATGAGCAGTTATCTCTGTGGCGCACAGTTATAGGGATTTTTCTTTCTAAACATTTGTACTTTATTTTTGAAATCATAATAAAACACACGCTGAAGTATTTCTGGAGTGTTTATAAACTTAAGGAAAAGTTATGTGACTTTGGGCTTATGGAAACACAGAAAAATAAAGGATCTGGAACAGAAGAGGAACAATCCTTTCTCTGCAATAGCTCTAAGATCTTAAGATTTTGCTACCTCCTGATATCTTCCCAAGTCATCAGTGGTTAGTGAAACTCTGGCTACGCCTGACTGGGTGGTGGTGCAGTGGATAGAGCATCAGACTAGGATGTGGAGGACCCAGGTTCGAGACCCTGAGGTTGCCAGCTTGAGCACGGGCTCATCTGGTTTGAGAAAGGTTCACCAGCTTGAAACCAAGGTCGCTGGCTCGAGCAAGGGGTCACTCGGTCTGCTGTAGCCCCCTGGTCGAGGCACATATGAGAAAGCAATCAACAAACAACTCAGTTGCCACAATGAAGAATTGATGCTTCTCATCTCTCTCCCTTCCTGGCTGTCCCTCTCTCTGTCTCTGTCACAAAATAAATAAATAAAATTTAAAAAGAAAAAAAGAAAAAAAAGAAACTCTTGCTGCTTAAAACTCTGGACTGAATGTGAACTCCCTGAACCTCCATTTTGTGTGTGATTAGTCTCTTCTTCATCAGCGGCACGGCTGCTCATATTCCAAGACCTTGAAATTAGCTGCAAGTAGGGAGCATGCTCCCAAAGAATGGAGTCAATCAGTTCATGCTAATCTTAGCACTACAGTGATGTTCCTTATCTGAAGCACTCCAAGCTAATATCAAAAGGAACTGATTAGATGGAGAAAAGGTGAAAATTTGATCAAATACCAGTAAGAGCACATTTGTCTTGCTTCGAGAATACTATATCATATTTTTCTTATGACTCTAAAAGTGGCTTCTACACTGAATTTTAACTTCTCTTGAATGTGCTTTTGTCACTTAGTTCTATTATCTAAATTAGTTTTCTAAGCACTGAGGTTGATATTATTTACTCAACTGTGCTCCTATCAAAGTGTTCCTCTTTCTTTTTTTCTTTTTTTTTACAGGGACAGAGAGAGAGTCAAAGAGAGGGATAGATAGGGACAGACAGACAGGAACAGAGAGAGATGAGAAGCATCAATCATTAGTTTTTCGTTGCCGCTGCGACACCTTAGTTGTTTATTGATTGCTTTCTCACACGTGCCTTCACCGCGGGCCTTCAGAAGACGGAGAAACCCGTTGCTGGAGCCAGCGACCTTGGGTCCAAGCTGACGAGCTTTTGATCAAGCCAGATGGGCCTGCGCTCAAGCTGGCGACCTTGGGGTCTCGAACCTGGGTCTTCTGCATCCTAGTCCAACGCTCTATCCACTGCGCCACTGCCTGGTCAGGCATTCCTATTTCTTGTCAATACTAAAATACATGATAAATCAAACTGCCATCCAGAAATGTTTAATACATCAAGTTTCTTGGATATATCATGAAATACCTTTACAACATGTTTTATTTTTGAAATTATAGATTATAGAATATAAGTCATGTTAATTGCTCAGATTGGGCAAGGGCTGTATCTGTTTTGCTCATCTTTTTGTGTCAAATAACTTGCATATTGCCTGATACATAGCAGATGCTCAAACTCAGACTGTGAAAAATACCAAGTTCTTCGTTGTTCTGAAAGACCAGGTATACAAATTATCAGCTACTGCTCTGCTCAACCAAGTCAATTTATTCTCCTCTACTGTTGGTAGGAAACTCCGGTATCCTCATTGTTTTACAATTATGCAAACAGCATTTCTCTGCTGAAAAGGCCACTTTGGTCATCAATACAGTAAGACCTTTCTAAGTGAAGGCAATGAAAAATCTCAGTTCATATTAGTTTTCCCTATTCTATATTAGGTAAAAAATAGAAATCAATAGGAAAATAATCTAATATTATGAATCATAAAAAAATTAAAAATAAAGCTGCCTTATGACAAGAGGTTCCACTTCTGGGAATATTTCTGAAGAAATCTGCAACACTAATGAATACATGCACTCTTATGTTCGTTGCAGCTGTTTATAACAGCCAAGATTTGGAAGCAGCTCAAGTGTCCACCAGTTGATGAATGGTTAAAAAGGCTGTACTACATTTACACAATGGAATACCACTTGGCCATAAAAAAGAAGGAAATCTTACCCTTTGTGACAGCTGGATGGACCTGGAGAGCATTACGCTAAATGAAATAAGCCAGTCAGAAAAAGACAAGTACCATATGATTTCATTCCTTTGTGGAATCTAATGAACAAATTTACCAAACAAACAAAATAGAGATAGGGTCATAGATAGAGAGCAGGCTGACAGTTGTCAAGGGAGAAGGATGGGGGGAAGGATTGAATAAAAAAGGACAAAAATAAAAGGCAAAAAACTCATGGACATGGACAAAAGTGTGGTGATTGCCAAGGGGCTGGGGGTTGGCGGGTTGAGGAAGGTATGGGGGGATAAATGGTGATGTATGGCAACTAACTTGACTTGGGGTGGTGAACACACAATACAGCGTACAGGTGATGTGCTGTGAACTTGTACACCTGAAACCTGTAAGATTTTGTTAACCAATGTCACACACACACCCCCAAAAAAGAGAAAAACCTATAACAAGCAAAAGTTCCATGTTATATTTTGATGACTATGAAGGGGTGGGGAAAAGTCGGTTTACAGTTTTTCAGATGAGAAATAATACAATTAATAAATAATAGGCCCTAGCCAGGTAGCTCAGTAGGTTAGAACATCATCCTGTTATGCCAAGCTTGCAGGTTTGATCCCTGGTAAGGGCACACACAAGAATCAACCAATGAATGCATAATTAAGTGAAACAAGAAAGCAATGTTTCTCTCAAATCAATTAATAAATATAAATAAATAATACAAGAATAAACTGTTTTGCATACTTACAACTATAAACGTACTTTTGCCAACCACTGTACATTCAGCCCAATTACCTTCATACTAACCCTACAATTCTGCTATAACTAGTCGTTATATGTTATTTTGAATAGTCTATTTTCTTTAGAACCACTCACTAAATAATTCTCAGTTATTCACTATTCTGAAGTTCAGGGATCAGACAATAAATACATGTCATTTTGGAACGATACGTCACTGACTATAACTTGCTTTTATTAGAACAATTAGAGGCAGCTCCTTGTTAGAAAGAACGGCTTATCCCTTCCTTCTTCCCTCTCTCTCTCTAACCATCTATTCCTAGAAACACTTCCCCAACTTTTACTGAATGTCTACACTGTGTCTATAGGCACTGTGGCCACAATGATTCCCGGTCAGGGCACACAGGAGCCAAAACTTTACTCCTTTAACTCTAGATCTGTATTGTCAAGTGCTTACTAGATATAATGCATTTCATATTCAACACACTGAAACTCTTTACCACAAAACTAACTCCCATTTAATCATTCCCTTCTCTTCTCATACGAAGATGCCAAATAGCTTGTGTGCAGGAGGTTCCCCGTGGAACATGAAGCACATTTTAAAATACAAAAACCGAATCGGATGTAATAACTTAGTGTCAGTGGAGGATGCATTCACATTTTCCGAAAACTTAATTATCAACAACCTTCTAGAATGAAATTCATTCTTAAGTTTGGTACTGTCTGGAACAATTAAAAGCAAGTTCATTAGCAAATTAATAAATCAAGACAATTCATTTTAATTTGAACAATGTTAGTTTTGTTTAAAGGATAATGCCTTGCCTTTATTACAATATTACATGGAAATATATAGTAAAGCCCTGTGAGATTGTATACTTACGAAATTAAATAGCTTTTATAAAATTTTTATTCAGAGGCAAAAAATATTTTTGTTGAATATATATATATTTTTGTATTCTTCTGAAGTTAGAAGCGGGGAGGCAGTTGGACAGACTCCTGTATGTGTCCGACCGGGACCCACCCGGCAAACTGACCAGGGGGTGATGTTCGGCCCATCTGGGGTGCTGCTCTTTTGTGGCCGGAGCCATTCTAGCGCCTGAGGCCGACTTTGCTCCAATGGAGCCTTGGCTGTAGGAGAGGAAGAGAGAGAGAGATAGAAAGAAAGGAGAGGGGAAAGGGTGGAGAAGGACATGGGCGCTTCTCCTGTGTACCCTGACTGAGAATCAAACCCGGGACTTCCACATGCCGGGCTGATGCTCTACCACTGAGCCAACCGGCCAGGGTTTTGTTGGATCTTTATAGGTGTGCAATGTCTTTGAAACTCTCTTTATTTGGCGTTTCCTCATGAGTTAGAAAGCTAACCTGCCCAGACTCCTCTGCAGCCAAGGATAGGCCAGCCACCGAGGGTCTACCAACACCACGTGAGGGGATGGCAGTGGTCCGGGGAGCCGCTGTGGTGAGGTCAGCAATGGCCGTGGCTATTCCTCCTGGATACCGACTCAGAATGTGGCTCTTCGGCCTTCCTAGATCTTTCATGTTGAAGCTTTTGATAAGTTCTTTTTCTGCTTATCCAAGCCAGAGAGGATTTTATTCAACCAAAAGTCCTGACCAATGTTGTCGTAAAACTAAGTATTCTGACTAAAAACAAATATAAACAGGCCGTGTGAAAAGAGCCAAAACTACTCCTTTAACTCTAGATCTGTATTTTCAAGTGCATACTAGATATATTGCATTTCATATTCAACACATTGAAATTCTTTACCCCAAAACTAACTCCCATTTAATCATTACTGCCTAGTCTAACTGAACAACTCATTTAGATTGGGACGAAGGTGAGTCATTTTATCACCTTCGTCCCCATCTGCACTAGTGTGCGAACTCGATGCGGCCACTGAAGTCTGCCTTGTTCACAGATGCACCTCCAGAACCTAAAACAGGACCTGGCCTATGGGCATCACTCAAGCCACAAACCTTGTCTCATCCTTGCCACCAGACAGCTCAGGCCCTCAGAGGGGTCTTCTTGGTCTGCCTAGCTGGTCTTCCTGCCTTCACATTTTCCCCTTTCCAGGCTCTTTCCCACGCCGCTGCTAACTGATTGTTCCAATGCCCCAGCCTGACATCATTCTCCTGATGCTAGCACACAACAGTTCCATAGAGGATCAATTTCAAACATTTTAGGATGGTACAGTTTCAGACCTTTCACGGCAGTGGTCGGCAAACTCATTAGTCAATAGAGCCAAATATCAATAGTACAGTGATAGAAATTTCTTTTGAGAGCCAAATGTTTTAAACTTAAGTCATATAGATAGGTGCATTGTGATTAACTTCATTAGGGAACACCTAAGCTGGCCTTTGTGCCCCCACTCAAGGGGCCGAAAAGCCACATGTGGCTCGCAAGCCGCGGTTTGCCGACCACAGACCTAGGGGAACAGAAGGTCCTCCACCACCTGCTTCCTTCAGTTTGCCCTTTCACACAGAAACTTACATTCTAGGCACTTCTAACTACTTGCAGTTCTTTCACACACCATGCTGCTTCATGCTTCCCATGCTATTTTGGGAACAGAACATGCAGAAAGAGTCTGGAAGCTCTTACAAAATGACACAAATTCCAGAATGGCAAATGCAGGTATCATTCAAAAATATATATGTTAGATACCCATGAAACTGAACACTCACTCTAATGAAGTTTACCTTCACTTTGTATCACTTAATAACAGGAATGTTTTTTAAAGCTGGCCTACCTAATTCTGTACCCAATCTCACCCTGATTCTAGTGCCTGATGTAAGCCAGCCTGCTTTAGTGGACACCAGCAGGTCAACAGCAGGGGAGGGGCCAGTGGATAATTTAATGCCACCACATGCTGACTTTACTATGTCATTTCCCTTGTCTTATGCCAGGTCTACCTAGGGCTCCTTCAGTCACTAGTAAGTGCAGGCTACTGTCATTCTCTCCAACAGGACACACTAAATTGGGATAGAATCAAGAGTTATTCCCTTGTTGAAAAGAGAACCAGTCTTAGCATGAAATTAGAACATGGTCAAACTATAAAATTTATTGATTTAAAAAAAACATTAAGAAATTTAATACACACATGTACATATATGTGCATACACAGAGCTCTCATTATTAGGTCAACAAATTAAACATAGCCAATAACAAATTAAACTTCACTTAGTATTAACAGAGAGGAATTACTAAAATAAACTATTCTAGGCAATTTTATTTATAAATAGAGGTTGGGTGTGTCCCACCGTCTATACTACATATCCTTTACAGCATTCTCCCTGATGGACAATCTTTCAAGATTTAACTCAGTGAAAGTTGATCACTTCTTCCTTTATTCCATTAATGTGCCCAATAATCCACTTCAGTATTGGGACTTTTCATGACTGAATCACAGTATTTGTTTACCTATCTGTTTCCACTGTCAAACTATGGCCTTTCAGAAGGTCAAGATTGTGTTTCAATTCTACCTGTATCCAACCATCATTGGGGAGGATGATAAATAAATGACAACTAATCTTAACTGTTTGGATTGTTCTTTTTAAGGCTTATTTTATCTACTTTTAGAAACTATTCTACTCATTGTACAAAGGAGTCATATTTCTGACCTTGTTTTTGGCCCTTTCTATATTTCATAGAAAAGATGTTTATTGTTCCTATTATATATATTGATTCAAAAAATATTTGTTGATTATCTACTGAGTGTCAGGCATTGTTGGAAGCTGAGTTCTAATAGTGATAAGAGGCAAAGTCCTTGCCTTCCAGGTGCTTACAATTGTCTTGAAATTACTTAGTATAGTACCTGTGTGACTCTCCCCATTGGACCACACCTCCTCAAAAGCAAGCTGTCAAGAGACTTGACAGGTGATATTAAAGCCAGAATCTTCTAAGAGAGGACTGATGAATCCAGCAGTGTACTGAGTAAAGAAGCATTCACATAACAACCAAAAGTATGAAACATTTATCTTTTAAAATGTAAGAGCTAGCTTCTCTTTTACCTCACCTATTAAATGAAGGTGAACTGGCATTGCTACCACCGAGGTGGGAATTAGAACACGAAGGCTCTGGCAGAAAAGATATGTAGCTCAATTCTCAAGGCTCAAAAATTGTAAAGGGCTGGGAAATCAGCCAGTCTGGGAGACCACCAATGTAATACTCTATATGTCCAAGTAAACCTGACATTTCCCCCTTTGTATTATGACAGTCTCTTCAAATGGCTGTTTAAATCACATCAGTTCAGTAGCCTTATAAAATCTACTTTTTTCACTATTAAAAAATACTCTTTCATGATGTGTTTAAAATGATCCTT
Organism: Rhynchonycteris naso; assembly: GCA_037038555.1. Lineage (NCBI taxonomy): Eukaryota > Metazoa > Chordata > Mammalia > Chiroptera > Emballonuridae > Rhynchonycteris > Rhynchonycteris naso. The sequence goes on from CM072997.1 coordinate 76,835,507, forward strand.
ACATTTTATTCCTTTATTGGGCACAGGTAATTAATAAATGAATACTAATAGATTATATGATCACTAATTTTACTATAGAAAATTTAAGGTGCATTTGTACATTGCTGGCCTTACTCTTTCCTCTTGAGTTCTCTATTAGTTTTACTATTTTTAAGCTCTTACCATAAATTCCTATAAATTCTGAGTTCCACACAAAAGTTCTGTATTTCTACTGCATGGTTAACTCTTGAATTCAACAACTATCACAAGTTTACAGATGAAATCTCCGTAGCTCAAAATAAATTCCGAACTGCATTTTTTCTTTTTCTCTTTAAATTTGTTAGTCTTACTTTCAATTTTTGGTTTTCTCATTTAAAAAATTACCTTGCAACTTTTTCATTTGTTATTGTTGGGTTTTATTTTTCTTCTAATTGAAATTATTTCATTAGCAAATGTGTAGGTTTTCTGGATTCTAAATCCATGGTGAAAACTTCTGGCAACTCTCTCGTGGTTTATTATAATTGCATTTGGAACTTATTAATTTGATATTTGTCACTCTACATTTTAATTAATTCCAAGGCCTATTTCTCAGTCAAAAAATAAAAAAGGGAAGTAGGTTCTCTTTTTTGGTGATGGATTCACGTTGTAATTATCTAACACCTTGTTATCCTCTACGCATTAAAAAATGCTTTTTTAATGAACTGCTTCAGGAATCAACAGACACAGACTCCATTGCTCCCAGGTTACTCCATATATCCTATTATGCACCTAGGATTATTCTCTCCCAGAATCTGGCACAATTTACCAATGATTCTTAAGTTTTAGTCTCTACCTAGAGTGTTAGAGGATAAATTTAAAACAAACTTCCTCATCTGAGTAATCCATTCTATCAAACACTTAAATTTCTATATCATAATTATAATAAAATCTTCAATTATCATGTGGAAGTAACATAGTAACGTTTTAAGTCATATCTACCTAGTATTACTTTGCCTTTTCTTTCTTTCTTTTTTTTTTTTTTACAGGGATAGATAGGGATAGACAGACAGGAACGGAGAGAGGTGAGAAGCATCAGTCATTAGTTTTTCATTGCTATTGCGACAACATAGTTGTTCATTGATTGCTTTCTCATATGTGCCTTGACCGCGGACCTTCAGCAGACCACGCCACCCCTTGCTGGAGCCGGCGACCTTGGGTCCAAGCTGGCAAGCTTTTTGCTCAAGCCAGATGGGCCCGCGCTCAAGCTGGCAAGCTCGGGGTCTCAAACCTGGGTCTTCCACATCCCAGTCCGAGCCCTATCCACTGCGCCACCACCTGGTCAGGCACTTTGCCTTTTCTTTTAATAGTATATTTAAAACTTTGCTGTTTTGTTAATGCACTTGTAAAATATTTCACTAGTTTCTCAGAAGTCCTTAGGTAGGTAAAGCTCATTCTTTGTTCTAGCTTTCATGAGTGCTCTTGAATTTATGCTTGAGAATGCCTGAGGAAGTTCCAGGTCTTAAAAGCACTCACTCTCAACAAGAATGTCCTTTAGGTTATTTTATACTCATAATTAGCATGGTGAAAAGTGGGGTCTAGAAGACTGAGATGAAATTGAGGGTTCTCTAAAGCTATAACCATCTTTTGCTGTTCCAAGAACTCATATCACCTACCAAAAGGTAACTGTTAGGTTATAACTAGTTTTGTGTTTCCTATATTTGGGAAACAAGGGACCTCACCTTTCGATTTTAATTAGATGAGGATTTACTAGGGAATAAACCCTTTACATTAAAAAGGGACAATCTCTGTCTTAGCAACAGAACAGAGCAGTTAAACAAAATTAAACAGTGTATCATGATTATTCTTCCCATGACAGGTATGGATAGGCCTTCATTTTTCCACTGGGCTTACAGGTAAGTCAAAGATAAATGGGCTTGAACAATTTTGCCTGTTGAAGCAGACAGAGGAGGAGAGTTGAAGGCAAACAAATGTTTGCACTCACATTATCATCCCTAAAGGGACAACTTGACCAAGTTTATAAAAAATAACTAGCGTATGACAATAAAGATATCTTAGCAACATTCAGAAAGCAATCTATCTTGGTACTTAACTATATTTTTGAGAGCTTCTTCAAAAATTTAATTGTTGTCTATTCACAATCAATCTCAACAAAAACAAAAGCTTTTCCTCCAAATTCACAATCTTTCCAGGGCTAATGCTCCTTTCTGTGTTCTCTGTATCATGGAATCAGACCCTGGAAAATTCTCTATTGGATGAAAACTGGTTTCCTTCTTCCTAAGAAATGACCACTTGATCTCAGCAGTCAGGAAAAGTGAAACCATGACAAGACAATATGCTCATAATCACAGTTTATTATTAATTTTATGTGCTATGGCTTTAAGCTGCCCTAGAAATGGTGTCTATAATTTGAATTAAGCACCTGATCAGGTGGGGGCGCAGTGGATAGTGTTGGACTAGGACACGGAAGACCCAGGTTTAAAACCCTGAGGTCACCAGCTTGAGCGTGGGCTCATCTGGCTTGAGTGCAGGCTCACCAGCTTGAGTACAGGATCACAGACATGACCCAATGGTTGCTGGCTTAAGCCCAAAGGTCGCTGGTTCGAGCAAGGGGTCACTTGGTTTGCTGTAGCCTCACAGTCATGGCACATATGAGACAGCAATCAATGAACACTAAGGTGCTGCAACAAAGAATTGATGCTTCTCATCTCTCTCCCTTTCTGTCTGTCATTCTTATCTGTGTCTCTCTCTGACTCTTCCTCTGTCTCTGTTGATAAAAATAAATTCTTTTTAACTAAGCAAAGTATCACAAATGGGACAGGGAAAAGGGTCTCTTTTCGTAATTATTTATGAATCTGAGTGATGATAGTGAAGTTAGAGAAAAGAAAGTGCACTTGATAAAAATGATGCCCTTGATGCAGGATGCAGCTGCTCCTGACCAATCAGCAACAGAACATGAGCCTAATGCTCCCTTCCAACAGTGGAGATGGAGTGTGCCAATCCAGCTGTACTCTACCTCCAATCTCTAGTGTGACCAGCAGAAGGAGTCCACCAGACAGCTATAGGAAGGCTGGCCTGATACTGTGTCGGACATAGGAAAGATCAAAGGCTTACAGTTTGACCGATGTATTTTCTCTCAACGAACCTCTACCTGAAAAACCTGGCCATGCCTCAAAATGTGCATTCACAATTTTAGTCTTTAAAAAAGCCATAAGCAACGGGGACAGTAAAGTGTGGTGCAACAGGGCACTGTGTGTTTCCATGGGCTGCTGGCAAGTGTAGAGTACATTGTGTGACTAGTCACTGTGGTGGATTTTGAGCTTTCACTACTCTGCTTCATTCTCACCCTGCTTTCCCAAGTCTTCACTCCACTTTCCCTCATGCTACTCCACCATATTTTTGGGCCCTTAGAACAGCTGTCTAAAATGAATTCCAGAAAAAGGTTAAGATATAAATAAATAATACTACAAGCAGTCTCCTAAAGAGAAAATTATTTATTTGATACACAGCAAAAACATTAAAAAGGAACAAGAAATACTAGATAATAGCCTTTTCAACAATTTAAGTAATTTCATAAGGATTGGAGGTGAACACATTTTAGAAGATGTTAAATATTCTTTTTTTTTAAATTGAGAGGTAGGGAGGAGGAGAAAGATGTGTGCCCCAACCAAGATCCAACCAGGCAGGGCCGGTTGGCTATAGATCTGTTGTTCAGAAACCATGCTATTTTAGCGCCTGAGGCTGAGGTCATGGAGTCCTTCTCAGCGTCAGGGGCCAACCTTCTCGAACCATTCGAGCTATGGCTGCAGGAGGAGAAGACAGAAAGAGATATAAGAGAGATGGGGAAAGGGAGGTGGGGAGAAGTAGATGTGTGCCCTGACTGCAATCAAACCTGGGACGTTCCACATGCCAGGCCGACACTCTACAGCTGAGCCAACGGGCCAGGGCCGAGGATGTGAAATATTCTTTGACAAAAGCATTTTGTGTTAGTGCTTTGAATCTATGAATAAAAGATCCAGGAAGACCATATGGGAAGGGGAAGATCAAAAAGAATGTAGCACTAGACAAAAACGAGACAAACAGTTCCCTCTGGTATCCCCATAGATAATAAAGGAAGTATGACTTCTGCTGAAGCCCACCCACAGCAGGTTTTCCAACCAGTAAAAGTAAAATTTAGGATAGAAGGGTTTGCTAACATTTCAGATGACATCTGAAAGAGCTGAAAGCAACTGAGATGAAAATAGTAAAATGGCTAAACAAAACAGCAGACTCTCTTTCCTAAGTATTCTGCCATAACTCAGGACTCTATTTAGGCAAAGGGTCACCTTAGAATAATTATATGTGTCCATGGTTCATAAAATGTTCTTGTTTTCTTCATTTCTATCCTTCTGAAACCCTCAAAGTGTGAAGAAACATAAAGGAAATAGTATTTTTAATTTAAAATAAAAAAAGAGCCTGGCCTGTGGTGACACAGTGGACAGAGTCGAACTGGAATGCTAAGGTCGCCAGATCGAAACCCTGGGCTAGCCCGGTCAAGGCACATGTGAGAAGCAACCAATGAACAGCTAAAGAAAAGCAATTATGAGTTCTTATTTCTCACTTCCCTTCTCTCTCTCCTCTCTGTAAAATCAATAAATAAAATCTTAAAAATAAATAAAATAAAATTAAAAAAGAAATACAGACATGTTTTAAAAATATGTAAAACAATTTATATTTTACACTTTTAAATAGAGCTAGACACGGGTAAGGAGGAGGGCAGGGGTCCTGTTTTTCTACACGATTTTCGTGAGATGAAGCACAGGGCAAAGCTGTAGAGATCTGTGCTAAGAGAGACACTGGCTAGCATTCAAATCCCTTAAAATTCATCATAATAAATAGCTTTATGATACATACAATTTCATTTTGTACATTATTTAGAATTTAAATACTTTAAAAATCGATGTGAAAATTTACCTAAGATAAATTTTAAGATATAATAAGCCTAAATTTTAAAATTAAACTTGTACTCTCCTGATTCTTTATTGTGTAAAGATATTCACAAGCAAATGACTTATTCACATTCAATTCTTGGATACTGATGTAAAGGCACTATCAATTTTAATGTGTTTTAAAAATGGTATTACACAGAGCATTTTATTTATTTATTTATTTATTTAAATTTCTTTTTATTTTATTCATTTTAGAGAGGAGACACAGAGTGAGAGAGAGAAGGAGAGAGAAGAGAAAGGGGGGAGGAGCTGGAAGCATTAACTCCCATATATGCCTTGACTGAACCAGTGTAGGGTTTTGAACTGGCGACCTCAGTGTTCCCAGGTCGACGCTTTTATCCACTGCACCACCACAGGTCAGGCTAGAGCATTTATTTTTATAAGTAGTTTCTTTGAGAAAATTTTATTCTCATTATGAGTGTAAAAAGAAAAAATACATTTCTTAAGTTTCTGCTTTGCTTCTTGAAAAAAATTATCTTAAGGTAAAACAACATTTTCAGCTCTTGGTTCATGAACAAGGAGTATCAAATAGTTGTTTTAGTGCTAGAGGAGGAATGAATTCATGTGTGGAATACAGTACACACCTAGGATCATCAACAACTGTCCTGGAAGAAAGAATAGACACATGAAGGTACAGTCCACAACTGTTATAGCATATGCTATGTTTCTATGTAGTAAGATGGTGGATTTAGGAAAGTGATTCTAGAACACTTTCAATCTTTCCAGTGCTCTCATGGGTCCCTAATTTGTCCCACATCTCCTTTCTACCCTTGTTTCCTTCTCTTTTCTATTTATCCCCAACACATACGTCAGATTTTCTAAACAACTGAAGAGGGGAATGAAACAGAAGAAAAGCCTGTAAGAATAAATGAAAAAGAGCCCTGGCTGGCTAGCTCGATCGGTTATCATCCCAAAGTGCAGATGTTGCTGGTTTGATCCTGGTCAGGGTGCATACTCTCCTCCCTTGCTCTCTCACTAAAAATCAATCAATAAAAAAGTGTTTTTAAAAAGGAACAAACGAGAAAGGATGATGATAATGATAACAAAGGAACAAGGTAAAGTCTTTGAAAACCACATTTTTGAGGTACAATGGGTGATTCATAAACATTGCTCATTGGCTGACCAGACGCCCTCCATGACAACTGGACAAGGGAAGTGGCTGAACAAAACTGCTTTAAAATCCTAGATTTAAGGTCCAGCATTCTTTGAAGAAATATGAAAAGAGGAACAATGGTTTGCAGTATGACAGAAGTGGCTGATCAGCTTTATCCTTCTTTCCCCCTTGGCACCCTGTCCCAGTCATTACCACCATGAGCTAACCTAATGGAACAGGCATCATTGGTGTATATGGAGCATGCTGTGCAGACTCATAATCTATTCAATTTAAAAATTTTTTACTTAAACTATTGAAAAAAACATCCACCACTCAGATTTTAAGACATATAACTGTCCTCATTTTATAAAAATACAAAGTTTAAACATAATTTTAGTTAGAAAATTAACACTTAAACACAATTTTGTTATACTACATTTATGTGTGCACACATGCATATATAAAGTAAAATAGTATAATGACCCCTATGTACTCATTATCCATCTTCAACAAAAATAGTGAAAACGTGGTCACACATGTTTCATCCTTACCTATTTACTTGGTATTACTATATTATTTTGAAGTAAATAACAGCTATCATATCTTAACATCTTTTCACAGCATAACATTATCACATCTCAAAATGACAGTAAAGTTTTTAATATCAGCAAATATCTAATCAATGTGCAAACTCCTTGTTTCAATTTTTAAACACAGTTGGTTTGTTTCAATCAGGACCAAACAAAGGCCCAAACATTTGTTTGTTGCTATGTCTTTAAAATCTGTTTTAATATATAGTTTTAGCCTCCTTTTTTCTATCTTTATTTCTTATTTGGAATTATTTCACAGACTGGAATAATTCCTGATAGACTAGATCTAACTAATGTTTCATAAGAGTGACATTTAACATGTTCCTCTGTCTGTGTATTTCCCATGAATTAATATTTATGTATAGACGGTTGAGCAATTTTGGGACAAGAATGCGTCATAGGTTACGTGATGTATACTTTATGGCATCACATCAGGAGACCATAATTTCTGGCTGTCTCCTGTGTTGACACTAACAAAGGTAGCTCAGTGGATGCAAGTGCTATTATTAGCCTGATCTATTCACTGTAACGTTTCCCATCATCTTCAGGTAATGGTTTTAGCAGCTGTTAGTAATAACTGATCTAGATACATTATTTCACTAGTACTTGAAAAATTCACCCAACAGCCTGACCTGTGATGGCGCAGTGGATAAAGCATCGACCTGGGAACACTGAGGTCACCAGTTCAAAACCCTGCACTGGTCTGGTCAAGGCACATATGGGAGTTGATGCTTCCAGCTCCTCCCCCCTTTCTCTCTCTCTCTCTCTCTCTCTCTCTCTCTCTCTCACTCTGTGTGTCTCCTCTCTAAAATAAATAAATAATAAATAAAGATATATATATATATAAATAAAATTCACCCAACATTTCAACTATTAGACTTATTCTTAATATACTACTCTAGTCAATAATATCATTTCTACCTTTGTATTTATGTTCATGTAACACAATAAAAAAAACTGTTGCACTTACTATTTACAAATAAGATTTTATTAAAAAGTATTTTGCTAATACAGAAAATATATATATATGTGTGTGTGTGTATGTATTTTGTACTTCCTAAGCACCATTTCTTATTTTATGGTTGTTAAGATTGTACTCGAATTTTCTTTGTGGCTCAAATAGCTCCATTATAAATAACATAACTAAAGGTGGGGGGTGATAGATCAAGCTTTAATTGGCTTGTTCTGAAGCAGAGACTACACATCATAGTCTCCTAGACTAATTGGCTGTGTTTTATTCCTTTCCAATAAAGAACAAGTCTGGAAGAAATAAATACACATATTCTCTAAATACATTCCTTCTTGGATTATAAGCAGTCCACTAATGCAAACCAAATGCTGTATCTAAACTATCTGAAAATGGTTAAAATGTACAATTTTTTAATATAAGATTTTTTTTTTTTGCAGTGAAAATCTGTAGCTTATGGCTTTTTTCCTGTTCAGTTTTAGGGTGCTTTCCTCCCTATTTGATTGCGGAGTCACAAAACAGCAGAGTAGAAAAATCTATGCAAGAAATAGATTAGATTGATTTGTTATTAAATAGATTGTGAAGCCTGAGGGAGGACAGCTAAAATAACAGTTTAGTCACTGCAAAGTCTGGCAAACGTGTCAGCTGCATCCCCCTCCCCACCCTCCCTTCCCCCTGGCAGACATGCCATGTTCATTTTCACAGCAAGCGGAGTAAATGCTGAATGCACTAATGGACGGCTCTCACTTTGGGTAGACAATCACATTTCACATCTCCCTTTCCGTACATCACTGGCTCAGAGCTGTGTGCACAGGCAGTTCCTCTGAAGGGTTTAAGGAAACATTTCATCACAAACATCAGTCTTTCGGCTCTGTTCCTAACCTGTCAAATGGTAAGGAGAATGTAAACTTAACATCAACCTTACTTTATTTATCATGGACATTATGGTGATTCAATGAAAGAATGGTCAACTTTCCCTACTAAAATAACAAACTGGAGAATGCTTTTCAATATTTTTTCCAGAATCTCTGAATTAATATCTACATGACTTCTTATAACATGTTTGTGATAAATCAAGGACAGAAATGGTAGCACTCCACTTTCCATAAAGGAGAGAAAAAAGAGGTAGTGGACATGGGCCTAGAGGTTTTACAATTATCTTTTGTCTATTGAGCATGGTTCCATATAGACTGTGCCTATTTGAGATGGTGGAGTGAAGTGAGGCAACATTTTCTCAAACCACTTACTGACACTCCAGTGGAAAATAAAAAGCAACACTATGAAAATATCATCCTCATGGTAAAATCAGGTACGCAATAATTAAAACCAAAGAAAAATAAAGCACAAAATACCCACCAAAACAGGAACCCTACTAAACAGAAGATAACAGGTAGAAAACATCGAGCACTGCAGTCTGTTATGTAGTAGGTGCTCAACAGCTTTTGTTCTTTTCCCTAAAATATAATTACAAAGAAGTATTTCATCTATGAATATGAGAAAGACATAAAGGTAAGGCCTGGGATACTGTCAGGACAAACAATGTAAACTGAACAACATAGTGCCCCTCACAAAATTAAAAATAATAAAATGCAAATATATATTTATGCAGCTACTAAGGTGCTATGTTATTTTGCTAGTCAGGCATAATTATCCCTCTGCAACACTGGAAATTTCTAGGCTTTTGTATTCTTCTGTCTCTACAATAAGCCAACGGCATTAATATTTACTGAGTAAATTTAGAGAAGAGATCATAAACATCTGGAGAAAGAAAAAACAAACCGAGTAACTAAAGGAAATGTGGAAATAGAGAGTAATGTTAGTACATTCTGTTTGGGCTTTCACTTACCCTGAGATGGAGTTCTGGATAATTTAGTATTTATTGTATATCATGTATAGAAAGTTGCTTCTTCTACATACTTGTCATAATACTAAAATATTTGTATGCTAAAAACAGATTAATGTGGTGTGCTTTGTGCTGTGATGTACTAAGATGTGATATACTATAGTATTTTAAGATAAACATCGCAGAATTATTTCAGCTAAAAAACTAATGTTCGAAACAAAAATAAATAAAATTACTCATTTGTAAAATGGACAAAGAATATGAATAGAAAAGAAACTCAAATGGATTATAAAAATATGAAAAGAGACTCGACTAGTCATCAAAAAGAATACAAAGTAAAATGAGAACATCAGATTGGTAAAATTTAAAGAACCGGCCTAATATTAAATGTAGGCCAAAAGAAAACAAAAAACAAAGAGATCCTAGAATGTTTTCATACACTACTTGATAGGATACAGTGTTGAGTTACTTCAGAAAGCAATTCAACAAGATACGGAAAAATGGAAAATATGCTTTCATTTTAACCCAAATATACCACTTTATTTTTAGGTGAGAGGAGAAGAGATAGTGAGGCAGACTCCCTCAAGCACCCCAACTGGGATCTACCTGGCAACCCCATCTGGGGTGAATGCTCAAGTTCTGAGCTATTTTTAGTGCCTGTGGCTGTCGGAACTATCCTCAGAGCCCAGGCCCCACACTCGAACCAATCGGGCTACTGGCTGCAGGAGTGGAAGAGGAAGAGAAGCGAGAGAGAAAAAGAAAAGCAGATGGTTACTTCTTCTGTGTGTCCTGAATGGAAATTGAACCTGAGATCTCTATATGCCGGGCCAATGCACTATCCACTGAGCCACTGGCCAGGGCTAATATTCAACTTCTAATGACATATTTTCTAAAATCTTACTTACATAACCAGAAGATATGTCTAAGAGTATGCACTGCTGAATTACTTACAATTTCAAAAATTGGAAGTTAAAATGTTCTTCAATAGAGGGATGGCCAAACAGTTTAATATTCTATGATATATAAGAGCAGTTAAAAAAAATAACCTAGAGGCCATACCAAGAGACAAGGAACATTACATAACACTAAATGGATAAATACAAAAAGAGGATATAACCCTTGTAAATATATATGCACTCGATATAGGTATATCTAAACCATATAAAGTAAATTTTGGTGGAAAAAAAATTGATAGTAGTATCATCATAGTAAGGAATTTTAACACCCCATTGACATCAATGGATAAAAATTTCAGACAAAAACAATCAATAAGGCAACAGTAATCTTAAATAACACACAGGACCAGATGGATTTAATTGGTATCTATAGAACATTTCATCCCAAAGCAGCAGCATACACAATCTTTTCAAGAGCACATGAAACAATCTCTAGGATAGACCACGTTAGGATACAAAACAAATCTTTAAAGTATAGGTTCTTTCTTATTTATTTATTTATTTTAACAGGGACAGAGAGAGAGTCAGAGAAAGGGACAGATAGGGACAGACAGACAGGAATGGAGAGAGGTGAGAAGCATCAATCATTAGTTTTTCGTTGCCATTGCGACACCTTAGTTGTTCATTGATTGCTTTCTCACATGTGCCTTGACCGCGGGCCTTCAGAGGACCAAAGCAACCCCTTGCTGGAGCCAGCGACCTTGGGTGCAAGTTGGCGAGTCTTCGCTCAAGCCAGATGGGCTTGCGCTCAAGCTGGTGAGCTTGGGGTCTCGAACTCGGGTCCTCCCCATCCCAGTCCGACACTCTATCCACTGCGCCACCACCTGGTCAGGCCAAAACAAATCTTAAATTCAAGAAAATTAAACCCAGATCAAGCATCTTTTCTGACTCCACTGGTATGAAATTAGAAACCAATTAAAATAAAAAAAACCTAAAAAACTCTAACACATGGAGGCTAAATAACATGTTGTTGAACAATGAATGGATCAATAATGAGATCAAGAAAGAAATCATCTCTCTCCTTCCTCTCTAAAATGAATAAAATCTTTAAAAAAAAAATATATGAATATATAAAAGAAAGAAATGAAAAGTTACCTTGAGACAAATGAAAATCAACACACAACCACCCCAAATCTATGGGGAAAAGCAAAAACAAAAAAAAATTCATAGCATTATATGCCTACCTCCAGAAACAAAAAAACCTCAAACAAACAATCTAACCCAATAGCTAAAAGAACTAGAAAAAGAACAACAAAGACCAAACTAGCAGGTGAAAGGAAATAATAAAAATTAGAGAAAAAAGCCTGACCTGTGGTGGCGCAGTGGATAAAGTGTCGACCTGGGAACACTGAGGTCGCCAGTTCAAAACCCTGCACTGGTCTGGTCAAGGTACATATGGGAGTTGATGCTTCTAGCTCCTCCCCCCTTTCTCACTCTCTCTCTCTCACTCACTCTGTGTCTCCTCTCTAAAATGAATAAATAAAAATAAAATAAAAAGACTTTAAAAAAAAAAAATTAGAGAAAAAAATGACATAGAGACTAAACAAACAAAATCAATGAAACCAAGAGGTGGTCCTTTGAAAGGATGAACAACATTGACAAACCTTTAACCAGACTCATCAAAAAAAGAGATAACCCAGATAAAGTCAGAAATAAAAAAAGAAGTAACAATAGACACCACAGAAATACAAAGAATTGTTAAGAAAATATTACAAACATATGCCAACAAGTTGGAAGAGCTAAGCAAAATGGATAAATTCCTAAAAACATACCATCTTCCAAAATTAGATTAGGAAGAATCAGAGAATCTGAATAGATAGACTACAACTAGTGAAACTGAAGTAGTAATTCAAACAAACAAACAAAAAAACAAATAAACTCCCAATAAACAAAAGGCTTTATAGGGGGATTTCACCAAACTTTCAGAAAACTAACACCTATATTTTTCAAATTACTCCAAAATTTTTCAAGAGGAAGACTCCCAAGCTTATTTTACAAGGCCAACATTATCCTAATTCTAAAACCAGATAAAGACACTAAATAGAAAAAAAATTACAGGCCAATAGCCCCGATGAACACAGATCCTAAAATCCTAAAAAATATTAGCAACCTAGATCCAGCAATACATTAAAAAAATCATATACCATGATGAAGTGGGATTTACTCTGGGAATGCAAGATTGGTATAATATCTGCCAATCAATAAACATGATACAGCACATAAACAAAACGAAGGATAAAAACCCATCATCACATCAATAGATGCAGAGAAAGCATTTCATAATTTCCAGTACCCATTTATGATAAAAGCTCTCAATAAAGTAGAAATAGAGGAAACATACCTCAACATAATAAATTTCACATATGACAAACCTACAGCTGATATCATACTAGATGGGCAAAAACTAAAAGGGTTTCCCTTAATATCAACAAGACAGGCATGTCCCCTTTCACTACTCTTATTCACACTGTCCTTGAATTCCTAGCCACAGCAATCAGACAAGAAGAACTAACGGCATCTAAATCAGAAAAGAAGTAAAACTGTCATTATTTGCCGATGACATGCAAATACCCTACACTCCCCTAAAACCTACTAAAACTGATTAATTTAGTAAAGTAGCAGGATACAAAATTAATATTCAGAAATTGGGGGAATTTTTATACACTAATAACAAACTATCAGAAAGAGAAACTAAGAAAATCCCATTTAAAATTACATAAAAAAATTATACTTGAGAACATTATAATAAATAGTAAATCAGAAAAAGCTAAAAACTATATGATTTCACACACAGATGAGATATAAAACTGAGACTCATAAACATAGATAAAAGTGAAATGGTTGTCAGGGGGTAGAAGGGTACAGGGGAGGCAGTAAAGAGGGACAAATATAAGGTGCTGGATAAATCAGTGGGGAACAATTTTTTTTTTCATTTTCTGTTGCATGAGGTTTTAGAACTTTTCCAATATATTTCTGCATTGCTGTTTCCAAATCTGAAATCCATTTTTTGGTGCATGCTCTAGTTTTTACGCAAAATTAATTTCTTTTTGTTACAGTTAATGGCATGCATTGGTTTTTAAATTGGAGTTAAAGGGCAACAACTCTTGGATTGAACATAACCACAAGGCAATTAATGTTTTACAAACATCACTTTTACATAATTGTAGTTGTTTTTAAATGTAAAATATTATTATCTGATAAAAAACACCCTCTTATTTTGTTTTAAGATTGAATCATAACTTCTTCAAGTAGGCATAAATGTTAAGAATAGTCCTGACACCTTCTGTTATATCTGTGGCTGTTACACACTTCAACGTCAAAGGTGCAATATTTCATCATTTGTGACACGTGCATATGTTGCCTATTTTCAAGTTCCCCTCGGCGATCAAGACAAGAATTGGGCTCTTCATATTCTGTGTCATGATTGTGAGGAAATGCTTCATGACTGGACAAAAGGAAAACGCAAAGGAATGCCTTTCGGTATTCCCATGGTTTGGCATGAACCTAAGGACCACAGCAGTGACAGTTATTCCTGTCTGATCCATACAAAGGGCATCGGCAAGAAAAAATGGCACATGATTGCATATCCTAATATTCCTTCAGCAATATGACCTATCCCACACTCTGAGACACTCCTGCTTCCAGTTTTCAATGGTTTTATTTCTTATAAGAACAAAGAAAGTGAACATGGTGATCAAGTGTATTTTGATAAGATGCATGAGGAAATGGCTGTAGAATCTGAAGGGTCTTCTTCTGATGCCAAGCAGTCATTAACCCCTCAGCAGTTAAGCCAACCTGAATTGAATGACTTAGTAAAAGATTTGGGCCTATCAAAGAAAGCAGCTGAGTTATTAGCCTCCAGGCTTCAAGAAAAGAATGTACTTCACTGGTCAGCTAAAGTATCCCATTTCAGGAAGCATGAACAAATTTTTGTGGACTTTTTTTCTGAAGACAAACACTTTGTTTACTGTCATGATATCAGTAGTCTTCTCAGCCAGCTAGTTGTTTCCACTTACAGTCCAACAGGATGGCGGCTATTTCTTGACAGCTCTCAATGGAGTCTGAAATGTGCTCTCCCACAAAACGGTAATGTTTATGCAGTGGTTCAAATTGGTTATTCCACTCATCTGTGAGAAGATGATAATGACATAAAAATTGTCCTGGACTTACTGAAGTATGAGGAGCATAATTGGATCATTTGTGTGGATCTTAAAATGGTAAACTTCCTGCTAGGACAACAGAGTGGTTCATGAAGTATCCTTGCTTTCTGTGTTTGTGGGATAGCCGGGCTTGGGAGAAACACTGGAAACAGAAGAAGTGGCTGAAAAGTGAAGCTCTGGAAGTAGGGATGCAAAATATTGTGAATAAACCTGTAGTTAATCGAGACAGGATCGTTTTTTCCCCCACTTCATATCAAAGTTGGCTTAGTGAAGCAGTTTGTTCAAGCTTTAAATAGAAAAAGTGAATGCTTTCAATATATTATTTCTGCTTTTCCTGACTTGTCTTTCGAGAAGAGAAAAGCAGGTGTATTCGATGGAGCTCAAATTCGAACCCTCATATGTGACGAAGAATTTGCCAGGAAGATGAATAAGGGGGAGAAAGCAGCATGGCAGTCTTTCGTGGCAGTTACAAAGAACTTCCTTGGCAACAAAAAAGCAGCAAACTATGAACTTCTGGTTCAAAGGGTGCTGTTGGCTTTCCATGACATTGGATGCAACATGAGTGTTAAGATTCACTTCCTGAACAGTCACCTTGATAAGTTTCCTGAAAATCTTGGAGCTGTTAGTGATGAGCAGACTATTGCTCAAGCATTCAACGAGATTGTCCTCAACAAGTACACAAACGCAAGAGCTACAAACGCACATTTTTGCCTGAATTGAACTTAAATAAGTTTTGCACAAATTTTATGATTAAAGTAAGTGTTTTAATATGTTCTGTTTTGAAATTGTAGACAAATTCTGATGCGATCATATCTTTTAGTGTATTAGAGTATTTACTGCATTATAGAAATTATTTTCACATAGATGATGCCCAAGAAAACATTCTACTTCATTATGTTAAACTACACGATGAAAATTTTACAATAAGATAAAAACCTAAAATCTTGAATTGCAAAACAACTGTAGTTTACAGAAAAAAAACTAATGCCACATTTGAGATCAGCACACTTGAATTAGGTAAGAACAAGTGTTTTTGTGGATGCAACAGAAATTTTGTTACCCAGTGTAATGATTTGATTTTTTGTGATGAGCACACTACATAATCAACACTTTAAATTTATAGTAATGTTTACCTGAAATCTATGTGTCTTATTGATCAATCTCACCCAATTACATTTAATTTCTAAATAAAAAGAATTAATGTACCTAGGAAGAAATTTAGCTAAGGAGTTAAAGTTAGTAAAATTTAAGGAGGTAAATTAGAAAATTATAATATATTGAAGAAAGAAATTTAAGGTACAAATAAGTAAAAGTATATACTGTGTTCACTGACAATAAGAATTAACATCATTAAAATGTTTATAATACCCAAAGCAATCTGTAGATTCAATGCAATTCCCATAAAGATACCCATGGCATATTCCACAGAACTAGAACAAATATTCCAAAAACTTAGAAGAAACAACAAAAGACACCAAATAGCCACAGCAATCTTGAGAAAGAAGAACAAAGTTGAAAGAATCATGCTACCTGATATCAAACTATACTACAAGAACGTAGGAATCAAAACAGCACAGTACTGGTATGTTACCAAGCATATCTATCAATGGAACAGAACATAAAGCCCCAAAACAAACCCATATCTATGGGCAATCAATATTTAAAAAAAGAGGCAAGACGTTACAATGGGGTAAAGAAATCTATTCAATAAATGGTGTTAAGAAAATTGAACAGATACATGCAAAAAGAAAATAGAAAGTAGAGTGCCTCCTTCTACCATATACGAGAATAAATTCAAAATGGATTAAATATTTATATGTCAGACTCGAACCCATTAAAATCCTAGAAGAAAACATAGGCAGCAAAATCTTAGATATTTCTCCTATTTTTTCTGATATGTTTCCTCAGGCAAGGGAAACAAAAAGAAAAAAATTAACAAATGGGACTACATTGCACTAAAAAGCTTTTGCCCTGACCAGGTGGTGGCACAGTGGATAGAGTATCAACCTGGGACACTAAAGATCCAGGTTCCAAACCCCGAGGTTGTGGTTTGAGCACAGGCTCACCAGCTTGAGTATGGCATCAGAGATGTGATCCCATGGTCGTTGCCTTGAGACCAAGATTGCTGGCTTGAGCAAGGGGTCACAGGCTCACCTGGAGCCCCCCAGTCAAGGTACATATGAGAAAGTAATCAATGAACAACTAAGGTGCTGCAACTACAAGTTAATGCTTCTCATCTCTCTCCTTTCCTATCTGTTTCTATAAAAAATAAATAAAGAAAAGCTTTTGCACAACTAAGGAAACCATCAACCAGATGAAAAGACAGCCCACAAAATGGCAGAACATAGTAATCAATGACACATCTCATAAGAGGTTAATTTCCAAAATTTGCAAAGAACTAATATGACTCAACACCAAAAACACACAAATAATCCAGTTAAAAATGAGCAAAGGATCTAAACAGATACTTCTCTAAAGAGGACATACAGATGGCCAATAGGCATATAAAGAAATGGCCAATGTTAGAGACATGCAAATTAAAATCACAATGTAATATCATCTCACACCTGTCAGACGGCTTTCATCAATAAATCAACAAGCAAGTATTGGCAAGGGAACTCTCATGCACTGTTGGTGAAAATGCAGACTGGTGCAACCACTGTGGAAAGCAATATAAAATTTATTCAAAAAATTAAAAATGAAACTGCCTTATGATACAGCGATTCAACTTTCATGAATGTATCTGAAGTAACCCAAAACACTAATTCAAAATAATAGACACACCTTTATGTTCACTGTGGGGTTATTTTATAGTAGCCAAGATTTGGAAGCAGCCCATGTGCCCATAAGTAGATAAGTGGATAAAAAGCTGTGGACATTTATACCATACAATATTACTCTGCCATTAAAAAAGAAGGAAAGCTTACCTTTTGTGGTAGCATGTATGGACCTGGAGAATATCATGCTCAGTGAAATAAACCAGTCAGAGAAAGAGAAGTATCATATGATTTCACTTATATGTGAACAAAATGAACTAACAAACAAAAAAGAAGCAGACTTACTGATAGAGAGCAGACTGGCATTTGTCAGAGGGGAGTGGGGTTGAGGGCTGGGTGAAAAGGTAAAGGGATCAAGCAAAACCAAAAACCAAAACAAACAAAACACTGCAGAACCAAAACTCATAGTACAGTGAGTGCCAGAGGAAAAAGGAGTTTGGGGTGTAGGTAGAAGATAGCAAAGGGGAGGAGTAAAGGTGACACAAAGAGACTTTACTTTGGGTGGTGAGTGCCCGATTCAGTATGCAGATGATGTGTTATAGAGCTGTACACTTGAAACTTGTATGGTTTTATTAACCAATGTCTCCCCAATAAATTCAATTAGAAAAACTTAAATCCCACAAAAATCATACAGAAAAGAAAACATATACATGGTACACTAGTTGTTTCAGTGGTGGAAAGTATTTGTCCCTAATTAAAACTGATTACTGAATTATTTTACATCATGATATACCATCAAGGAAGAGAGAAGTGGGGAGTAAATAATTAAATATCCATTTACCATCACAAACACACCCCCACCCCTAGATCTACATATATTAACAGGGACAGATCTCAAATACAGAGTAGAAAAATCAAGGTACACAGTGACACATAGATTAGAACATTTGTGTAGGTTAAAAGAGCAACATAAAATACTGGCCATAGATGTATATGATGGATGTCTGTGATATAAAAGTATGCAAAACCAACTTGAAGACTATATACTAGTGGTTAGCTATTGGGGAGGGATAATGGGGCATAGGGGGCTCAAACATTATGTTTAATATATTTTTAGCCTGACCAGTAGTAGCGCAGAGGATAAAGTTTCGACCTGGAATGCTGAGGTCGACAGTTTGAAACCCTGGGCTTGCTTGGCCAATGCACATATGGGAGTTGATTCTTTCTGCTCCTCCCCCCCCCTTAAATCTCTCTCTTGCGCTCTCTCTCTCTCTCTTTATCTTCTCTTTAAAAATGAATGAAGTATTTTTTTAAATAAAAAAAGTCAATGAGAAATTATCAACTTTCAATTCTGTGATGTTAGTAATTAAATTTTTGTTATACTATTCTCTAATTCTTAGTATTTTTTAACATTTTTCAAGATACAGGCAAAAAATATAAATAAAAAATCAAAATGATAGTAATAAAATATATGATTAAAGTAATTATTAATCCCCATAAAGTAGTAAAGGTAAATTTTTCAGAAAGCAACTTGAAATTATGAACTATTTAAATTACTTTATATTTTATCAATACATACAAATGATTAAAAAACACCTAAGGGTGACTTAGGAATAGATCGTGACTAAGGGTAGAGGCTATTCTTGTATTAATTCAATAATTCATCAATGTTATTTTAAGAATAGTAATTATAAAATGTGAACTATGAAAAATTACAGAAAATGAAATATTATTTTAAATAAAATGGCTCTTTAATAAATAATAATGGCATGATACATATATTTTAGATACCACAGGCCTCTAAATTTTAACAAGTATTTTCCTTTTCATTAATCAGAAAAAATAATACAGCTGGGTTGCCTCCATATTTAAACAAATGTATAAAAATTTATTTTAAATAATCTGAAACTTCGATGCTAATTATATAAACTTGATCTCCTCTTGTGGTTCCTTTTAACCATATCATCCACTTATCATTTTAAAATGCTCAGTCTAGGAAATAGGCAATTCATTCTGAAATATTTATTCATCATGATTAAAACATTCTGTTGTATAATGTTCTAGATCCTTAAAAGGTTTTATTACTTATGAAAACTGTTTGGGGCTTAAAATTCAAATTTACAAGGTCACATTCTTAGGTTAAAATAAGTCAGCTTAATGGAATACTGCTTCAATTACCTTGGGCCCCCGTTCCCTAAAGAAGGTTTAGTTTATAACTGTATGTTTAATTCAAATGGGCAGACAGTTGCCACTTGGACTAGTATGGCCCAGATGAAACTGGCTCGTGACAAGAATGGCAATGAGTAGTAGTAATTAAAATGCCTCTGACTGTGTTTGAGCCAACTGCTCCAGATAAATGACTTCTGTAGAGCGGCAGGTCAGCCATAGACACATTTATAGCTTTCAGATGTAGTACATTTTACTCTGTTTACAACAGGAGTTGCAGCATAAAACTTCAGTGTTACTAAATTTGCTCATAAGAGCATCCATTTAATAAATATTCACTGCAGAGATCCCCAAGAGGGTTTCTGATAATTACACATTCAAATATGAAATAGCTTATTCTTCACTTAGTCTGAATTAAAAAATGAAGTCAGAGAGCTTTTATTTGTTTGACCATTAAGAGAGTTATGTTATCAAATACAACAAAGAAAATTGGGAGAACTATATTCTGATGAGTATTACAGGACTCCCACATAGGCATACCTACTATGCACTTACAAGTAACTGAACAGGGATAAAACTATCAGCAATATATAAGGATTTACCTTAACAGAAAGCAAAGGAGAAAGGAAAGAAGGCAAACCCTTGTGGGTGAGTAGAGGGTGGGCAGAGAAGCTAAGGGGAATCTCGCATTGTTGCTTCTCTCCCTGACCCCCAAACTAAGAATACTCAGAGCAAAACCTCTGGGATTTTCCTCTTGTAAAACCTAAGACATAGGAGCATTATTCACAATAGCCAAAAGGTGGAAATAAACCAAATGTCCACTAGCTAATGAATGAATACACAAAATGTGGTATATGCACACAATGGAATATCATTTAAAAATAAACAAGGGATGAAGTATTGATACATGCTAAATATAGATGAGCCTTGAAAACATCATGTAGGCTGAGGGAAAGAAGCCCATCACCAAAGGCTATACATTGTATTATAATATATAAAGGAAATGTTCAGAATAGGCAAATCCATAGACTCAGAACGTAGACTGGTGGTTCCCAGGGGCTGTGTAGGGAAGGATGAAGGAGTGCTAATACGCAGAGGGTTTCATTTGGGGTTGATGAAAATATTTTAAACTTTAACAGTGGTGTTGGGTGCACAACTCTTTGAATAC
The DNA here is from genome assembly GCA_037038555.1 of Rhynchonycteris naso. Lineage (NCBI taxonomy): Eukaryota > Metazoa > Chordata > Mammalia > Chiroptera > Emballonuridae > Rhynchonycteris > Rhynchonycteris naso. Next base: position 76,856,131 of record CM072997.1, read on the forward strand.
ACTAAAATACAATGTATTTTATCCTTTGAAAGTAGTATGGTGAAATACACCACTCACAAAAATTAGGGGATCATGGAACATGCAGATACTCCAGTACTTTCAGCCTTCTGTATAGTTCATTTTCACCAATGAAATAAAAGTTGATTTTGCATCTCATTTGCAAAATCAAGCAACTTTCTTTGACTTGTGGTTTGCTTTTCTGATGTTCTTGTTTAATAAAAAGAAAAATCAAATGCTTCTTTTTTTATCACTTCATATTCATTTTTGAAATATCCCCTAATTTTTGTGAGCAGTATGTATCTCAGTAAAATGATTATTTAAAGAACTCAGGTTTTGATTGGTGAGACCACCAAAGGTCAAAGGGATAAACTTTATCAAACATCTTCCTGAAGTGGTGCATTAAACAAATAATAAACGGTCTAAGTACAGACATTCAATCTCTATCAAGACTCTTCATTTTTAAAGAATGCATCACTGAGGTTTATTTCATAATGACTAAAAAAATATATGCTGAAGACTTGAACCATAAAAAAAGCCTCTTGTGCTACTATCAGCACTTAAACATTTTTAGAATTTTTATTAGTATCCATGGAAGCCTGATGGGCACCAGGAGATGGTTCTATACAATGAAAAAAATACCTGCATGGCAGTGGGGAATCAAATCTTTTATTAAAAAATAACAGTTCTTTTCTTAAGCAGCAATAAAAAGACTGTTTTTCAAGATTGTATGACCTTTTTGAAACCATAAAAAATTCTATTTTAGCAGGGCTTTCAACTAACTGAGAAGAGAGAAATAATTTTAAAAAGACTGTGAAGTTATTTAATTTCAATATTGCCAACCATTTCCCCTCTCACTCAGTTGATGTTAACAGCATTTCTCTCAGGGTCTGGAGTAACTTTCTAATTTCAGCAGAAGCCAGTTCAAGGATGGACAATGTGAAGGGACCAACTGCAACCAATGGGGTAATCAAATTCTAACTAATGTACAAAAATCAAAATGAAAACTTAAAACTGTGTTTCATTCTAACAGTTGCCGTTAACATTTAATAATTTCTACAATTAAAAGGTCTTCTTTTTAAGTATCTCTTTTTGGCTTCAACATAAATGGAAAGTTAGTGCTCCATCTTAAGGAGAGGACAAGCAATGATTTATTAGATAAAATATGTGTAACCAATTTATGTACCCCAAAGAAATAAACTTTCTCTTTCCCCATATACAACTTATCTAGAAGCAACTGAGAAGCAAAGCCTCTCAGTTCCTGGGCAATGGTGATTCCAATTCATAATCATGAATAGTTTTGAAATTCCATATAACACAATCTCAGAGATAGTTTCTTAAACTCTAAGATGATCATATTTTCATTTGCTAACTCTAAAATTCAAACTAGATATTATTCTTTTTTTACAGTTTGGTACCCAACAAGATGAGCCACTAGTGAGATTTCTCTGCTTGTGTGGAACATGCAGCACAGGTCACACCTTGAATACCTGACGGGCACATGTGTCTGCGGTATTTCCCCTGGTGGGTCTTCTACCCACAGAGTACAGCCTGCCATTGGAAGGCTGTAATGATTGCCAACCATTACTAAATTAGCATCCCTAGGCTAGTGGTCGGCCTCAAACTATCTGACCCCTTGGGACTTCCTCAAACAGAAGCCATGAAAAGTTAGGCCTGGTATCAAAGTTGGACTTCAGAAAAAAGGTAAAATATTAGCTAATTACCTCAAAACTGTAATAAAAAAACCCTGAAGATAAAGATGTGTAGCAAACTTTTAAAAGTGGTGGTCTCTTTTTGTAGGAGTAATGGAAATATTGTTATATTGATTATGGTGGTTACACAATTACTTGCCAAAACTCACGTCAAAATTCATAAAACTGGATGCTACAGAGTGAATTTTGCTGTAACTTACTCTTCAACTTAAAAATAAAGCAACGTAAGCCTGACTGGTGGTGGCACAGTGAATAGAGCATTGACCTGGGACAACAGGTTTGAAACCCCAAGGTCCCCTGCCAGAGCACAGGGCCATCAAATCACTGGTTTGAAGTCAAAGCAAAGGCCTCTTGCTTGAGCACAAGGTCGCTGATCTGAGCAAGGGGTCACTGGCTCAGCTTGGGTCCTGCTACCACCACAACCACTGTCAAGGTACATATGAGAAGCAATTAAAAAAAAAACCTAAAGTGAAGCAACTACAAGTTGATGCTTCTCATCTCTCTGCTACCCTACACCTTGCTCCTCGGGTTTCCTTCTTGTCTTTCTTCCTCTAAAAAGTAAAATTAAATTAAAAAAAATTAAACCAACTTAAAAATAAAACGATTACCACAAATAAATCAATAACAATAAAAAAGAATTACTGCTACAGAGTAGCATATATACATAGTTCCCAAAGAGTAAATAAAATAATTTTGCAGAGCAAAGAAAAAAACGATTACCTCCTTGAGCCAAACTGGAGTGTCAGAATTGGCCTCCTGAAGAATTACTTTCAGCTAAGGCAGTGGTAGGATTCAGCTGGTTCGCACCAGTTTGGCAGAACTGATACCTAATTTTTTGATGTGTTCGGTGGATCAGTTGTTAAAATGGCACTTGTAACCAGGGTTCTCTTTAAGGTGGGCGCCTGGGCAGCTGCCCAATGTGGAAACCACAAATTTACAGTCCTTACTCTTTTGTAACGTTCATCTGCACAACAGTGTATTCTAAGATTCTGCAGTAATCTTCATTCCCTCCATAGGTGAAATAAATTGCAAGTGAGGAAGCCAATCAAGAAGCAATATGGAAATATCTTAAATAACAGCTTTATTGTTTTTTTTGTCAGGAATTATTTAATATTTTTCCATTAATATTTTAAAACTTTTATAATCTAGCCTGACCAGGCGGTGGCGCAGTGGATAGAGTGTCAGGCTGGGATGCAGAACACCCAGGTACAAGATCCCGAGCATGCCAGCTTGAGCACGGGCACATCTGGCTTGAGCAAGAGCTCGCCAGCTTGGACCCAAGGTCGCTGGCTCCAGCAAGGGGTGATCAGTCTGCTGAAGGCCCGAGGTCAAGGCACATGTGAGAAAGCAATCAATGAACAACTAAGGTGTTACAATGACAATGAAAAACTAATGATTGATGCTTCTCACCTCTTTCTGTTCCTGTCTGTCTGTCCCTATCTATCCCTCTCTGATTCTCTCTCTCTGTCCCTGTAAAAAATAAAATAAAAAAAACCCTTTTATAATCTAGTTTTGTGTACCTCTTTTATTGTTTTTAAGTACTAAATGCATGAAATAATAAATTACCTTTTGGTATACTGTTTTTTTTATACTTAAAACAGTCATTAGGGCAGAGAACGGGCTATTAAATTATCTGAATCCCACCATGCACTAAGGTGCTTTTCCAGCCATTTATATTCTATCCAGCAGTAGAAGAAAAAGTCCGACGAATCTGTAATTTTGTAATTTATAATTTAGAGACACGACTATGGATGTTGTTTCCTCACCCTGAAGTGGTCTTGCCGAGGTCACTCATAAGAGAAGACACCCATTCTCAGACTCAGCAATGGTGGGTCCTCTTGAGCAGGAGTCCCCAAACTTTTTACACAGGGGGCCAATTTACTGTCCCTCAGACTGTTGGAGGGCCGGACTATAAAAAAACTACGAACAAATCCCTATGCACACTGCACATATCTTATTTTAAAGTAAAAAAAACAGAACGGGAACAAATACAATATTTAAAATGAAGAACCAGTCAATTTAAATCAACAAACTGACCAGTATTTCAATGGGAACTATGGGTGTGGATGCATCCTGTTCTCCTCTCACTGACCACCAATGAAAGAGGTGCCCCTTCCGGAAGTGTGGCGGGGCGGATAAACGGCCTCAAGGGGCCACATGCGGCCCACGGGCCCGTAGTTTGGGGACCCCTGCTCTTGGGCAACCTGCTTTTTATCTTCCGGACACTTTAAGTCATGTAATTCATTAGTGTTTCTCTCTTCAGCATGGCTGCCAGGACAGTTAGAGCCCATGTGGCTCCCTTTGCATTTAGTTTTAGCAGATACATGCAATGTTAACAACATACATTTTATGTACAATTTTAACTTTGACTTCATCATATTTTTCTAACCTGTATCTTCCCTTTGCCCTAAATTTTTGTTTTTTAAAGATGTTTTAAATACTTTTAAAATGAGGTAAAATATTAAATACATAAAAACTAGAGTATACTCAGTACAGATATAGAAAGGTTGTAATTTTTCAATTAACTGATTCTATAGCCTACCTTTGATGAAGTAAAATATCAAATATGTAACTACAGTATACTCAGAACAAATGCAGAATAGTATCTTCTCTATTAACTGATCCCAGAGCCTAATTTAAATGAGGTGAAATATCAAATACATAAAGAACTATACTGTGCTCAGTACAAATGCAGAAAAGCTATAACTTCTTTATTAACTATTTCCACAGTCTACCTTCAATGAGGGGAAATATTAAATACATAATTATTAAATGCACAGGTAACTATAGTGTACTTGGTTTAAAAGCAGAAAATCTGTAACTCCTCTATTAGCTAATTTCATAGCTCACCTCAGGGGTTTTCAGAGTTGCAGTGATAATTTTTGGTCTGATATATCATCTTTGGGTACAGGCTCCATCAATTCCAGATTAAGGATCATTACATATTGATATTGCTTGTGGTATCAATGTTTTTTTGCAGTAAATAAAACAAATGCAAAATCATATCAGAAATGGGGTTTTTAGTACCTTATTTAGAAATCAGTACTTCCAAAGAGTTATTAATAAAAAACCAAGCAATCATTTTAATCATTAAGATTTTTTAAAGTTCTTAAGGAATATTGAAAGTGAACTGGCAATGGTAATTGTGTGATTCATATTTTAGGACACCCTCTAAAATAATAACAGGCAGAAACCTAGCTTCCCTACCTAGAAAATGAAAACATCTCACGGCATGTTAAAAAGTCATTCTTGGTACCGCAAATGTGAGGAAACAGAAGTGCTCAGTCTCAGAACCACTCACTGGGCAGAGGGCTCCACAGTATACTATTTAGCACAACAGAAGAGCTATCTGTTCAGTCGTACCTCATGGAACTACCTCCTTTTTCACAGGGCGAGGCCAACAATGGCACACTTGGACAACTCTGGATAACTTTAAAGTAAATGAAAATATAATTTTATTTCCCTTTTAAGTTATGAATGCAAATCCTTGGTCTAGAAAAAGTAAGGAAATCTTACATATCACCTTACAAACTCTGACATAAAATCTAAATTTTAATAAAAAGAGAGAGAGATCATTTTGCTGACTAAACTAACTTCACTTAAAAATGACGTAGGAAGTGACATGACCATAAGCATCAATCCTACTTTTCATTTTCTTTGAATAAATCAGAAATGGCTAACAGGAAAGGGGGCTCGATCAGAGAGCTGATTTCTGTTTTTCTGTATCTTTAGATTCTGGTTCCAAAACTGACAACTGGAGGGAACTGGAAGAAGGGAGATGTCTCAAATAACAATAAAAACCCATGCTCCTGCCCTGGCCAGATAGCTCCATGGGTTACAGCATCAGCCCAAAGCGCAGAGGTTGCCGGTTTGATCCTTGGTCTGGGCACATACAGGAACGGATCGATGTTCCTGTCTTGCTCTCTCCCTTCTTCTCTGGCTAAAATCAATAAAAATAACAACAAAAAACAAACAAAAAGCCTATGCTCCCTACACTTACATTGCTTCATACCAGGTTCCTTCCCAGTGTGTTAACCTGGTGGTCTCACAGCAGAGTAACTGTGTCAACAGTGTCCTTAAGGTCCACTGAAATGCACACTGATAAGTGAGAAGAGGGTAGATGTGAGAAAGGGTAGACTAGAGAACCAAAGATGGCAGGGAGATAACCTAATGGTAAGTCATGCTTACTTGAGTTCAAAACACACTGGGCTTCATTAAGGTTCACTGTTCATTCAATGAACATTTGGTTGGATGCCTGCCTGCTGAGCACCAGGCCCCGTGCCAAGGCTATGAGGTTGGCCTAACCACTCACAGGAGAGCTAATACAGGCACAAAGGAATAGTTAAGAGTTCAGATGGAGAAAGATGACTTCCCTGAAAAAACTTGGGGAAGGTTGTAAGGAAGCTTTAGCATTTAATGGGGAGCATTGAGAATACATGAAAATCCAACCTGGGATGGGAGGAGGGCAAACAGAGTAGATCAATTATCATTTCAACCAGAGTTCACTGAAAGAAGAAACCCACCTTCCTTATAATCCTTAAGATTCTTAATAGGGCCTGACCAGTTGTGGCACAGTGGATAGAGCACTGGCCTGGGACACTGAGGTCCCACGTGCGAAACTCTCAGATTGCTGACTTGAAGTGCAGGCTTGCCAGCTTGAGCACAGGGTCACTGGCTCGATCTGAGCCCCCAGGTCAAGGCACATATAAGAAACAATCAATGAACAACTAAAGTAATGCAACTAGGAGTTGATGCTTCTCATCTCTCTGCCTTCCTGTCTCTCGCTGGGACAAAAAAAATCCATAATAGCTTCCTCTCCTGTTGCACAGCTTGTGTTCACTCTGACCTATACACCACACTATCAGGATAACTGCTGCCAACAACAACTACAACCACAACAATAGCAACAGCAACTCACAATAGGTCTCTCCTTTACAAACCTAAGTAAGGTGAAGCCTATCATCACCCTGGTTCCCAGTTCTGCACAATCAAATGCCAGGCTTAACCTTTTCAACTTCCTAAATCACTAGGTCCTTTTAGAACATATCCTAGACCAAGGGTCGGGAACCTTTTTGGCTCAGAGAACCATGAACACCACATACTTTAAAATGTAATTCCATGCAAGTGATACAACAGCCCGTGTACGTTACGCATTATCCAATAAAAATTTGTTGTTGTCCCGGAGGACAGCTGTGATTGGCTCCAGCCACCTGCAATCACGAACATGAGCGGTAGGAAATGAATGGATTGTAATACATGGGAATGTTTTATATTTTTAATGTTATTATATTTTTTATTGAAGATTTATTTGTCTGCGAGCCAGATGCAGCCATCAAAAGAGCCACATCTGGCTCATGAGCCATAGGTTCCTGACCCGTCCTAGACACTACTGAGACACTTAAGCTTCAATACAACAGCAGATCATTTACATGTTGTGCATGCTTTCCACTTTCCTCTAGTCAGCCCAGCTCCCATTTCTGCAGGACCCATTCATTTAGCCAGCATTCACTGACTGAGCCCCAGCAACATGCCAGGTACCATCCAGACACAAAGCCCCAACTCACTGAGAATATTACCCACATTACTGACAAATTTTTAACAAACCTATAGATTTAGCTAATTCAACTATGTAACCTTAAAATCATTTAATATTTTAAAACTTAAGAAAAGTGTGGACAAGAATCTAATAGCCATGTACATATCAAACATACCCTCATTTAACAGATGGTAATATTTTGTCACATTTGCTTCAAATGGCAATTTTAATAGCGCTTAATCCCTGATAGCTTCCTCCTCCCTTACTTCTTGGATGTACCACTCTCCTAAACTGGTGTCACTCAAAAATATTTTTACTTTTACTACACATGCATACATTTATAAACAATAGAAAATATTGTTTAAATATTGTGCAGTATGGTAATATAATATGCATTTTAAAATGTTCATAATAATATTCTTCTATTCCTATTTTTTGCAACTTGTGGTTTTCACTCAGAAGTATGTTTTGCAAAGATGTCCACACTGATATCTATATAGACCTAATTATCTCATTTTAACTGCTCCTGAGTTTACTTACCCAGTTTATATCACATTTCCATTCTGATGGATAATTATGTTCTCTTTAATATAATACTCACAAAAATTAGGGGATATTTCATAATGAATATGAAGCAATAAAATATTCCCCAATTTTTGTGAGTAGTGCATTTTACTTTTCAAATAATATTGTAATAAGCATCCTCATCCCTGTGTACACCTGTCAGACTTTCTCCATTGATAACAAATTCATGAAGTTTATTTATTTATTTATTTATTTATTATAGAGAGAAATAGGGGGGTGAAAGCAGAAATTATTAACTTGTATTAGTTGCTGCTGGTATGTGGCTTGACTGGCCAAGCCCAGGGTTTTGAACTGGCAACATCAGCACTCCAGGTCAAAGCCTTATTCACTGTGCCACCATAGGTCTAGCAATTCTTAAAGTTTTAAATCTTTTTTTTGCCTGATTCTCATTCACTGTCGAGATTTTGTGGCCCTGGCTGGTTGGTTCAGTGGATGGAGCGTTGGCCTGGCATGCAGATGTCTCAGGTTTGATCCTTGTTCAGGGCACACGAGAAGTGACCATCTGCTTCTCTCCCTCCCACTTTCTCTCTCTCTTTCCCTCCCATAGCTAGTTGCTTGGTAGGTCTGAGTATCAGGTGCTGAGGATAGCTCTGCTGATTCGAGCACCACCTCAAGATGGAGGTTGCCAGGTGAATCCCAGCTGGTGCGCATGTAGGAGTCTATCTCCCCTCCTCTCCCTTAAGAAAGAAAAAAGAGAATGGATTTTGTAATTTGAGTTTTATATTATCTGATTGTGAACTCATTTTTAGGGATATTAGTTTCTCACCTGGGGATTCCTGAACAATGTAGAGTTACATTTGAGTTCCAAATCCGTATGTGTGTAAGTTTAGGGTTAGCCCTTTGAGCGTCATGCAGTAACCTTAAGTGCTTACGTACCTACCACCTCGAGCACACACAAGGCCAAATTCTTGGTCCCTGCATAGGGATAAACCCAAGACTCTAATGTTGTGAGAAATTTGACTGTCCCCAGAGTTCAAATACTTCTGGGGCTGACTTTCAGTTCCCTTTCTAGGTCTCATGCCTGGGGATTTTCCTTTCTCTTTTGCTATTTCCCCTAGGTACTGACTTGTATTCCTATAAGTTTCTCAAGAGAATTTCTACATTAGTTTAGTTAGTTAATTTGCAGAATAAAAGTCCTAACTAAATTCTGTAAATGTTCAATTAGTTTTTCTATTAGTGTAAAATTATATATTTTTAAAATGTTGCTCCGTACTTTCTGGAAAAATACAATACCATATTATTGAATTTATGAATTGTTCTTTTTGGTGCTAAAAATACAGCTAACTTAAAAATACTGAATAGAATTTAAATTAATTTTTGACAATTTTAAGTTTTTTGACAAATTATTTCATTGAGTATTACAGAGTTCAAAATTTCTAATTTATAATTTTACAACTAGCTTATAATTTTTCTTCCTATAAACAACTGGCTGGATATTTAAACATAATTTGATATTTGTGTTTTAAAAGTTTTATTGATCTTATTTGTATACTTTAAGGCTTACTAAGAATATTAAAATGTACAACTGGTAAGGGTCAGAGATGAAAAATTTCAGGATAACACAACTTACCAGCCTATTATTTTCAAATTTATAGCAGGAAGTAGGTAGAAAAGATAAACTGCATTCTCTCCACTAAGAATTTTTTGGCTTTGAGTAACAGAAGATACTGAGAAGTAGAACAATTATGATGTTAGAAATAACTAGAGCCAAGTTACTGTGGACACATACCAACTTAGGAGTAAATGAACCACACTTAAAAATGTAAGTGCTGGAGTACTTGAAGGTAACCTTTAATGGGATATGTAATTACTAAGAAAGAAATTCACAGATAAGATGAACAGGGATATCACCATTTATTTGGTGCTTGTGACAGTAATTTTTATAGTAATGATGTTTACAAATAACATAAAAGGCTATTTAAATATATGATTAAATGTATTCAAAGTTAGTAATATACTAGTTTGAATTTACATATTTGAATACACTAAGTTATTTCATATAGAAATTATTTCAATAGAATGGTTTTACAAGAGGTTTAAAAACATTCAAAGTATTTTCAAAAGCTAACTAAATGTTATCATTTAAAAACATTTCCTAATTAAAAAAAATCAATACCAGGTTTTCAAAGCTAGTTAGCTTTACCAAATAATTAGTAATTAATTGTGAAAACTACCCATTAACTGTATTTGCATGTAAGAAATCAAATTTCTAAAATGTAGCACAGTACCTTTTGCTATGGAAGTTTACCAATGCCAAATAAAACATAATGAGCACAGGACTGAAGCATAATCAATACTGCAGGAGGCTCCTCAAAATTAGAATAAATTGACATTTTTGTTGTCAAATTTAGAAAGGCAAGTTAATAGTGACAATGCTAACAGATCATTTGCTGCATCTAGACCAACTTAATAAGGCATGTAATGTGAAGGTGTGTAAAAAGCTAGAGCCGTTGGCCCTGTACCTGGTGCTGGCGATGCTTGGGGATTCTGCTCCAAGCCTACATCTTTCTAGCTGACTGGCAACAATCTGCCTTTCCACTTCCAGTTCTCGGGTAAGTCGCTGAAACTGAAGCTCCTGTGATTCAAGGAAATAAAAGGAATATAAGGCATCATGGTTTGCTGCTCCAGCAGATATATGAGTAATGTACGTCACAGGAAACACAGGACCAAACCATAACATAACACTATAGTATGGCTTTGTGAAATTAGCATTTTTTAATGTAACTGTGAGACTAATCACTTACTGATTTGTAGCTTTTTCAAACTTAAAGGTACTAGAAGATTAGCCTTTGGTTGGGACTGAAAAAATATGGATATATTTTCATTTTACTTTTTTGGTGCTAAGTGAGGTCGCTAGACAGCACTTCTGGTACAGTGCTGTATTAAACACATGGGTTGTCGAGTCCTTACTTGGTATGTCTACAATGGAAGCACAGCAGCCAATACAAGCTCTTCATCCTCAATAGCTAACTTTTATGTCCCTCATACTGTATGTCAGCACAGCATTAAAAAATGTAAATTCCTATGATGACAATCAAAAGCCTCTTTGTTAAGGGGGAAACATTCTCACAGAAAAATATCTTGCTATATTAATCTACAACATAAGCAACAAACTTTTTCTATTGCCACAAATGTATTCATGTGTTGCTGTATGAAAGAGAGGAAAAAAAAGTCTAAATAATAATATAAAATTTAAAATTATATTAAAAGGCTAGAAACATTGTGAAGAAATTATATTCTTCATTGTGCATTATGAGGGCAAGGAAGTTCTACTATAGGAGAAAAATGTTTTAACTTATTTTGTACTTATCTCATTGTTACCTTGACAGTATTTTAGTAAACAGAAAGTGTGTCATGAAGCAAGTATACTAACAAGGCTTTAAAGTCACAAATAACATCTCCAGCTCCCCTGTGCCTTATTTCCTTACAAGTCTACTCAAAGCAAAAGCTGAACTTCTAATTTGTTTCATTGGATAATGACTTCTAATTCAAAACATCAGGCACATAAACTATAACAGTACTTGAAATAAAAATACCTGAAATATTATTTATGACCATATGTAGATATTTATTTGCATGCAAAGACAAAAATCAATTGGAAAAGTATTAACTCCCTCTAGAATCAGGCAAACATGCAATTATGTGACAGCCCTGGCTTGCAAATTCTGCAAACTATTCTTATAATCATTTTTTGGAAACAGTTCCCAAACTCCTTACTGCTGTCTGATAATGAGAATCCTTTTCTAATGAGCCTGACTGGTGTTGGTGTCCAGGTGGGCCTGAATGTATTATGGTTGTCTCCATAACGCTGTACAACACAAGCTTAACAGGTAAGTGGGACACTACCCATCTTTCCTAACAATTCCTGGACCAGATTCTTAATAAATGTTCAGACACAAAAGACCAGATAGATAACAATCTTATAACATTCAGTATCAGGCTAAGATAATTCCGTTTAAGGACAAATTGTATTGCTTACTCCACACTTAGTCCTTCTTTACCCTTAAATAGTATCATATTTTATTTTGTGATATGCTGCTATTGTTTCAACTGTTTTACTCAACTGTTTTATTATACACCTCTTTTCCCAGAAGAATGGCTGCTTGTATCAAGCTAGGCCAGAAAAGGACAATCTGTGAATCCCAAAATATTCCTTGAGACATCACATTACCTTAGTGTGCTGAGTTCAGTGACTACTAGAGGTTGAGGGTTGAAATGTTTTGTATATTTTAGGATGGCCAAAAGTTACCAGGGTAGAATTAAGGTATGTTTTGCAAAATCAGTAAATAAAAAATTCTCTTAGTAGGTTTTTATCATGTTTGTGTCTGCCATAGGCTTTTTGAGCATCCTATCACATTTTCTCGACAGGATAAAAGAAGTTTTCTGCTTGATAAAAGAAGTTGAAAACCATTGTTCACATAATTCCTTCCTTCAGAAGCAAAACCCAGTGACTTTGGCTTTGCCAAGATGCTAGACTGAGACTCAGGTGCTAAAACCTAGACTGCGATAACCTCTGTCCTACAAGTATGTTCTTAAATGAAGAGGTTCCGGGGTAAGTAGGTTTGGGAAATTCCAAATCTTAAACTTTTACTTGGACATTAAATGTTCTGATGTCTACCAATAGGAAATTAACTTAAAAGTTTAATTTAGAAATTCTTTTACTGATTTAAACTAAGCACACTTTCTTTCTCAAGGAACTAAAAACATCAAGAAACAATATTTTCATGCAGAACACAACTTAGGCAATACTGGAAAATCAAGCTCATTTAATAAAATTATGCTGAACTAAACGGGTTCCATAATGTATTCTACATGTAAAATATTTTTAATACACTGAAAAACAACATTTGATCACTTTTTTTTTTTTTTAACAGAGACAGAGTCAGAGAGAGGGATAGATAGGGATAGACAGACAGGAACAGAGAGATGAGAAGCATCAATCATCAGTTTTTCGTTGCGACACCTTAGTTGTTCATTGATTGCTTTCTCATATGTGCCTTGACCATGGACCTTCAGCAGACTGGAGTTCTTGAGCCAGCGACCTTGGGTCCAAGCTGGTGGGCTTTTTACTCAAACCAGATGAGCCCGCGCTCAAGCTGGTGACCTCGGGGTCTTGAACCTGGGTCCTTCCGCATCCCAGTCTGACGCTCTATCCAGTGCGCCACCGCCTGGTCAGGCAATCACTTTTTTCCAGACTTAATATTTGCAAAGGGAAGAGCACCACAAAGGGTTAAACTTCAAATGGGAGTTTAACTGCTGACATCACACACACCCAGAACATCAAGGGTGCACATTATTAAGACACCTCTGCTTATAACATTTAGATTTTATCCAAGATAAAAGAAAGATACAAGCAAGGTCCAACTACCAATCTGACTTTTTTTTGTTATACTAGCTAACATTCTAATAGGAGATAAACAATTTTAAGATCTTTACTGTTTTATCCAATTGCCAAACCACACAGGATTATACTAGGTTCTAGCTTTATCTATCCTTCAGTTTTAATGAATCAGAGAAAAAAAGAGCAAAGCTTACCAGATGCTCTAAATTTGTATTCTAAAGCTCAGATTCTTATCTGTAACTTTGTCACCAAAGCTCCTTTAATAGGAAATTAAAACAAAGGAAGAGAGGTTCACATTAAAACATACAAGGAAAGCTTTTTGCTTATAGTCACACGCAAAACGTCAAGCTAAGCAGGTAAAACCTGAGCTTCTCCTACAGCATTATGGATGGCTTTTTAAAATATTGTCCTCTCAATAGTAACTCAATGCCATTAGCTCTTCAGTGTCTCATCAGTAAACCTCTGACCATCACCTGGGTCATGTACACTAGTGATGTCCAAATTCACCATCTCTAATCAGATCGAAACCCTGTGTTTAATGGTTGACTGCTAAGTAACTCCGAGCCACACCCTTCTGTGCTTTCTATTCTCCACTGCAGTGGGTCTCCAAGTGCGGCAAAACAACGGCATTGGCATCAGCTGCGGTCTAGCCACCTGCCCTTGCACAAGTCCTCCTGGAGGTTCTCGTTCACACAACAGTTCTAGAATCACTGTCCTAATGGAACCATCACTTCTCAGACTCAGGCTCAAACTGCAAAGGTTTTCATCCTTTTATCATCTCCTTCTTTTCTCTTATTTCCCACTTCCCACATATAAATGGTTTCCCGAATTCTGTTACTCCGCCTTGCTAACACTGGTTGATCAACCCATACCCTTTCTTGCCATTACTACCTTAATTCAGACTCGCATGAACTTCAGACTACTGCAATAACCCCTCACTAAATTTCACTGTGGTGAGAGGGGCATTGCTTCTGCTTTTCACATTTCTGCTAGATCAATCTGTTCAAGGCACAATTCTATTCACCAATAGTCTCTATCCCTTACTGAGGTTTATTTGGCTTTAGGGTCTCTGCTGAGTACTTTATATGCATTATTCCATTAACTCTTCAGTCAGCTTGCAAAGTGATAAGGATTACTCATCCCAGAGGGCTGACTTTCCTCAAGTCATTCAAAACTGGGATTTGAAATCATATCAGTCTGACTCCTAACCCTATGGTGCTAAGCTGTGCACCAGGCTCTCCTCACCCCATATAGAACTTATAAAAAGCCAACTCAGTCATACAGTACTTTAAAACCCATGGCAGCCTGGCCTCCCAAATAGCTTTCTTTGCTCTCCTGTCACTCCTCTTCACATACCTAGACCGACCTATCCATGGTTTTGTTGGCAGCGGTGAGAACAAAAATGGCCCTTCGTCCCTGCTCTGCTCATGTCTGTCTGACTGCCTACTATAGTTTCCTATACACATGAAAGCTTTTCCTCATGTTGTTCCATCAGCCTGAACTATCTCCCTCCCGTGAGTTTATCCAGCCCTTGGTAAAAGTGCTCAGCCTTTATTGAAGTTGGATTCTTCTTAAAGAAAAATAAAATCTGATTTTCATTTATCTCGGTATCCTTCTAATTCTCTGCAAAACCAAAAGAGGAAAACTCTGCTAATTCATTCAGGGTAAATTTATACAGTAGATTTTATTTAGTATGTTATAGTGGGTAGAACTGATATTTAAATTTACTGATTCCTGAGCATTTTTATACAAAAATAAGCATATTTTACTGATTCCTGAAAACAAGCATATTTACTAATTGCTGAGCATTTTTATACAAAAACAAGCATATATTATGGCTTGTCCTTTATGAGACTCTTAAAACAATTCAAATATAATAACAATAATTATATCCTTACAGTGTAAGCATGGAAAATTAGAAAAATCAATGGTACAAAAAATATACATTCTATTTTTATTTAAAGTCACAGAGAGATGTGGAGGCAAGAGCTAGGACTAGACCCTGAGTTTCGCAAATTCTGTTGACTGCTCTTTTACCAACTCTATCAGGAATTTCATGTTATTCATGATGACATAAGCAAATAAGGTTTTTTAAAATAATAATGTGTGAATAATTTCAATGGTATGTGGCTTATTGCTGTTACTATGACTTACCCCATGACACTGCTCTACACCCTCAGTTGCTTGTACCTGTTCCCACTTGCTGAATTCCCTCATCTCTCAAGCATCATATCTTGCCTATCAGAAACTCAGGAGTTTCCCCGCATTGTCATGCCATTTTTGAAAACTTGTCTACCAGTCCAATGACATTTTAAATCGGTGAACTAACAATGCCTCCTCTTATTTACATGTCATCTATTGAAAAGTAGAACATGCACATGTATATAAACACATATATACTGTATATGTGCATGAGTATATATATATGTATGGAAACAAATAATCCTGCTTAAGTCTTCTATTAGTTGAGGCTTTACTAATTTAAGTGTATTTATTAAAAAAATATTTTTTTTGACTTTTTAGCGAGAAAGCTAGAGAGAAACACATTGAGTAGCTATTTCACTTATACATGCATTCCTTGGTTGAGTCTTGTATGTGCCGACTGTTGGAACCGAACCCACAACCTTGGTGTATCGGGATGATATTCTAACCAACTGAGCTTCCTGGCCAGGGCTAATTTATGTTTATTTAAAGAAGTCCTAGAAGTCAACTAAATATTGAGAAAAATAACATGAAAAACAGAGGCTTGAACACTGTCTCAGTTGCAGGAGTCAATGACAACTAACTACTGCTGTCATCTCCCATCAAGGTTGTTACTTCGTAGAATTAATGTCAAAACACAAGAAGATTTTCTTTAAAATGTAATAATATCTTGATATCTGATTAGCTACTATTTTAAAATTCATTAAGAAATTATAAATAATGATGCCTTAATATTACAATTTATCTGGTTTTCTAGTACATAAATATTTAAAAGTTAGTAGGACCAATGATGCATATTACCTAATGTTAGATGCTTATTTGGGAGTTAATTGTGCAGATAATAATAATAATGTATATAAATCATTATCTCCTGAAATGGGAAACTAAGAAGGATAAATGACCTAGCTTCCCATTCCTCTATGTGGCCTACTTCCTGTAAATATGGTACAGCAAAAAATATACAAATGGTAAGAGAAACAAAAACAAGGCTAAATTTAATCTTTTCCTTCTATAGATCTAATAAATAGTACTAGGGAATAAGAGGCTAATTTTAAAAACGATTGTTTGGTTAGTAACTTAATGAAATGTAAAGGGGAAAGAAAACAAATACAGTGATACCTTGAGATACGAACAGACGGACATTTTTTTTTTTTAAAGATACAAGCTGCAAATCGGTCCGTATTTTTGTTCAAGATCCCAGCAAAATTCCAAGATACAAGTCGTGATTTGGGAAGCTACCGCTAGTTGGCGCGTTGGCGCATGGGTCCAGTGTCTCAGCAGTTTGATATACAGCTAGTGCTCGACTTACGACCATGATTGATTCAGACAGACCAGTCCTCCTAACACGATTTGGTCATAAGTTGAGTAGGCTATATGTACAGTACTGTGAAATGATGTTATAAATATCTTTAAATCATATTTTCTCATAATTTTCTTTTATTATTGTTATATATAATTTTCTTTGTTCATAATATGCCATTTGTACCATCTCTACACCATTTTCTTTCTTATTTTTACATTCGTCAGGTTTAAGTAAAACACTGCATTACCAGTACATATGGTTTAATATATGCAAAACATACAAAATTACAAAATACAGGTACATACAAAAACTGCTCCAGATGCGGAGCACCCATGGCTAGCAATTGTGGTCGTAAAGTCGAATGGTCATAAGTCGATCAATACCTGTACTAGTTCACTGACTTACGAGTTGGTTACAGAACGAATTAAAATCTTATCTCAAGGTACCACTGTACCATTTAAATAAATACCATCTTTTCTTATGATTATACCTTTTAAATTGCTATGCTTACTTCTACAGTTACTTTTTCTGCTTTGCAGACCTTTTATGCCTAAAGTGCATAGGGGTGGAGAGCTTGGTATTGTATTATTTATTTATTTTTATTAAATTTAATGAGGTGACATTAATAAATCAGGGTACATATGTTCAAAGAAAACATCTCCAGGTTATCTTATCATTCAATTATGTTGCATACCCATCACCCAAAGTTAAATTGTCCTCTGTCACCTTCTATCTGGTTTTCCTTGTGCCCCTCCCCTCTACCCTCTCCCTCCCTCTTCTCCATCCACCCCACTCTGTTACCACCAAACTCATGTCCATGGCTCATAGTCCCGTCTTTCTGTCCCACCTATGAATGAAATCATGCAGTTCTCAGTTTATTTCTGTTTTACTTATTTCACTCCGTATAATGTTATCAAGGCCCATCCATTTTGTTGTAAATGATCTGATGTCATCATTTCTTGTGGCTGAGTAGTATTCCATAGTATATATGTACAAAAGCTTTTTAATCCACTCGTCCTCTGACTGGACACTCGGGATGTTTCCAGATTTTTGCTATTGTGAACAATGCTGCCAAAATATGGGGGCACATTTCTTTTGGAACAGTGCTATGGTGTTCTTAGGGTATACTCCTAAAAATGGGATAGCGGGGTCAAAAGGCAGTTCGGTTTTTAATTTTTTGAGGAATCTCCAAACTGTTTTCCACAGTGGCTACACCAGTTTGCATTCCCACCAGCAGTGCAGAAGGGTTCCTTTTTCTCCACATCCTCGCCAGCACTTATTCTGTATTGTTTTGCTGATGAGCGCCATTCTGACTGGTATGAGGTGATATATCATTGTGGTTTTAATTTGCATTTTTCTAATGATTAGTGATGTTGAGCATTTTTTTATATGCCTATTGGCCATCTGTATGTCTTCTTTGGAGAAATTTCTATTCATTTCTTTTGCCCATTTTTTGATTGGGTTGTCTTCCTGGTGTTGAGTTTTCTAAGTTCTTTATAAATTTTAGTTATTAATTCCTTATCAGATGTGCTGTCGAATATGTTCTCCCATTGTGTGGTTTGTCTTTTTATTCTGTTCTTATTGTCTTTATCAGTGCAAAAACGTTTTAGTTTTATATAGTCCCATTTGTTTATCTTGCCATTTATTTCATTTGCCCCTGGAGATAAATCGGCAAATATAATGCTGCTACCAATGTCGAAGAGCTTGCTGCCTATGTTTTCTTCTAAGATGCTTATGGTTTCACGGCTTACATTTAAGTCTTTTATCCATTTTGAGTTTGTTTTAGTTAATGGTATAAGTTGATGATCTAGTTTCATTATTTTGCAGGTAGATGTCCAATTTTCCCAACACCATTTGTTAAAGAGGCTGTCTTTACTCCATTATATGTTCTTTCCTCCTTTGTCAAATATCAGTTGTCCATAAAGCTGTGGGTTTATTTCTGGGTCCTCTGTTCTGTTCCATTGATCTATGTGTCTGTTCTTATGCCAGTACATGGCTGTCTTGAGTACAATGGCCTTGTAGTATATCTTGATATCTGGAAGAGTGATGTGTCCTGCTTTATTTTTTCTTTTTAAGATTGCTGAGGCTATTCGTGTTCTTTTTTGGTTCCATATAAATTTTTGAAATATGTGTTATATATGTTTGAAGTATATCATATTTTAATTGGTACTGCATTGAATTTATAAATTGCTTTGGATAATATAGACATTTTAATGATGTTTATATTTCCTAACCATGAGCACGGTATAAGCTTCAACGTGTTTGTATCTTCCTTGATTTCTTTTACCAATGTTTTATAATTTTCCGAGTACAAGTCCTTAACCTTCTTGGTTAAATTTATTCCTAGGTACTTTAATTTTTGGATTGGAATAGTGAAGGGGATTGTTATCTTAATTTCTTTTGCTGACAGTTCATTGTTGGTATATAAAAATGCCTCTGATGTCTGACTACTAATTTTATATCCTGCCACTTTGCTGAATTCATTTATCAGGGCCAGTAGTTTTTTGACTGAGACTTTAGGGTTTTCTATATACAATATCATATCATCTGCAAATAATGACTGTTTTACTTCTTCTTTTCCAATTTGGATACCTTTTATTTCTGCTTCTTGTCTGATAGCTGTGGCTAGGACTTCCAGAACTATGTTGAATAAGAGTGGTGAAAGGGGCACACCTGACTGGTTCCTGATCTTAATGGGATTGCTTTTAATTTTTGCCCATTTAGTATGATGTTTGCTGTGGGTTTGTCACAGAAGGCCTTTATCATGTTAAGGAATGTTCCCTGTATTCCTACTTTACTGAGAGTTTTGATCAAAAATGGGTGCTGGATTTTATCAAATGCTTTTTCTGTATATATTGAAATTATCATGTGATTATTGTCCCTCCTTTTGTTTATGTGATGAATCACATTGATTGATTTGCGAATACTGAACCAGCCTTGCCTCTCCAGAATAAATCCCACTTGATCATGGTGTATGATTTTTTTCATATATTGCTGGATCCGGTTGGCTAATATTTTGTTGAGAATTTTAGCATCTAAATTCATCAGGGATATTGGCCTATAATTTTCTTTCTTTGTGTTATCTTTGCCTGGTTTCGAAATCAGAATTATGCTTGCCTCATAAAAGGAGTTTGAAAGTCTTCTTTCCTCTTGAATTTTTTGAAATAACTTGAGGAGGATAGGAGTTAGTTCTTCTTTGAATTTTTGGTAGAATTCACTTTTGAAACCATCAGGACCAGGACTTTTCTTTCTTGGGAGTTTTTTTTTTTTTTTTTAAGATTTTTAAATTCCTTTTTATTTATTTATTTTAGAGAGGAGACACAGAGTGAGAGAGAGAGAGAGAGAGAGAAAGGGGGGAGGAGCTAGAAGTATCATCTCCCATATGTGCCTTGACCAGACTAGTGCAGGGTTTTGAACTGGCGACCTCAGTGTTCCCAGGTCGACGCTTTATCCACTGCGCCACCACAGGTCAGGACTCTTGGGAGTTTTTTGATAACTGTTTCTATGTCATTTGTTGAAATTGGTCTGTCTAGGTGTTCTGATTCTTCCAGATTGATTTTTGGAAGATTATATGATTCAAGAAATTTGTCCATTTCACCTAGGTTGCATAATTTTTTGGCATAGAGTTCTTCATAGTATTTTCTCATAATGCTTTGTATTTCTGCTGTGTCAGTTGTTATTTCTCCACTGTCCTTTCTAATTTTATTTATTTGAGTCCTCTCTCATTTTTTCTTAGTGAGTCTAGTTAAAGGTTCATCTATCTTGTTTACCTTTTCAAAGAAACAGCACCTGGTTTCATTGATCCTATGTATTGTTTCTTAGCCTCTATGTCATTTATTTCTGCTGTGATCTTTATAATTTCCTTCCTTCTACTAGTCCTGGGCTTTATTTGCTGTTGTTTTTCTAGTTCTTTTAGATGCAGGGTCAAGTTACTTATTTGAGCTTTTTCTAGTTTCTCATGGTATGCCTGTAGTGCTAGGAACTTCCCTCTCAGTACTGCTTTTGTTGTGTCCCATAAATTTTGAGTTAATGTATGCTCATTATCAGTGATTTCTAGAAACTTTTTTTATTACTTCTTTGATCTCATTGTTAATCCATTCATTATTTAATAACATGCTATTTAGTTTCCAAGTGTTTGAGTATTTTTCATTTTTTCTTTTGTGGTTAATTTCTAGTTTCATGGCATTGGGATCAGAGAAAATGCTTGATATGATTTCAATCTTCTTAAATTTATTGAGACCATTTTTGTGTCCTAACATGTGGTCTATCCTAGAAAACGTACCATGAGCGCTTGAGAAGAATGTATATTCTACTGCTTTAGGGTGAAAAGTTCTGAAGATATCTATTAAATCAAGTTGATCTAGTGTATCCTTTAAGTCTGCAGTTTCTTTATTAATTTTCTTTCTTGAGGATCTATTCAGTGTTGTTAGAGGGGTATTGAAATCCCCTACTATGATAGTATTGCTGTTAATCTCGCCCTTTATATCCATCAAAGTCTGCTTTATGTATGTCGGGGCTCCTATATTTGGTGCATAGATATTTACAATAGTTATATCTTCCTGTTGAATTGTTCCCTTTATCATTATGTAGTGCCCTCCTTTATCTCTTACTACAGCCTTTGTTTTAAAGTCCATTTTGTCTGATATAAGTATTGCTACCCCTGCTTTTTTTTCATTTCCATTTGCATGAAATATTTTTTTCCATCCTTTTACCTTCAGTTTATGAGCATCTTTTGTTTTAAGGTGTGTCTCTTGTAGACAGCATATGTATGGGTCCTGTTTCTTTATCCATGCAGCTATCCTATGTCTTTTGATTGGATCATTTAATCCATTTACATTTAAGGTTAATATTGATATGTAGTTGTTTATTGCCATTTTATTCTTTAAAGCTGTATTCTTCTTTTGCTATATTCTTGTCCGCATTTGAACTGTTCACAACAGGCCCCTTAGCATCTCCTGCAGAATTGGCTTGGTTTTAATGAATTCCCTAAGGTTTTCTTTGTCTGGGAAGCTCTTTATTTCTCCTTCAATTTTAAACGTTAGCCTTGCTGGATAGAGTAGTCTTGGTTGTAGGTTCTTGATCGGCATTACTTTGAATATATCTTGCCATTCCCTTTTGGCATCAAGTGTTTCTGTTGAGAAGTCGGATGTTATCCTTATGGGAGCTCCTTTGTAGGTGATAGTCTTTATTTCTCTAGCAGCTTTTAAATTTTTCTCTTTATCACTTAGCTTTGGTATTTTAACTATTATGTGTCTTGGTGTGGATTTTTTTTGGTTTCTCTTTAATGTAGTTCTCTGT
Organism: Rhynchonycteris naso; assembly: GCA_037038555.1. Lineage (NCBI taxonomy): Eukaryota > Metazoa > Chordata > Mammalia > Chiroptera > Emballonuridae > Rhynchonycteris > Rhynchonycteris naso. The sequence goes on from CM072997.1 coordinate 76,878,105, forward strand.
GCTTTTTGCACATGTGAAACGTTTTCCAGTCTTAATTTAGGGAAGTTTTCAGCTATGATTTGATTGAACAAAGTTTCTATTTCTTGATCTTTCTCTTCTTCTTCAGGAACCCTTTTATGCAGATTTTTTGAGTCTCTTTTCTTTTTTCTACTCTGCTTCTGTGATTTTGTTTATTTTGTCCTCTAACTCGCCGATTTGATCCTCAGCTTCATCCATCCTGCTCTTAATTCCTTCCATTGTGGTCTTCAGTTCTGATACTGTATTTGTCTTTCTGTCTGATTCTTTTTTATTATTTCCACTTCCTTTATTATACTTGCTATCTCTTTATTTAGGTGTTCATAATGACTATCCATTGTTGCTCTAAGCTCTTTGACCATCCTAAATATCATTACTTTAAACTCTGCATCAGGTAGTTTGGTTATCTGATTCATTCAGGTCCTTCTCTGGGGATTTCTCTTGATTCATTTGGGTTGCATCTATCTGCCTGCCCATTTTGTCTGTGTGTAAGAAGAGTCTGGCTACTGGAGTCCAATGGGTGTTGCCTCTGTATTCCCTAGGTGTGATCAATCTGCAGGCGTGCCACCCCCTCTGCCGCTGCCTAGGGCGGTTGGGTGTGGGTGTTGCAGGTGAGTATCCGCCTTGCCTCCGCAGAATGGGTTGTGTTCTCGTGCACGGCTCTACAAGCCTCAGCCGCTCTCGGCCTTCGCCCCTCTCTCACAGTTGGGACCGTGCACCACACTCAGGCCACGAGCCTGGGTGTCAAGGGCAAGGGTGAGCACTTTTGCTTACCTGCGGGTCCCTGTCAGCATGTTCCTGCAGCCGGGATGGGCTTTCGGTGTGCTCAGCTGCTAGCCCAAGCTGGAAGCCCCGCCCTCGCCAACCTCGGCTGGGACTGGCTGTTGCTGTGTTCTATGGCCGCTGGGCTTCTGCCCCGCCCCCACCAGCCTCGGCTCCTGTGCTGGGCCAGGCTGTTGCTATGTGCTCAGCCGCACTCAGCTTCTGCCTCACCTCCTCGGGCAAAGCTGGTTCGGTCAGTGTTTCAAGCCCTGGAGGCCTGGTGCAGCTGTGCGCCTACTTGCCCCTGCCCAGCAGCGGATCTCCGCCTCTTTTGGGCTCCCGCTTTTTCATCACAGGTGGGGTCGCAGGCGGGCCCGCAGCCACCGGACCACTTTCGCGTATCCCCTTTGCCCCGGCTGGGCTACACCTAGCTCATGCAAGCCGGCTTGGCCTCTACCCCCGCCGGGGAACTGTGCTTTCACGTCTCACGGCTGGCCGCCCTCCACAAGCCCTCAGCAGTGTGGGTGTGGGTACTGCAGCTCAGACCCTAACACTCCATACTGTAGTCTTGGAAGCTCATTTCTTCTAAGTCACTGGGCTCTAATTGCTGCATGGGAGCCTGTTTGGCTGGTGTCCTGGTTCCCTTTGCTGGTTCCAGGGGAAATATTATTTCAGATTTATGTTGTGACTCAGCCCAGGGTTTAGGGTGGCTGTCCATCAAAGCTTTTCTCCCTGTGCCTTCCAGACCACACTCTCTACCCTCTGCTCCAGTCCTGTCCTCTCTCCCTGTCTCCTGGGTGAGTGGTTGTGAGAGAGGTTTTATTCACCATCCCTTTAAGAAGAATCCTGGGTCTAAGACAACTGTCTTTTTCTCACCTGTATCCTAACCTGTTTCCCAGCTAAATACTGACCATACGCCTCTTCTAGGCTCTGGGGCTGCAGGCTGGGACTTTGTTCCTGGGACCCAGGTCCCTGCCTCTCTGCTAAACTCTCTTCCTGCAACGCGGGTCTCTCCGGGCTGCCTTTTGTTCTGGGGAGCTGGGCAGTCCTTTCCGCATTTTCGCTTTTCCTACCAGTCTCAATGTGGCTTCTTCAGTGTTCTCTGGTTGAAGAGTCCTCTCAGTCCAGTTCAACGTTGGTTTATCCAGATGATGGTTCTTAAAATGAAGTTATAATCCACTTTGGTTCTGGGAGTTGGAAGTTGGTACATCTGCTTACTCCATCGCCATCTTGCCCCCTGTATATCACTGGAGAGTGTGGTATTATTGAATTAGATTGCACATTTGTAAGCTGTGCCTTAGCCATTTAAATGGTTCCTTCTGAAGGTGTTTTATCTGGCTCAAGAGATACAAGAGGTTTTCAATTTTGTCTTCTCAATTTTTTAATTTTACATTTTACCTGTATGGCTTCACTAACATTATCATTTCTTTCTAAATAATTCTCGAGAAATTGTCCTGGGATTCTTGAGAAAAAAGGTTAAGAAAAACCAATGTATTATTGATTAACATAGGAGATATCTAACCAAAAGACATGAAAAGCCTTAGGACAGAACTGGGGCAAGACTAGCTACAGGCTGAGTCCAAACACAGTGTGTCTGCATCCAGATGCACGCCCAGCCAAGTTACATGCAGGTCCACCAGGGTTTCTATATGTAATGTCCCTTTGTTTTTCTCTGACTCAGTTTTCTCTCTAACATCCAGATGCTTCTACTGGTCAGCTATATATAAAAACATCTTTAATTTACTTTTTTTTACTCTTATTTAATAGCTGTATTTTCTCTACTTGCCTAAGAAAAAGCAGACCAGTTAAATAATGGTGCTTTTTATTTGTGTTAGGCCTATTTAACTCAGTAGAAAAAGAAAAAAAGAGTAATTACAGATTTGAATAAGTTATTTTTATTTTTTATTGTTCAGACTAATTTACTTATCTGAAACATTCTTTAAATCATCACATTTGAAATTCTTTTTGTCCTGCATACAATATAATGTGTCTATAAAGTCATGGTGCACTTTTGACCGGTCACAGGAAAACAACAAAAGACGATAGAAATGTGAAATCTGCACAAAATAAAAGGAAAACACTCCCAGTTTCTGTAGGATGATGTGGCAGCATGTGCGCATGCGCAGATGATGACATAACATTGTGTATACAGTGGAGCAGCCCACGGCCATGCCAGTCAAGATGTGTATGGTACAGAGGAAAGTTCAGTGTGTTCTGTGGCTCACTAAATTCGAATCCGTGACCAAAGTGCAACGTGAATATCGGAGCATTTATAACGAAGTGCCACCACATACATTAGGAATAACATTACTCAGCGGGATAAGCAGTTGAAGAAAACTGGCAGTTTGGTGGAGAAACCCCGTTCTGGTAGGCCATCAGTCAGTGATGAGTCTGTAGAGGCTATACGGGATAGCTACCTAAGGAACCCTAAAAAAATCTTTGTGTGCGTGTGTGTGCTCGACAAACTGGCGGATAGACCCGCACGATGCGCGTTTGCTACAGATATGCTTCATGAGATCGACAATAATGCAAGATTTTTGCAGAAGATTGTGTTTAGCAATTAGGCAACCGTCCATTTCTTTGGACATGTTTATCACAATAACGTCCGAACATGGGCTGCTGAACATCCTCATGCCTACGTTGAGTACAAACGTTAACACCCCTAAAGTGAATGTGTGGTGTGGCCTGATGCATGATAAGGTGATAGGCCCATTTTATTTTTTGCGGAGCAGTCTGTGACGGCAAACACCTATCTTGACATGTTGGAATTGTATGCAATGCCACAATTTCCAGAAGGTGTTATCTTTCAACAGGACGACACTCCTCCACACTACGCCACCATTGTTGGTGAGTTTCTGGATAGAACATTCCCCGGGCAGTGGATAGGCAGGGGTTCTGTCAAGCCATGGCCACCACAATCCCCGGATCTGATGCCCTTTAACTTTTATTTTTGGGGTTATGTGAAGCAACATGTGTACATTGAACTTATCAATGACATTAATCACTTAAAACAGAGAATCACAGACATTATTCACTCTGTTACACCAGACGTCCTTACCCATGTGTGGCAAGAACTTCACTATTGTTTGGATGTGTGTAGGGCAACAAATGGAGCCCACATTGAACTGCCCTGAATGGGTATGAAAATGGGAGAGCTTTCCTTTTATTTGGTGCAGATTTCACATTTCTATCGTCTTTTGTTGCTCTCCTGTGACCGGTCAAAAGTGCACCATGACTTTTCAGACACACTGTACATTCATGAAAAAACATACAATATTTGTTTATGTTTAGAACAGGTATAACTTGATATCAAATGTCTTACTTTCTTATTTTGTGTTAAGTTATAACATTAACAATAATAATCGATACCACTGAATGAATAAAGGCACTCTACATATTTTTCCTCGAATTCTACCAAAGTACAGGACACTGCTGAGTTGAGCTATCACATGGTAGGAAGGGCAAACTAAATGACTTGCTCAAGGTCACACAATTAGTAAGTGAAGAGCAGAAAATGAAATTCTAAATTGTTCTTTCCATTACAGAAAGCTAAAAAATATTCAGGTTGTTTCATTTTCTATTCCTGAAGGTTATATTTAAAACTGTAATGACATTACTGCTTTAAAACTCTTCCCAAATCAAACAAAGCCCTGAAAGGTGTTAAGAATTAAAGAACCATATGCTAGTATATGTGGGAACTTATTAATTATGACAAAGATAGAATCTCATTCAATGGAAAAAGAACTGCTGGCATAATTAAACAAAGCTAGATTACTACCTCAAACCACGCATGCAAGGGAACACACACACACATTCTATAATAAATGTAGAGAAAAACTCCAAATATATAAGATAATCTAGGACAGTGGGCGGCAAACTCATTAGTCAACAGAGCCAAATATCAACAGTACAACGATTAAAATTTCTTTTGAGAGTCAAATTTTTTAAACTGAAACTTTATAAGTAGGTACATTCCTTATTGAGGTAGCGCCTGCATGTGGTATTTTGTGGAAGAGCCACACTCAAGGGGCCAAAGAGCTTCATGTGGTTCACGAGCCGCAGTTTGATGATCACTGATAATACTTTTATAACCTTAGGATGATAGAGAACTCCTTAAAGAATATAAGAAACAGTAAAATCATAAGGGATAAAGGATAGGCAGATCTAAATAAAAATAAAACTGTATCTGGCAAAGGTGATGCAAACAAAAAATGATAAAAAAGTAAATATCTGTATCACACATTTAAATGTAAGACATTTAAAATCTCATATAAACAAATTTTATAAAAACAGTAAAATAGAGTATGAATAGGCAAAGCCATCTAAGATGAAATGTTAAACGCTGATCAAAATATCAGAATAAAACTGCACAATTTCACTCATAAGAAGAAAAAAATCAAATAACAATAAGATGGCTATATTTCATCAGAATAGCAAATATTTTAAAAATTGGTCACATCCGAGGTAGGAAAGGCACGAAAAAAGGCACACACTGTTCATGTGAGCATGACTTGTTATAACCTTTTGGGATCTGTTAGCATCTATTAAAATTAAAAATACATTTTACCCATTGCAATTCTTCTTTTGGATATTTACACAAGTAAAAGCAACTGTATATATAAAATATTAATTGCAGCATTATCATAAACAATTTTAATGTTTATCTAATGTAGCAATATTTCAACTATGAAATCTCCATACTACATGTACAGTTTATTAACTGTAGTTATTAAAATAAAAAATTGAACTGGAGGGGGAGCAAGATGGCGACAGAGTAGGCGGACGTACCAACTTCCAACTCCCAGAACCAAAGTGGATTACAACTCAATTTTAAGAACCATCACCTGGATAAACCAACTTTGAACAAAACTAAGTGGACTCTTCAACCAAGGAACACAGAAGAAGCCACATTGAGACTGGTAGGAATAGCGAAAACGCGAAGAGGGCTGCCCAGCTCCCCGGAGCAAACGGCAGCCCGGAGAGAACCGTTTGGCGGGAGGAGAGTTTGGCGGAGAGGGAGGGACCTGGGTCCCAGGAACCAAGCCCCAGCCTGCAGTCTCAGAGCATGGAAGAGGCGTTTGGACAGTTTTGAGCTGTGAAACAAGTGAGGGAGATCCCAGGCCTACAGTGTGGAGTATTAGGTCCCTTCCTACTCTGCTGAGGGCTGCTTAAGGTTTTGGGGCGGCAGGACGCTGAAAGGCGGTTCTGTCGGCATGGGCAGAGGCCAAGCCATTGGGAGATCGGTCTAGCCCAGAGGGTCAGAGGGGACCGCGAAAGCGGTCCGGAAGCTGCGGGCCCGCCTTTAATCCCACTTACGGGGACAAAGCGGGAGGCCAGGAACGGGCAGGACCTGCGCAAGCCGGCCCTGACCGCGGGGACCGGGCTAGGACCAGGGACGGGCAGGGGCTTGTGGCTGAGCTGACGCTACCAGTCCCCCACCCCCCACCCCCAGGCCGGAGAAACCGCGGTTGGCCAGTATACGTGCGGAGCGGGCTCCGAGCGCGGGAACGGGGTAGACCCCGAGACAAGTGGAGGCTCGCAGATGAGCCCACGCTACTATCCCCATCCGGCCGGAGAAACCCCGGATAGCATTCATACGTGCACGAGCGGGCTCCGAACGCGGGGGCGGGGTAGAGTCCGGGACGAGCGGAAGTACGCAGCTTAGCGGAAGGCAGAAAACACGCCCGCCACAATAAACCTTGGTTTCCGACCCTGCGCAGAAGGGCCCTGGCCTCCAGGGCGGGGCTAAGGTTCCGGATGGGCTAAAGCTTACAGCTGAGAGCACGTCAAAAGCCCCGCCTAACCCGCGGAACTGTAGCGAGCAGGCTCCGACTGCTGGTTCTGGGCGGAAGTCCGGAAATAGGCTGAGTCCGCAGCTGAGCAAAGGTGCTCACCTCTACCCTTGGTGCTAATCTTGTGGCTTCAGTCACAGCCCCTCCCAAGGAGGAGAGGCAGAAATCATAACAAAAGCCACAGTGGGCCGGCGCTGGCAACGCTCATACCCAACCACCCTAGGCACCGGCAGAGGGGGTGGGGGGCCTGCAGATAGACCACACCTAGAGAACACAAAGGCAACACCTACTGGACTCCAGTGGCCACAACTTGCTTATACACAGAAAAAAATGGGCAGGCAGAGGAATGCAAACCAAATGAATCAAGAGAAATCCCCAGAGAAGGACCTGAACGAACCAGATATAACCAAATTGCCAGAAGCAGAATTTAGAATAATGATAGTTAGGATGTTCAAAGAAATTAGAGCAACAATGGATAGTCATTATGAACACCTAAATAAAGAGATAACAAGTATAAAAAATGAAATTGAAATAATAAAAAAGAATCAGACAGAAATGACAAATACAGTATCAGAACTGAAGACCACAATGGAAGGAATTAAAAGCAGGATGGATGACGCCGAGGATCGAATAAGCGAGTTAGAGGACACAATAAATAAAGGCACAGAAGCAGAGAAGAAAAAGGAAAAGAGACTTAAAAAATGTGAGGAAACTCTAAGGGAGCTTTGTGACAACATGAAGAGAAACAACATTCGCATCATAGGGGTGCCTGAACAAGAGAAGAGAGGACAGGAAATGGAAACTTTGTTCAATCAAATCATAGCAGAAAACTTTCCTAAATTAAGGCTGGGAAACACTCCACTCTTTCAAGAAGCACACAGAACTCCATTAAGGAGAAACCCAAAAAAATCTACACCAAGACACATCATAGTTAAAATACCAAAGCTAATGGATAAAGAAAAAATTTTAAAAGCTGCTAGAGAAAAAAAGACTATCACCTACAAAGGAGCCCCCATAAGGATGACATCGGACTTCTCAACAGAAACACTTGAGGCCAGAAGGGAATGGCAAGAAATAATCAAAGTAATGCAGAACAAGAACCTACAACCAAGACTACTTTATCCAGCAAGGCTAACGTTTAAAATTGAAGGAGAAATAAAGAGCTTCCCAGAAAAAGAAAGCCTCAAGGAATTCATAAAAACCAAACCAATTCTGCAAGAGATACTAAGGAGCCTCTTGTGAACAGTTTAAAGGGAGGAATGAATATAGCAAAAGAAGAATACAGCTTTAAAGAATAAAATGGCAATAAACAACTACATATCAATATTAACCTTAAATGTAAATGGATTAAATGATCCAATCAAAAGACATAGGGTAGCTGCATGGATAAAGAAACAGGACCCATACATATGCTGTCTACGAGAGACACACCTTAAAACAAAAGATGCTCATAGACTGAAGGTAAAAGGATGGAAAAAAATATTTCATGCAAATGGAAATGAAAAAAAAGCAGGGGTAGCAATACTTATATCAGACAAAATGGACTTTAAAACAAAGGCTGTAGTAAGAGATAAAGAAGGACACTACATAATGATAAAGGGAACAATTCAACAGGAAGATATAACTATTGTAAATATCTATGCACCGAATATAGGAGCCCCGACATACATAAAGCAGACTTTGATAGATATAAAGGGCGAGATAAACAGCAATACTATCATAGTAGGGGATTTCAATACCCCTCTAACAACACTGGATAGATCCTCAAGAAAGAAAATTAATAAAGAAACAGCAGACTTAAAGGATACACTAGATCAACTTGATTTAATAGATATCTTCAGAACTTTTCACCCTAAAGCAGTAGAATATACATTCTTCTCAAGCGCTCATGGTACGTTTTCTAGGATAGACCACATGTTAGGACACAAAAATGGTCTCAATAAATTTAAGAAGATTGAAATCATATCAAGCATTTTCTCTCATCACAATGCCATGAAACTAGAAATTAACCACAAAAGAAAAAATGAAAAATACTCAAACACTTGGAAACTAAATAGCATGTTATTAAATAATGAATGGATTAACAATGAGATCAAAGAAGAAATAAAAAAGTTTCTAGAAACAAATGATAATGAGCATACATCAACTCAAAATTTATGGGACACAGCAAAAGCAGTTCTGAGAGGGAAGTTTATTGCACTACAGGCATATCATAAGAAGCTAGAAAAAGCTCAAATAAGCAACCTGACCCTGCATCTAAAAGAACTAGAGAAACAACAACAAATAAAACCCAAGACAAGTAGAAGGAAGGAAATAATAAAGGTCAGAGCAGAAATAAATGACATAGAGGCTAAGGAAACAATACAGAGGATCAATGAAACAAGAAGCTGGTTCTTTGAAAAGGTAAACAAGATTGATGAACCTTTAACTAGACTCACCAAGAAAAAAAGAGAGAGGACTCAGATAAATAAAATTAGAAAGGACAGTGGAGAAATAACAATTGACACAACAGAAATACAAAGCATTGTAAGAAAATACTATGAAGAACTATATGCCAAAAAATTAGACAATCTTGGTGAAATGGACAAATTTCTTGAATCATATAACCTTCCAAAAATCAATCTGGAAGAATCAGAACACCTAAACAGACCAATTACAGCAAATGAGATAGAAACAGTTATCAAAAAACTCCCAAAAAAGAAAAGTCCTGGGCCTGATGGCTTCACAAGTGAATTCTATCAAAAATTCAAAGAAGAACTAACTCCTATTCTCCTCAAGCTATTTCAAAAAATTCAAGAGGAAGGAAGACTTCCAAACTCCTTTTATGAGGCGACCATAATTCTGATCCCAAAACCGGGCAAAGACAACACAAAGAAAGAAAATTATAGGCCTATATCCCTGATGAATTTAGACGCTAAAATTCTCAACAAAATATTAGCCAAACGGATCCAGCAATATATGAAAAAAATCATACACCACGATCAAGTGGGATTTATTCTGGAGAGGCAAGGCTGGTTCAATATTCGCAAATCAATCAATGTGATTCACCACATTAACAAAAGGAAGGACAAAAATCACATGATAATTTCAATAGATGCAGAAAAGGCATTTGATAAAATCCAGCACCCATTCATGCTCAAAACTCTCAGTAAAGTGGGAATACAGGGATCATTCCTTAACATGATAAAGGCCATCTACGATAAACCGACAGCAAACATCATACTAAATGGACAAAGATTAAAAGCAATCCCCTTAAGATAAGGAACCAGGCAGGGTTGCCCACTTTCACCACTCTTATTCAACATAGTTCTGGAAGTCCTAGCTACAGCAATCAGACAAGAAGAAGAAATAAAAGGCATACAAATTGGAAATGAAGAAGTAAAACTGTCATTATTTGCAGATGATATGATATTGTATATTGAAAACCCTAAAGTCTCAGTCAAAAAACTACTGGACCTTATAAATGATTTCAGCAAGGTGGCAGGATATAAAATTAATACTCAGAAATCAGAGGCATTTCTATACACCATCAATGAAATATCAGCAAAAGAAATTAAGGAAACAATCCCCTTCACTATTGCAGCCAAAAAAATAAAGTACCTAGGAGGAAATTTAACCAAGGAGGTTAAGGACTTGTACTTGGAAAATTATAGAACATTGATAAAAGAAATCAAGGAAGATACAAACAAGTGGAAGCACATACCGTGCTCATGGCTAGGAAGAATAAACATCATTAAAATGTCTATATTACCCAAAGCAATTTATAAATTTAATGCAATACCAATTAAAATACCAATGACATACTTCAAAGATATAGAACACATATTCCAAAAATTTATATGGAACCAAAAAAGAACACGAATAGCCTCAGCAATCTTAAAAAGAAAAGATAAAGCAGGAGGTATCACTCTTCCTGATATCAAGGTTTACTACAAGGCCATTATATTCAAGACAGCCTGGTACTGGCATAAGAACAGGCACATAGATCAATGGTACAGAACAGAGAACCCAGAAATAAACCCACAGCTTTATGGACAACTGATATTTGACAAAGGAGGAAAGAACATACAATGGAGTAAAGACAGCCTCTTTAACAAATGGTGTTGGGAAAATTGGACATCTACCTGCAAAAAAATGAAACTAGACCATCAACTTACACCATTCACAAAAACAAACTCAAAATGGATAAAAGACTTAAATGTAAGCCGTGAAACCATAAGCATCTTAGAAGAAAACATAGGCAGCAAGCTCTCCGACATCTGTAGCAGCGGTATATTTGCCGATTTATCTTCATGGGCAACTGAAATAAAAGGCAAGATAAACAAATGGGACTATATCAAACTAAAAAGTTTTTGCACAGCTAAAGACAATAGGAACCGAATAAAAAGACAAACCACACAATGGGAGAACATATTCGACAGCACATCTGATAAGGGGTCAATAAGTAAAATTTATAAAGAACTTATAAAACGCAACACCAGGAAGACAAACAACCCAATCAAAAAATGGGCAAAAGAAATGAATAGAAATTTCTCCAAAGAGGACATACAGATGGCCAATAGGCATATGAAAAAATGCTCAACATCACTAATCATTAGAGAAATGCAAATTAAAACCACAATGAGATATCACCTCACACCAGTCAGAATGGCACTTATCAGCAAAACAACACAGAATAAGTGCTGGCGAGGATGTGGAGAAAAGGGAACCCTTCTGCACTGCTGGTGGGAATGCAGACTGGTGCAGCCACTGTGGAAAACAGTTTGGAGATTCCTCAGAAAATTAAAAATTGAACTGCCTTTTGACCCAGCTATCCCACTTTTAGGAATATACCCTAAGAACACCATAGCACTGATCGAAAAGAAGAAATGCGCCCCCATGTTCTTGGCAGCATTGTTCACAATAGAGAAGATCTGGAACCAGCCCAAGTGTCCGTCAGAAGACGAGTGGATTAAAAAGCTATGGTACATATATACTATGGAATACTACTCAGCCATAAGAAACGATGACATCGGATCATTTATAACAAAATGGATGTACCTTGATAACATTATACGGAGTGAAATAAGTAAATCAGAAAAAAAGAAAAACTGAGAACAGCACGATTACATACATAGGTGGGACATGAAAGTGAGGGTATGAGACATGGACAAGAGAGTGGTGGTTATGGGATGGGGGGAGGGAAGAGTGGGATAGGGAGGAGGGGAGGGACGCAGGGAAAACCAGATGGAAGGTGACAGAGGACAATTTGACTTTTGGTGATGGGTATGCAACACAATTGAATGATAAGATAACCTGGAGATGTTTTCATTGTACATATGTACCTTGATTTATTGATGTCACCCCATTAGAATTAATAATAATAAAATATATATATTAATTTAAAAAAAAGTCATTTTTGAAAACCTTTTTGTAGTTTGAATTTAAGTATCTAATCACCATTTATTTGTAGTTTTTAGATTGTAGTCTTTTCTATTTTGTAAAGTAATATACTCACCCCTGTACCTACAGTACCTTGCATGATGTCTTAGAGATAGTACATATTTAATGTTTTCTGAAGGAACATGGTTAGTAGCTTATGATTTGTTTTTTTTATATGTGACATCATAAAATATTGGTTGGCACATGTGATCAATAAACGGCTGTTGAAAGAAAGAAATAATAATAATAAAAAAAAATTGAACTGGACCTTGATCTGTTGCCTCAGAAAAGGACCATTATATATAATTAAGTGAAAAAGTCTGTTTAAGAGTTAAATAAAACACAACAACAAAAAAATAAAATTATAACAAGATAAGTATCTATACAGGTTTATTTGAGCATGGCAAAAACTGATTGGAACATAGCAAATCATTGGTTATTACAGGAGGGTGGGGTCAAGAAAGGAATCAAGATATTACATTTTTATATTATATATTTATATTTTCTTATTATAAGCATATGACTTAAGAAGAAATAAAAGAATAAAAGGACTAAAAAATTAAGTACTAAAAAATTGACACATGAGCACTTTAAATCATGAGCAATTTGAAACGAGCAGTCACTTGTGGGATTTTTTGCTCTAAGTCATGAGTAGATATTTGAATCACGAGTGTTGGACAAATGAGTTTGTAACATTTTTGTTGAGTTAGCTCACTTTTATTGATAAAAATGGCACTGGGCAGCCACGTGTGTGCTTGCCCTCAGAGCAGGTCACTTGATTGCAAATAGTGGATTACCTTCCTGCTTGGGAGGGGTCATTGTTAATGTTGGCAGAAGGAGAGGTTTTGGTACCAGAAAAATTTTAAAAAGAAGAAGGAGGAGGAAGAGAAGAAGCCATGATGGCAGAGTGAGAGCAGAGAGGATGCCGAGTGCTGAAGGAGGAGCCAAAATGGCAGGGAAAGAGAGAGAAGCCAAGATGGCAGGGTGTTGAAGGAGAAGCCAGTTTGTGCAGAGGAGAAGGGAGAAGGTGTGCAGATGGGGAACCAGAAGTGACTGAGACTGGTGGGGGCCTTTGATTCTAGGAACAACCGGAGATGCTCCTGGTTGTGGAACTGTAGAATGTGTAAATGAACACATTCTTTGGGAGCCCTGTATGTATTTGCTCGTTGGCAGGTACGAGACTTTAATAAAGAAATGGCCCACCATTTTTTGGTTCCACTGTTTCTTTACCGTCTGCCGGAATCTAATGAAAACCTTCATGTGTGTGTCCATGAGAGCCACAACTACCGGCCATATATTTGGGGTAGTTTGCGGCAGAATTCAGATCAGATTGATATGGAGCCGCCACCACCCTTGAGGGGTGGGGTAGAGGATTAGTTGTTGTCATGGTTCCCCATGGCTGTCCTTTTGGGGACCAGGGGCTGGCTGATTTTTACAGCCCTGCAAGAGGAAACCGAGAGCTCTGTGCAAGAGGCTGCCTGAGCCCTGCAAAGAGAGAAGCAGAAGGTCTTGGAATGGTCACGGGAGAAAGAAAGAGATACAGATCGTGGAATTGGAATAAGTGCTGGAGAAGGAGGCTGACCAGGTTCATGAGCTGCACCTGGAAGTGGGGAACTCTCTGGAGAAGAAATTACAGGTTTGTGAGTTGCAGTTTGACCTGAAAGTTGTGGAGAGCTGGTAACTGAAGGAGCCTAAGCTGGAGCCATGCTGGTGGAGTGGTTCTGAATAGGTGGGAGCAGGTGTTTCCAGCTCCTCTTCTGAGGATGAGACTGGGGCTGAAATTGCCATCCAAAGACTCCAGAAGGTAAAAGTCCAGCAGCAAAGAGTACCTACTAAGGCCCTGGTAGGTTTGCTATGATTTTGGAACATAGGGGTGAATGGTAGCATGCTCTCTGGAGCAAGGTGGAAAGGTTGGCCAACACTGCCACGTGTTTTCCCTTGGGGCAGCATTTTAAGAGCTGCCAGGATGGCAAGAATGAGGGGGGAGGCTTGCGGTCCCATGTGTGTGGACTGTCTTTTGAGCTATGACCAGAGAGGGCATCAGCTCTCTTATTGGATGGACATGAGGCTTTTGGACAATATGAGAGACCCTGATGAAAGGGGAAGCAAGTCTGGTTAAACTGTATGACTTATGCTGTTGCTATAATTTGTTTGTGTGATGTGCCTAATTCCTTGCACAGGAATGCCTGTGGTATGAATTGCAAAGTGAGCAAAAGGGGTAGAATGTTGGGCAAATGAGTTTGTAAAAGTTATGCTTTTTGAGTTTGCTCACTTTTATTGTTAAAAATGGACTGACCAGGTGGCGGTACAGTGGATAGAAAGTCGGACCGGGATCGGAGGATCCAGGTTCGAGACCCCAAGGTCGCCAGCTTGAGCGCAGTCCCATCTGGCTTGAGCGAAAGCTCATCAGCTTGGACCCAAGGTCGCTGGCTCCAGCAAGGGGTTGTTTGGTCTGCTGAAGGCCTGTGGTCAAGGCACATGTGAGAAAGCAATCAATGAACAACTAAGGTGTCACAATGAAAAACTGATGATTGATGCTTCTCATCTCTCTCTGTTTCTGTCTGTCTGTCCCTGTCTATCCCTCTCTCTCTCTCTCTCCCTCTCTGTTCCTGTTAAAAAAAATAAAAATGGTGCTGGGCAGCTGTCTGTGAAATTGCTAATTACCTTCCTGCTTGGGAAAAGCCATTGCTATGCTAATGTCTCTTCCCCCTCTGCCAGCATCTTTGCCTGACCTTGAAGGTAAATACACTTCATAAACCAGTTTATTTCTTTACCTTCTCTCTTATTGTGTGTGTGTTTGTTATTTATAAAGTACTTTTTCTTATTTAAAAGCATATAAAGCAAAAAATTCATGTGGTTTTTGGGGGTCGGAATGGATTAATTACATTCCCATTAATTTAAATGGGGAAATTCGATTTGACACATGAACAAATTGAGTCACGAGCTCAGCCATAAAATTAATTAAACTTGTGTGTCAAGGTACCACTGTACTGTTTAAATGCTACTCGGACAGATCCTGCTAAGGAAACACTCCCATTCCTGGGAAACTATATTCTGATTGAGAGAAGTGATAGTTTTGTTTTTTGAAGGAATTCAAGTACTCTAGGGAGTGCCCTTTTAGTTGCTAGATGGGGTGCTGCCTGATTCATGAATCACCTAATAAAGCCAATTAGATCTTCCAAAAAGTTAATAAATAAATAAAGCACTCCATAGGGATTCAATAACATTCGAATGACCCATAAAGGCCCATTCTAACAATGAATAACAACACTTAGCAGATTTAAAAGTATACAGCATTCATAAGGGTCTGGAGAAAAGATGCTCTGGACTATGAACTGGTATAAACTCTTGGGAGAGGAACAATTTCTTAAAAAAATTAAATATGTGCCTACCCATAACCCCAACATTTTTGATGCTGAGACTTTGGATATACTTGGAATAGTACAAAAAAACAACCAATCATGCTCAATTAAAAACAAACTGACATACATCAATGAGGAACTAAACATTAACTATGACTATATAATAGGACTTAACGCAGTTGCTAGAAAGGATCAAAGTACTGGTAAGTCCGCAGACACTGATGTGGTATAACCACCAAGAAGGCTTACTCAGGAAAATAAAGCAAGGCAGTTATTTTTAAAAAGACATATGCTGGAGCCCTGGCTTGTTGGCCCAGCTGTACGGTGTCAACCCGGCGTGTGGAAGTCTCAGCTTCGATTCCCTATCAGGGCACACAGGAGAAGTGCCCATCTACTTCTCCACCTTTCCCCAGCTCCTTTCTCTCTTTCTCTTCCCCTACCGCAGTCAAGGCTTCATTGGAGCAAAGTTGACCCGGGTGTTGAGGACGGCTCCATGGCCTCTGCCACGGGCATTAGAATGGCTCCAGCTGCAATGAAGCAACACCCCAGATGAGCAGAGCATTGCCCCTGGTGAACATGCTGGGTGGATCCTGGTTGGGCGCATGTGGGAGTCTGTCTGTCTGCCTCCCCAATTCTAACTTTGGAAAAATAAAAAATACAAAAGAAAAAGACATAGGCTGGAGCATGCAGAGCCTGTTTCCTTGACGTATACTCCAGAAACCTGATTTCAAGCCAAGTTTTAACAGTTAGGAAGGCACTAGACATTTGTAGAGTGGCTTACTATGAATTTTGTAAGTTTGAGGTGAATATTTAATTTCTTTTATCTTGAGTATTCATTTGTTAATTCATCTTTGGAAATAAAATAGTTGTTTATTTATGTAAAACCACACTAAGACCTTACTTGTTCCTGTTAGTTAAATGCTCCAATTCTGACCTATTAAGGAAGAGGTTTTAAGAATTAGCTTTCAGCCTGACTAGGCGGTGGCGCAGTGGATAGAGCCTCGGACTGGGATGCGGAAGACCCAGGTTTGAGACCCCGAGGTCGCCAGCTTAAGCACAGGCCCATCTGGCTTGGGCAAAAGCTCGACAGCTTGGACCCAAGGTCGCTGGCTCCAGCAAGGGGTTGCTCGGTCTGCTGAAGGCCCGGGGTCAAGGCACATGTGAGAAAGCAATCAATAAACAACTAAGGTGTCACAAGGATAATAAAAAACTAATGATTGATGCTTCTCACCTCTCTCCATTCATGTCTGTCTGTCCCTATCTATCCCTCTCTCTGACTCTCTCTCTCTGTTCCTGTAAAAAAAAAAGAAAAGCTTTCATGAAAGGTATGAAATATCTCAACACAGTAATAAATATCTTATTTTGTGAAATACATGAAAATATAGGCTGTATAATGAACTGCTTGATTTAATGACTGCACAGTATATATTGCTTGAAACTTTACAAGACTCTAATTTTCCTCTACAAACTGCTAACGAGGAAGCAACATGTTATGCTCAGTGTAACAGAAAATCAAATCTATGTAATCTTTATTACAAATTCTATAAACCACCATACTTTTTGGAAATAAAACATGAAAGATTTTTATGTTGTATTTGGAAATGAAACATAAAGCCCTACCCTTAACTTTAAATTTTAAATCATGCCAGGGCCAAATCACTTAGATATTTGTATTAAATGATAACTTTTTCATTTCATTAACTAATAGTAGTAGTATAAAAGGATAGTCATTTATTATATTATATTATGTAATTTTGATTAGGTATTCAAAGTAGAAATGATTTTTTAAAGTAATGGCTGATTATTTATATGCATATTCATATATGTTTTATTTTTGGCAAAATATACATAAAATTTACCATTTTAACAATTTTTAAGTATACAGTTCAGTAACATCAAGTAAATTCACACAAGTAAGCATCACCACTGTCCATCTCTGGAACTTTTTCATCTTCCAAAATCAAAATGCCAAACACATTAAATAGCACCCCGTTTCTCCCTCCACCTAGCCCAGGCAATGGCCATTTTCTGTCTATATGAATTAGACTCCTGTAGGTAGGTACCTCATATGAATGGAATCACACAATATTAGTCTTTTTCTGACTGACTTTTTTCACTTAGTTTATGTCTTCAATGTCCATCTATATTGTGGCATGTGTCAGAATTTCTTTCCTTTTTAAGGCTGAATAATATTCCACCACATGTATATACCATAATACATTTATACATTCATCCATTGATGGATACTTGGATTCCTTCAATTAATATTTTTAAAAACCTTTAAATTACGCATCAAATTTAAGGCAATTCTCCAACAAAACACATCCTAAAACATACATTTCTATTTTCTTCTCTAATAGCTTCTTCTCCTGTTAAAATACTATTAATTTTCACAAAATTCAGAAATCTTATCAAAGGTCTTATCTATAAGGATGAAACTAGAATTATGTCTTTCCCTTCAGCCATTTAAAGAACTACCTAACTATACATTTATTCATTTCTTTAAACTTTGAGTGCCTACTATGTGCCAGGCATTGTGGTGGGCAGAAGATGGGGGGGAGGGGCGGAGTAAGGGAGGGGGGAAAGAGAGAGAGATAAAGGGAGAGAGGGAGAAGGAGCCCATGAGCTCCACAATCAGACCCAGGAAGTTGGGGGAGGGATCGTCACCGGTGCAGAGTGGTCTAAATCTTACATGAAGTTTTTCCTCAAGACAGTGGAGAACTGAATTAAAACATTCTAGCTTAAATGAAAAAAAAAAAAATTCCCATTTTAAGATGCCAAATAAAATTAAGTGCCTAGAAAATGTGGGAACAAGGGAAGCTGAGTGGTGCTGATGAGACCGTGTGATTTGATATCCAGTTCCTCTTTGCTTGGGCAACAAGGCAAGCACCACCTGGCACATCAGCTGTTGGGTCTCTGAATTATGTGAACCTTAATGAACTTTCAGGTCCCATAAGAACTTGTAATCACAGATTTTTGTTCTAATATCCTAGAGTGCGTGTTGGCAAACTGTTCCTCTGAAGGGCTGGAGAGTAAACATTTTAGGCTTTGTGGATGATAAGATAGGTCTTTCTCATAACCACCTACCTGTATAGGCCTTTGTGTGAAAGCAGTCATATAGTGTAACATAAATGAACGTGTGTGGCTGTGTTCTAACCAGATTTTATCTATTAACATTGAAATTTGAATTTCATCTAATTTTCAGGTGTCATGAGATAGGTATCTTCTGATTATTTTTAACCCATTAAAAAATGTAAAGAATATTCCTATCTTGCAGGCAGGAAAAATAAAGGTGGAAGGCCTGAGTTAGTCTGTGGGCCCGAGTTTGCAGACCTAGGTCCTAAGTTTAAAAACTTTTAAGCCTCTTAAAAGGCAGATGATTTGAGGAACAACAGAACAAAGATAAAAGGGTTATAGGATTTGAGGTTGAACCTGGATTTGAATATAGGCTTTTTACTTACTACCTGCATAATACTGGACAGGTCACTTTAATGTCTATAAACCCCAGTTTAATCTGTAAAATGGGGATGAAATCCACAGTATACAGGAGTTGGTGCGAGTGTATTAAAAATATGCTAAATGTTGTGCAGACTGTCAAGCTGTTTTTAAATACTTTAGCATTATTTAGTAAAACATATATACACAATAAAAATGACCTTTTCCCCTATTGAGGTTCCCTTGTCAAAAATTTTAAAATACATTTTCAATTCTGAAGTAGAGGGGGAAAATATGAAATAATTTGCACCATAGACAGATGTCCTGAATTCCACTTTTTACTAAGATCTTAGCGTTGTACAATGCATTATACCATTGAGTTAATAATTTCTTTCACCTTTTCATTATATTGTTCTCAGTAGGCCTGCTTTGCTATTTTTGTTCTCTCCTTTTAATCTTCATATAAAGAGGAAGCATTTTTACATATAAAATCACAAGGAGAAAGTAGCAGCTGAAGTACCACTCATGACAAATGAAAGAAAAGTGTTTGCTTCTTGCTACTATCATACGTCTATTTTCTATGTTCTATTTATCAAATTTCAAACCAAGTAATCCCAGAAAATTTAGAAACTCTACAAAATTAAAATGCATGATTTCTTCTTCTTTTTTTTTTACAGGGACAGAAAGAGAGAGAGTCAGAGAGAGGGATAGACAGGAATGGAGAGAGATGAGAATCATCAATCATTAGTTTTTCGTTGTCGTTGCTACACCATAGTTGTTCATTGATTGCTTTCTCACATGTGCCTTGACCGCAGGCCTTCAGCAGACCGAGCCAACCCTTTCTGGAGCCAGTGACCTTGGGCCCAAGCTAGCGAGCTTTTGCTCAAGCCAGATGGGCCCGTGCTCAAGCTGGTGACCTTGGGGTCTCGAACCTGGGTCTTCTGCATCCCAGTCCGATGCTCTATCCACTGTGCCACCACCTGGTCAGGCCATAATTTCTTTATATAGTCATTTTGATAATATCAACATATCAATGCCAATGAATAGTACAGGGATGGTAGGCAAATAAGTGACTCTTTAATATTTATTACTGAGTTAAGACAACACAAAATCTTTATCCAATATTTCTCATTATCTTACTCTACTAAGAAATTCCTTAACTAGACCTACTGTGGTGACCATTTCACAATATATACTTATATTGAACTATTGTGTTGTACATATGAAGCTATAATGCTATATGTTGAGTATATCCAATATATATATTTTAAAATAAATTTCTTCCTGTGTCTATTTTACACAAATACTGAAAAACAACCAGCTAACAGACATGAAAAGATATAGCTGAGTTCTGGACCTATCTTCCTTCCTTCCAAAGCCAGAAGTTGACGAGAGTGTCACCTCTGGGCTGCATGGTTGGGGCAAATGGTCAGCAGGGTATCGGGTTCAGTCAATACTCCTATGCGGCCTGAGGCTCAAATAGGCAGAGGGTACCTGTATCAGAGGTCCCTCCAGCCCTAGTGCCACAGCACGTCTACATGCCTGTGTGAGCAAGGACAAGAAGGTGGACTCCTTCCACGGGAGACCTTCTGAAGCTGTCAGCAGAGTGCACAAATGGCAATCTATGGCAATCTGATACTCTCCTTGAATCTAAAACTAAACTATCACTTGAAATACATATTTGTGACATATTTTAAAACAATGTATCTATAATGAAAACAGCATTTTCATATTATTATGTAATGACTATCAAGAATATCAAACAGTAGGTAAAAACACACAATTGGGTAAATCTTGGCATTTTCTCAGCAGCACATACTAGGTTGGTCTGAATGATATACTGTTTCAGAATGGCACATACTTAGCTGGATTTAATTGAAGAACATTTTCACTGCAAAGGCTGCTGGACCGATGACTCTAGTCTCAGCAGCCTGGTACTCTGGGACAGCACATAGCATGGGTTAGATGTTTTCTGGCTCACTGTTCCATCTCATTCATATGACTAAATTTGATTACATCAAAATGTCAACATGCCCTTATATTCTCTCCTATGGTTTTAATAAGACTTATTCAGCACAGATCATTTAAGGAATTATAACGATTCTAGTATCATTATAGCACTTAGGTGCTGTACTATACTAATACTTTCTATGTATATCACAAATGGTGAGTACGACCAATACACAGTGAAATGGCTTCTATGTAGTAAGCACCTCTAATTTAAGTTCTACAACCACCCCATGAGGTGGACATATTATACTTCCCATTTTTGAGATATTTATCGTGAGTTCCAAGGTTGTCACACACCTAGAAGCTGGAGAGCAGGAATATGAAGTTAAGAGGTGTGACCCCAGGGTGGGTACTCTTCACCACTGTCTTTCAGCCTCAACACCATGACCTACAGATTTCAAGGTATCCAAAGGAAGACAATAATCTCTTTTTAAAAAAAGCCTGAACAATCCATCAAAAATCAAACTTCCTGGCTTATTATTTTTCTCTGATGTGATCATCTCCTTCAATTTGAAAACAGTGACCCACAAGCCTTTTTTTGGCATTATCTAAATAAAATGGCACTAATAAACAGTACCCTGATGATCTCAAACAACTAGCACAATTAGTTTCTAATGTTCCAGGGAAGCAGCTTTGGATGGAGAGAATTTAGTTTGCAGTTTGGGAAGATTATCTTCTCCATAGTTTCCCATCAAATACACAGTGCCTTCTATGACATTCAGCTCATTTTACAGTTAAGGCAGTAATGTCTTCAGTAGCTCTAAGACTGTTAAGATCACAAGAAAAGAACCCATAGTGCAAGTAGAAAAAGAAGAAAGAGCCATAGTAATTCATTTATCAGATTTCCTCATTCTGAATTTTCTATGAAGATTTCTGTTTTTAAATTCATAGTCAATGTATCTGATTGAGAAAGAACATAAACAAGTCCCAGGTGAGACTGCACCATAGCAATTGGCTGGCCATGAATTCTTTGGGGAGCTGAATGAATTTCACAGAAGTATTTGATTGCCTATTCACAATCTTGATTACAACATACTGAGCTGTTAAACAAAATTGTATGCCGTTAGTGTATTGAAGGAACTGTATGAAGATATTTTTCACACATATATCCACACTGAGATATATTTAATTGTATGCAGCCCATTTCTCTTTTATTTAGAAAACAAGATACATTTTTATTTCAGAAATAAAAATGTCAGTGTAGTAATGTAATAAATAAGGCATGGTCCTTTATATTCGATACTTATTCTGGTTCATAAGTATTTGCTCATTCCTTTATTGTGATTATGACAATATAAATGTACAGTCCTTAGAATTTGTTCAGCAGCACTAAAGTACCTTAATTAGATAAAAAATGTCCAAAATAACTACAGTGATACCTTGAGATATGAGATCAACATACAAATTTTTAAGATACAAGCTGTGACTCGGTCTGTATTTTTGTTCAAGATCTGAGCAAAATTTCAAGATATGAGTCGTGATTCCAGAAGCTGCAGCTACTTGATGCATGGGTCCAGCATCGGCAGCACAACACCAGCATCTCGTTCTTTCTCATGTGTTACCCACAGAATCAAGTCGAATCTCATGCACTGTACTCGTTCTTGCATCATTTTTGCATTTTCTACTAATTTTCTTGTGTGCTATCATGCGGCCGAAGAAAGTGAGTGTAAAGGACAGTGGTGAGAAGAAGTAGAGAATGATATCGATAGAAGTAAAGCAAGAAATAATAAAAAAAACATGAGCGCGGGGTACGAGTGATTGAACTGGCAAGGCTGTATGACCATAATACATCTACAATTTGTACCATCCTGAAACAAAAGGATCCCATCAAAAGCGCAAACCTAGTGAAAGGAACTACAGTTCTGTCCCAATTAAGGACAAATATCCATGAAGAAATGGAGAAGCTTCTGCTAGTGTGGGTGAAAGAGAAAGAGCTGGCAGGAGATACAGTGACAGAGACTGTAATTAATATGTAAAAAGGCACATATTATTTACAGCAACTTGAAGAAAGAACCATCAACCTCAAAAGAGGCAGCAGAAGACACATTTAAAGCAAGTCACAGCTGGTTTGAAAATTTCAAGAAGAGATCTGGCATCCACTCGGTGGTGAGGCATGGTGAAGCTGTGAGTGCTGACATTAAGGCAGCACTCACAGTTAAAACGTGAGGAGTACATCACACGTTTTAACATGCTTATTGCAAAGGAAGACTATATCCCCCAACAAGTGTTCAACTGTGACGAAACAGGATTGTTTTGGGAAAAAATGTCCCAGAGGACTTTCATCACTACAGAGGAGAAGAAGCTGCCAGGCCATAAACCCATGAAGGACCATCTGACCCTTGAGTTGTGTGCAAATGCTAGCAATGACTGTAAAGTAAAGCCACTGCTAGTGTGTCATTCCGAAAATCCACAAGGCTTTAAGACTCACAAGATTCTTAAAGAAAAACTGCAGTTTATATGGCGTGCCAATGCTAGGACATGGGTTACGTGGCAGATTTATTGAATGGATAAATCTCGTCTTTGGTCCTGCAGTAAAGAAATATCTTCAGGAAAATAAACTCCTGATGAAAGCATTACTAATCCTTGAAAATGCTCCAGCCCACCAACCTAGTCTTGAAGATGACGTTCTCCATGAGTTCAAATTTGTGAAAGTCCTCTCCCTTCCACCCAACACAACTTCAATCTTGCAACCAATGGATCAGCAGATCATTTCCAACTTTAAAAAGCTTTACACAAAGCACTTGTTTCGCCGCTGCTTTGAAGTGACTGAGAATACAAACCCTTTGAAAGTTTTGGAAAGATCACTACATAGTAATATGTTTACGCATTATTGACTTGGCATGGCAAGAGGTTACAAGAAGAACCTTGAACTCGGCATGGAAAAAGTTATGGCCTGATGTTGTTGCAGACAGGGACTTCGAAGGATTCAAACCAGAGACTGAGACCGAGACCAAGGTAGAAGCGTTGGAGGAGATTGTGTGTCCCCTGGAAAGTTGATGGCTCTGGAGGTAGATGAGGGTGACGTAAATGAGCTTGTCGAGGAACATGAGGAGGAACTCTCAACTGAGGAGTTGAAGGAGCTATAGATGATACAACATACGGAGCTTCCGCAAGAGATTAGTAGTGAGGAGGAGGTAGAGTTGGAGGAAGTGATTTCTGCAAGTAAAATTTAAAACATGCTGGCAATGTGGGAGAAACTTTCAAGTTTCATTGAAAAGAAACACCGAGAAAAAGTTTCAAATGGTGGTGCTTCAGCACTTTATAATGACACTCGTTTGTCACATTTCCGTAACATTTTAAAAGGCAGGCAAAAGCAAACCTCTTTGGATAGATTTTTATTCAAAAGTCCTGCAAGTGAAAATGCTGAAAGTGCAGACCAAAAGGCAAAAACAGGTGATGATTAAATGAAAAATATGTAATGTTAAGCTTAGGTTAAGTTTAAAGTTAAGAAAGTGCATTTTCTTACAATTAAGTTTTTGTGGTTTCATTTTAAGTAAAGAAAGTGCAGTTTTAGTTTTGTTTAAAGTAACGAAAATGCATTTTTAGTTTACATTTAGTGTTAAGAAAGTGCAGTTTTAGTTTATGTATCTACAGTGCCTGCATCCCTTCCTTCCTCCCTCCTCCTCTGCCATTCACCTCCGTTAGCCGCGCTCATATGTCTCCAAGATAAGAATACAGTACTAAACAACACTTTTTTCTTTTATTTCATATATATTGTTATGCATTGGTAAAGTACATGTGTTTCTTAATTAAAAACATGTTTTTTTTCATAATTTAGGATGGTTTAGGGATGTTTCACAGGGCTGGAATGGTTTAAATCTATTTCAGTTATTTTAAATTGGAGAAATTTGTTTGATATACGAGTTGACTAACTTACGAGCTCAGTTTCAGAATGAATTAAACTTGTATCTCAAAGCACCACTGTATAGAAAAATCACCTGAGGTTAAAACAGCCTCACAGTAGATTATACTTGGACTTGGCCTATTGCTCAGTTGGGAAAATATACTGATAACAAAAATAGGCCACAAGAGACAAAATAGTTTATGTCTGTGGATTATCACAAAAAGTCAGCTATCCTACAAATTATGACCAAAAGTAAGACTAGGGGACAATACAGATGTCAGGGGCAAAATCTATCACAACCATCAGAAATCAGCTCAAAGCAAATCCAGAAGACTATGAATTATTACTATCCATCTTCATGTCCAAATACAATACATTGAACCAAATTTTCCCATATTTGGCTGTGAACAATGTTGGAAACAGAGTAGAACATTTCACAAATATTCAAATAAAATGACAGAAGAACATTCACGAGGAGTTAAATTTTATACAACCAATACCGTTAATTTTTTTTAATTTAAAAAATTTTAAAATGTATTTAATTATTTTTACATAGATTCTATGGCAATTCTGTTATTTACGCTGTTAGAAACATCCAATGGTGTGGATCTAATTCAGATTATTTACATTTGGTTTGTAATGCATGATATGATGTTTCTGTAGTAGATTTGCCTTTCTAATTAGGTTCTGCTCTGTTATTAAAATCAGTTTACATGTCCTTAATATTTGTGGCTATATGGAAAAGCAGTGTCCCAGAAGCCTGTTAGGCAGAAGGACAGCTAGCTCACAATTACAAATTCACCAGAGAGACTCCAGAAAAGAAAAAAAGTGACTGAACAATCTAAAACCTTAATTACTTTATAAGCACTTAAAGTTTATATAAGATTGGCAAAAGTCACTCTTTCTTTTCTCTAATTTTTGCTGATACTGTATTTGGCCTTAAAAACTGAGAAGCTCCTTAAACTACCTACAGCAAAATTAGAAATTATCATTTCACTAAATAAGCATGCACTTATATTTAATTGATTAGACATAGTTTTTAAGAGATAATTCCCTTAGAATCTATTCATACAATCAGAATATTTAGGACTGTTTATTTCAAACAAGCAAATAGAAAATAACAATTCAAGGAAACATGCAATGTTACAAGTATTATGCAGTGGACACCTGTTATTTTGCCTACTAGTATGTTTTTACCTTTCTTCTAGATATGGCATTCAGAGTTTCCTATGGGAAGACATACCTTCACTATTCTTGAACAATGTGAGGTTGGTACATCAAAAGTAGGGCTGGCCAAGGTATAGAGCTGGGTGGATACTGAGGTCGCCTAGAGTCTGATGGTGGAGGTGATTTGGAGAAGTGGCTATAAACTGGGTATTGAGACTTCAGTGAATAATGAGTAAGCAAATGGCTGATAAACAATGGCAACGAGGAAAAGAAGGGGGTAGTACAACCAGGCATGAAGTTGCAAAGGAGCAAGGACTTGTGTAGGGTGCACATATGTAAACAACAGAGGAGTAAGAATGATTATAACTCCATTTCCTGAGTTCTAAAAGCTCAAAGGTCAAGAGAGTAACCAGACATCCCTACAGTGAGTTTCAGGGAATGTGGAGTGCCCTCGGAGGACAGCAAGTAGAAAAGGAAAATGTGAGGTGGTTGAAGAAGTGGGGCTAGTGGCTGACCACAGAGCAGGAATTCCAGAGGACACGGGAGAAGAGTTTGAGAGGAAGCATGGAGAGGATGGGAGTCAGACTCGACAAGAGGATATAAACAAAAGGATGGGGATGGGAGATTGGCAGCTAACAGGTTATAACCAGACCGCCAGGACTTCCAGTGATGAATTAAACAGAGACAAAGTGAGGTGTGAGAGGTGGGGTCTGTAGAAGTATGGCAGAAACCAGTGGATTGTCAGAGGGAGGGGGATGGAGACAGCCTGGTATAGCTATTCCGTTGAGTTTCAGGTTCAGATATGGTGGGTGCTCAAGGTTTTAAATCAGTGGTTCTTAACCTTTTTTGAGGTACCGAACCCACCAGTTTCATATGCGCATTCACCGAAACCTTCTTTAATGATAAAATACGATTTTTTTTTCCAAATTCAAGACATAGGTATATGTTTTTATACTGGTGCACAAAATGAGCCGTGCATTAACATCACCTTGCCCAAAGAACAAAACCAACAAAGTGCATGAACTCATAACAAATTACAGTATTACTTTATTCTGGCCTCCACGGCAGAGGCTTCTCTGAACTGCTGAGACCGACTCATCGAACCCCTAGGGTTCGATAGAACCCAGGTTAAGAACCACTGTTTTAGAGGCTCTTGGGTCTCAGGGAGTAAACTGGCAGTCACCAGTCCTACCATGTGACAGATCTTATACCCAATTGCAGGCAGTCACAGCCTGGCACTGTCAGGGGAGCCCTGATCCATAGTGTGATAAGGCAAGCAGATTACAGGACTTGGAAGCCAAAAGAAAACCCTATCCTTAATATTCCTATATGGCTGCCCCAGCCAGAATCTCCTGTCTCCAGACATTTTACTTACTGCACCCAGACAATATCCTGCAGAGATTACCAATGGCATCACACTCGAAGGAGGTAAGGAACCAATGCAGGCAGAACTGAAGGAAGAGCATTCCAGGCACAGGGAAGGGCAAGTGCAAAGGCCATAAAATGTTCATGGTGGGTTCACTAAGGAGACCCGTGTGACAGAAGCAGTGAGTGAGGAGGAGAGGAGAAATACCAGGGCAGAGAGAAACCATGGGTCTGATTATGGAGGTCTTTGGAGGCTCTCCTTATAAGAACACTACTGTGAACAAAAGAAATCATGGGGAGATTTGAGCAGAAAAGTGCCCAAACTTGATTTCTTTTTTAACAGGGAAACCTTGAGATTAGATTGCAAACGGGAAAAGGTAGAAGCAAAAAGAACAGTTAGGAGGCTTCTTTGAATAAAGTGGACGGGGGGGGGGGGGCGGTATATGGACACAGAGTGGATGGGCAATGGAGGTGGAGAGCAGCTGGATCCTGGGCATGTTTTAATGATAGATACCCATGCGTCTTCTTTAGTTCAAAAAGCTTTCCTACCTCAGCAGAAAGGGAGGAGTAGGAAAATATTTGTTCTTCATGTATTACTTTCAATGCCATCTCTTTGAAAAAGGCCTTACCACCCTGGCCGGGCAGCTCAGCTGGTTAGAGCACTGTCCTGATATGGCAAGAGTGCTGTTTGATCCCTGGTGAGGGTGCATACAAGAATCAACCAATGAATGCATGAATAAGTGGAACAACAAACTGATGTTTCTCTCTCCCCCTGCCCTCCTCTATCCCTAAAAAATTTGATAAATGAAATTAAAACGGGGGCGGGAGCTATGGATCTATATTCCATGGGTTTGAAACATATCCTAGGAGGAAAAGGCCTTACCCAAACATCCATTTTTAAAGTAGGCCTTCCTTAATATTCTCTTATAAAAGCCATTCTTTTCTTTTCATGCACATCTCAAAATCAATTTATATATATACTTAAAAAAAATTACTTAATGTGTGCCTTCCTCCATCAGATTATTGTCAAAAACTATGAAGAGACATAGGAAGGAAACTATCATTAAATTAGTTAATGAGCTAAATATTAATAATTACAATTGTTAAACCTGAGCTACATTTATAAGCTCCATGAGGGTAAGGACCATGCATTTTTAATCTTACTTCATCACTGTGGTCTTTCCAGTATTCTATTCTACTAAGCACATGCTAAAAAATGATAATTTTTTTATCAATATGTTTTGACTTGAAACCATTGCTTAATACTGCCACTTAACCACAACTATTTTAAAACATTTTTTCTTTATAAATAACAATTTTTTATTCATCCAATTTCCCACAATATTTTGAACAACTTTAGGCATACAAACACTGGAATCAGACAGATGGAATTATAGTACAGCCTCAACTTTGGCTTGCTATCAACCTCTAGAAAGTTACTTAAGGTCTCAGCCCCCCCCCCCCCCAATTTCATCAAATATAAAACAGGGCTAATAACACCTTCAATGTGATGTCATTGTAAAACTTATGTTAAAATGCTTATTTGAGCTATAAAAAGCTCTCTACTTTTGCCTGACCAGGTGGTGGCGCAATGGATAGACCGTGGGACTGGGATGCGGAGGACCCAGGTTCGAGACCCCAAGGTCGCCAGCTTGAGCACGGGCCCATCTGGCTTAAGCAAAAGCTTGCCAGCTTGGACCCAAGGTCGCTGGCTCCAGCAACGGGTTGCTCGGTCTGCTGAAGGCCCGTGGTCAAGGAACATGTGAGAAAGCAATCAATGAACAAGTAAGGTGTCGCAACGGCAACGAAAAACTAATGATTGATGCTTCTCACCTCTCTCCGTTCCTGTCCCTATCTATCCCTCTCTCTCTGTCCCTGTAAGGAAAAAAAAAAAAAAAAAAAGCTCTATACTTTTATTCTGATAATCATCATTACAATTATCGTCAAGATTTTTACTCTTTAAATATTAGACTTTAACACTACGGTGTTGGGTGAATTTCCCGCCAAAATATAAGATGGCGCGGGTAATTATTTAGGTTTCCTGCGCAAAATCAGAGTTAGTTTAAAATGCCTATATCTTTTGAAGTATGGGTTCGACTGAAATGAAATTTTCGGTTTCTTGTGTAAAAAATGAAAATTTATTCAATCACAGACATTTTTTTATCTATTCAGTACATAAATAATTCGATATATATAAACTAAATACGAAAAACCCAAAAAATACTTATTACCTAAAAATATACACATATTTTTAAAGTTTAAAATAAAATTTTCATAATAAATCAAAACAAATAGAAATTAATAGTTTTTTAGCGTATGATATTTTTCAAAACACGCCCTTAACCCTGAAAACTTCTTCATCTCTTGAGGGGTTATATCTTTCCACTTTAGGCTTTTTTTTGAAAGTTTGAAATTATTTCTATTTTGATTATAATACCTGTTTGACTCCTCTACAAGAAATTCAAAAAAATCATCTCCGATAAATAATTTCACGGCATCTTCTATATTATTTATAACAGCATCTGTGTTTAATCCTTGATGCCCTAAAAAATCTTCTAAGATGGGTGGATTATCAACATGCGACCATTCTTCTCTCCCGCCTTCTATATCTGACTCTGAGTCAGAGCTGGAGCTCGAAATTCTTTGTCGCCTCAATGTCCTGGGACGCACCATTACTTCATCATCACTAGAATCTTCATCACTTGTACTCGCATTTTCAAGATCGCTATCACAAGAATAATTGGACAAATTGTCTGCCCAAAACTCATCATCACTATAGTCTGAATGCTGCGACATTTTAGGTTAAAGCAAATAAAAATAATAATAACTGAAAATAGCGGTATTCTGATAGATATCTGATATAAAAAAATAATTATTATGCGAACACTTTGCGGAACGATTTTATTTTATTTGGTTAAAAAATTCTATATGAATGTCTTTATCACAATATATCTAAATATTTAAACACGTAATAATATTCACAAAACTCAAAACTAAAGACGTCCGGACACAAGAAGTATTTCTCAATAACTATTCTCTTTGCATGGTGAGATATCCAGGGATATCGGTTATAAAATGAGAAAACAATACATTGGTACCCTAACGGTATTGTACTCGACCAGCGCCATAAAGTGTTCTCTACTTACAAGGGATTTTTATGATACCTATTACCCCAATGGGTATGAAACGGTTCGCATACGCAGGTAGGTATCTTTGTGAACGGCAAACAAACAAATATTTGGTAATACGCAGTTACAATCGGGCCGAGTTTACACGTTTCCCGCACTCCACCGCAAATCTATATGAACCGAGTTAAGACGGCTCCCGCGGAGTACGCGCAATTCACGCGAGCCGACTTAACTCGTTTCCCGCAATCCAAGTGTTAAAATAGGGAAATAATATGAACTATGAAGCAAGATATTGTGAAATGTCACTTAGTATATGAAATGTTGGTGGTAAACACTCACTGGTTCAGATCATGCATGTTTTGGGCTGCTGGATTGGAGTGGTGTTTAGAGATGATAGTTTTAGAAAATAGACTGGGAGATCCACTGCATCAAAGTTTCTTAAACTGCTGCTTTACAAAAACAGAATCACATAGACTTGCGCATAGTTTATGTGACATAAACAAGGTCACATAGTGAAGGCAGAGCCAGGACTGAAGTTTAGATCTGCCAATTTCAGGGAAAGCTTTCTCAGGTGATCTTTATACTTAATTCAAGAATCATTCTACGTCTTAATAAATAAAGCCTACGTTGGACTGAAGCAGCTACAATAATTTCAATGTCTTTTAAAGTTCTTTTGTCACATATATCTAAAGTCCTTAGAGGGTAAATGTAAATCTAGGTAATATTGACTATTATTTCTACCTAAGACAGAAGAACAGTCAGTGAATTCCTTGAAAAATGAATAAAGATTGTCAAGGCAATATATACATCAAAACCAGGGATATTTTTTTAATTCAATAAAGCAGAGAAATTACTAAACTTTTTTACAAAACAAAAATACATCTAAAAGTAGAATCAAGTATTTCTTCTAAATCTTTGGTAATTCCTATAGTAACCTGGATAAATCAAACAAATGGGAAATAAAGCAACCAATTAATAATGGCTAAATGTAAAAGGGTCACTGTATTAGTTACTGTAACAAATTAGCTGCTGTAACAAATCACCATAAACTTGATGGCTTAAAACAACAAAACCACTACCTCACAGTTCTACAGAGAAGAATTTCAAAATAAATTTCATTGGACCAATATCAAGGTGTCCATGGGACCACACTTCCTTTGGAATCTCCAGAAGAGAAACCATTCCTTGCCTTTTACAGCTTCTGGTTGATGCCAGCATTCTTTGGTTTGTAGCTTCATCACTCCAATCTTTGCCTCCATCTCCATATTGCCTTCTCTCAGTGCATGTTGAATCTTACTCTGCCTTTCTCCTATAAGGATCCTTGTGTTGGCATTTATCCTTCACTTGGATAATACAGGATAATTTATACATCTCAACATTCTTAATCACATTTGTAAAGACCCTTTATCCAAAGGTAACATTTACAGGTTACAGGAATAAGGACCTGATGATGTCTTGGTGGCAGGTGGGGCAGCTGGGGCAGCCACTGTAATTATTCCTATCATAGTCCATCCTTTGGCCTCCAAAGATTCACATCTGTCCCATGTGCACTCCATCCTAACATCCCTTAAAGTCTCAACCCATTATAACATCAACTAGAAGAACTAAATTTTCTTTAAATTTCATCAGCTGAGAAGTCCCAAGTCTCATCATCTAAATATCTAAATCAGGTAGGGGTGAGACTCAGATGTGGTCCATCCTGGGGCAAAATTACTCTCCATTTGTTGATTTGTGAAACTAGAAGTCAAGTTACTGTAGCCGCTTCCAAGAAAAGATGGTAAGGCAGGCATAGATAGCACTTAAGACATTCCCATCCTAAAAGGGAGAAAATGGAAGGCAAAGATGTCACCCAGCCTGAGCATTTTCAAAATTCAGTAGGGCAAGGTTTCAAGGCCTGAGAATAATACTCTGGCTTGACTCTTTACTCTGAGTCATTTTTACTTGTTCTCAAAGGGTAGCACATATTTGCATCTGAATAGTTTTATAAGCTTGTTTTCTCCCTAGAATTTTGGAATTTCAATTGACTTCTTATATTTCATTCTGTCTCTGTCCCTTTCAGTGGAGCTGGCAATGTTTATGCTGATACACTATTTTCAAAAGCCCTGTGGGTCTCCTGTGAACTCATGCCACTAAACAAGAGAGTCCTTCACAGATCTTCCCTGGATAATCCCATCTTCATTCCTATTTGTACTGAGATGGATGGGGGGATCCATGAGTCACATACTTAATCTCTCCAGCACTAAAGATTGTCCAGTTACATGTCTGAGTCTCTCTCCTCCAGAGCACACTTTCCTAAGAATGAAATTCCTAATTTTAATGTCTATGGCAATCTGGGTAGGCTGAGAACTTTCCATATTATCTGGTTGTAGTTCATTTTGGCTTGAAGAGTTCTATCCTAAATTTATGTGTTTCCTTTCACATTTTATTAAGCAGCAAGAAGAAACCATGCTACTCTTTCAGCACTTTGCTTGGAAATCTCTTCAGCTAAATACCCAAGTTCATTGCTTACATGCTTCCCACACAACTGTGGGAGATAATCCGACTGCGTTTTCTCCAACTACATAACAAGGATCACTTTTCCTATCATCTCCTTTTGAGCTCTCATTGAAAGAAGCTTTAACGTCCCTATTTCTAATAACTGTTTGTTTAAGGCAATCTCAGTATTTTCTATCAGATGCCTCAAAATTCTTCTACCCATTATCCAATTCCAAAGACACTTGCACCGTTTTAGTTATTTGTTATATCAGCATCCTACTTCCTGGTATCAAAATGTGTATTAGTGTCCTATGCCTGCTATGATAAATTACAACAAACCTGATGGATTAGAACAAGAGAAATGTATGATACCATAATTTTGGAGGGCAGAAATTTTATATTAGTTTCACTTGGCTGAAATTTAAATTGTAATATGAGATATATTCATTCTAGAGGCTGAAGGGAAGAATTTGTTTCTTTGCCTCTTACTGTCTCTGGTGGTTGCTGGTATACCTTGGCTTGTGGCCATATCACTGCAATTTCTGTCTCTACTTTCACATTGCCATCTCTTCTATATATGAGTCAAATCCTCCTCTGCCTCTCTCTTATATGGACATTTGTGAAGGCATTTAGAACTGACATGAATAATCCAGGATAATCTCCCTCTGATGCCAGTTAGTAGGACCTCAGATCCTTGAAGAGGAGAGTATTATTTTGCCCACCACAATGACAGTATAGAAGTAGAGCATATTAATTTACTACAACTCTTATTTTTTTTTTATAAAAAAGTGTTAAAAGAAGATTTGGTTTTTTCAAAATGACAATTTGTTACGTAATATTGCAACAAAAAGCTGCAAGATTATTTTTCTAGAGCTATTATTGTGAATGTAAAGTTGCTTGTTCTGGTTTCTCCATTTACAGATGGGGGTAATCAGTTTTGTAAACATAACTTAAAAATAAGATTGATAGTACAGTAAGCACTGGTAAATTAGCAAATATTGTATAAACAGTTATAAAGATTTTAAAATAAAAATTCTGCGGAAAGTTAAAAAGATTTTAGAAACACGTATGTCTTAATTTTAGAAAACCATTCTTTAGGAAAACATATTTTCCCCCTTAGGAGCTAGCGAGAATTAGTGGCCAGCATCTCTATTTTAAAACCTACTTATATTCAGTAGACACTTTCACCTCTGGAATAAGCGCCAAAGGTGATCAAACAGCAGATGGGAGAACACTGGCGGGGATGGTGTTAGTGGGGCGGGGGCAGTTGAAGCACTGCTAGTTTGATCAGTTACCCTGGGGAACTGCCTCCCCATGATTTGCTGCTACAGGAAGGAAAGAAACACTTTTAGAGAAGCACTGGTCATGCTAAACAAATCAACGCCTTTTCTCTAACCTGGAAATAGTTTGGGGTTCTCTGTCTAAGCCACTTTTTATACCTACCGCCCACTTTTATATCTCTGTTAGTAGTAAAATTTTCTAACCGCCCACCAGTTCCACAGTAACGGTGATTAATAAAGTAGGGAAGTAACTTTACTTTATAAAACTTATAAAGCAGAGCTACAGCAAGTTAAAGCATATAATAATAATTACTTACCAAGTACTTTATGTCAGATTTTCACTAAGTTTTGCAGAATAAATCTTTATAAAACAACTTACTATAGTTAAATCTATCTTTTTATTTATACTTTGCAAACATAGAAATTACATTAGTTAATTGAATTATTAGTGGGATCCCTGAGGCTGATGCTGGGAAACTAAATATTGAATATCCGGTTCAATATTTGTGAGGACCAAACGAAGGTCTCCCCTTTCAGAAATATTCAGGCGGTTTCTTTCTTTCGTCATAATATGATTAACAGCACTAAATCCTGATTCCATAAGATATGAGCTAGGGAAAGTATCAATGAACTGAATACAATTTTCCACATATTTGGATATAAGACCGACATTTTTTTATTTTGCCATAGGTTTTCATATCCACCACTGTCAAATCTATGTTTACTTTCTTCATATCTAGTTTCGAACAGTTCTTGGCAAGTTGTATCAGCCTCTTCAATATGTGTGGTAAAAGGGTTTTTCATCCAGTCATATACCTTCAATTTCAAAATATCTTCAAATCGTTTTTCCATGTCCAATTTAAGTTCGCTGAGGTGGCTACTGAATCTGTCAATATCCTCTGGAGTTACATTATCTTTTATAGATGATAATTGAGAAAACTGATGAAATTCTCTCTTCAATAGATTATGACGAAGTAAGTTCAAGTTTGTCAATTAATAATAGCACAATACTTTGGCAACCTATAAGAGTTTTATTAGTTCCTTGAAACTGCAAATTGACATTCTTAAATCTCTTGAAAATATCTGCCAAGTAAAAGGCATCATTCTTTACTATTTTTAACTGTTGACACAGATTGGTCTCATTATTACTTTCAAAAAATTGTATGACACTATCATATAATACTACAAATCTAGTCAAAGATGTACCCTTTGACAGCCATTGAACTTCTGTGTGCAAAAGTAACTTAATAAAATCTTCATTATTGTCATGGCAAAGCTGCCGAAACATTCTATCACTCTTTGCATTGGATTTGATCTTGTTTACGGCTCAAATTATTATAGTTAATTATGAATGAAGACTTGTACTTTGATGTTTTCCTACAAGATGTTGTCTGTGCACCACACAATTAATACATAAAATATTTAGCACTTCCTGCTTCAAATAAGCAACAAACCCACGATAGCGAACTACCATTGATGGTGCTCCATCAGTAGCGCATGCAACAATATTATTCAAAGGAATATTATTTTTTGTTAAGTATGTTCTCACAGTATTAAATATAGATAATCCTTTTGAATCTATGATGAGGTTTATTGTGAATAGCATTTCTTCTCGTAATATATTGTATTCATCAAAATAGCATACATATGCCATCAATAAAGCATCATTATCTGCAATGGTAGATTTGTCCAATTGCATGGAAAATGAAGAGTTTTAGAGAATAAGTGTTTTCAACATTAAGTGCCATTTCATCAATGCATGCTTTACTGTGCTATTGCTTAGGGGCAACGTTTTCAAAATTTGAGGTATATCCTGATGCATTACTGTTGAGATAAATTCTCTTATAGAGGATATTATTACAGTTTCTCCGATATTATAGCTTTTATCACTTTTTGCAATTATTTGTGAAATGTGGTAAGTGGCAATTAACCCATCTTCATTCATTGTACCTTGTTTCTTAAATGATGCAATAGTTGAAAGATTTTGAAATTTTTTATATATTTCCTGAAAATATTCAATGGGCGTGTCCTTGTCATTTGGATGCTTTGTAGAAAGATGTTCTCGCAATTGACTTGGCTTCATTGTCTCATTGGATGTTTTATGGCACAATAAACATATTGGATGTTGTTTATTTGCAACAGATTCTATGAAATCCATCTTCAGATACTCTGGCAAATAGCTGCGTGCGTTTTTTTTTTTTTTTTGAGACATGGGCTCACGATATTTCACAATATTTTGTTTGAAGCTGTAAGCATGTGCTTGCTCTCAGAAATCTAACTACGTACTGACTTTAGTTTCGATTACTTAATGATTTAGCTTCACTTACGTAACCCGAACAAAACTTATGCGCTTGAAGTCTGTTGAGTGGTCATGATGTTACAAGTATCGTGGTTGAGTGAGAGTTTGTTGAGACGAGACTAAGTTAGTGAGTATCCGTGAATGTGCGTTCTTTAAAATTTTATGTAGCTGCCTGACCTGTGGTGGCGCAGTGGATAAAGCGTCGACCTGGGAACACTGAGGTCACCAGTTCAAAACCCTGCATTGGTCTGGTCAAGGCACATATGGGAGTTGATGCTTCTAGCTCCTCCCCCTTTCTCTCTCTCTCTCTCTGTGTCTCCTCTCTAAAATGAATAAATAAAAAAATTTTTAAAAAAAATAAAAAAATAAAATAAAATTTTATGTAGCGGGTGTTGGCCAATGGCATCACTTCTTTACGACTGGGGCAATGTAGCGAGACATCGGCTAGTTTTGGCAGTTCAAGGGGGGTTCCTAGAATGTCACCCTATTACCCTAAAACCCAGGAATCAAGATGAAAATATGAGTTAATTGGTGTCTCCACTGTCTGGCAGTTTCTGTCATAGAAAGAAGCTTCGAACCATGGAGTTCTTTGCCTACGAGGTAATAAAACAACAAAATGCTAGTTTTTGGGCGACAATAGCAGTCATAAACTGCCTGCCGGATCGGGCGGCGGGTGTGGACCCGGGGTCAAGTACCTGCCCAATTGCAGATGCGGGCCAGGTGGTTGTGAAAGAGGTCAGATGCATCCCAATACAAATGCCCTGTAACAGAGTCTGACCACTGTCCTGATCTTGACTAGTCAACAGTTAGTTGATTAGTATGTAATCACGGTGCCGTTTGGTTGCTCTGCTTACCGCCCACAGTGAAAGCTGGTATGCCCACTAGTGGGCGGTAGGGACCAGGTTGACTACCACTAGAGGTTGTAAGGGCTGAATAAAAACTGTGTCCTTGTTAATAGTTTTAATTGCTTTGGTAAAGTTAACCCAAAGACCACAGGCCTGGTGGGAATTTAACACTAAGAAAAGAAATTGCTCTTTTCCATTTAATCCTAGCAGGCAAACCAGAGTTTATGCATTAGAGAATGGTCATTAAGACTTAAAAGTTAAAATATAATGACAACTTAGTAAATGTATTTGTAAAATGTTACTCTAAAAAACAATGATTCATGCAGGTCACTTTGAATATATAGCTGTATTTTTTAATATAAATAAGCAACAAAGCAACCTACTCTGATTTTTGTTATTCACAACTTGAAAAGGCTATGTTACCTGGACTGTGAATTCCCCAGTAGGGTGCCACATTTGTTTTCTAGAAGTTTAAAGGCTTTTCCTTAAAGTACTTATTTTGTAAACATAAACTAACAAAGTAGCAAGAAATGTTGAATATTTAAAACATAAGTGCCCAATGCTGCACAAACTTTAAAATCTACAGCTAGACAACCTTAGTGCAAAGAGCAGTTTTGAACACTTTTTTTCCTGGAATACAGAGTGCCAGGGATTCTCCATGGGGTGAGCAGCAGACAGAGTCCAAGAGTCTGTCAAACTGAAAAATTCCAAGCTGCCACCCCTGTGGACAGCACAGCCAAACAGGAGGACTGGAAATCAGCCCATCAGGGAGTCACAGCCATAGTGGCGAAGTACTTGTGTCATACAACCACCTTTTGTAAAATCTTTTACAGAACATTTCCTGGGGTGATGAAAATGTTCTGTATCTGGAGCACAGTTACATGGCTGTATTCATTTATCAAAACTCACAGAAGTACTTACTCAAAGGGTACATTTTATTGTATTTAAATTATACACAAGTAAAGTTGCCTTAACACACATCTCCATATTTTCTTTTAAAGTTGTGACATTTTAACCTACAGGTACCTTTTTAGAATTCTGGTAATACTGCTTACAGATTCACTCACTAACCCATCTTGACGCACATTATAACAGACTTCTTTATTTCAGGCAACATTTCTCCACATTAATTGACTGCCCAACTTAAACTTGTCCTTGGCAGTAGTAACATCTTTTTTTCCCTGCAGGGCCCACAGAGGGGGCTTCAGGAGAGTGAAGGTTTGATCCTCCATGTGTGCCAAACCATTTGGTGTTCTAAGATGTTGGGACAATACTAAGCCATTAGACACATTGCTCTAAGGGGAAAATGCTCTTTACATTAGATTAAATCATTTTAGAACCCTTTAAAAAACTACAATCATATATATTAGGCATAATTTTAAATATTTTTCATAACTTAGATGTTTTGTTTCTATTTCATATAATTTTTAAAGCAATAATTGAAAGATGTTAAGTTTTATCAGAGTAAGCTACTACAGCAGTGGTTCTTAACCCTTTTTGAGGTGCCGAACCCACCAGTTTCATATGTGCATTCACTGAACCCTTCTTTAGTGATAAATAAAATATGGTATTTTTTTCCAAATTCAAGACATAGGTATATGTTTTTTTACTGGTGCACAAAATGAGCCGTGCATAAACATCACTTTGCTCAAAGAACAAAACCAACACAG
Organism: Rhynchonycteris naso; assembly: GCA_037038555.1. Lineage (NCBI taxonomy): Eukaryota > Metazoa > Chordata > Mammalia > Chiroptera > Emballonuridae > Rhynchonycteris > Rhynchonycteris naso. Next base: position 76,916,975 of record CM072997.1, read on the forward strand.
TGCATAAACTCACAACAAATTACACTATTACTTTATTCTGGCTTCCACGGCTGAGGCTTCTCTGAACCCGAGACCGACTCATCGAATCCCTAGGGTTCGATAGAACCCAGGTTAAGAACCACACTGTACTACAGCTTTAATAAACTCATTGTAATTAAATCAAAAACTTTTAAATTTAAAATATTAATAAATGCAAAATACAGGCATCGGAATATTAATGACCTTTTTCAAATTGGTCAACAAAAAGATTAATTACTGGGCTATGCAGTTAAATCAATCTCTACCTTCTCCCTCTGTGTATTAATATATTACAAATGAGAAAAAAGTTGTCTGTTTTCATTTCAGATTTGTCTATTTAAAATGAATTTTATGAGGCCTGACCTGTGGTGGCGCAGTGAATAAAAGCGTCGACCTGAACACTGAGGTCGCCGGTTCAAACCCTGGGCTTGCCTGGTCAAGGCACAAATGGGAGTTGATGCTTTCTGCTCCAACCCCCACCCACCTTCTCTCTGTTTTTCTCTCTCTCTCTCCCTCCTCTCTAAAATGAATAAATAAGGCCCTGGCTGGTTGGCTCAGTTAAAAATTTTAAAAAATAAAATGAATTTTATGAGGATAAAATGTTTACTACTCATAAAAAGCTAAAAGGTCTTTGAGCTAGTGATTCTGTCAACACTGTACAAGCAGGGACACTCATGGACAGGAGACAACTGGCCCTCACTCTGCTGGGACCAGGGAGCTAACAAACAATGCCTGTAGAACCTCACACGGGGACCAGACCACTGAAAGCACTGCCGTTTGCAGAACAAATTCATCAAAGAATTGGATCAAGTCGGTAATGACCATATATATATCCTATAAGACAGGAAGTCTTGCAGCAATATACGAATTGCCAAATCAGCCCTAACAAATCCTACACAGGTCTGTATGGACACCTTAGAAGTGTGCGGGCTCCTTCCAGAAGTCCCATCTGGAACCAAAAGTCAGTCATACTGTTCAAAAGTTTAAAACGGGTATTTGCACAGAGGCTAACAGCTAGAAAAATGACTCAGCTAGATATAATCAGAGGTATCTGTATGTTGTCAAGATACAAAAATATACCAGTCTAAAGGGTTGACATATTATGGTATATAGCATAGTCTGAAAGGCAACTAAAATTTTTGCTTTGTCTTGGAAATCATGTTACAGAGAGACTAGTTAAAAAATTATATGCATAGAATGGGCAAAAGGGAAGGAAGGTATACTTAAATTCTAGCTTATTAAAATTCATCTTTGGGAAGCTGAGGGGGGAGAAGAAAGTAGAAGACATGATAATGATTTGTTCTCTTTGCTCTTGTTTTAGGTTGTCTGTGCCAGGTTTCTCCAGTATAAAGTTACTTTCTTCCCTTTTATAATTAATATCTTGTGAGAAGATACTTTGAGACTATGTAAATATCTTATTTCTCATCATACTTACCAACTTATTTTAATAGCCATTGGTAATTAGTGCCTGAAACAATTATTTATATGGTGATAGCCAAATGTGGGTTCTCCTCCAACTTAATTCTGTCATTCTGGGTATCATAATTTCTACAAGCTGACAAACTAGATGATTCTTAGGAAGGCAGTCTATCAATCACACCGCAAGGATTCCTGATCTGATTTTTACTATCTGAGAGCAGGTTTCCAGAGAAAGGCAGGACCAATCCCATTAAAAAGAAGTCCTATCTGCCAAATACCACGTCTGACGTGTAAAAATTAAGCACCAACTAACTGCCAACATTCCACAGGAAAATTGTAAATAAATGGAATGGGGTGGATGTTAATTTTCTTCTCTCTTCACGTAAATATCTATGTCCAGTTATAAGGGGTATTATAAAAACAAAATGATGCATTGCCTGGACTACCACACCTGTCGATTCTAAAAAGCCCCATGATTAAATGCATAAACTCTTTATAATACAGCAAATATGAGCCAATGAGTTATTAGGATTCACACACACACACACAAAAAGATGAACTACGGATGACTTTCAGAGGGTTGAGTAAACCTGTAGGCTCAGCAGCCCCCATAGGGCTGAACTGCAACAGGTGGGGCAAGAGTCTAAATCCAGATTGGGGGGTGGGATGGGCGTTAACTACAACACTCACCCCTTAAAGGGAGGTGGATGTAGGCCACTGAGAAATTTCCCCCAAACTCTAAAAAACAGGGCAATAAAAATCTAAAGGATTAAAAGCAGAATACACTGAGTGAAGATTATTTTTTAGACAGGAAATAAAACATGATCCTCCCTTGTAAAAGTATGCTTTGAGTATTACTGGAAACTTAACATTTATGGAGTTGTATAAGCTAAAGCAATTCCTTCAGCATTAACAATGAGAAGCCAAAAACAAATAGTAAGTTTTCCCACAGGGCTAAACTTGTACTTATCCATCAATTCTGTTTCTTCATAAGTAAATATAAATATAACTGTTTCAATCTTAAAATATTCCTGGAAGCATAAGATTTTATTTTCGTAACCTGGTCCTCAAATAGATGAGTAAGGCTTGATTTTATTAAAACTATCAATAGTGGCTTCCTTAGATTATTTCAATAAAATCATTTCCTATATAAGGTAATCGTCTCAACCTGTCTGCCATCCAAAAGACTTTATCTGTAACTCCAGTTGAGGTGCATTACATTGCACACATTCCTCTCCAATAATAAAAAAAAAGCTAAGATGAAAAAAAAAGTCTAAAACAAAAATTTTATATCCAACTGCTTCACTTAGCCTCACAGCTAGACTTTAACTCCAGCCCTTGAGTCTCACTGGCTGAACTTCCCGAAGCTTCCTTCTACTCCAACCTACTGTGTTGTCTTCTTTCTATTGTTCACTTAGACATTTGCTCAAAACTATTTTTTGGGTGCCTAGTACCAAGCTGCATGCCGGAAGTAAAATATAAACGTCTACCAAAGAATCTGTGCTTTTCCAAAGCTCATAGTGGAGGTTAAGCTAAGTCATACTGTGATTTTAAAAACCATATTAACACTCTTTACTTAAAGTTAACTTGGGCCTGACCTGTGGTGGCGCAGTGGATAAAGCGTCGACCTGGGAACACTGAGGTCACCAGTTCAAAACCCTGCACTGGCCTGGTCAAGGCACATATGGGAGTTGATGCTTCCAGCTCCTCCCCCCTTTCTCTCTCTCTCTCACTGTCTCCTCTCTAAAATGAATAAATAAAAAGAATTTTAAAAAAAGTTAACTTGGTTGAGATATAACTTACATGAAATAAAACACACATTTTCAAAGTATTGAGCTTGATGGGTTTTACTGAATGTACACAACAATGAGCCGCAGCTCCATCATTACCTTACCTCCTTTGCAGTGTTGCACTCCCTACTCTCCGGCAGCCGCCGATTCACTCTGTTGCTACAGATGAATTTTTAATGTTCTTAAATTTTACATAAATGGAATAATGCAGTATGTACTTATATGTCTGATTTATTTAATTCAGCAAGTTTCTGCGATTCATCCAAGCTATACCAGTGATTTTTTTCTTGAGCAGTATGAATATAACTTTTTTATTCATTCACCTCATGATAGATGATTAAGTTGTTTTTAATATGGGATATTGTAATTATGAACATTTGTAGGCAAGTTATTTTGTGGACGTATGTATTTTCTTCATTCTTGGGTTATACCCATAACTGCTGGGTCATACAATAAGCGTATGGTTAATTTTATAAGAAATTGTCAAGCTGTTTGCCAGTATGATGTATCTGTCTGATACCTGTCCAAGCCAGGAAAAAAAAAAGGTGTAAAAAGCACCTTCTTTGGCACAGGTCATATTAAAACAGGTGATGAACCAAATTTGGCTGTATTTTGCCATCTCCTGCTCTAGAGTTTCTTATATATACAATCAAGTCTTCTGTGAAAAGACAGTTTTAATTTTCCTTTCCAATTTTTGTGCCTTTTATTTTTTTTCCTTGCCTTACTGCACTGGTGAAATCTTAGAGGGAAAGTATTTAGTTGTATCATCATTATATTATATAATTAGTTTTAGGTTTTCCATAGACACCCTTTATCATATATAGTTTATTGAGACTTCACAAATGAAAAACGGGCATTGAATTTTATCAAATGCTTTCTTTATCTCTTGGAATAATAACATGGGTTTTCTCCTCTTAATGTAGTGTGGTAAAGTACATTGCTTAATTTTCAAATCTTAAGCCAACCTTGCATTATTCTTCGATAAACAACATGCAGTCACGAGGAATTAACATTTTACACGTTGTTGGTTAGACTTGGTAATATTCTGTAAAACATTTCTGCATTTATGAGATATTAATTTCTAGTTTTCTTGTAACACCTCTGTTGGTTTTTGTATAAGAGTAATGTTACATGTACTATTTCAAGTTAAAGAATAGTTCAGGTTCTTCTTTCCCTCTTTGAAATATGCAAAGAAATACAAATTTGCATTTCACAAGTAGTACTCTTGATAAAATTCTAAGAACATTCTCACTATGTATAACATATCACCCTCATTTAATACTTAACACTTAAACGTGAGTTCAAAGCTCAAGACATACTGGTAGACATTAAAGGCCGTTTTCTGAATGGCATGACATACTTGTCCCTAGCTCCTTTGTGTGTAGGGGAGTTGAAATGCTAAATCACTAAGGGCCTTTTCTAAAAATCGCATGTCCAGTGACAGAATTAAGAAGAGGATTTGACTTACTCTAGCCTTGTGCTTTGTGATTCCGACTCATGTCTTACATTTTACACTTGAACTTTTTATTTCAGTCATGTCTGTATATGCTCGGGACCTATTTTCTTCTGTCTCTTTCTCCTCAATGCTCACCATGTTGTTCCTCCTCAATGCCTGTCTCCCATCCACTGAGCTGTGTTGCCTGAGAGGCAGGGAAAACCAGATTTAGATTTCTAACTTGAAAATATTTGAGCCCTAAATTACTCTAATCTTTACCTCTTAGCGTACAATTCTACATAATACTTCTTATATAGAAATTTTATTTTTATTTTGCTGACTATAGGTATATCAAAAAACGCCTTGCAATAAGTTTTATAATTTAGAGTACTTCTAAGTACTTTTATTCTCAGAGTCTCACAATGCCTGTGTGCAACAGGCAGTTAATCAATTACTCTTATGCCCACCATCCAACAGACAGACTGAAGCCTGAAAATGCTACAAGGCTGGCCTAGAGCCACACAGGTAGGAAATGGTTTTCCTCAACAAAGTAGGCCCTCCAGGACCCCGGCAAGAGCACAAGCTCTGCACCAGGTAGAATGGGGGCCACGAACAGCTCCTTTATACCTCAGTTCCCTCATATTTAAAATGTGATCATCTCCATAAACCCTGGAATTCAGTGATGGGGAATTAAATGAGCCGCACAAACTGCCATAACTTTCACAGTGCCTGGCCCATAGTAAAAGTTCAGTATACACTAGTATTCTAACAACATTCTACCTTGCCTGTCTAGTAAGGATAATTAGATGGGTAGAACTTGTCCAGTCCCTCAGTGATGCTCTCCCTAGCTATGGCCTTTTAATGCATTCCTTTTTAAAACTGGCTACATGGATCCTTTGTACTATTTAATAATAGGTCATTCTCTATCATCTTGGAGTGAAGACTGTTCCACAGGATTAAAATTTCTGGATTATCAAAGCTTATCCTTCAAATGTCAATTTATTTTCCTAATTTCAAATACTCCTGTGGCATTATACTTTTTCCTGACTTGCTAAATAGAATATATATATATAACACACACTTTTCCTGGTAACTGAAAGCATCACTATGAACATTCACAGCCATATGAAGATATCATTAAGCCCTGGGCCTGCCTTCCAGTCGTCTGTCTCCCTCCTTGATGTAGAACATCAGCTGGTGCTATCACTGTTCCTCCTCTAATTCTGATCCCCATCATTTCTACTTCTTGCCCTGTGCGCTCTCTATTCACCCTGCCCATGCCCACACACTAGCCAAATTTACACATCTCTACAAAACGTATTCTACAAAAATGCAAAGTTAACAAAATTATGTATTTTAAACTAGAGAGAATAAGGTTGAATGTTCAAAGAACAAAATGTAAGATCTTTCTAGTTATTCAGAGGCATTTTCGCTGTAATATTTGGTAAACTTCTAAGGGCTGAAGGTGCTGGTAGCCTGACCTCCAAACAAATGCACATTTGTGCATGTTTGTGCAGGCACCTGTGTGTGCATACTGTGTGTGTGTGCGTGTGTGAGAGAGACAGAACGAGAATGTATTGGGTAACATTGATAGTCAAAGCACTTTAAGTATTTTATTTTTAAAAATGTTAAAAATGGAAATTTTAATTTAAAAAGTTTAATATGATTTAATCATTAAATATTTGAGTATTGTGTGTACCACCTGCCAGACACTATTCTAGGCACTGGCAATGAAAAGCCGAGTGAGACAGATCACTGTACTACTCTTGTGGATCGAAATGTCTGAATTATAAAACTTCTGTTTTCCTAAATGAAAAATGTTTCAATAAAGATTTCACTTTGAAATTTATTTTTAATTGTAAATTGTAAAGTAAAAGTTTTCAGATCGTGGCGGGGGGTTTGTGTTCAACATGCTCATAAATGCAACCTGAGATTCTGCGTCTTCTGGAGAGACCTGATGACATTATGCAGAATACACTGAAATTTAAGAACCTGGAGTAGAACAATTTTTTCACATGCAGGAACTAAGATGTAAAGAAATAGAAACAAAACCTTCAGGATCTCAGCAACATGAATTACTAATACTGGGCATATTCAGTCATTCCCTTTACTCTTTTTCAACATGGCAATAGCATGAAAGTTCAATATGAGGAGTTAAAACCAAATTGATTTCCATACTAATTTACCAGATGGTAACAGCATGAAAAGTTGAATGAAGATTTAAAAATATCCATGTTTGTAGAATTTTAAAAATTGACATATGAAGGCTCAAAGGGGAGATGAGCTTAAAGCATTTCAAAATAGGAATTTATTGATAATTCAAGGAAATAAAATTTTATCCAATCCTCCATAGTAATCCTTATTACAAATGTTAACGAGAGAAACAAAACTATCTTCAATAAAATATAAAACTCAGTATAATGATTGATGCTGGTCCTTTCTGGGCCACCAAGGAACATCAAAAAGCACAGCTTAGCTCAGCCTAACACCAACCAAAGGGTGCAGTGGGGCAGACAGAGAAGAAAGCACAGGCACAACAAGGCCTGGGCCAGGGCACTCACACTTGACCCAACTAGACTACGGCAGTCTGCTGGATGGGAGTAATTACTTTAGCCTGCTCTTAACATTTCTCAGTGGGAAGCTGTATTACCAGCTTCTGGTGCAGCTTGCTGCAGCCCAGTTGAGTAAATTTTATGTCTATGAGGAGAAATTCTAGACCTCTCACTTTCCTGGTTATTTATTTACTCCAACCTGTTGGCCCAGACCTAGTGAGAACTACCATAGCCTCAGACCCAGAGATGGTGACCACGTGGCAAAACTGCTATGGCCGGCTGGACCATTATGCTCTGGAATGTAGCATGTGAGTGAAATAGATTTCCTTTTTCATTTAAGCCAGTTGTTCTTAACCTGGGTTCTATCGAACCCTAGGGGTTCGATGAGTCAGTCTCAGGGGTCCGGAGAAGCCTCTGTCGCGGAGGTCAGAATAAAGTAATACCGTAATTTGTTGTGAGTTCATGCACTTTGTTGGTTTTGTTCTTTGAGCAAGGTGATGTTCATGCACGGCTCATTTTGTGCACCAGTAAAAAAACATATACCTATGTCTTGAATTTGGAAAAAAAAAATCGCATTTTATTTATCACTAAAGAAGGGTTCAGTGAATGCGCATATGAAACTGGTGGGTTCGGTACCTCAAAAAAGGTTAAGAACCACTGATTTAAGCCATGATATTTTGATGTTTCATCTTTATAGCAACTAATCCTGAAGTCCAGTTAACACATATTTATGACAGAACTGTTTTAGAACCTAGCTGCCTCAGCTCCTACTCTGAAGCTTTGCAAATATTTTCTGAACATCTTTCCTGGGTTGAAAGCATCTTCATCCTGACCTGTGGTGGTGCAACGGATAAAGCGTCGCCCTGGAATTTTGAAACTCTGGGTTTGTCTGCTCAAGCACATATGGGAGTTGATGCTTCCTGCTTCCCTCTACCTTCTCTCTCTCTCTCGTTCCCTCCATTTTCTAAAATGAATAAAATCTTAAAATAAAAGAAAGCATCTTCATCAGAATATGAGGGCCGATATTATTTCCCTGAAATTGTCTAATACAGAGCTGATTAAAAGGGAAAGGGTACCTGACCAGGTGGTGGCACAGTGGATAGCGTGTTGGCCTGGGATGGTGAGGACCCAGGTTTGAAACCCCGAGGTTGCTGGGTTGAGCACAGGCTTGCCATCTTGAGAGTAGGATCATAGACACAGCTCCATGGTTGCTGGCATGAAACTCAAGGTCACTGGTTTAGCTGTAGCCCCCCCACCCCCAACCACACCACCCTAGTCAAGGCACATATGAGAAAACAATCAGTGACCAACTAAAGTGACGCAATGAAGAGTTGGTGCTTCTCATCTCTCTCCCTTCCTGTCTCTCTCTCTCTCTCTCTCTCTCTCTCTCACACACACACACACACACACACACACACACACACACACACACGAGGAGAAGAAAAAAGGAAAAAGAAAAGAAGTAAGTTCAAGTTGTAGGCTTTAGAATCAGACAGCCCCTTACAATTCGATCCTTTGTCAATCCCTGGATTCTAACCAGATGTGTGAACTTGAGCAAGTTCAGTCTTCCAACAAATATCAATTGAGTGCTTATTAAGTAGCAGGCCCCATTCTGGGTATCTGTATGGATGACAGTATTTATATTTAGTAAGTAGCAGGCCCCATTCTGGGTATCTGTATGGATGACAGTATTTATATTCTGGTAGACTTAAGTTTCAGAAACTCTCTATGCCTCAGCTTCTTCATCTATATAATGTGGATAAAAATGACAGACTTATAGGACTGTTGTGAGAATTATATGAAGCAATAGGTACAAAGTGCTTAGTGTCATGCACACTGGATTCAATAATTATTAACAATAATAAAGAAATGTCAGTAATTTATACTTAGTTTACAGACACTCACTAAATGCTACAGTATCACAGCATTATTCCTCAGCACCTTGTAAGAAAAGTAAAAAATTGCTATGTCCAATAAGTTTGTTATTCATTTTATTTGTAATGTTTTATCTTTTCTTATCTCTCCATTTATTTTGATAGGAATTCTAGACATGTAAGAAAGGGCTTATTAAACAATCTTACAGAGCACTTGGGGCCTAATATGAAATATGTAAAAGTTTCAAGAAATAATTCACCTTTGTCTACTTATTTAAGTAAGTGAATGGATTCTTTCCCATATAATTTGGGAATCTTCTTTAAGATTCAAAACAGAACATTACCTTCATCGTGCACTGTGAAACACCATCGCCACCCAGCCACTGCTTATGTTCACAAAAGAATTGTTGGCTTCTCAGATCCAGCAGAAAACTCTACCAGAATAATCACGCTACATTATTTTGGACTGTAGAATATTCAAATAATTTCACGAAAAGAGGAGTCCTAAGACAGGTTCTAAGGAAAAAAAGGGGGAATTTTTCTCAACTCACCAAACAAAATTGAAAGACTAAAGATTTCTGATAGCGGAAGAAGAAAAATAAATTTAATGCTCTGCAGGAAATAATGAGCAGCAGAGTAAACAATACTCCACACTGGGTTTGTGTCTTCAGCTTGCTATAGCAATTTCAGGGGCAATTAGATTTGAATGCAAGCTTTATCACTAAAAAAACCCAAAGAAAACTTCAATATTCATGAAACAACCAAGAAACCTCTGCTTCTAAATAGGAATTTGACCATTTATTATCAAGCAATTAATTAGCATTTTAAATATATGACTTACAACCTATAAACCGGGAGTTATCATTGTAATTTTACAGAGGAGGAAAAAGGCTACAAGAAGTTAAGGGGCTTGCCCAATATCATAAAGTTATTTATGGGAGTCTGGATATGAACCCAAGTTGGCTTCAATCAATGCCCGTATTCTTTCCACCATACCAAGATGCATACTGCATTCTTTAGAAGAGTACAGTGAAACTCTGTAAGTGTTTCACAGATAAATCTGGATTATCAGATTATTACTATAAATGATGACAAGGGTAAAATTTAAAAGTATTCACTTAGACACAGTGATGTCCTCAGCACAAAACGAAGCCCCCAGGCTCTGTGTGCCTCTTCTAGAGGGACCCAGATGCTGGCTGACTGTGAGGATGCTCTCAGGTGGCATTTGACGTTTTTCTGAGCAGTCCAGGTACCTGCCCTTTCAACTTGCCAGTGCTAATCTACTATGAAAATTAACCCTTTGAGTAGTGAGTTTTCTTTCATGCTCGCTGACCCCTAAGGGTGAGAATTTTCCAAAAAATAAAATTAGTTCCAGTTCCAGTATTATTAACTTAAAATCATGTTTGTTTGATAACCAATTTATGGAAACAAGAAGAACATACATTTGCCTTTTTTTAATGTTGCCTTACACATTTTAAAAATAAATCAGTTGTACTCTATATGGTCAGGAGTCATGAGGATGTACATAAACGTTCATACTCCTCAAAGGGTTAAAACTTGAATTGGTCAACATGGTTTCCTCAAGATGTTTAAAAGCCTATTTAGAGAAGTGAAAATACTAGCTAAGTGGCCACAGAATAGCAAACTGAATCTTGTGCTTTGCAATATTTTGCGGCCAATTTATTGAATTTCATTGTCCATTTCTAGTCTGCCTGAGATAAAGGACCTGGAAACTGAGACGTTATTTTTCAGATACAAGAACTATATTGGAAATGACTATATTTTTTGCATAGCTCTAGTCATAAAATATGACAGTCCTAATTACTACATTTACCTTCTTCTGTGTAGGAATACATCATAAGGGAACATTTATAGAGGATACTGATGTGAGCTCTGCCAGTTCACATAAATCATCACAATTGGCTTTGGACTGCATCCAGGTTATGGAAGGCAAAAACAGATTATGGGTATGTACCAATGAAGCAGTGACACATTCTCAGCTTCTTTATATTTCTTCAGGCTTAGACATGACTAAGTCTACATTTTTAATGAAATGTTGCTGGAAGCATTTAAAAGCTAGAAAATACAATCATGTCAGTACAGATCCCTCCCAATAAAGAAATGTGTGTTATCATTTCAAAATGTAGTCAGTCGACTGTCACGAGGCTGTATGATTTGAGGGGCTGATGTCTGTCTGCACTAGCAGAAAAAGTCAAAATCTGGTGGTCCTGTTCAAGATGCCAAGAGACCACCATTTTACTTTAGAAGCAAACATCCATTTTTGAACAAATCTGTTTTGATTACTAATTTTGTCCCGAATTGATTTTTAATAGCAAGGAAAACATGGTCAGGTATAAGCTATCCCATACATGCCATTAAGAAACTTATTTCCCCTATGATAGCCCTCTGTACTTTGTTTTGGGGATAGGTGGCTCTTTACTTCTTCCCTCACCTCTCCTAGGTAATTACTGTCAGTTTGATGGACTCTAGCATACTTGTGTTTTTGTTTCCTACTAACCTTCCATAAACATGCAAACATTTTCAACAGATATGTATTTAATGAGTACTGAGAGCCAATTAGCACCAGATACTACTCTAAGCTCTGGAATACAGTGGAAAGAAAGCATCCTTGGGAGTTTAGATTGCAGAGTGGGGCAGTCAACATAATGGGTATTTTATACATTTCTTTGCATCTTCTTTCCCTTACTTAATGATACATCGTAGAATTCCTGGTAAAGATTTATCTGAAGAATCTCTTATGAGATTTCTGAATATACTATGTAAAGATATCTGCAAAAAGTTGGGATTTTCAGAATTACTTTAAAATAATAGATCCCTATCTATACGAATCCAAACAGACATTGACCCCTCTCATAAGCTTCATTAGCATGACTGCTCAAAGGCCGTTAGGCATGTAACCTTAGCCTGGTACCCCTTCTCCTGCCTTTAAATATTTCTCAATTTTGATCCAGGTTCCTCCCAAGTGACCCTGGGCTAGAACATGCTGCTTCCATAACCTTTCTAGAGACCAACTCAAAGACAACTGTGGCAAAGTTACTATTTTAGTAACATTGGAACCATTATCCTCATTTGATGAAGGACATAGGAGCATCTCCCAGAATTAACCTGTTCAAGGTCATGCGGAGTAGCTAGCAGTAGAAGTAGGAGCTTCCGTCCTTACCACTGTGCCATGACACCCTTCTGGATCTGAAGACTTCTTTTTTTATTTTTTTGAGAGACAGACAGACATATAGACAGAAAGGAAAGAAGAGGGTTGAGAAGAATCAACTCATAGTTGCAGCATTTTAGTTGTTCATTGATTGCTTTCTCATTCGTGCATTGACAGGGTGGGTGGGGCCACCAGCTGAGCCAGTGACCCCTTGTTCAAGCAAACAAACTTGAGGTCAAGCCAGCAATCATGGGTCATGTCTATGATCCCACACTCAAGCCAGTGACCCCATGCTCAAGCCGGATGAGCCCATACTCAAGCTGGCGACCTCAAGGTTTCGAATGTGCATCCTCACGACCCAGATAAATGCTCTAGCGGCTAGCCACTGTGCAACCATCTGGTCAGGCTAGATCTCAAAATTTCTATCACAGTCATGCGAAATTTTCCATTTCAACAAGGATTCATCTAACAAATTTTCTGCATTCTGTTATCTATGTAAACTTTTTTCTCCTTCTCTGTCAAACTTAGTCCATAACAACTAATTATTTTTGTAAAGTACCCCCCCATAATTTTATTTTGTGGCTTTAAAATTTTTATTAACTGTTGACATCTTTTTTTTTGTAAGAGATTTATAAAAACATACAACAATACCTACTCAACATTTAGGAACGTGTTTCATTAGTTGGTTTACATTTATGAGTGCATATATACATAAACATGTATTTCTATAACAAAATTCTATACATATGGATTAGATGCCGTAACTTTTCATTTGTATTGTGAATTTTTCCCCATGCCATTAAAATTTTTTAAAAATAACTTTTAATGACCATGTAAAACCCATCATCTACATATAACTATTTTGTAATCATTCTACTTATTTTGGACAATCACATTGTTGTTAATTTTAGATATTAAAAACGTCACTATGACTGATATCTTTGTGTTAACACTTGATATTTCTTTAGACTGGATTCCTACACTAGAATTACTGAGCCAAAGATATACCTTTTTTTAAAATTAATTTTAATGGGGTGACATTAACCAATCAGGGTACAATGGTTCAGAGAAAACATCTCCAGGTTATTTTGACATTTGATTATGTTGCATACCCATCACCCAAAGTCAAAGATATACCATTTTTAAGGCCTTTACTACACAGATCAAAGTGCTTTCCAAATGATTATGCCAAATTACTCTCACCAACACTACAGGATGTTGCCAACATCACTGCACTTACACTGTTTTATCTTTAACTGTTCCCAATTTGATAGGAAGATATATTCCCATTTTAACTTGTATTTCTGTGATTACTAGTGAGGTAAGAACATTATTTCACATGCATACAGGTAATTTATATTCCTTCTTTTGCCAACTGTCTCTTAATGGCAAATACCCCCTTTTACTAGGTAGTTACTGTTTTTCCCTACACAGCTGCAATTACTCTGCATAGATTACGTTCATTTTATTCACTAATTAGATAGGCACCTACTAAAGTTTTGTTGCTTACCTTGTTCTTTGTTAAAGACACAATTCTTATCTTTTGTAATCCAGAACACCTTTGGAAATTTCCTTACAAGATTTTTTCTAAATGAATGTAAATTTAAAAAAACTAAGATCATATTATCAACACTGATGATATTTTAAATACAATTAAAACAATATGCATAGGTCCAAAAAAGATAACATGTATAAGAATTTGTTTCCAGTTCAAATTGCATATATTTTGTTTCCATAGATTCAAAAGGCCCATAAACCATGACTAGTCATCCTAAAAGTAAGTTTATAGGCTGCAAAACATCTTAAGAGCCGGAACAATGAAAAATGTCACAAATTACTAAATGGAACTCTTCACTGACTGGGCATTCTCCCTGTAGAGTGCCTAAAAGACCTAAGGAGTTAAGCTTCTATTGTCAAGAGCAGGGTTGCCCACACTTTTTCAGCTTGCGAGCTACTTATAAGATGACCAAGTCAAAATGATCTACCTACAATAAAAATGCAAAATATAAATTTATTTCTTCTATATTATCATTATTTAAGTTACTATTATTGCTATTTAATATTGTGTATTCTTCTTTCACCTTTCTCCTTCTCAGCTCTCTTTTCAGAGGAAAGTCAATGTCATAGTTTTTATGAACAGTCCGAAAAAGCCGCTCCACATTTCCCTTCTTTGGAATAGCAATGGCATACAGACAGATGAGGCAAATGCACTTAGAATATGACATAGTAAAAAAAATCCCCTCCCATCCTGTATGAAAGTGGTAGGTTTTAGGCTTCTTACTCGGACCAGCTATGGCACTCATTTTTACAGCCTTTGTTGTATTTAGTTTAAAAATAAATTGAAGGTTAACTATGCAGCAGTGTAACTGAACGAGTTAGGGCGGTTTAACGTGCATGTGTAGGATGTCAAAAGTTCAGACGTCAGATTGGCTACCCTGTATGCCAATCAAAAGACAAATGTCTTTTTAATGTCATGCTATCTACCCACACTTCCTTCGCGATTGACCAGTAGATTGCGATTGACTATTGAGCACCCCTGGTCAAGAGTAAAGAAGAATAGTACCAATGGCCAATAATGAAAGTCACCAAAGAGAGAAACATACATACACATCTGAATTACCTAAAGTATTAGACAGCTTGCAGACCAAAAGAAGCAGGAGAGCACAGAAAAAAAAACTGCAAAATCTAACTGATAACACATAATAACCTTTGTTTCCTGATTTGGAAGATTAATCAAGTGAGAAAAGATGCACTAGTCATTTTGTTACATGAATTTCTCATTCTTGAGTCCTAAATTGAAGTTGATTACCTTCTGAAGAGAATACATCTTCAATTATCAAAAAGAATATCTGGCTGCATGGTGGGACATACTTTATGAGTCTATGAAGATCAGAGAATATCTTTTTAATCTACACACATTAATTAAAGACAATTTAGTCAGGTATAAAAGTCTTGAATTATAAGCATTTTTTCAACAGTCTAAACACATTGCTTTTTGATTTTATGGTATCTACTGTTTCACTAAAGCTAGATGTCAGTCTAATTTTATCTTTTCCAATAAACTATTTCTCTTATCTGAATTCCTATCAAGTTCTTCTCTTATTTATCTTGGTAAATTTAAAACTTTGTCAACATTATTCATAGATAAATTTTTTTGAAATGTGATGACCCCTTTCAAATCTGTACACTGAAAGCTTTATTTTCTGCTTAAAAATGTTTCTAACATTATAGCTTGACTGGTGGTGTCACAGGGACTAGATTATCAACCAGGGACACTGAGGACCCAGGTTCAAAACCCCAAGGTAGCCAGCCTGAGTGCGGGCTCATCCAGCTCGAGCGTGGGATCACTGACATGACCCCATGGTCACTGCCTTGAGACCAGGGTCACTGGTGTGAGCAATGGGTTACTGGTCCCAATCAACATGCATGTGAGAAGCCACCAATGAAGAAATCAAGTGCTGCAATTAAGAGCTGATGCTTCTCATTTCTCTCCCTTTCTCACAAAAGATGTTTTAAAATGTATTTAAATATTGCTTCAGTCTAGTTACTCTAAAATCCTTCTCAATAACATCCATAATTTCTTTTTATTTTTAATTTTTTTTGATGTGAGAAGTAGGGAGGCAGAGAGACAGACTCCTGCATGTGCCCTGACTAGGATCCACCCAGCAAGCCCCCTATGGGGTGATGCTCTGCCTCTTTGGGGACACTGCTCCAATGCTTGGCAACTGAGCTGTTTCAGCACCTGAGGCAATGAAGCCATCCTCAGAACCCAGGGCCAACTTGCTCCAACCAAGCTATGGCTGCAGTAGGGGAAGAGACAAAGAAGGAAGATGGGGAGGAGTGGAGAAACAGACGGTTGCTTCTCCTGTGTGGCCTGACTGGGAATCAAACCTAGGACATTCACATGCAGGGCCAAAGCTCTACTACTGAGACAACTAGTCAGGGCCCATAATTTTTATTTAGACTTATTTTCGATAACCTTTATGTCTAATAATATTTACCATATTCTTTTTGTTTTTTTTCTCAACATTCCAAGATAACAGAACTTCTCAAATAATCTTGTCAGCACAAATGATTCAATCTTCCTCCGTAACTATTCTTTTCTTTATTAACTCCACTACAGATATTGTTTAGTAAGCATATCTTTAATATAACTGCCTGAAAATAAATTCCCAACTTCCTACTTATTAACTGTGCAAGTTTAGACATGTTATTCAACTTTCCTGAGTTTCAGTTTCCCGATCTGTAAACAGAGGTTTAATAAAAACTATCAGCATAATTCAGGGTTTTTAGCATCAGAATATGCACTGGCTAATTTGAGGATTAAGACAATTTACTTTTATAATTCATAAATCTATACATTTTCCCACCAAATCTATCAGGTAGGAAAATGCATACAACAAAGAAATTCCAGTTAGATGTTCAGTGGCCAAATAAACTGACAGATTTCAATAACATTAACTCATAAAGTTGTGCTAACAAATATAAGATATCCTCCATGTAAAGCATGTAGCATAATGCCTGGCAAACAGTATGTAATAATTAATGTTAGCTAATAGTTTCCTAATGGATTAATATCCCACAGAGTTCATAGATTCTTATGTCTTACTAACAAAGACAAATATTTTCTATATTTTTCATTTGTTTCCTGTGGTGGTGGTGGTGGTGGTGGTAATGGTAGTAAAATGTAGTAGGGAAAGAAGAGACAGCATAATCTGGTTGTATCAAAAAGCAGTCGGCGTAGTAAAGCTCCATAACGTACGGTCTTTGTCCTCACAAAGGCAGACCTGGCACTAATGACCCAATGACCATTCTTCCCAATCCTGTTCTACTGGCTATAGAGGAGGGAAAATCTTCTCCAACTCTGCAATAGGGTGAGTCTCTTTATGGTTTTTAATGAGAAATCAAAAGTTTAATCAAAAATTAAGAAATTTAAAAAATCAACCAAATAAAATAGTTTCACATCAACAAAATACGTTTTCCTTATTCTGTAGTATGGATCAAATAAACTAAGTACAATAGCATTCTGTTCAGTATCCATATGTTCTTACCCATAGACCATCAAATCTTCTAGTCAGAATAATGCCAACAACAGCTATTGCTAAGATATATTTTTCCAGAGAATAACTTAAAATTCAATTTTTCATTATACTTTGCAAACTGAAATAAAAATAATCAAGATCCTGTTGTTAACAGCTTACATTAAACCAAACACAATACTCATTTTATTCAGAAAAAATGAGAAAATAGTGCCATGGGAAAACTCTGGAAACATTCCCCCATAGGAAACACGAGGTAGCTAAGCCATGATATAAAAACAGAGGTTCTGATTTAGTTCAGACTTCGGCCAGTATACTCTTATTTTTTTTAAAACAAAACAATTTATGAAATATATTTTGCAAAGGCGAAAAATAAAACTTAGCATCAACTTTATGATGGAAACAAATTTCTGAAGGAATAACAAAATATAGAAAGGCTTAATATTGACGAAACAGTAAGAATCACTTCCCTCATATGCAGTGGCTAATGACCTTTATCTTGACTTAGATGCTAGGAATAATTTTATAAAAACAAACCAGACTGATGTCTCTTAGGGTAGGTGGTACCACATGATGAATACATTTTTGATGTCATGCTGTTTTATAGAAATTTTCATATGAAAAGTCTACAAATTAAATAGTCTATAAATTGAAATGCTTTAAATTCCAATTTTTAAAAGAAAATTAAATTTTTGTTCTAGAGCCAAGAGATTTCAATAAAGAGAACTCTCTTCCAATTTATGATAACCATTTTCACCTAGGAAATATGATTTATGTAGAATTTAATTACGTAACATGCATGTCTTCAAGTTTCCATCATGTGCTCTTTCAATGTGCTGGCAGACTGCATGTATTTTCTGCAACCCCGGTATTATTAAGATTTTAGAGCATAAAAACTCAAGATTTAATAGGCTAAGACATAGACCTGTCTTTGAACTACTTGGAAAAAACTATACATTTTGAATGACTTGTCTTATGAATGCCTAAAACAAAAAAATAACCTAAATTACTCTGCAGACTTGATCACTTTGGAAACATATTCATAAAATATAAACAGATGCAGTAAGAACATATGGATCCATTTCTGTAAAATTAACAAAAATGGCATTTTAAAAACTGAAAACAATTAAACATGGACAGTTTTGCTATAGTTCTGGAGTCACTTCAGGGTTATACCTGAGGGGAAAATATGTTCCTGAAATATTTTTCTCCCCAGAAGTGATTCCAAAAAGAAGAATGACCATGCAGCACAGAGAATTCAGTGTTGAATGATCCTGTCATCCATTTAATCTCAGCAACTCAGCAGTCACTCATTTCAAATTTAATAGCATAAAGTTTGCGTGTACAAGGGGAAAATTATTCCACATATTCATAATTTAGCTCTGAATAGGAATTGTGAACTAAAAAGGAAATAATCATTTTAAACATTTAAAGTCAGGATTGGCTTTAAGTGTGAATAAAAAATATTCTACTACTTTCAAATGTAAAAGAAAGGTAATGATAATTCAGTGCTAAAAATCAAAGTTAAGAGTGCCTAGGTTAACAAATTCACATAAAATTGATGTTTTATATATATGGCCTGTTTTATTTATTAAAAACAAGGGTAAAAGTATACATTTTTGGATTTTGTGGTTCCTATTAATGAATACTCATAATCTGCCAATTACTGCACATAAGGAGTATATGATACATTTTGTGCCTCTGCATTCTTCTGATGGTAGAAACCACACAAAACACATCATCTTTATATGTGTCCTTTCCACACCCCTCAGTTTCCTGGACAGAAAGTTTTGCTCACAGGAGGATTTCAATCAATATATTCTGTTTAGTTAAAAACAAGCATAAGCTAACTACAGGGTGATAATGAGCAGTATTACATTTTTTGTTCATTAAACACATATGTATTTTGAGGTGCCTACCATGTACTCCATGTCTTGCATATGTGAGCTAGCTAGATATGTGTGAAGAGCCAGATGTCAAATTTAGGGAATTTATCAATCACATAAAAAAAGTCTCCACTTTAATCAAATAGAACATTCAGTTATTCAGAATGCATTTCTGGGATATATAAGATTGGTGAACTTTGCTAACAGGTCCAGCTAATCATCCATCAGTCTCCCAGAAAAGATGGGCAGATATCAAAATATATGTTAGTTATAAATGTTGTTAGCTAACTACTATTTTATATTACTGAGGGAAATTTTTTTTGAACATTCATATAGTGAATAAACCTGCTGGCCACATTCTATTGTACTCTTGAATCACAGAGATACCTGAAGTGGGGAATA
Organism: Rhynchonycteris naso; assembly: GCA_037038555.1. Classification (NCBI taxonomy): domain Eukaryota; kingdom Metazoa; phylum Chordata; class Mammalia; order Chiroptera; family Emballonuridae; genus Rhynchonycteris; species Rhynchonycteris naso. Next base: position 76,936,559 of record CM072997.1, read on the forward strand.
GCTTCATTATTGATACATGGAAGAGAAATGTTACATTGTGATGCCAGCACATGCAATTTAAGAGGACTGATTTACTGAGAACCAAATATCAGGGATTGGAATTCTTGAATCCAGGCCAAACAGTGTCATAAGAGCTATACCACTTGACCTCATTTTGAACCCAATTTCCATAATATTAAGGAGATAAAGCTGTAAAGTTTGAAGATCCCATAGAAATCACTAAGAAAATATACATAGTATTATCTTACCTTGTATTTGAGGATGCAGTTCAGGCACAGAAAACTTCACTATACATTACACAATAACTACAATTACTAGGATAATTCAGTTTCCAATAAAAGAACTAACTACTAAGTTACTAGTAGGAAAAATCTGAAGTTTTAGGCATTGTACTTTCAGAACATTGCTTTAGCTAAGCTACAAACTACACTTGTTTACGCTGAAATAAAAATTCTGTCTTCTGCATGTGGTTGAGGTGTGTCAGAAAGAACTATTTCACTGTAAATAAAGTTCGGGGCCAAATAAAAGGAAGTTACAAAGGCAGGTGCACAACAGTTGGGTTGTTTCAGTTTCAGAGGAATAAAGTAAATAATTGTACTGGAATTTGTTCAGTTCTGGGCATTCTGCCATACAGGAAGGGTGTGTAATTACTGAGGCTAACATATCCATGTAAAAATGAAGTAATATCAATAGGGCACAGTTGGGCTCCAAATTTCCTTATTTTATCTTCAAAAATTAAGGATCTCTAACGACTCTTGTATCACTCTTTGAAATTTAAATATCACTTAAATTAATCCTGTAGGTAGGATTGTAATTTTCACAAGAGTTGGGAAATACTATCTTGAAAGGTAGTGTTCTCTTTGAGAGCCTCACAAGTAAAGAACATTGCAATTTCTACTAATTAAAGATAACAAAAGAAGTACACAAGGTATATCTAATTTAGGATCTCACTAGAGTAAGAGAAGTACAGATAAAATTATACGTTTTACCAAATCTATTCTTTGCTTACCATTTCATGCTATCCAGAATGGACTCAACCTTAAATCTGTATTCCAAACTTTTTAAATTATAAAGCAAAAAATAAGGAGTGTAGTGTGTGGTAAAACAACAGAATAGAAGTTAGAGTATCTGAGTCTGACCATGCTCAGAATGAAATCTCAATTATTCAAGCAACTTTATGACAGAAGACAAAAGAATGTAATAAATAGTACATCTGTGATTTTATAGAACACAAATCAACTTACATACTATATAGAACAATGACATATACTTGTTAGCCCATCCATGATTGACCATATGTTCTTTTAAAGAGTGTCTTTATAATCCAGGATTCTAGCCTATCATTTATAAAAACTAGTTTGCTCTCCCAGTTGACAACGATAGCCTTCACATGACCCTTGGCTCACTGCTTCCTTTGTGCCTATGAAGTTAGCATACTGGCACAGCTTACTAGACAGAAAAGTTCTAAATGAGCAGCCAGAGTCTTATCAAATTCCAATTCTTCTGCATCCAAAGGTGTGCTGTACATTTCAAGAACTAGATTCTAGAATTTGAGTCTAGGTTTTCCTAAGAGAAAAGGAACATTTAAAGCATCACATTTGGCCACATTTCTTCATCTTACTGTGTATGAAATAGTAACCTAGGCACAAGACCATTTTAAATTTCACACATATTTGAAAATTACCAGGATACAAAAGAGCTCTTGTTTCCAACATCTGTATTCATCTTGAACTCCTCTGGAGTCTTATTAAGAGTTGAATGAACAGTAGAACCTGCCAACTGATGACACTGATTACAGCCAACTGGTACCTTAAAGTTTAATCAACATTTCCTGTAATTTCAGACTCAAGTCCAAAGATCACATTACTTTGTTATTCCCACGGACTGACTTTTTATTTCTCTCAAACCATGATCTTGAACGGAGAGACTTTTCTTTAGAGGTTATCTATATATTACCTGGCAGAGATGATGCTGGTAGCTATTCTTTGACTTCACCAAGATAACCACATCCTTTTATTCCCTCCACTTAATTTTCAGCTAAGTTACATAGATGGAAGATGAAATTTCTAACCATATGTCATTATTTCACCATTAATATGAAATACAATTTTGATTTACTTCATGCAGAGACTTTATTTAATTCAGTATGGATATATGCAATTCAAACTGTCTTAGGGACAAGAAATACAGCTAGGTGATTAGTTTTCTAGGTGCTGAGATTCTCTTGCTAAGTAATGTACCTATGTATGTGGCTATAGGTCCCATTATATTCACAAGACAGCCAGCTGGAGACAAAGTTATCTCATAGCCAGTATTACTCATCCAGTCCCTTCTTGAACAATCATTTATTGTAGAACTAATATATAAATGGGGCTGAGGGAGGAGCAGGTGGTAATAAATGTGTGAAACAAGGTATGAAACATGGCTCTGTCCTTAGGTAGCTGATTCTATAATCCTAAAAAGCATAGGATAAGAGTCACAGCAGGGGCTTAATTGCTAAAGGTCAGGAGGGAGATTTGACTTCAGGCTCATTGAACATGGATTCAGGAAATAGGTAGCACTTGAACAGAAGTAGAGTCCTTCTTTTTATCTGCAGAAGAGCAAGAACTTAAGAAAAAAATAATTGCACAGGTATGCACCTATATGACTGACATAAATAGAAAGGTAATCACGTTACAAAAGAGAGGGAATGTGAATATTAGCATTTTGTCAAGGAATAAGGAACAGCTTCTGGCGTCTAGATCCTAGATAAAGTGTGTTCTGGAAGAGAAAATTTAATTGCTTTTATGACAACCTAAAACCAATTTTAGATAGTAACAGACTAATGATTTGTTAACAAGACTGCTCTGGGCCCTGGCTGGTTTGCTCAGTGGATAGAGCATGGGATGTCCTGGGTTTGATCCCTGGTCAGGGAACACATGAGAAGCGGCCATCTGCTTCTCCTCCCCTCCATCCCTCCTTTCTCTCTCTGGTTCTCTCAGCTGGTCCAAGGATCGGCCCCGGGCACTAAGGATAGCTTGGCTGGTCTGAGCATTGGCTCTCGGGTGCAGGGAGTAGGGGGTTTGCCAGGTGGATCCCGGTTGGGGAGGATGCAGGAGTCTGTCTATCTACTCTCCTCTCACTAAAAAAACAAAGAGCAATCTACGAAAGAAAGAAAACCCACAAGATTACTCTGGTTGCTTGCCGTTTCATTCCCAAATACTTTCCACAAATTGCCCTGGGGTTGGGGGTAATGTATGATCTATTTTATTGGTTTGAATATGCTTTATTGAAGAAGAACACACATACCTTTCTTCTCAAAGTTCAAGTGTGTGTTAAAATATATCACTTTTCAATTTTTTAACCAAGTGCCTTGATGTTATGTTTGGGGTTGCACAAAATTAGCATTTTAAAATTTTTTCACATGTTCTACTTCCTATAATATATATCTAAAACTGTTTTGTGAGGACAACGTGGTGAAGTTTTGAAAGTTTAATTCCATGCAGAAGTGAAATATTGTCACAGCATAAATGTGGCTGAGTATTTGTATGTTTTCTTGTCTTCAGGTCAATGTCCAAAAGAAGGCTCACTAAACCCCTACAGTATATACTTAAAAATAGAACCACCAGCTGTTCCTAAGAGTTTTTTCTTTTGTAGAAGTGACGATATTAGCCCTTACTATGAGCCCTAAGTGCCAGACACGGTTTTAAGTATTTTCCATAGGTTAATTTAATGTCCTCAATAACTATTATTATCCTCATTTATAGAAGAGAAACTGAGACATAGAGAGGTTAAGAAATCTTTACAAGATCACAGAGTCAGTAGTAGAGCCTGAATGGGAATTCAGACCATCCACCAGGTTGCACTGAAGGGGGTCTCTTCCTTCTTTGCTCTAATGAATTTCAGCTGTCCCTTCCTGAACTACAGCTGCCACCAAACAAGGTCTGTTCTTTGAGATCGATGGAGCTGAATCCATGGCTATGAGCACTGCCATAGTATTGTGGCATATTTTTAATTTTTATTGATTTATTTATTTTATTTTTTAGTGAGAGGAGGGGAGGCAGAGATAGACTCTCACATGATCTCCAACCAGGATCTATCCGGCAAGCCCACCCACTACCTTGCTCCACTGCAAAAGGAGTCATTTTTTTTAGCACCTAAGGTGGAGGCCATGGAGCCATCCTCAGCACCTGGGCCAACTTGCTCTAATCGAGTCATGGCTGCAGGAGGGGAGAAGAGAAAGAGAGAGAGAGAGAGAATAAAAGGGGAGGTGTGTGGAGAAGCAGATGGGCGCTTCTCCTGTGTGCCATGACTGAATCAAACCCTGGGCATCCACATGCCGGGCTGATGCTCTACCAGTGAGCCAACTGGCCAGTGCCTATGGCATTTTTTTTAGTAATTCTGCATCTTACCCAAGAACATGGCTCTATTGATACAAAACATGATCGAGGACATAATCTAATATTAACTATTGCATTTCAGTCTAATATGACTAAGACTATCACATTCCTACTAATATTTTTAAATCAAATATGTAAGATGAATAGTAATTAGCTTTCTTATTTCTATCTAACTTTATCTGTGCTCTGTCTCATTAGGCTGATGATTGGGAGAGACATATTTTAAGAAAGTCCTAAGAAAATTTTACTCCAACTATAGAGAAATTAGAGTGTCTTGACTGGTGCCACAAATATTCTATACAAGCAAGTGTTAACTATATAAAGTCAATTAAGTACTATGAAACAAGATGGAGACAACAATGTCTTGGGTTGAATGATTAAAATAAGCACTGACAAGAAACTTTAAGAATGAAACTGTAATTGTGTATTAGTGAACTCAAATTCTTAGAACAGGAATAGAAGCAAAGTAGAATATATCTTCCTACTAACAATATAATATGGTAGATATAAGGCAATTATTCTAAGAATAAATATCTCTGTGAGTGCATGTATATACATATATATATGTATATATATGTGGGCTACCTTGTGCATGTATATATGTATGTGTGTGTGTGTATACACACACACACACACACACACACACACATGGGCTACCGTGAGAAACTGTAACCCTTTTTGACGTCTCCAAGACAATATTTATTGAGAACACTATTTATTGCCAAAAGATAAAATTTTGAAGTCATCTGAAGCCATCAAGGAATTCTAGTGCCAAAATCATGACAGGTTTCAATTTCTTTTCAGCATACAGGGTATTTGGTCTCAAGATACAAACACAAAGTTCCTATTGCTATGTTTACCGAAAACAGTTTCTAGTTTTAAGTCGGTTTTGGGCCTTTTGATAAATTTACCACCGTGTTTCACAAAAACGCAGCATACTTTAAGAGCCTCAAATAAATCAGAGCCTTTTCATTTTATAGCTCCTTGGGTCAAATCTTGACAACCATGAAGTACTGCAAAAAGACTACTTTTTTTCTCCCTCAAGGTGAGAGAAGCTTAGCTAATCTAACATTTGGTGGAAAATAAAAACAGTACTGGGTATAATTATCTTGTTGTCTTCTTAAATTCTTACATTGTAGGATGTTTAAAAACTAATTTCAGGGAGGAATGAAAAATATTTTGACATGTTGATATTAAATAAGTTGTGAAATCATTTTCTGGAAAACACAGCTTTAATGTTAGACCTATGTTATAATTCTGGAGTATTTTTTCCTACCTAGAGATAACAGCCAACAGTAAAATAATGAGGTGTTAAATAGTCATTTATTATTTGTCATCATTAGTCAATTGAACTTCTGATTTTGATGTTTAAAAGAATGGTCCAGTAAATATACACCTATATTTAGATCCCTTGAGAAAAAATGGCTCAGGAGTTTTATCTTAAGATTTAAAAATTTTAAATTAGATTATAGCCAACACAGTAACCCTCACAAAGAACACATATTTTTGTTTTGTTTCATTTTGGAGGGAGGTATAGAAAAGAAATCTATCTGTGTAGCTACAATTTTACATTCACCTTATTAAACTTTTAAAGCTTAAGAAATTTAGAAATTGCAATTCGCTAAGCAGAACAGATAAAATCTAATTTAGAAGGTACTTGGACTTGATGGATAAATAGTATTAAGGGCCTTAGAAAATCAACATAAACATGACACTGAAGCAAACCGGCACAGCTGGACAAGTATTAGAACACTAGCTCATGAAATGAATATACTCTGATTCACACAAACACAATGAATATAGCCTTTATCCCAAATCACAGAGACAATCCTATATAACACCTATGTTAAAATGTGCAACACATTAAAGGATATTACAGGCCTCAAGATGCCAGAGCCCTGACAGAAAAGTCAGCAATGTAAACTATGCTGTACGAAGCTTTGCGTGCATGCACACACTCTGCAATGGGGGAGACACAGACACCAATCACCATCAATATTGTCCTTACTTGCAGACGCACAAGTATCCTGCATGTTCCGATTCTGACTGGTACCTGGAGCGGCTACATGCCAGTCATCCCAATGTACTCAGGGATGTAAACACCTTATAATTAGAAAACGTGAAGGCGTCAAGGACATTAGACAAATTAAAAACATATCCAGATTAAGTTTTAAAGGCACTGAAGAAATAATTAATTTAAAATGCCAATTAGAGAATGTACCTGCTCCTTCACAGAAGCTAGAATAGTGGTGGCTGTGGTCTCGGGTTCCATGCCTGGGCCAGTGGAGGCAGCTTCCTGGCGGATCTGTGGTTGCCCCTCTTCCACCAATGAGGGCTGCTCAGGAGCTGGCATTCCTCCTGCAATCAAGCAGGCAAAGGGTTAACACTTTCTCAAGGGCTCCTCTGCAGCAACAGGCAGGGAATGAGGATTTGCAGATGGATCCCAGGAAGAACTACAGACTTCTACACACAATGATCACAACTCCTTGCAGCTATCTGATTTTTAGAAGGCAACATCTAGGGCAGTGTTTTTCAACTGCTGGTCCCCAGACCAGTGCTGGTCCATGAAAGATAATCTTCACACAACAACAGGTGGTTAATTCTTTCGCAGACCTGCACAAAATTTCTGGAAGGCCAGCAGGGGTTGAAAAACACTCATCTAGGGTCGAAAATATAGCTAATATTATCAAATATTAAGATAGAGATTTAAAAGTAATGATAATAATAAATACTAACAATATTTAAACATCATAATCAAAAAATAACAAAAGGGTTGGGGAAGGGCTCTTAAAATATACTAAGGACAACAAATTTGTTAGAAGCTTGTTAAATTAATGATTCTTGTAATCAGATAACCAACATATAAATATGATTATCTTATCATGAAACAAATAATAATACACACTCTATATTGCTATAAAGGGTCAGTTTTCAAAAAAGTACACACACAAGAAGACATCTACAAATGTGCAAATACTTTAAAACGATAGAAGAGGCTTATGCAATAGAAAAAAAAGGTTGTAAGACTTAAGGAAGCCTTGACAATAAACAAAAGTCTGTTGTATTTAAAAGAAATGAAAGGTACTGATAACTAGTACCAAGGATATCTTTGGTAGAGTATGAGAGCTAGTTTGGTGAATCTGATTATTCAAAGATGACAATGGCTCTGGAGATGGTGTTGAATAGAGAATCCCTTTTTCAGCTCACAGCTCATGAAAGAAGAATGGATTCTTGGCAGAAGATGGAGTTCCTCTCTTAGGATAACAGATACAGGTAGTGATGTGCTTGCCAGGACTTACTGACATGATTTGGACTTTTTACAAGTTTAAAAAAGGTTAGGAAAAGATACCCCCCACCTAAAATGTAAATATTTTTATAATTTGTTTATATGTTAATCTTTCTGACCACCAACTTGAAAGCATACTCTATCACACCACAAAGCTAGCCTGGCATAAATAATAGGTGCTCAACTAATGTTCGCTGGATAAATGCATCTTTTCCATGTCTCATTCCAGGCATTAGGTGATCTAAGCGGTATGATGCTCATGAGGTCGTATTTGTTCAATGTGTTAATCTGTATACTCATATATAGATAGATATCTGAGACCATAAATACTGTTCTGGAAATTCTTCATAATTTTCTACTAAAAATTACTCTACTGTTGTATTTCAATTTTGTATCAACCTCTATAATGTTCAATTCTGTAGGACAATCTGTGTTTTCCCCCCCATTCTACCAAATTTCAGCATGAGCCTGTTGTTTACTTCCAAAATCATAAGCTGTGAGAAATGGGAAGATGAGCATGCAGCCTGAGCCTCCAGCTTATCCTCACTCCCTGACTTCCGGATCAGTGGAGACAGTCCTGGGCTCCAGGTTTCTGTGAGTGGCTGCTTTCTTCCTGCCATATTAATAGGCAGAGAAAGGCAATGGGTCTAAGAATTTCTGCAGTTCCCCCTTCATGAAGACTCCTCAAGCCTGCTCTAACAACTGAACTCTCCAAATCCCATTTTAATGGTGCCCAAGGCTCAGGTAAATGCAAAACTGCAAGCAAGAGTTTCCTCAAGTACAAGGAGGAGAAGCTTCAGGCTTGAAGTAAATGGGACTAAGATCAAAACGTAAGTGAGCCTGACCAGGTGGTAATGCAGTGGATAGAGCATTGAACTGGGATGCAGAGGACCCAGGTTTGAAACCCCAAGGTCACCGACTTGAGCACAGGGTTGCTGCCTAGAAGTCCAAGGTCGCTGGCTTGAGCAAGGGGTCCCTCACTCTGCTGGAGCCCCCTGGTCAAGGCACATATGAGAAAGTAATCCATGAACAACTAAAATGCTGCAATGAAGAACTGATGCTTCCCATCTCTCTCCCTTCCTGTCTGTCGTCCTTATCTGTCCCTCACTCTGTCTCTGTCACAAAAAAATAAAAAACCCTAAGCGAACTTAAGACAAATTATCACCACACTGAGTCCCACTTTCCTCACTAAAAAAAAATGGGGTTACTAATACTTTATATAATACAATGTAATAATTTTATGGCAACCTATTTTTTAGTATGTAAAATATACTTAAAATATCATCAACTGGATAAAGTAACTCAGTTCAGCATTTACCAAGTACTCATTAAAGACAAGATATGGGGTCTACAGAGAAAAAAGTGCCACACATAAAGACCCTAGATTAGCATTTAAGACATTTAAAGATATGAAAGTATTCTATGCCACTGAAAAATTACACACCTTAAAATAAGCAGATGGTTGCAAAGAACAAAAATGTTACTATGCAACAGTGAAACAAATAATGCCAAGAATCAGAAATTTTAAATGTCAAGAGTATAATACCATGAAATAACCAATATGTTAGAAAAAGAAGCAAAAATTCAGTCAACAAAGAAAATTTGGAAAAGGAGATATAGTAACATCACTGGGAAAGTATTTATCAATCAGTTCTTTACCATAAATAGGAGGAGTCTTCCCATTTAAGGAAAGACACAAAATTATATTATTGTAATTATATTCCATCACTGAGTGTACCAAACTTAATTTCACAATATTTATCATGATAAATTTGTCCAGAATCAATGAAATTAGATGATCATTTTCTAAGTGCCACTCTGTCCATGTGCTTGGCAGGGTGATAAGCAGATACAAGCATAAGGCAGGGTCACTGACCACTAGTGACTCAGCATCTAGCTGGAGCAGCAGAATATGAAGATGATCAAATGAAAGTACAGCAAGATGCAAGTGATGGAATAACAATGACAGGTGATAGAATAACAACTAAAGTTGATGGAAAGAGGTTGTGAAGAGTTCATACATTTGTAAAAGAAAATCCTACTCAGCAGCAGAGGAAATTTTCACAGGCAGGGATGTTTTCATTCTGATTCCTCAAAGACTGGGAGACATTACAAGTTCTTGCTAACACCTGTACAATGAAGAATGGTGACCACAGTCCCAAAATAGCACAAGTAATACTGGGCAGAGGAGGAATACCACAGTAATGATAAGTTGAAACCCTATTAAGGCTGACCATTTTCTTGTAGCAGTTCTCATAATAATTTAAAGAGTTGCAAGACTCAAGCAAAAACTAGTCACAGGATGATATTATAACTTTCCACTAGCAAAGAAAAAAAAGCAATGAGTACATATGTAGCAAACAGATGGAAAAAATAGGTCTTATGTGTCCCTCAGTGACCTCAACTTGGCTGACTTGAATGATCACATTCTAGGGACCTAAGAAAACTTGCAAATACGTAGTTTGCTGGACCATTTGGGGGCTCTCTGGAAATTCAGAGTGGAAGAGGTGCCAGAAAAATGGAAGTAGGAAAATGCCATTTCTGTTTTTGGAAAGCAAAAAGTAGACTTTGTTCATGTTACAAACTAGAGAGCTAGACATAGATCTTAGGTGAGATTCTTAAAAGGATTTTATCCAAGAGATGATTTGTGAGAACTAAAAAGGGGCACACCAAAGGAAAGTCATGTTACACTGGTTTAATTTCTGTCTTTGGCAGTGTAGCTACAAGATGCAATGCCTCTGGGCTATATGATGCTAGAAGGCCCTCTGACATTATAAGCAACATAAAAATGGGGCTGGCACAAAGGCAACAGCTGTCTCTCAAGATCTGTAAGTAGGTGAATGAAACATATTGCGCTAAAGAGATTTATAATGTAATTCAGGGAGGTCTAACTAATATTGACCCAATCCTAACAAAAAACTATATTCATAGTGTAAATAATAAAAAATAAATATGCTCAAATTCTTTGATGATTAAGAATACTGAATATACCAGATGATAAAATTAAAATATAAGTAACATTGCTGAACTGCAATAATGAGCTGCCCCTTTGAGATAAAACAATAGGAATAAATGTCGGGTCCTGTATTTAGATTAGCTCAGCAGGACCTTGGGGAAAAAATTTAGATACTTTAAGTTCAAGAGAGAGTAAGTGAACCATGATTGAGACAAGGCCCGAAAGCCAATGTGATTTTATGCTGTATTGATATTAGTACTTAATTTAATAGAAAGACAGAAAGAGAGGGACAAATGAGTATACACAGCTCCTTCATGTTCCTTGGGGCATATCCACTTTCAGTTATGGGTGGCACATTAACAGGAATGGACACAAGTATATATATCCACTCAAGAGAAGATGAGTAACATAGGGAAGATATTCAGTCATTATTTCCAAACACAGGAATTAAGCTGAAATGAATAACAGCTCCAGTTCCTTATGAGTTCAAGCCTTGGCAGGGGACACAGAAAGAATACTTAATAGACCAAAAAGAGAAATTTTAACCTGCAAAGAAAGGACTAGGCAGACAATCTACAAACCTCTAAAGGACTACCACAAACAATGTTAGTCTATGATCGTCAGAGCTAGACCAAAAACTAATGGTTTTGTCACTAACGTATATTAGCCTACATTATTACTATGCTTATACACTGAATCAAATTTGGGTAATCATTATATACTTTTAATCAAAATTAAAGTCTGGAGCCATGAGAGCAAGCTCAAAAAGGTAATTCCCTTTGGGGGAAACACTCAAATGTCCAAAAATTCAAAAATTGATTGGTATATTCCTTCTCACAAGAGGCCTTTAATTACAGCTCAGATGATCTAGTAGGAAAAATGGTATAGAATGGATCATGCACTGGGCAGAAAGGAAAAGAAAACTTAGAATTCTCTGAATCTTGAGGCTAACACTAAGATAAGACAACTTCTATATTCTGAATGGATGTGAATGTTACTCAGGAGTTTTCAGAATAGCTGTCTATCATATCACACCTCTGTAAAATGGCAGCTGAAGGTCAGTAAAGTTTGCTTTTCTAGAGGGCATGATGAGTACTAGAAATCTTAGAGTTGTGTCTGTTTGGCTATAAAAGGAAAGCTCAGAGATGAGTTTCTGATCAATTCTGACAAATGTGTTCTCATTTTATTCTAGTCATTACTTATTAAATTTTCTCACTGCCCCAGTCTAATTTTATCATTCAGTTGAATTGTATTCTTTTGAGCCTTATAAAAACACTTGTTGAAATGCTGACTGTTTTCACTATAATTTTTATTGAAGACAAAGAGGCTTTTATGTGAAACTGTTAGTATAATTGCATGTGTGCATCGCAATCTTACAGTAAACTGTAATTGATTAACAAAATTTTTCTGCTCAACACTGCAGGCCACATACATTCTAGTGCAGGGGTCCCCAAACTTTTTATACAGGGGACCATTTCACTGTCCCTCAGACCGTTGGAGGGCCGCCACATACAGTACTCCATACACTGACCACCAATGAAAGAGGTGCCCCTTCCGAAAGTATGGCGGGGGCCGGATAAATGGCCTTGGGTGGCTGCAATTTGACCCGTGGGCCGTAGTTTGGGGACCTCTGTTCTAGTGATTACTGAATCTCAAGGTTGTTGATATAATATATGGCTATTTATATACTACAGTATATGAGCACAACCTATGACTCATACCTATAACCACTTTTATCAAAGATGATACTAATCCACAAAAATCATCTCTGGGCTAAATCTCTTTGGAATAGAAGATCAACTAAATACTTGCTTTTCCTCTATTTACTCATCTCTACTCTCCTTAATGGTAATTTTTGGTCAAAGTATACTAAGTATCATTTGTTTCATCTTATTCAGCAAAATAAATGAGAGTCCATGTACTTCTTCTCTCCTCTTTTGCAATAGTAATATGGAGTACAGCACAGATCTTATCATTTCATTTCAAACACTCGGAAAATGTTATGATGGTTAATGATTATTTCAAAACTGATAATTATGGCTTAAAGCAGAAGACTTAAAATAGAAGACTGACATTTTATCATGCACTTTCCCCAACCACAACAGTATGAAACTAGAAATCAATCACAAAACAAAACAAAAACTGGAAAAAACACAGATACATGGAGGCTAAACACAGACTACAAGACAAACAATAGGGCAACAAAAGAATCAAGGAGGAAATTAAAAAAATATCTTGAGACAAATCAAAATCAAATTACAATATTCCAAAATATATGGAACACAGCAATAGCAGTTCTAGAAAAAGTTAACACTGATACAGGTCCACTTCAAGGGTCAAGGGAAATCTCAAATAAGTAATCTAACCTTACACTTAAAGGAACGAGAAAAAGCAGCAGAAACAAAGCCCAAAATAGAAGTAAATAATAAAGATAAAAGCAGAAATAAATAGACTAAAAACAAAAAAATAGAAAAAAATCAATGAAACTAAGCTGGTTCTTGGAAAATATAAAATTGGCCCAGCCAGGTGGTGGCGCAGTGGATAGAGGGTCTGGCATACTGAGGACTCAGGTTCAAAATTCCAAGGTTGCTGGCTTAAGCACAGGCTCATCTGATTTGAGCATGAGTTCATCTGGGCTCACCGGCTTGAGCAAGGGGTTGCTTGCTCTGTTGGAGCCCCCGGTTAAGGCACATATGAGAAAGCAATCAATGAACAAATAAGGCACCACACTATGAGTTTATGCTTCTCATCTTTCTCCCTTCCTGTCTCTCTCTCTCTCTTGCTTAAATAAATAAAATTTAAAAACCTTAGACTGACTGAGAAAAAAAGAAATGGCCCAAATAAATAAAATCAGAAATGAAAGAAAAGAAATTACAACCTACACTACAAAATACAAAGATTTAGGAGAGAATACTACAAATAATCATACACAAACTGGACAACCTAGAATAAATGCACAAATTCCTAGAAACATACAATCTTCCCAATACTAAATCAGGAAGAAACAGAAAATCAGAATGAACTGATTACTAATAACAAAAGTGAATTAGTCATAACCCCCCCCCAAAAAAACAAACAAACTTCAGGAAGAAGCAATGTTTCTAAATAGATTCTGAGGCCAGCATTATCTGAATATTAAAACAAAAAAACAAACAACAACAACAAAGAAACACTACCAAAAAAAAAAGTTACAGGCCAATGTCCCTGGTAAACAAAGCATTAGCAAACCATATTCAACAATACATTACAAGGATCATACACCACGATCAAGTAGGATTTATACCAGGGTTGCAAGAATACTTCGCTTTACTATCCTCAAATCAATTGACGTGATATATACCTCATTAACAAAGTGAAGGGAAAGATCACATTATTATTTCAATAGATACAGAAAAACCATTTGACAAAATTCAATACCCATTTAAAAAACAACAACAAAGTGAGGACAGAGGAAAAATACCTCAACAACTGAAGGCCATATGTGACAAACCCAAAGCAAACATACTCCACAATACAAAGCTAAAAACTTCCCTTTGAGATGATCAGGAACAAGACAACGATGCCCATTCTCATCATTTTTTTTTTCTCATCATTTTTGTTCAACCCAGTATTGGAAGTCGTAGACACATCAATCAGACAAAAATAAATAAATAAGAAATAAAAGACATTTAACTAGAAAAAAAGGTAAAATTGTCACCATTTGCAGATGACACTGATATATAGTAAACCTTAAACATTCCATACACATAAAAAAGCAAAAAACCATTAGGACTAATAAATAAATTAAGTAAAGCTGTATAATACCAATATACAGAAGTTTGCTATGTTTTTATACAGCAATTAAGAAACAATTACAAAGAAAAATTAAGAAAACTATGCCATTTACAGTTGCATCTAAAATAACAAATACCTAGGAGTAAATTTAACTGAGGTAGTGAAAGACCTATAATCAGAAAACTGTAAAACATTGATAAGAAATTGAAGATAATGCAAATAAATGCAAGAATATAACTTGCTCATGGATGGGAATAATTGACATTGTTAAGTGTCAAAAGTCCATACTACCCAAAGCAATCTACAGATTAAATGCAATCCCTATCAAAATACCAATGGCATGTTTCACAGAACTAGAACAAATAATCCTAAAACCTGTATGGAACTACATTAGACACCAAATAGCCAGAGCAATTATGAGAAAAAAGAACAAAGCTGTCGGTATCACACTCTCTGATTTCAAACTATAGTACAAAGCTACTGGTACTGACATAAAAACAGACACATAGATCAATGGAACAGAGTAAGTAACCCAGAAATATATCCAAGTTTATGCGGTCAATCTCTGACAAAGAAGAGAAGAATATACAATGGGGTCAAACCAGTCTCTTCAATAAACAGTGCTAGGAATACTGGCGAGTTACATGAAAAAAAAAAAAAAAGAAAGAAAATGGATCACTTTCTTACACTGTATATAAAGTAAACTCAAGTGGATTAAAGACTTAAAGACCCGAAAAGATAAAATTCCTACAAGAAAACATAGGCAGTGAACTCTTTGATATTGCTCTTAGCAATATTTTCTTTGGTATTTATTGTCTCTTCAAGGAAAGGCAACAACAACAAAAAATAAACACATGGGAGTACATTAAATTAAAAAGTTTTTACACAACAAAGATAATCATCAACAAAATGAAAAGGTAATCTACTGAATGCAAATGATACTTGCAAATGGTATGTCCGATAAGGGTATATCAGATATCCAACGTATATAAATAACTCATAAACAACTAATCATAAAATGTATGATTAATAAATGGGCAGAGGAACTGAAAAAAAAATTTCTCCATAAAGGACATACAAATGGTCAATAGACATATAAAAAGATGGTCAACATCACAAACCATCAGGGAAATGCAAATCAAAACCACAATGAGATATTACCTCATGCCTGTGGTTGGAATTGTAAATGGGCACAGCCACCTTGGAAAACAGTATGGAGTTTCCTTAAAATTTTAAAATAGAACTATCATACGCCCAGCAATCCCACTTCTGGATATTTCTCCAAAATTAATGAAAACATTAATTTGAAAAGACACATGGACCCCTATGTTCATTACAGCATCATTTACAATAGCCAAGATATGGAAGTAACTTAAGTGTCCACTGATCAATAAATGGATAAATAAATGGCATATGTTTATGTGTATGTGTGTAATGGAATATTACTCAGCCATAAAAGGAATAAAATCACCTAACCAGGTGGTGCCACAGTGGATAGAGCGTCAGACTGGGATGCAGATAACCCAGGTTCAAAACCCTGAGGTCACCCACTTGAGCATGAGTTCGCTGGCTTGAGTGTGGGATCAGATACATAACCCCATGGTTACCAGCTTGAAGCCCAAGGTCGCAGGCTTGAGCAAGGGGTTACTAGCTCTGCTGGAGCCCCCTGGTCAAGGCATATATGAGAAAGCAATCAATGACCAACTGATGCTTCTCATCTCTCTCCCTTCCTGTCTGTCCCTATCTGTCCCTCTTTCTGTCATAAAAAAATAAAGAATAAAATCTTGCCATTTGTGACAACATGGATGAACCTCAAGAGTATTATTATGCTTAGTGAAACATATCAGACAAAGACAATAGCTTCATTTCACTTACATGTAGAATCTAAAAACAAAACAAACAAAAAAACTCACAGATACAGATATCAAACTGATAGGGGGCAGTGAGAGGGTGGGTGAAAAAGTGAAAGGAATTAAGAAGTACAAACTTCTGGTTATAAAATAAGTCACAGGGCCTGACCTGTGGTGGCGCAATGGACCAAATGTTGACCTGGAACGCTGAGGATGCCTGTTCAAAACCCTGGACTTGCCTGGTCAAGGCACATATGGGAGTTGATGCTTCCTGCTCCTCCCCCCCTTCTCTCTCTCCTTCTCTCTTCTCTAAAATGAATAAATTAATAAAAATAATTTTAAAAACTACGTCACAGGAATGTAAAGTACAGCACAGAGAATATAGTCAATAATATCATGGTAACTTTCAATGATGTTAGGTGGTTACTCAAGTTATCCTGGTGATCACTTGGTAAGGTATGTAAGTGTCAAGTCATGTTGTACACTTGAAACTATATGTCACCAATACTTTAAAATTGTTAAGTAAGCATTAGACAAACAAAATATTACAACAGTAAAAGCAAAAGATATTTCTGAGTATCTCTGTAAGAAAGATAAAATTTTGACTTAAAATGAAACTTGAACAAATGTTATAGAAAAAGGAATAAAGTACTGGGAAATAAGAAATATGCTTCAAAAGTTAAACATTTTAAACGCTTTCAGGACCGTATGGAACTTATGCTAGGATTCTAAAAGTAGTAGTGCTAGATAAACTCATGGTTATAGATTTAAAATATATATCTGGGAAACAAGTAGCATAATCAAAATCTGCAACTGTTCAGGAATCTCAGAGATAGTTACTCTACACTATTTCCCCATTTATAAGAAGCACATTTTCCTGAAAAATTTGGGGTCTAATAACTGGGTGTGTCTTATCCGGTGGTTGTAGTTCTTTTTACTCGCATTTCCCACTTTTTCGCCCTTGTTTTTCTGCTCATTGTTGAAGACAGTGATTCGTCATCAGACACAGATAAGGACAAGCTAATGGATGGGAGTTCTGACAGTGATGAGGAGTTGTATGAATGTTATGATGAATGAAATCTGAGTTCAATAACTTTATGTAATACATTGTTTTTCAAATTTCAGGCCCCAAAATTAAGGTGCATCTTAAACATGGGGAAATACAGTAGTTACATACTAATCTTCTAATCAGGCAGTTCAACCAAAAAAAATAAAATTTCTTAGCAAGAATTTGTTCAGATGGGAGCTTTTTTGTTCTGACAAACAGAATAGTGATTCTACACAGTATAGTGGATCACTTCTGTATTTTCAGCACCAATAAGAGTACGTACCTGAAACACAATAGGTGTTCATTAGAGTTTTTTCACTGAAAGAAACAGGAAAAATGACAACAAATTTGTTCTGTCACTGAAATAACATTTATATCCCAGGTAGTATAAGGTTTAAAAACAAACCTCATACTATAGCAAGAAAGGAATAAAAATAGTGAAAATTGCACCTGTAAAGATTCATAAAACATTACACAGTACGAAAGTCATCAAAGAAGATGAGAGTCATGACCAAAACAAAGAATGCCAGTGGTAAACTTGGAGTGGGAAGGAGGAGAAAAAAGAGAGAGAAAACTTTGGAGATGAGAAGATGAAGGAACCAGAGGACAGGGAAAGAGAGATCACCTAATATGATGGTGAAAATTGAGGCAAAGAATTCAACTGATAAGGATGAGTAGAAGGAAGTAAAAACCAGGTGTCAGCTTAGAGTAGTGGTAATGCAGATGAAAAGTCTATGTGAAAAAAAGAGCAACTTCATCTAAGAAGACTTCAAAAATCACCTATCATGCAAAACCTGTGAGAGAAAATTATTCTCCTATCCTTTACATGCCAAGTCACTGGGGATATGGTGACTATAATTCTAGGAAACCTTGTCCTTCATGTGCAGATGCTCTGTTAAAGGAGACTACAAAGAAGCCCTCCAGTATCAGGACCCTCCTGCTTCGATATCCCCCCAGGGTACACCAGATGCAGAGGGAAGCTGTTCTTCAAAACCCAGAGAGACAGAAAACCAAACTGCTCCACGAAGAAATTTAGAATGAAATCAATAAAATAAAGATAATATGTAATGAATATGTGTGGAAATAAACCAAGAGTCAGTAAATGAATTTGCTGAAAGAACTTTACAAAATAGCCAAGGAAAAGATTCTAACATTCAGAGCAGAATCAGAATGTGATTATGATCCATCGTAATTACCATAAGAATTAGTGAAAGAAACAGTCAGCATAAAGAACAGGAAAAGAAAAACTAGATTCTGGCCCTGTAAAAGGAAGTATAAGAAATAAAGATCGCTTGCTATGAGACAGAGATGGTCTTGAAATGAACTCACTCATGAAACCATCTCTACCTTTGACAGGACTCTAGGCTCAACAGTTACCCTGATACCACAAGGGAGAAGCCTGTTTTACAAAAGTTAGATTTATGTTGATTATAAATTAGTAAATTAGCACTCTGGTTTATACATTAGTACTAATTCTTAGAACAGCAAAGCTGAGGACAAGGTCAAAGCTGCTGTGACTGAAGATCTGTGATGTGATTTTGGGGAGGCCTGGCCTCCAACAGTAGTTGCTCTCCCCAGACTCAATCTAGCTGAATGATCACTCATTCCAATTCAGAATTTTAAGAACAAGTTAATACAAAACTCACACAAATGAAAAAGTTATCACCATGAGTGACATACGCCTGTTAGTCATCCTAGAACAACAGCTCCATACTGAGAGACCTGCCTGTGAAGGTTTTATATGCCAACTGTTCCACAACGTTCCACCACTGCTGTGCTCGGGCATTGCGACAATGCCACATGAATGTTAATTAAATTCAATTCTTTAACAGTCACTAGTCTAGCCTGACCTGATGGTGGCGCAGCGGATAAAGCATTGGCCTGGGACACTGAGGAACTCAAGTTTGAAACCCCGAGGTCACTGGCTTGAGCATGGGCTCAGCAGTTTGAAGACCGGGTCACCGGCTTGAGTGTGGGGTCATAGATAGGACTTCCATGGTTGCTAGCATGAGCACAAAGGTCAATGGCTTGAAGCCCAAGTTCGCTAGCTTGAACCCAAGATTGCTGGCTTCAGCAAGGGGTCACTGGGTTGGCTGTAGCCCCCCAGTCTAGGCACATATGAGAAAGCAATCAAGAAACAACCAAAGGCCGCAACAAGTTGATGCTTCTCATCTCTTGCCCTTTCTGTCTGTCTGTCTCTCCTTCTCTAAAAAATATAATAATAATAATAATAATAATGAAAAAATAGTCACTAATCTGAATCAACTTCTGCACAAGCATGCTTAATTCTGGGGTACCATTTATGTTTAATAATCTGTTTAAAATTTTTGCTTTCAAGGAACTGTGTTTAATTATCTAAAGTATAAACAATTTCAAGCCTTTCGGAATAATACAGTTCAGTATTTCACACATGATATATAGAAAGCACCTAGACAATCATTTCTATTTTGCACATTCTTGAAAAAAGTTTATCCTTATTAAAATTCACAATGCTTTTTGTTTCTAGTCTGGTCACCCCAAGGTACAGATGCATACAAATCCATATACAGGGGTGGGCAAAAGTACGTGTACAGGTGTTCATATGGAAAAAGACAAGCAGGTTATAATTATTATAGCAACTTTATTGCCCAAAAGAATGTCAGAATGCAACTGTAAACCTACTTTTGCTCACCCATGTATAATAATATTCAATGTTGTAATAAAAAACTAGAAAAACTTCTCTCCAAAGAGCTGATTCATAGCATTTTTTTTTTTAAGTGAAAGGAGGGGAGATAGTAAGACAGACTCCTGTATAGGCCCGATGGTGAATCACCCAGCAACCCCACTGGGTGGATGATTGAATTAACTGAGCTATTTTCAGCACCTGAAGCTGACACACTTGGACCAACCAAGTTATCCTCAGCAACTGGAGCCAACACTTGAACCAATTGAGCCACTGGCTGAGGGAGCGAAAGAGGGAGAGATGGGGGGAGGGAAGCAGATGGTCATTTCTCCTGTGTGCCCTGACCAGGGATAAAATCCAGAACATCTGTATGCCAGGCCGAAATTCTATCCTCTAAAAAACTGGTCAGAGCCTGATTCATAGCATTTTTTAAAATTAAGATATAATCCATACCATATAATTTTTATTGGTTTTAATACCCATTTTTATGATTAAATATGCTTTCCTCAGGATTTAATACCCAAAGGGACTGAGTCAGAATAGTATCTACCTTGACTAGCTTACCACTTACATATGATCCTATTCCACTTATAAAATTTAAGTGGCATGTCGTCAGAGGTCCCCAAACTACGGCCCACGGGCCAAATTGCGGCCACCTGAGGCCATTTATCCGGCCCCCGCCTCACTTCCAGAAGGGGCACCTCTTTCATTGGTGGTCAGTGTATGGAGTACTGTATGTGGCGGCCCTCCAATGGTCTTGAGGGACAGTGAACTAGCCCCCTGTGTAAAATGTTTGGGGACCCCTGTATAGATGAAAGGTAAATAAATGTTTTCTATATGAAAGAAAGCTTGAACAAAAATAAAATTGCAAAACAGAAATATTTCGCTTAGAAAATGTCTTCCTAACTGGTCTCAGGGTATCTGTCTGTCTCTCTCAAAATCAGTCACTGCTTAGTTGAGCTAATGTTATTCATCAGATAAACAGTATAATAAAATTTTCATAGTTACAAGTTCTCCAGACCTATTCATTTCATCCAAAGTGTAGAACATCTGTTTGTTTTAGAGCCTGGTATAGTTTAACATTAAAAAAAAATTATGTATCACAAATTAACCAAAAGGCACACTTTTGATGGCCATAATACAATATGTATGAAAAACAGAAACCAACTTAAACGCTCTGCGATGACTAGTTATGTAGTAGAGAACTCTGACATGGGTTTTATAGACCTTTGGGTGTTCCCTCTCCTCTCCATTCCTTTAAGGGTTCCTCCCTCAACCCACTCCAGCTCACAGTGGTCTTCCCTGACCGCCCTGTGGTCTTTTGAACAACAGGAATTGCAGATTGAAGGATGAAGAATGGTAGGAGAACAATAAATGGGATAGAGTAATATAAATAGCTAAAGAAATCAGAGGTAAAAGTTATGTGGAAATTTGTAAGGTGCCCCTCTGAATGTGCTTGTCTCCAAACTGTGGCCACACTTGCTGGCAGTAGTTCCCTTCCCACGCAGCCCCCAATTTCATTCCTACAATTAGCTGTTTGCTGGGGAAGTGGACTAGACCCCTCCACCCCTCCTTCCCAGTGCTCCAACCCTGCCTGTCCTGCTGCTTCCTGAGCACAGCCCCTCCACCTCAGCATTTTCAAGCTCACTGCCTCGGGCTTCACCACACCATGTCTTCCTTCCACACAAACATACTCTGTAAGTATCTCGTTCTTAAGAAGGCAATTCTCAATGTGTTCTGAAACTGTCCTTAGCGGGTGGGGCATGATTCCCTCCTCTAGTTCCAACTAATCTAGTTAAAGTTGTAACAATACATAACATTCATTTTTACCAATGTTTCTCTGCTCCTTAAAATATCTAGTTCCTCATCTAGTTAGACTTAAGGTACTTGGAACCAGAATCCCTGTCTTCTATGTCTATGTTTTCTTTGGTGTCTAACACATGTGCTAGGGCATTTCATATGATGCCTGCTGGCAGAGCTGGTTCTACCATGTGAGGAGCTGAAAACAGAAACTAGCACTCCACCGCTGTGCTTGCTGAAAGAATGCTTAATATTTTAGATGGCTCCTATTCAAAGAACCACTGAGCAAACTGCTTCCCTAAAGAAGTCTTTTGTTCAGTAGTTGGCATTAAAACTGTCAGAAAGAATCAGACTTCATTTTCAATCTTCCTAGCGAGGAAACTTGTTTCTTTTCAGGTGAGGATTTTGACTTTCCTAAAAGGAAGAATTCAGGAAAATTGTCACAAGTCAAGGATGCTACATCCCATTAGCATAGGATAACATGATTTATGTTATGATGTAGCCACACTGGTATTTCTAAATTCTCAGCCGCATATTTATTGTATAACTATAGTGTTTTTTTTTTTTGTTTGTTTGTTTTTTACAGGGACAGAGAGAGGGATAGACAGAAACAGAAAGAGATGAGAAGCATCAATCATCAGTTTTTCGTTGCGACACCTTAGTTGTTCATTGATTGCTTTCTCCTATGTGCCTTGACCACAGGCCTTCAGCAGACCAAGTAACCCCTTGCTCAAGCCAGCGACCTTGGGTCCAAGTTGGTGAGCTTTTCTCTCAAGCCAGATGAGCCTGCGCTCAAGCTGGCAACCTCGGTGTCTCGAACCTGGGTCTTCTGCATCCCAGTCTGACACTCTATCCAGTGCGCCACCACCTGGTCAGGCCTAAAGTGTATTATTTTTAAAAACTTTATTTATTCCATTTTCTTTTTCAGAGAGGAGAGAGAGGGAGAGAAAAAGAGAGAGGGAGAGAAGTAGAGAGAGGGAGAGAAACAGAGACGGAAAGAGAGAGAAGAGGGAGGAGCAGGAAGCATCAACTCCCATTTGTGCCTTGACTCCACAAGCCCAGGGTTTCAAACCGGCAACCTCACTGCTCCAGGTCAATGCTTTATCCCACTGCGCCACCACAGGTCACGCTAAAGTGTATTTTTAATGAGACCCAATAAATCAGAACTATGATTACCCTAATAATCTAGAAAGCTGTTATCAAAGTCTTGACTTTGTCTCAACATACTGAAACATCACCTGGTCAGATTAAATGGGCAGGAAAGTGAAAAGACTAAATTATTCCACATTTTAATAACATGTTTTTTATTGTTGCTAATAAAAATATAGCTGGCTGTGCTTTGATTTAATACCTAAGTCAAAAACAGCATTTAGTGATTCTAAAACAGTGTGGTAAAATAGATGAACTATGTTTACATCTCTTAGAATTTTACTTTTTTAAAAATATTTTGTTTAATACTTCATTTATTCAGAGCACAAAGAAAACTTCAATCTATCAAACTGAACTAATTACAAAGTCACAATCAATAAGAATCTAAATTAACGTGTCACTACCAAGTCACAAAAATAAGTAGATATCTTGAGTTTAAAATGTGCCCCAGATGGCCTGACCTGTGGTGGCGCAGTGGATAAGGCGTCGACCTGGGAACACTGAGGTCGCCAGTTCAAAACCCTGCACTGGTCTGGTCAAGGCACATATGGGAGTTGATGCTTCCAGCTCCTCCCCCCTTTCTCTCTCTCTCTCTCTCTGTCTCCTCTCTAAAAAAATAAATAAATAAAATAAAAAGAAATTAAAACATTAAAAAAAAAAAGACAAATAAAATGTGCCCCAGATGTATTTTTATGTCATTTTAACTGGGGGGACAGGGAGAGACTTGCCTTTATTAACCTGAAGATCATAAACTGTGATTTGAAGTTCACTAATAGGGTGACAGGGATATGATCATATTTCTCTTAGATACTGCAGAGAACTACCCAAGGCCCTCTGAAAGGTGGAACATTCATCATAAAGTATGGCATTACAAAGTATAAATAAGTAATGACTGATAAATATTTAGAACCCTGGCAACGCAAAGAAAGAGAACACATGTTGGACGACTTTCCACACCACCCCAGAATCTCTCTACAATTAAGCTAATAGTGTGAATATAAAATTTTGATGCCCAACCAGCCTACTAGAATTATAAAGGCTCTGTCAAAAGTACCATCTGTCCACATGGAAGTGTGTACCCTCACAAATCCTAAATATTATACTGACATATATAATTTGAATATCAGAGGTACAATGATAAATAAGACATTTAATTTAACATTTGGTGAAGATGGTAGAAAAGACAGTAAAAAGGCAATTTGCTCATTTTGTAGCCCAACAATTACCTGCTATTTCTGAGACTACTTCTATTCTGAGAGCAGTTAGATCTCTCAGTATCTACCTACATATCAATTATAAACTATCACAGAACAAATGCAAGAACTATCACTCAGAATTAGGAACTGCCCAGGACATACAGTGGTTTCTAACTTTCCCTAACTGGCATCTTCATTTTTATGTTCAATGTCTCATATGGAATGTCTAAAGGATAAAATGCTCTTTGGGTGGGCATAATTGGATGTGCCTTTTAAAGGAGAAAGGCAGCACCCACCTTGTGGGAGAGTACAATAAGGAGAGACAGAGGAAGTCTATTACTGGGGATGGATCTGGGAAGTTTCCACAGAGTGCAGCAGGGAGAGTTCTTGGCTCATTTTACATTGCAGCTTTCAACTGACAACAAAGGTTTAGAGAGCTTGTCCTAGTAATCCACATTCAAGAAAGTCTCTGAACTCCAAGGCCTTAATCATCACTTTCTTATTGATTGCTTAAGACAATATATTTCTTCTGCTCTTCTGATATCTATATCTGTGAGAGAAATCAAAGAAGTTTGAGGAAGACAACAATGTTAACTTCAATAATCTGATGGTCACAAAAGAACTGAAAAATATTGCTAAATTACCTAAGAAGCCAAAAGTGTGTTTATCTGTCAAGACCTGAAATTCATAACCTGTTCCCCTACTAAAATGAGAATTTTTTCAAATGAAGCAATTTAAGCAAGGGATCAAGCTGAGAGGGTGTCGGGTGAAACACATCTGAGTTAGTTGGGACAGTCTCACATTGCCATAACTGAGTACCAGTTTCACAGTACTCTGTTGACCTTCACCACTGCGATATCTAAACCAGCTGGTTTTCAATTTACTTTCGACTAACAGCTGCCATGAGCAGCTACTGAAATTACATTACAACAAAGGCACTCCCATTTACAGCATAAACTACGGTGACCAGATTTTAAAATTGGTAAAGTGGACACCATTGACCGGGGAGGGGGGTGTTCTTGATTAAAAATTTGGTCTATATGGAGCAAAAAAAATTTTCATAGAATGCAAAAATAGTATTGTAATATATTTTTTTAAATTTCAACATAAGTACAATTTACAAATATAATACATTAAAAATATTATGTATAGTATTTTATTCTTTGGCATATTTCTCATTTGAGTGAATTTTTTTTAGTAGATTGCTGTTGTTGTTTAAAAGGTCATGAAATTTTTCACAAGAATTTGTTAAATTATATTTCACACATAAAATGGGTTTCAAAGTCTCAAAACTTAATTGTGACTTTTCTGATGTCCACACTTTATTTACCGTAGAAAAAACGCGTTCAGTCACAGCATTAGTTCCTGGTAAAGACAGCACGTATTCCAAATTTTTAGTGCATTATTGTATGGAACATGGTTTGTTTGAAAATGATGAAATATTTTTAAGCATTTGTTCTCTATTGTGATTTTTGCTGATGGCCAAGATTTAACCTTTTCCTTATCAATCTATTTTTTTAAATAATGATACCTCATTAAAAAGATCATTTTCGGAAATATTACTATATGGGAAATTTTGAGTGAGTCGGAGGGATCGGGTTACATGGTCCCGAAACCAATGCCGGAGCTGCACGAGCGGGCGGGAGCAGGCAGGGCAGCATCGCCGGCGTGATAGCACACGAGTGGTCACACATATTCCCCACCTGGACTCGTCCTTGCTGTGGCCATGCTCCCCGTGTCCAGCCCCGCCGCCTGCTGGAGACCGAGTGGCTTGTACCTGGCGGAGCCCAGAGCCTCACACCTGCGTCCAGGACGCAGGCCTATGGGTAGTAAGAAGACTTAACAGCCGCTGCCCCAGCAGGTATGTCCTACCCGAAGTTCTTTGTTTCGGGGCCATGCACCGGCAGCCAGCTCCTGCAGCAGTGCAGGCGCTTTCATGTCGAGGTGGGGTCTTCCCGCTGAAAACCGTATATTCCCTTCCTGTTCTCCCGCCGTTCCCTAGCTTTTCGTGCATTCTTTCCAAAAAATCAGGACTTTTTAAAAACGCTGCGGGATGCGGGACAAATTGTTAAAAATCAGGACTGTCCCACCAAAAGCGGGACGTCTGGTCACCTTAGCATAAACTCATCTTCACAGTTACATAGAAAGAAATATTGAGAAACACACAGACTTGAACTCATGTATTCTGATTCAGTATGCAGTGTCACCAATCATTTGTGGTTTTTATGACACTCATCAATCTATATGCAGCAATGCAAAATATATGGATCATAATAAATGTATAAAATATGAAAACATTCAAGTGCTGGACATATAACCTTGGTCTTCAAAGGGAAAAGAACAAACAAAGAAACAGACTATGGCCAGATGAAACAGGCTTTTTGTTGACCAGGGAGATCAGTCAGCTTTTTCTTGCCTAATTTTTTATGAATCCACACAGCTGTTCATGAGAGACAAATCAGTGACAACACCTCCTGCACAACACTATGCCCTCTAGTGAGTACAACCATGAAGAATGACCATAAACTAAATATGGTACTTACAGCAAACAGTTAGCCATTGTTTTATTAAAACACTTGATTTATCTACCTTAGTCAAAATAAAATATTTTAACCAGCAGTTGGCTGGCCCATCCAACCTAAAAGTATACAAGGTGAAATTACATCTACAGAAACTTCTTGGCAACATTTCATCTAAGCACTTTGGTCAGAGGAAACAAAGAAAAGTTCCATTCTAATGTTTCTTTTCTATTCTCTTTAGAGTTTTAGAATATTCTAATTCATAAAGTTTTACTAAAAGGTTAAAAATAGACAAGTAAAAATTTTGAAGAGATAATCACATCAATTCTTGAGCAGATTGCAAAAATAATCACAAAACAAATAGTAGTAAAGATAGAAACTATTGCTAAGAAAGTCATACCAAATACAAGATTAGTCAAGAAACACTTCTATAAAAAATGCCTGAGGTCACCAATACATATCTAAACATTTCTGTGGTTAAATTATGTGGTAGCAACATATACTTAGGACTAATAAAATCAATAGCATCACAGAATTCTAGAAATGGGAAGGATCTTGAAGCTCATCTAGTCAGATGCTTTTCCAAATTCCTTAACCTTTTTTTTAACCTTTTCTTAACTTTTTTTTCCCTCAACAGAGTAACAAATACATAAAAATAAATAAAAGAAAGAGTACTCCTCCTGGGCATTCTTCATCTACACAACCACAGCTAGACTGAATGCTCCTGAGGATAATTATTTAACACCAAAGAATGTACAATAGAGGCTCTGAGCCAGGACACAATTTCCCCAGTCTTGTTAGTGGGTCTGATGGTTCCCAAGACAGGGTTCTTTCCATTGCAGCAAGCAACCAAGCAGAATCCTAAAAGAAACATGAGTTTGTTACCATCAAATTCAAAAGTGCATTTTCATACTATGCAACCTTTCAAAAATTCAAATTTCACAAAATAACTTTGAGAAAAAAGCTCAGATTTACTATTTTCCAAATGTTTTAATGTTTCAGAATGAGGACTCTTCCAACTCACAGTGGAAGGATGTGCTTCCTAAATATTTCAGAGGTCTTCCCCACAAGAATTAAGGTGGCAGAGATGGGCCACAGCCACATTTCATGTCCCTCTGTCCCACATCTGTACTTCAGGGACAGCAGCACTCTATCCTCCAACTGCCTTTGCACTTGCTATCCCAGGCCCTGGCACGCTCCCTGTCTCTAATCCCATATTGCTAAATTATTTCATCTGAGAAAACTCCTTGATCTTGATCAAAACCTCTTCCTGGTCATCCCATGACCGTCTTTACTTTCCCTCTCACCCACCCTGCTTTCTTTTTCATCCTATCACTTATGACCACATGATCTGTTTGTCCCATCCCACCTCATCTCAAATATAAGCTATGTAAGTACTAGAGTAGAGACTTTGACCACTAGTTCATCAAAAACAACAGCTGTCAGCAGGGTGTAGAAGGAAGAACCTGGGCTTGGGTGAAGCCTTTGTCATACAACTAGGGTTCAATTTTCTGATTCCTGATACCTCCTAAGTTCCAGGTGTTTCTAAAAGTTTGTCTTGGTTTACCGGATAGATATACTTTTTTGGGGTGGGCGGTGAAATCCTAAAGCTGTGATGATCAATTGTAGGCCAACCACTAGAAATATGATACTGGAGCCCTGAGCTCAGTTCCAAATTTCATGTTTCCTGGCCTTCAACATGGTGTCCTTCCAGACACTCAAACTTAGCATTCCCATGGCTCATTCTTAAATGTGTGGCTTACAAAGTACCTTTCTTTTCGGTATCTTAAACCATTAGAGTTACCGAATTCACTTGTACAAAGACCCTCACGAAGTAAGCAGGAACAGCATAGAAATGTTGTAAGGTAGAATCTGTGAAGTCAGGGCATCAGTGCAGGACAGAAATGGAATTTTTTCTTTCTTAATTACCACTTGAAAATACTCTTACACTCTTCTGCCTATTTCCTCATGTGCAAGAAGCATCTTTGGGAACACTGATATGAAAGGTTGTTTGGTCATCTACAGTGACTTTTAATCTGTTGTAATAAACAGCACAGCCATTAAAAATGAAGCTTAGCATTACTGAATTTGCACTGAGATAACTGGAAAATGTAAATTACATAAATTCAGTGTATTCATTATTTTGAAGACTAGCATAACAAGCTTGGTTAGAATGACATAATGAAGAATTGTAAATTTCCGTGAATTTGTAAGAAGAATTTTTATAATAATATCTAACTTGCTACATGCATATATTCCAGATTGGCTTATAAAGTTTTTTAAAAACATATATTTAGAAGATAGTAAAACCAGATTAAACTATGAATCCAAATCATCCCCAAAGGAACTTTCTTCTAAAGTTAATACTACCTATTCCAGTAAATAATTAAGTACTACTAACAAGCGAGAGGAAAGTGAAGGCTTAATTTTATGTCTAACTTGTCTCCTACTCTTTCTAGTAAAAGGGCTAAATCATCAGAGGGATAACTATCCTGCAGAAAGACAAGCATGAGAGGCAAAAGAAAAGATCAGCCAAGTTTTCAAGGGGTAATTCCATCATATTAGGAAGAAATGGGCTACTTGTACATATAGATACAAACTTAATAGTATACTAGTCATTGCAATGCTCCACTCACCATCTCTCGAATTATTAAATAAAACTGGTAAATAAATATACATGTGGTCATTTACCAGTACCAGTCATATTATCAGCACTATATACATTTGAATCAAAATAAGTAAAACATAAAATGCTGAGAAGAGTAAGAAAGGGAATATGGCTAAAAGGCACTTGAATACAACTCTGAAAATCATAAAAGCTATGGTAAAACTTTCTTCTTCTATGTTCTCTTGTATCTAGAACCCATTGTATTTGAAAATCAGAGACCCACTATTTACTAGAATCTGAACCAGTGGTCCTGAAAGTGTAGTCCAGCAGAATCAGCCCCACCTCAGACATGCTGAATCAGGATACTGGGAGCGGGCACTGCAATTTGTGCCCAACAACCCCTCCAGGGATTCCCATATACACTAAAGAGAGAGAATCATTGTCCCAGTTACAAATCAGAATAAAAAGTGCTTCATAATTCTATAAATAAAGATAAACATGCGCTTTGGTTTTATATATGTAGAAAATTTTGTAATAAAAATGTTAGAGATCATAACTTATTCTTAACTATAGGAATAATACTTTCAGACTGTCAATAATTAAAATATGTCATTTTTTTGGGTTTGGGATTAAAAACAGTTAAAAGTAAATGAACAGCATAAACTTTGCCCAGCTGCAAAAATTTCCATTTAAAACATAGGTAGTAGCCTGACCAGGCGGTGGCACAGTGGAAAGAGTGTCGGACTGGGATGCAGAAGACCTGGGTTCGAGACCCTGAGGTCACCAGCTTGAGCACAGGCCCATCTGGCTTGAGCAAAAGCTCGCCAGCTTGGACACAAGGTCGCTGGCTCTAGCAAGGGGTTGCTCGGTCTGCTGAAGGCCTACGGTCAAGGCACATGTGAGAGCAATCAATGAACAACTATGGTGTCGCAACGGCAATGAGAAACTAATGATTGATGCTTCTCACCTCTCTTTGTTCTGCCTGTCTGTCCATGTCTATCCCTCTCTCTGACTCTCTCTCTGTCCCTAGGAAAAAACAAAACAAAACATAGGTAGTAGCCTGACCAGGCAGGCGGTGGTGCAGTGGATAGAGCATCGGACTGGGAAGCAGAGGACCCAGGTTCGAGACCCCAAGGTCGCGGGCTTGAGTGCGAGCTCATCTGGCTTGAGCACGGGCTCACCAGTTTGAGCGAGGGGTTGCTGGATTGAGCCCAGAGGTCACTGGCTTGAGTAAGGGGTCACTGGCTATGCTGGAGCCCCTTGGTCAAGGCACATATGAAAAAGCAATCAATGAACAACTAAGGTACTATAACAAAGAATTGATGGTTCTCATCTCCCTCCCTTCCTGTCTGTCCATATCTGTCCCTCTCTCTGTCTCTGTGAAAAAATAAATAAATAAATAAGGTAATAAAATACTTGGAATAGCCAAAATTTTAACAAAACATTTCAGTGAAAAATGTAAAATCTAAATTTTCAAAAGCACACATTAAAAAATTACAAGTGTATCCAACAAGTAAACATGATTTGATAAATATATTACTTTACCTGAGAATATAAGTCATTCTACAAAAACTTACTTTATAAAATTACTTGCACAATTTACTTTTAGTAGCAAGTTCTTTGGCCATTAAAATATTTGTTTATAAGTTATCATAATATTTTGAACCCCATGAGGATAAAATTAGAGGTAAAAGGAGAATCAAAGGACTCCACAGCTTAAGTCAGCTACCAATCAAATTAAGTGTGAAACAAAATAAAGGTAAAGCACTGATATATTCCTTTCGCTATATCTCCCATGAGAGTTGACATGCATCTATGAAATATCAGAAGCACAACAAGTACAGTTAACAACTTGGATATTGCTTATATCATCTGACAAATGTTGCTTCCAGGAGCTTTTCCAATTCCTTCACATGTGTCATGGCTCAGTTTTAATTAGGCTGAAAAATTCCTATGAGGGGAGGTCGAACTGGATTTATGCAAAACAGATGTGAACAGCAAAGCTAAGAGAGGTACAAGATAGGCCTCTCAAGTCTTTAACACTTACCAAGAATTCCCATGGTGTTCTTAAACACATAAATAGAAGACCACAAAGCAGAAAGTCTCAAAGATTTGTACCAAAAGTTTATGTTAGAACAGGGAGAGCTTAATATTCTATGCTTTTATGAAAGTCTACTTTCATTCTCCCCTAAACCATCTCTAACACACTGCAGAGGCAGTACCATACGCAGACAAACCTCCTGTATTACCATCAGCACCTATTAGCATGTGAAGTAAATACACCTTTGTGGACCACCTCTGTCTCCAACTGCAACAAATGCATTTGGGTATTTCTCTAAACGGTAGCAGTTTTATGTTTGACATGAGACTAGCTGGACTAAGTAACTTGAGAGAAGTCTGGTGGTGGCAGACGTTCAGCTAGAAGTGACTGCAGTGTTTCACCTAGAAGGTGAGAGGTGATAAAAGAATCACTTCAACTGCACACCAGACGGGAGCTGGGGACAGGTAGATGTCAGGGAAAGAACAGAGGCAGGAAATGAAGGTGAGGTATTGTCACAGAATTTCAAAGCTCAAAAGGACTTGAGAAACAACTAAAACTATGGCTTTCAGCAGAGAGCACTAGCTTGGGAATGACAGCTCTAGCATCTCTGAAAGCTCTTTGGGGAGCCCCCACACTAGGATTGGAAGATATATCATTCTCAGAAAAGACTAGAACAAGAGACCTTATGAACCCTAAGCTATAGAAGCAGCAAAAGCTCTATTTTAACAAACCTGGAGAGGTCACAAATGTGTCCAGTCCAGTATCTTACTTCCAGAGACCATCATCAATGTATCTGGCACATTTATATCATCAATCGGAATTATCCCAGTTCCTAAAATATGATTGCTCTTATGTACTCCCCAGGATCTAGAGATTTCCCCACTGTAGTCTTTTAAATCCACATGGATTGTCAACTCTTCACCAAGAATGCAATTAAGCAAAGTAAAATAAATGGCTTCCATTTTACTATATTTTACTTCACTAATTGCTCTCAGCCTGCAGAAAAACCTCAGTGAGACTATAAGCATGACCAAATGTGCTTTACCAATCTTGTCCAGAACTTGCCCAATGCCAACAACTATGCTCCTGAAGTACATACTTGGGAAAGCCCCTGAGAGATCATAAAAATGATCCTGCAGTCTTAAAGATAGTATGGACTAGCCTGACCAGGTAGTGGCACAGTGGACAGAGCGTCAGGCTGGGACGCAGAGAACCCAGGTTCAAAGCCCTGTAGTCGCAGGCTTGATTGCCAGCTACCTGGCTTGAGTGCGGGCTCACCAGCTTGAGCGTGGGATCATAGATGACCCCATGGTCACGGGCTTGAACCCAAAGGTTGCTGGCTTGAAGCCCAAGGTCTCTGGCTTGAGGAAGGGGTCACTCGCTCTGCTAGAGCACACCCCCCACACTCCATCAAAAGCAATCAATGAACAACTAAGGTGCCAGAACAAGAAATTGATGCTTCTCATCTCCCTCCCTTCCTGTCTCTCTGTCCCTATCTGTTCCTCTCTCTGTCTGTCATGTTTGAAAAAAAAAAGAAAAGATATTAAGGACTGAAAAGTAAGTGGAAAAATCAAGGTCATAACCTGTGGTAGGCAAGAAAACCTGAGCAATACTATACAGTCCATGTGCTGAAGATTGTATGAAAATGAATCAAAACCATCACAATTTGAAGAGACTAAAATAATAATCATGCATCTTTTCACAAAGCTAATAGAGCTTGGTTCTGTCTTCAGGGAAGTATTTAAGTCTGCTTCTTCAACAAAACTCTTAACATCAGATGGAAAGGCAGAAGCAGCAAAGTCCTGGAGCCTAGCTAGTTCACTGGCACTGAAAGCACATTCACTCAAGTTGAGCTCAGTGGGCTGGACATGTGCTGGGGAAGGATGTGTCAGCAGACTATGTGGGCAACTGCTCCACGAGCACCTCAAGCAGGGAGGCTCTGCAGGGCAAGGAGAAATCTATGGAGATGCACTCCAGCACAGCTTTGAGTAATGCAGCACCTGTGGGATGCTGAGAAACAGAAGCACATACACCAACCGGGTATGTAGCAATTAGAAATAAAATGGTTCGTTTTAAATGACATAGTGAATACCCAGAAAGGCCAAAAAGGCAATAATAAAGGTTGGGATTTTTGTTGCTTTTTTTTTTTAAAGTAAAAGGTTATCATTGCTAATGTTAGCCTTTTTGGTTACACATCCCAGCAGTCAAATAGCCCACTGAGGCCAGAGCTCAGGAGGCGCTGGGCCTGGTGCAGCAGTCAGGACGCCGCCCCAGGGAGGGCATTGTTCATAGTGCTGCTGAGTCAGGACCTTGGCTGGGGAGTTTTGATGATGCTTCTTGTCCCTGCCAACTTCAATCTAAAACCCATCTCTGCCCAGTCTAACAGCTATGATCAATTTTCCTAGTTTCTGAGGTCTCAGAAAAGCAACAGCTTTACAAAATGGCTCCTAGCTGGAGAAAGACTGAAGCAGCAGAGTAAAGCAAGGAAGCTGGACATTCGTATCTGGGGTCTGTCCTTACTCATCTGGTGTCCATTCTTTCCAAAACTGAGCTGCTGACAAGAATGACCAGATAGCTTGTAAAGGCACAACTGTCTAGTTGCCCAGAATATAAACAACTCTTCATTAGTCCATGCCCTCTCCCACGTAACTACAGGTCTCCGAATTTCTTTTCCTCTAATATTGAAGTCTCTTGGAGGAAAAATATTCTCTTGGAGGAAACCTTTACTAATTAACAAAAGAATAGCAATCACTTCTCACAGTAGTCAACCTTTACAACTTCTTCGCCAATACACAAACTTCCATGGCCTATTGAAAGTATAAAAATGTTATTTAACACATGAGATTGCTTTATAGATTTTATACAACATATGAAAAGATAGGAATATTTCCATTTTACTTCTATTATAAAAAGTCTATCTTCCCCCACTGATAAATAGAAATTAATAACTGTTACCACAAAATCCTCATAAAATTGATTAGATCACAAAAAAATAGGTTATTTTTTATTATACCTGGTCAAGGATTTTTACTATTATTTCCTACAAATATGTAAGGCATTTTGTAGAGGGGGGAAAACCAGATAAATAGGATATTAAAAATTAAGATCTCTGGATTCATTTATTGGTTTATGTGTGAGGCACCATGCCTAGTACCATGCAGAACAGAACAGTGATCCTGAATGCTGACTTCAAAGAAATTAAGTTGAGAAGTAAGGCATATGACCATAAACACACTGTTATAAGGGAATTAAAGGAGGTACAAGTAAAGTGGGAAATGGTGTGTATACACATGCTCAGGAGGAAGGAGGGTGCCAGAGATTGGGAGCACCCCTGTGAAAGAAACACCAAAGCAGAGCCTTAGAGGGCACACAGCCCTTGAACAGCGAGTAAGGAAATGGGAAGAAGAGTGGAGGCAGAGTGAAGGGCACAGTCAGGAAGAATGGACACAACACACTGCAGGATGTGCACAGAGGTGGTGATCATTCCAGCCTGGCTGAAGAAGATGCCTGAAGAGGGATAATGGTTGAATCCTGGGAAATGCAAGGATAGCTGGACTAGCAGACGAGGCCATAAAGTATGATCCTGTATGATGGGTCTAACGGAAAGATCGGAACAGGAGTGATGTCATCACCTTTATGTTTCAGGTAGACAACTTTAGCTGTATTGTACTATGTTAGGCTACCTGGAAAGAAGTGGGGACAGGAGGCCTTGTTTGGACCTTGTTCCAAAAGTTCAGGTAGTGGAAATTGAACTGAGACTGTCAGTTTCAGAAATATCACAGAAATAAGTCAATAAGACTTGATAACTGACTGGACATGGGGCTAGGGGAAGGAGACCAATCAAAGATGAGTTATGGTTTTATGTCTGGAATCAAAATGAAACTAAGAAAAACAAGAGGAAGAGCAATGGTAGGAGCAATGATGGTAGGAGCTCAGTTTGGACACACCTGGTTCACAGTCCCGGTAGTCACTCAGACAAAGAAAACCAGCAGAATAACAAGGACCTAATCCGGGATCAGAGCTGCATCAGCTGTGGGCTGATCTCGTTTGGCTCTGGCTCCGGCCCAAAGGGACAAGGGCAGTTCTGCTGCCCAGGAGTGCCCTGGGTGGGACAACACAGGAGAGCTGTCTCCATCTTACACATGCTGTCCGTGATTCCATGGCTGAAGTGAGCCATAGACTTTGAGCTGGAGGTACTTCCATGAAGAAAAAAAAAAAAAATGGAGGCTGTTGCCATCTGCAGGGTTATATTTTTCCATAGCATTACTGCTAAGTAAGAACTGCATTTCCTGTTGCTCGGGGAAACAAAATACCTATAAATAGAGAAGATTTTTGTGCCTTTTCTTTATGGAACTCAAGTTTAATAAGGATGGGTTACATTTATTTATTTATTTATTTTTGCTATTATGCATATTTACCGAAGAACAAAAACATATTTGTAAGGCAAAAGTGAACATTTCTGCATTATTAATAATAGACCTTGACTGGTACAATCAACAAGGCTGTCATTGCTGGCAGTTAGGATGATTGCTTGCCCAGAAGCACCTGAGCCGATGGGGCCTTCACATTTGACACTGCTATGGGTGTGCGCACGGCACTGCGGTGAGGGGGTGCTAGCTGCTTGCAGCAGAAAGAAATGATAGCAGTGCTAAAAATAGAGTAATTAGGAAACAAATATGCAAGATCAGTCTGCCCTGATTATTCATGAATGTGAAGTATACTAAATTACCTTACATACTGTCTATAAAAATGCCAATTTACTACTGAGGATGACTTTCATGACTTTCTTTAGCATTAGTACAATAATTAGAACTTTCTAACATTTCTGTGAGATTACCACCCCACTTTCTGATAACTGTGATATTACTACACATAATAATAGAATCAGAAATTGCAAATTCAAGTCTGGAGAGGTGATCCTTTGTTCAATTCATGCATCCTACTTTCTAATTTCCAATATCTATTGTCTTTCTGTTCCACTAGCCTTCATTTTATTCAAGAAGTTTGAGAAAAACCTATGGGTAAGGGCAGTTTTTTATTTGGCCCAAGTATTACCATCTACTCCCCACTAAATAATAACTGACCTTGTTTCTAACCAAGTGGATGAAGAATAAGTACTACGACAGTGGCATGATTTATAACACATTGTCAAGAAGTCAGGACATTGAGCTTTCAAACTGTAGTAGGGACCAGGGGTGCTCTGCCACCCACACAAACACATTTTCATCCAGGCCAGTGGACACATGCCCAATTATTGTTTAGGACTATCAGAACACTGACCTAAGCTATTCTAAATTAAACGCAGACATGTGTTGTGTTAACAGGCCAAAACTCAGTGGTGTTATAGTTTCTCTAAAGTTAGAGATTCAACTGGGTCACAAGGAACTAACATCTAGTCAGGAAATTGAGCAAGGTGGGTCAATGGAATGCCTGACAGAAGTACAGAACAGAGCAAGTTACTCAGCAGGAAGGCTGTTGGGCCAGCTCCAGATATAATATGGGGACCCCGTTGGATCACTGCCAACTGGGGTTGGTGGTTGTGTACCCTCATACAATGTACACATCTACAGTACTAAGGAAAAGGGGTCCATTCTTTTTTAATTTTAAAAAAAAGTTGATGGATTATTTAGGCATGCATTTAAAAAACAAGCTTTATAAGCCTTCCCCATTAACCAACATAATAAAGTGCAAAAAAGTAATGGCTATTTTAGACCCCTACCACAGGTGGAGAATTTTATTGTTCTTATATGTTTCCACACTTATTTTGGATTCAAGAGCACAGAACTGATGTAACTAGCACCATGGCCTCAATCCCTATGTGATAAGGGGAGCTTCATTCTTTCTTGTGGCCAAAGGCTATGTGATGTCACCTCCAGCAGCTGTGCTGCAGAAAGTCATGCCTGGTCAGGAGAGGCAGAGCAACCCGGTCAGCCCAAAGTTCCCACCTCTGGAGAAATAAACAACTCACAACCCTCCCACAGGGGCTACAGCATTATCTGAACAAGAGGAGCTAAAGTGTACATAAGAGCAAAGCAGAGCACAGTAAGTTCTAGAACAGCTGAAGACTGCCCTCCCCAACTTATTTCCACGGTTTATCACTGCAGGATCCCTATACATGAGAAGCAGCATCCTGGAGAAGATGACTATATGGCTAACATCAGCATAATACACTGGGTCCCCAATAACCACAACCACTACAGCAGCAATTTTCAACCCCTGTGCTACAAGAATTTTTAAAACATGCAATACCTGACTATTTAGTCAGGGGCACCAACCTCTTTTCCTTTAGATTGTCAAATAAAAAAATAACAAACAAAACAATAGCCATCTGGTATGAGTGAATCAAAATTATAGTTACTTTTATTTGGTCAGATAGGCAAAAAATTTGTTTTTTGGTATGCTGCAGAAACTTAGTAATGAATTTGTGCTGTGAGATGGGAATGGTTGAAAATCACTTCACTAGAGGAACACTGTAAAGAAAAATGAAGCCCAAGACACAAAATTACTTTTCATAACAGTTAACTTTTTTGGAATACATACTATGTAAAACTAATAAGGTGATAAAGTGTGAAAAACTTTATAAAGTATTTCACAACAAAAATTTTGGAATGAAGTACCAAAACAGAGTCCATCAAGAGAATGCAGTAAAGACTATAAAAATGCTTTTTATATTTGGATAGATTTTTGCCCATTTCAAACCACTTGCAACTTTTAACTTTACATTCACACATGCATTTAAAATCCCTGTACCCTGCCCATCCTCACACTGCCTCAACAACACCCAGGCTTTTCCCCTGCCCCATTATCCTTCCCTCACTCTTTCTGCCACATTCCGCATATAAGTTTATAATACTCAATAAACATTATATGAATCTTTGAGCTCTATCCCACACTTACATTTGATTTGTTTTGGGGGGTTTTAAATATACACTGAGAAAGCAACAACATTTACTGGGATTTTAAAAATGAAACAGAATTTGAAATATGATGTCTGGCCTGCATCTCATCTTTGAAAAGTTAATGCTATAATAGCAACATCAGCAACCATCTATCAAATTGTTCCTATGAGTCAGATAGTGCTGAGCACTTCACAAATATTGTATCATTTAATTTTCAAGGCAAAACTGAGTTACATTATCCCCATTTCTTTGTTGAGAACACACAGCAACGAATTGAAATAACCTGTCAAAAGGTCACACATCTGGCAAGGGACATGGTCTGTATTTAAGCCTGGGTCTACCTGACCCCTAAAGCTCTTAATCGCCACACTGTTAAGTTTCAAGAAAAATTGGGAGACCATTTTCTAAAGCCACACATTTTAAAGAATTGAAAGATTTTTTATAAAAGAGATAAGTTCTCCTTAAGAAGTATTTATTTTCTCCATGTGGTTTATATCTAGCACTGCGTAAACAAAACCAAGGAACTTAGGACAGGTAAAGCAGGCAGCAGGGCAGGGAACTTGGAGCTATAAGCTAGGCAAAGAGCCTAGGGAGAAAAAAGGACATTAAAAATGTAGCCTAACTCAGAGTAGCAAAAGTTAGCTTATCACTGTAGTCATTTAAAAATATGTTTAAAGTGTTACCATGTGCTATTAATGAAAGGTTAAACATTCATAAAACACCTCTCCTTGTTATTTAACATATGACTTTAATGGCTACATAAAAGTCTGTTGTATGATGTATTATCATAATATCTAGATTTATAGATTTTAATATGCTAAAAAAAACAGCTAAAAACAATTTCTGTCCACATGGATAATTACTGTTTACAAGCACATTAGAACACATGGAACAAATGTAAATATACTTTTTGGATTTTTTTAAGGCTGTTGATGCCTACTGCCAACTTCCTCAACAGAAGAGCTGTGGCAATATGAGCTCTACTATCTGACCCTCTTCGGGACAAGGCAAGTGGATTCTTCCATTTTTTCCCAACCTTTCTCAGTCTGAAAAAAACGGTACAATATTGTTTTAGCCATTTTCTTTTCCTTTCATTTTTATTTTATTTATTAATTTTAGAGAGAGAGGAAGGAAGAAAGAGAGAGAAACAGGAACATTGATTTGTTCCTGTATATGATGACCGGGGATCAAACCTACAACCTTTTTTATTTTTTTTTTATTTTTAAATTTTTAATTTTAAGTGAGAGGAAGGGAGACAGAGACAGACTCCCGCATGCGCCCCTATGGGGCTCCACTCAGCAAGCCCACTAGGGGCCGATGCTCTGCCCATTTGAGGCCCTTGCTCGGTTGCAACAGGAGCCATGTTTTTAGCACTTGAGGTGGAGACCATGGAGCCATCCTCAGCGCCCAGGCCAACTTACTCTAATCGAGCTCTGACTGCAGGAGAGGGAGAGAGAGGGAGAGAGAAACTAGAGGGGGAGGGCTGGAGAAGTAGATGGGCACTTCTCCTGTGTACCCTGACTGGGAATCAAACTTGGGACATTCATACACTGTGCCGACGCTTTACCACTGAAAAACTGGCCAGGGCCAGTCATTTTGTTTTATTACCAGAAACACAGAAGTTAAAAAAAAAAAATTGAATTATGACCATTTATTTAATCTCACTGAGCTTAAAAAAAATTTCCACAAAATCCTAGAAGTAGGAATTTTCCTCACTTAATTGGTAAAAAATAGATTCAAAACAGCTAAAATATTTCCAAATTTATAGGAGATGCAAAAAAAAAAAAAAACATTTCTATTTGGTTTTATCAGTAACAAGTACATTTAGCACATCAAATAAGTCTTTGCAGTTGGTTTAGAAAATTTCATTTTAAAATTTCTAAATAAAAACATAATTGAATAGTGAAAGTAATTTACTATCATATTTTAAATTATTTTTACTATCCGTGATTACCCAGTTCAAATATTTTATTTCAAAACAAATAATCCTTAATGTTATTAATCATCCCTTAAGACATATCAGATTTATAACTTGCTTACCTACTTTCAAATAAGGTATGTTTTTAAATTACTTATTTTTCATACCATTGCAAATAACTTTCTAGTTCAAAGTATATTTTTGGTACAGTTGATATTTCCACTGAATTTCAGGTAAGACTATATAAAAGGTCATTTTTTTATTTTTCTAAGAAGTCTTCTTTGTTTAAATCAAACTCATTTCCCCTTCCACAGCATAGTTATAATAGTGAGATGAAATGACTTTAAGAATTGAAAATATATAACCTCTTGTCCTCAAGTGCTGAAAAGAGTAAAATGCCTAAAGTAGCGTAACAGATGAGTATCTTGAGTTGAAGTATAATGAGAAATATGCTAAGTGCAAACAGCTTTTCCCTCTTTATCAGAGAATCATTTTAAATTCCTCTATCTTAAGAAAAAAATTATCCAAGTTTTATAATGGAAAAAGTCTGCCTACATCCTGAAGTCTAAAAATGTCAGCCTCATTTTAAATGAATTTTGCACCCCTGGATTCCATTCCATTCCCCCCAAAAGACCAAAAGAAGTTAGCATGCGATCAATAATCACATAAAGAATGACAGGAGATTGAGAGAAGGGATCTACGGGAGGCCAGGAGTGTGAAGGAGGGAAGAGAGGAAACCAATGGTCAGAGGACTAGCATTCCTGAGCCATGGAAGAAAACATGCTGACAAGTGAGCAGACACACACCAATCAGAAGGCTGGGGGAACCATGCTCACTGCCCTGCGGGCATCAAGTGTCCCACACCCATAGGGACTAGAGACCTTCTGAGACCATCTCAAACCCCAAATGTGCTATCATCACTGTATCACTAAATCTATCTCCCGACATGCAGGAGTGTTGGGAATTCCTTCCTGCACACGCTTGATGAGGGTTACTCAGGTGCAGCGACACTGAAGCAGGCCGGCCTAGAGAGCAGTCAGCTCAGTCTGGAGCAGGAAAACAGAAGGCTAGCCTCAAGGGGGAAGGGCAAAAGGAGACAATGGAACTTACTTATTATCTGGCAGACTGACCACCACATGGCAAATGGGAATGAGAGGCTGAAGGAGGGTATGGGAAGAGTTAGCCATAAATCAAAACAAATTAAGGGCATGAAAAAATGAGGCAAATATTACTACTGGAGGGAATAAAAAAACAAAGAAAGCTTGTATAAAAAGTCAAGAGCCTGACCTGTGGTGGTGCAGTGGATAAAGCATCGACCTGGAACGCTGAGGTCACTGGTTTGAGGCCCAAGGCCTGTCTGGTCAAGGCACAGATGGGAGTTGATGCTTCCTGCTCCTCCCTTCCTCCCCCCTCTCAAAAAAAAAAAAAAAAGTCAAGAGACTACTTGACTCATTTCTAATATTGATGATTCAAAACATAGTATAACCATGTTATTTAGAAGTAAAGAGAGAAACATCAGAAAAAAAATAAAACATCTAAAACAGCTGAAAAGTACATGCCTCTGGGAAAGAAAATGAGGCAAGGAGGGGGCAAAGGACTATTTATTATATGTCTTTCAGTATTATTTGGCATTAACTGCTTAAGCATTAATTTAAAATAATTTTTAAGGGTTGAAACAGTAACGGCATTAAGAATTATTTGGTAGATATGTATCAGGCAGGAATAAACTATAGCGCTGTGTGCACTGACTGCATATGAGGATGACCCCATGTTAATAAGGAATCTATGCCAAAATGCTGTGTTTGAGTAGTGAAAGTTTGGATAGCCTACCCTTTTTATTATCCCACGTTTTGTACTGTGAACATCTATAGAATGCTTTTATAAGGGGAGAAAAGGCAACTTAAAAAAGGAAGCAGGAGGAAAGTGGTCAGCTAGAAATGGAACTTATGAAACAGTAGTAAGATAAAAGGAAACACACACAAAATTATATCCTAATAGCAATGAAGAAAAGAAATTGCACTGAGGTGTGGGTAGCCAATGGAGCCAAGTGCTGATGGCAAGACGGTGTGTGACAAACGTGGATAGGAAATCACGAGTTCTTTCCCGAGCAAAGCCTCAACAGAGCAGTGGGAGGAGACAGCCGGTCTGTTGAGAGCTAAGCAAAGCACAGGGGCCAAGGAAAAGGAGATGGTTGTCAGATACTTGACTGAAATATTGTCCTAACTGTGAAAGGGAACAGAGAGCCCAGGCCAGTTCTCAGGAGGTAAAGGTAGGTTTCTGGCTGTTAAAATCTGGGGGACAAATGTTTCAGAAGAAAAGAAGCCAGAGGAAGATGTGACTGAGGATAACGGAAGAGATATTTTCTGAGTTAAAAAAAAAAAAAAGACAATTAAACTCTGAGTAAACTGATGGAGCGGGGGAGGGGTTCTAATTTTTACAAACCTTAGTTCCCATTAAATACCTGACTATATTCTGTCATTTGGCACAAAGAACTCACCACAACCCACTGACCATTTGTTACAGATTTTGACAAACAATGAATCCTAATGAAAAAAGATAAGAATTTTTACTACTAATACTATGTAAGCCAAAAGTTACCATCATTCACAAGAATACTTAATCATCTTAAAATAGTTACTCCATAATGCTAATCAAGTTGATGAACAGGGCTGGCATTCTTGATAACATTTTCAAAAGATACTGAATTTTTCATTACAGTTAAATTTTAAAACAAAGGTAGGGTACCAAGTACTTAGGGGGCAAAAGCAAGATGCTGAAGAATGTGTTCAGTATGACCCATTTTCTATTTCCGAAAGTGTTGTAGGAGCTAGTACTTCTACCATTGGCTGCATATTAGAATTACCCAAGGAGCAAGTAAGAATACCAATGCCAGGGCTCCACCCCCAGGGATTCTGGGTTCCTAGGTCTGGGACATGGCCCGGGCACTGAGATTTTTGACACCCCTCCTTGGCCTCCTGCCCAAATGATTCTATGTATACTAAAAAAAAAAAAAAAAAAAAAGAAACGTATGAAAAGGTTGGTGTTCAGAATTTTTCATTTCCTACTTTGTATATTTCTGTATTGTCTGACTTCCAAAACAATGATAATAATGTACTACCTCTATAATTTAAACAGAAGTATTTCTATTTAAAAATTAAGAAAAGGACTATTTCTTTCTACACGTTATAATGATTTCAAAAGGGAAAATACCTTTTAAATTGTTACAGTGCTTGCTCACTTTTCTGTTAGAGAGTATTTTTAGAAAACATCAAATTCTGTGTACTGGAGTATAAAGGTGAATAAGAGGCAGTGTGGGCACATCAAAATGGGGGAAAGATGTGCGAGAAATCTTGAAGGGGCTTCACATGGCCTAGGACTGTTCTGGCTTCACTTTGTAGGCAACTGAGGCGACTTGAGTATTGTAAAATAATGTAGATCTTAGATTTAGAAAATCTAA
This sequence comes from Rhynchonycteris naso, assembly GCA_037038555.1. NCBI lineage: Eukaryota > Metazoa > Chordata > Mammalia > Chiroptera > Emballonuridae > Rhynchonycteris > Rhynchonycteris naso. The sequence continues at coordinate 76,980,101 of CM072997.1, forward strand.
ATTATGAAAGACAAAACTATAATGTTAAAAGAAATGTGGGAGAACATCTTTGAAGCATAGGGGTAGGGAAGGACTTAAAACCTATAAGCCATAAGGGAAAAAATGATTTTGATAGCACACATAAGGGTTTCTCTTCAGTGGATAAAGTTTACAGGCAGATGAGAGACTAGAAGGTTTTTGCAAGCTCTGATAAGGGACTAACATTCAGAATATGAGAATGTCCCTCAAATCAATATAAGATGAAAACTGAAAGCATAAAATGGTCAAAGGCTATAAGAAATTTATAAAAGAAGACACCCCAAAAAAGATAACAAGCAGATGAAGAGATGATAAAGTTCACAAGTAGTCAGAGAATTGTAAATTAAAAATTAGATACTTTATACCTGATAGGCTGGCGAAAATCAGAAAGCTGGACCATGCCAAGTGTTGCTGGGGTGTGGGGATGCAGCCATTCTAGAGAACATTAGGTATGGCTTCCGAAAACTAAATGTAGTCACAGTACATGACCCAGTAATTCTATTCCTAAGCATAGTCCCCAAAGAAATTGCCACACAGGTCCCAACGAACAGGCAGTCCACTTTGTGATGGTGGGGAGATGGGTACATTCTAGATCCCCACCCCAAAAGGAGTGGGGAAGGAAAAAAGGATGAATGTATATCACAGAAAACTCAAGAACAGTCAGAATCAAGATAATATTCACACAGGACTAGAGACAAATCTTTGTAATAAAATGTCTGAGTGAAAATATTCACTGAAAACAAAACCATCTATGTAACAATATAAATATACATTACACAAGAGTACATATGAACAAAAAGAAACACACTAAATGCATTAGAATATATGACTAATGACTATTGGTAATGGAGGGGATGTAATAAGTAGGTGATGGTGATAAAAAGAGTTAATAAATAAAACACTGGTCTTGATCTGACCAATGATGATAAAAATGCCACCAACTGAGATGTGTGAACAACTTCATCCAAAGTCCAACTAAAACACTTCTCCAAAATAAAGATCAGCAATGTGAATGAAGTGGGGAGAACAGAAGTGAGGAGAAAACAGGAGGCATTTTCATCCATCTTCTAAGATGGCTCACTACTGAAACCTAGATACTCATGCCCTCCTCAGTACAGATTACAGTAGATAGATATTGAAACCCTTCCCTGCATAAGGGAATACCACTATTTGCACTTCTTTCTCCAAAATGATGCCTGCCTATTCTGTCTCGATATTTCCCATTTACAGACTTCAACCACCTATGACAAATCAGCCACCCTCACCATTTACAGCCTAACAGTATTTTTATAACCAGCCATTAAAAGTAAAATGTGTTATAGGTTTTTTGAAAGTCTATGAAAAATACATCTAATTTACTCATGTAGGTATGAACCCCCTCAAAAAATTCCAGTAAATATGCTTGTCCTTGTAGGTATCAGCTTTGCACTCCCTCTGAAGAGCTTTGTAAATCTGATTTGCTAAGCATGCCTGTTATCACATGGTACCAGAAGCCTAGCAGGAGAACAAGCGCACAACTAAGGCTCTCAATTCCCTGGCATCAGCGTGTTCGCTGTGGACCAACCAATCTGCTGGCACGATAACTGTTCAACCACTAAATTCACACATTTTGACTATAAGTATTCTAATTTCACCCTTCAAAAATCCTACCTAGATGCCATCTGGTATTAATGATTTGCACACCCTAAAATTGACTAAAAATAGTTCAAGTAAATTCAACTGTTTGATCTAGTATCTCTAATGTGCCTATTTAAAAATGAAATTTGAGGGCAAGATTTCTCCTAATTGTTACCTTAATAGTGACCAAGAGCTAAAGAAAAATGGTTTACATTGTTACTTTCCCAGAAAAGTAAAGTTGGGGGTAGGGTAGGGAAGGCTGTGGCCAGGGTTCTAGAGCCATCAGCACAAAAGTGAGACCTGAGGGCTTCAGACTCCCTCACCTTAATGTCTTCCTACTATACCTTGTTAATGTTTTGTCAGATAAAATTATGTCCTTAGCATATATACTTTTAATTGATAAACATAACTTTAAAAATTATCTCTACTAATTCTAAATGGCAAGAAAATTCTGTAAGCCACATGAATTCATTAAGCCACATAAGGGCTTAAATGAAGTGTGCAGAATACAGTTAGATACTGACACTAAAAAAAAAAAGAGAGATTAATGAACTTTGAGCCTGAGAGAGAAGGGACTCTAGGCAGAAGAACCATCTGCCTGCATGCAGCTAAGGGAGGAGGCCGAGGGTCAGGAGAAGTAGCATTTTGAGCCCCAGATACCAGAAAGATTTTAGAGTGTAGAAGATGGATCCAGGTACGCCAGAGCAACTGCTCAGGGGAACAAGATACAAACCATGTGGAGAAAGCAACACGCATCATTTTCCCCTAACAAGGAAGTCTTAGCTTCAGAAACCTGTTTGATTTGTCAGAGAAACAAACTCGAAAAGATTAAGAGTCTAACCACATTAAAACTGGCTTCATGACTATAAGAAGTGTAACTCTAGAAAGTTATTGTAAATAGTAACTCAAAAAAGACAAGCCCACATATGAGAATATCCAGTGACATAGTGTTGAAAGATTTAAGATGGTACATAAATTTCATACCTACAATACATTTCTGAAGGAAGAAAACAACTTCAAGCTACCTAGATGGGATGTATTTTGTTTTAAATGAAAATCAAAAAGTAAAATTCCTGGATGCAGAGGAAGTAAATGGAAGAGAATTAACAAAATCGTCAACTCCACCCACTGTAGAGATGAGAAAATAATGGATCAGATATATGTAATATGTTCTCCAAGACCACTAAGGTAGTCAACAGGAATAAAGATGGGCCTTCTTTTGAAGGCGCAGTGCCTCACTCCTCTGCCCCTATGCTTCTAGAGACCCTTTGGACAGCTCTTACAGAACAGTCGCAGGCCTTGCCCCTTCCCCGACCCAGGAGCAGATTCTAAGTTCCTTTTACCACAAAGCTATCACGAATCACAATATTGACTACAGTGTTAGTCTTGGAAGTGACATTACATAATCATAAAAAATAGTCTATTCATTAGAAATTAATAAATTTAGGCCACGCTCAAGGGGAAGGAATTATACAAAGGCATGAATTCCTAAAGGTGGGAATCACAGGGGGCTATCTTAGAAGCTGTCCACCATATGCTACCATACTCTGGAGACATCAAATGTCACATGACTTAGACAGAATTGGAGAAGATCCCTTCTTTATAAATGCTTCTTCATATTCTTTAGAATGTAGAACAATGTAAGTTTATGAAAAGAAAAATAAGGAAAAAGCACACGATATATATAAGAATATAGTCAGAGAAAGACCAAATGAAGAGTCACTTTTAAAGGAAACAGAAAATGCTGAGGAGGAGAAAGTGAAGGAAATCTAGAAGGATAACATGTGCTAGTTATTGAGTGCTAAAAAAAAAAAGAAATGCCCCTAGCACATAGCAGGCTCAACGAATTCTTGTTAAATTAAGCTTTCATACATTTTCAAAGGTTATGCCCTACCTGCATCTTACAGATCTTTCTCAAAAATATTTTTAAAATTTGGTTTCATGAAATATGTAAAATTTGATTTGTAATGCATGTGCATAGAAATTTACTGTGAAATCACACAATGGCAGTGATAAAATTTGTGAGAACAGAAGAACAGAGGGCAGAAATCAGAAAACAAATGAAGGGTGTACCTCCCTAGACTATGGTTTGATTCTATGGAATGAATTCAGAAGTGAATGATTCCATAACTGAAGAAACAAATCAACATTTCATTTATGATTTAGGCACACCAAAATGATATAAAGAAAAAATGTGTGTAATAGTATTTGCAGAAACTATTCTAACATTCAAATTCTTTCAGCAAAAATCTATCTAAATTTAACTTGAACAATTATATAAACATGATACCCAAACAAGCCAAAATTCTAAATTTATGAGTGTTTTATATATAAATGACATCTCCCACATTAACTCAGAGCAACAACATGGTCTAACAAAAGCTTTTCCTTTTTATTTCAGAAAACTAAGGTTTGGATTCTGATTCCCTTATACACTAGTTGCAAGATCTTAGGCAAATAGATTTCTCTTCGTCTGTTTCCTGGTGTATAAACTATATAGTGATAATATTATATACCTCCAAAGATTATGGTGAAAACAACTAGTAAATGAGAAAACATAGAGAACCACTGTATAGTTTATATAAATACACTTTTAACAAGGCTTTGTGCCAGTTAACAACATTCACGGCCTTAGGTTTCAGTATATCACCTGGAATTCTATCTATCACACCAAGCTGACATGCTAGTGTTAAAATCACCATTACAGGTTGAATTATTGTGTGATAAACTCCAAGCTCTGACCACTTGCTTCTCTGTGTTCGCTTTCCCTCACGCCTCCCTTACAGATGGCGATAAAACATTTCATAAGAAATATCACAGGGCTAGAAACAGGTACATGACTATGAAGTTATACAGAAGTCACAAAAAAGGTACTTCTGACCACAACCATTCTTTGCATGCAGAGCTATGACTAAAATAACCATTGCCCAAATAGTCTTATTCAGCCTACAAAGACTGTCACTGGACTCATGTATTATTGTCTATGATACACACAGCCTCAAACTATTCATGCTCAAGAGGAACCATCAGTCACAGCTATTGTATATTTCAAGACAGTGGCCTGCCGTTGGTGATACATACGTCTTTCAAGTATCTTTCTAGACTACTTCCCAACTCAGTTTGCCATGTAGCCAGGATTTATTATCATTTATTTAATCAATTCTCTGCCTTATAGGGACAAACTTGAGAAGAGCTGAATTTGTAATATGGACCACTGTGCTCTAAATCCCACAATTTACTTTTCTTTCACAACTTAGTTAAGCTGAAACAGCGTTCTAAAAGCTACATATTATCTCTAGATCTTATGGATTGCATAGTCATTCAAAACTTTGTCCCATAGTCTTCAGTTTCACCTAAAACTCAGTTTTACTGCAACTAGACTATAAACTTTCCAAGAACCTCATTAGATTTGATACAATTGAAAACGTTCAGTTGTATTATTTAAATCTGTTGACTTTACCATGATTCATTACTTTAATATAACCTCAAAAGAAAAAAATTCTACCTTTCATGACACAATTAATATTGTCTCCATACCTCACACAACATAATACAATTTTCTCCTTATATCTACATATATTTAAATAGAATGAAACTAGTTTAATTATAGACCTTCACAAAAGAATTTACAAATTGAACTGCCAAGTAGCTCTGAAATAATTTTCCTATAATTATAAATTAAATGTTATAAAATCCAATTTTCCTTATCAAATTCCATTTTTGTAATTCTTTCAGTTTGAACTCCACTATTAATGATTACAGACTTAATTAGAAATAAAAAATTCAATGTTGCCAAAATTAGAACGTGCATATTCTTTTTGTAACAAAACATGAATAGTTTAAAAGTTTTAAATAAATTAAATTACTATAAACCTTAATTAGATTACATATGCCAATGTATTTTAATTACTGACATTATAAATGGGTGTAACTAAACATAAAGTAATTAATACCTATTCTTATATTTGTAATCAAAACAAAACTACAAAACCAAATCTTTGGCCATTACGAAGTTACACATGGTTTGTATTTGAATTAACCATGCTTTATAGAAATTTCTGTATCAGTCCTTCATTTTACAAAGATATTAAAAAAGTAAATACTTTTGCTTATAAAAGGGCCTGGTTTCATGTGCAAGCACAGTGATAGGTCATATCAAATGACTTTCATTTAATCCATTTAACAAATACACACTAACCCCCTAGTACATATCAGATAGTTGCAATAAACTCTAAAAACACAATGATAAAAGGAGAAAAGACATAGTTCCTCCTTCATGGAGCTTAGTATTGTGGGGAAGAAGTTGAGGATATCAATCAAATAATCCTATAAGTAAATGTGAAATTACAAACAGTGGTATTACTGGTTACACTGACAGCCTATCTCAGGAGCAGAGTGAGTGTTGAAATAATAGGACCGAAGATTAAGTGGCCCAAACTGAAATTCCAGCGCTGCGACGTCCTCGCTGTGTCTCTAGTCTAGACATACTTCACTGTTATGTCTTTCTATACATTCTCTTCTGCAAACAGGGCCAATAATACCTGGCTTGTGGGTTTGTGAAGATTAAATCAATCGATTCAGATAAATGCTTAACTAGCTCCTGGCCACGAATAAGCACTCAATAAACAATGACTATTATTATTATTATTTTTTTAAAATTCATTTTAGAGAGGAGACACAGAGTGAGAGAGAGAAGGAGAGAGAGAGAGAGAAAGGGGGGAGGAGCTGGAAGCATCAACTCCCATATGTGCCTTGACCAGACCAGTGCAGGGTTTTGAACTGGCAACCTCAGTGTTCCCAGGTCGACGCTTTATCCACTGCGCTACCACAGGTCAGGCAACAATGACTATTATTTAAAGAGAAGCTAAATGTGTGTAAATGTGTGTACAGGCCAGGCTGCCAGTTTGGCAGCTCTATTGTAGAAGGCGCAGGTCACACAAGACCCTGTGGTCATGATCAGGTTTTCAGTCTTTATAACAAAGCAATGAATGCTAAAGTATGTAAATGTGGAAGTGATTTCATTACACGAAACTTTTTTTTTCCTTTTTAAAGATCTAGCACTTGGGGACAACTGAGTGAGGTACACTGAGAAGAGACGTGAGTATGCTAAACCAGGAGGTTTACAGTAACAATATTTTAGTATCTTTTATTATGGTTGCCACTTGCAGAACTTTGCTGCTGTAATAAGCACTCCCTTCTAACAAGTCCATATGGGACTGTGCTGGTATCCAACTTATAACAACTTTTCAAGTGTTTACAGAACTAGGCAATCTCCTTGTTTACCGCACTAACCTGTAACTACATTTCAAAAAATAGGTCCATAGGTAAGAACTACTTAAAATGGAGAGGAAAGTTCTTTCACAACTTTCTAAAATATCAGCTGATATTAAAGGTCAATTCTCACCCTCTTTATCACAAGAAATGCATCAGAGGCCTCATTAGGTTAGGTTCTCTTTGAAAAATGAATGTACATGCATATCCAACATAGACCAAGCAGTTTAGTCATTAAAATTTCAGAGTATGCAAACAAAAGGAAATATATATTCCTAAGAACAGACAACATACACATTGGGAAAAACTGGTAACCTTAAAATATAAGTATCTCTCCAACATATTTGTCAACCAAGACAGCAATGGAGACTTTGAACTGCAGAATCTCAATGCTTCAGTTCTTAAAGGCAAAGGATTCAGAGTTAGCTCAGTATCAAAAGGCTTTGAAAAATGTGTAGCTATTCATGTTCTTATGAAGCTTGTTTATTAATGTTCACACACATACTACAGATTCATCAGTCAAGCTGGCAAAATATTAGAAAATAAAACTCAAATCAGCTAATAATACACTCTACTGAGGTTTTTAAATGTTTTGCAGAACTCTGATGAAAACACCTTTCAGATTATCTGTTAATTTCTCTATCTCCTAATTTTACAGATATAAATTCTTAGAGTAGAACATAATCCCACAAATCCATCTGGTTGTAATAAATGCCAATGAATTCAAGAGTTAAAAAAAAATCATTAACTTTACCCACAGTATATTTTTAAATAGGGTTTTTTTGTTTTGTTTTTTAGTGAAAGAGACACAGAGAGAGAGGAACATATAGGGACAGACCGACAGGAAGGAGAGAAATGAGAAGCATCAATTCCTCATTGTGGCACCTTATTTGTTCACTGATTGCTTTCTCATATATTCCTTGACTGGGGCCTCCAGGCAAGCTAGTGACCCTGGGGTTTCGAACCTGGGTCTGCTGCTTCCCAGGCCGATGCTCTATCCACTGCACCACCACCTGGTCAGGCTAAACCGGGGTTTTTTAAGTTTTAAAATACAGCCAACAAAAAACACTCTTCCAGATAGCAGGTTCCTTAAATACAATCTCAATGTCCAAAATGTTACTTTCCAACCTGCCACAATTAGTCTCTGTAACATTATGTTACATTACCGGGAGGGGCAAAGTAGATTTACAGTTGTTCATATGAAAAATACATTAATAAATAATACAACAATAAACTTGTATACTCACAACTGTAAACCTACTTTTGTGCCACCCTGTATATTTTGACAGTAATACCTACCTTGGCCTAACTAATGTCCAAGTGACTTTACAGCTTCATAACATTCACTATGAATCATTAGGGATGATGTACTATAAACTGAGGACACAAACATCAACAATTAAGAACAGAATGAGCCTGACCTGTGGTGGCGCAGTGAATAAAGCGTCGACCTGGGAACACTGAGGTCGCCAGTTCAAAACCCTGCACTGGTCTGGTCAAGGCACATATGGGAGTTGATGCTTCCAGCTCCTCCTCCCTTTCTCTCTTTCTCTCTCTCTCACTCTGTGTCTCCTCTCTAAAATGAATAAAATAAAATAAAAATAATAATAAAAAAGAACAGAATGAGAGGACAAATGATAAAAAACAAAAACACATGACCTCAAGAGCAATCTGTCACACAGAAAGGAAAAAGTGGAGAAAGGATTAAGTCTTAGAATGGCACCAGACTTTAGAAACCTTTGAGAAAAATATATTAACAAATAACAGAAAAAGAAAATAAAAACAAGAAACTAACTCCACAATGAGAACTGGACAAGCAAAAAAATAAGTAAATAAAAAGAAAGAAAAGAAAACATATTTTAGGTCCTTAATCCTTATCTCAAATTTTCAAAAGATACCAACTTTCCCAACTCAAAAGACTGATGTTTCTATGGACAGACACACTTATGAACAGGCAGCTGTTTGCTGGTGATTTTGAGATGGGTCAAATGACTACATTTGATGTCTAAATTTTAGGTCCTATCTGTAAATATCTACTATTTTCACACTGGATGGGGAAAAGCTACTTTAAAAACTAACTGGTCTGTGTACAGGCTAAGAATCACAACCGGACCACAGACCTTAAGAATTCAATTCTTTCCCTTCACTCTGTTACCTGCAAGTAGAATTTCAAAAAGTTTCAAAAGGGTCATAGGGTATTATAAGAAAATCAATCTGACTCCTTTGGGGAAGACAATAAGAACAAAAATGTTACACTGCAAATGGATTTAGAAGGTGAAGTATTAAGAATATCAAATATAAATATCAAAGACACATGAAGAACAAAGTTAACAGGAATAAAAGGAACAGATGTACTACCATCTAATACTCTAAAGTTGCTATTTCAAATGATAAGGCTATAAGTAAACTAGATTAAAAAATAATTAAGAAACTTCAATAAAATCAACCTGAACCAACTTTCTGTGATGGAAACATGTCGTTGTGCTTTCTTAGCACTAGCCATGTTTGGCCACTGAGCACTTGAAATGTGGCTACTATGATGATTGAGAAACTGAGGGGTCTTTTCAAATTATTATTTTGACTTAAATTTAAAATTACACAGCCAAATGTGGCTACTGGATATGTATTAAACACGGATAAATAATTAAGGCATAACAGACCACAGTTAACAAATTTATAAACTCTACTGATATTACTCTATGTAGAATAAAATATCTCTGACATTAACAAAAATGCTGTGCCTGACCAACCTCCAGTAGCACAGTGGATAGAGCGTCTACCTGGAAAGCTGAGGTTTTCAGTTCAAAACCCCAGGCTTGTCCAGTCAAGGCACATACTAGAGGCAACTACTACAAGTGGATGCTTCCCACTCCTCCCTTCTTTCTCTCTCTCTCCTAAAATATATAAATAAAATCTTTGGGCAAAAAATCATGTTTTAATATCTGACCTTAAGGCTTTAAACAAATTTGAAATCATTTCAATAAAACAAATGGGTAGAAAATGTTCAGTTGTTTGGTAATTTTGTTTGCTTTTTGATTTTTAGGTGGGAGGAGGGGAGACAGTGAGGCAGATTCTGCATGCTACCCCACCAGAATCCAACCAGCAACCCCTGTCTGGGGCCAATGCTCAAATCAACCAAACTATTTTTAGCACCTGAGGTTGTCGTGCTTGGACCAATCAAGCCAATGGTTGCTAGAGGGGAAGAGAGAAGGAAGCAAGAGAGGGAGGGGAAGAGAAGCAGATGGTAGCTTCTCCTGTGTGCTTTGACCAGGAATTAAACCTAGGACATCAATACGCCTGGCCTCCACTCTATCCACTGAGCCACTGGCCAGAGCCCGTTTTGTTATTTAAAAAAAAAAAAAACCACTTTTTCCCTGGCCTGACGGCTCGGATGGTTAGAGCATCATCCAGAAACAACACAGAAGTTGCCAGTTTGATCCCCAGTCAGGACACATACAGGAATGGATGGATGTTCCTGTCTCTCTCTCCCTAAAATCAATAATATAAACATTAAAAAAAGATTTTCACAACAAATTTATTAGAATAGTGGTTTTGAAAAATCTAGCATCCAGTGAGAACTACCACCATACACAACATTACTGCTGGGAATGCTTCTCCAAAATGTCATGGTCAAATAATACAATGGGCCTGACCTGTGGTGGCGCAGTGGATAAAGAGTCGACCTGGGAACACTGAGGTCGCCAGTTCAAAACCCTGCACTGGTCTGGTCAAGGCACATATGGGAGTTGATGCTTCCAGCTCCTTCCCTGTTTCTCTCTCTCTCTCTCTGTGTGTCTCCTCTCTAAAATAAATAAAATAAAAAAAAATTAAAAAAAAAATAATACAATGGATCCATTAAATTTTATACATGCATGAAAGAACTAGCACTTTTGACATATGATGCAAAAAAGAAAGTGTTTTTAGGTGCATGAATTTTACTCATACATTATCATTCATTCCTAGAAAATTTTCTTTCTGCAAAAGTAATATTATTTATAATAAAAATAATTGAAATAAAAAAAATTAAAAATAGGCAAAAAATTTGGATATTCCCCCCAAAAAACGGTACACAAATTGACTAATAAACATATGAAATATATGCTCAAAAAACTAAATTAGAAAAATGTAAATCAAACTATAATGAATTATCACTTTACCCCCATTAGGAAAGCTGTAATTAAAGACTGACAATCCCAACTGTGGGTAAGAATGTAGAGAACTGGAACCCTCAAACGCTGTTGGTGGGAAAGTAAAACAGGGAAGCTACTTTGGAAACAGTCGGACAGTTTTTCAAAAAAGTTAAATATAAAGTTATCACATGACCCAGTAATTCCACTCCAGGGTGTGTACCTAGAAGAACTGAAAACATATGTCTACAGAAAAACACACATGAAAGTTCACAGCAGCATTTTCTTAATAGTCAAAACAAGAAAACAATCCAAATGTCAATCAGTTGATGAATAGATAAGCAAACTGTGATATATCTAAAACACAAATGAATCTTGAAAATGTTATGTTAAGCGAAAGAGGGCTGACACAAAAGTACACAAGCTATATGATTCTACTATTCATATGAAATGTCCAGAAGAAGCATATCTAAAGAGAAAGTAAATCAGTGGTTCCCAGGGCCTGGGGGGAACAGAAATGGGGAATGACTGCTAAAGAGGAACAGGGTTTACTTTGGGGGTGATAAAAATGTTTTGGACTAGCCTGACCAGGCGGTGGCGCAGATGATAGAGCATCGGACTGGAATGCGGAAGACCCAGGTTCAAGACCCCGAGTTCACCAGCTTGAGCGTGGGCCCAACTGGCTTGAGCAAAAGCTCACCAGCTTGGACCCAAGGTCGCTGGCTCCAGCAAGGGGTTGCTCGGTCTGCTGAAGGCCCGTGGTCAAGGCACATGTGAGAAAGCAATCAATGAACAACTAACGTGTCATAATGGCAATGAAAAACTAATGATTGATGCTTCTCACCTCTCTCCGTTCCTGTCTGTCTGTCCCTATCTATCCCTCTGTCTGACTCTCTGTCCCTGTGTAAAAAAAAAAAAAAAAAATGTGTTTTGGAGTCATATAGTGATAACTGCTCAATTTTTTAAATGTTCTAAAAACTACTGAATTGTATGCTTTAAAGCAAGGGTCCTCAAACTAGGGCCCTCGGGCGGCATGCGGCCCCCAGAGGCCATTTATCCGGCCCCCACCGCACTTCCGAAAGGGGCACCTCTTTCATTGGTGGTCAGTGAGAGGAGCACAGGATGCACCCGCACCCATAGTTCCCATTGAAATACTGGTCAGTTTGTTGATTTAAATTGACTTGTTCTTTTTATTTTAAATATTGTATTTGTTCCCGTTTTGTTTTTTACTTTAAAATAAGATATGTGCAGTGTGCATAGGGATTTGTTCATAGTTTTTTTATAGTCCGGCCCTCCAACGGTCTGAGGGACAGTGAATTGGCCCCCTGTGTAAAACGTTTGGGGACCCCCGCTTTAAAGGAATAAATTTTTTGGAATGTGAATTTGTGGGGCAGCTGTGTTAGGCCTGCTTGCTGGCTGCAAGCGCTTTGATTAGTGTGTGAGTACCTGGCAGAGGCACATGTGCATAGCTGGGGGGGGGGGTGATAGCGAATGGCAGATTGCTTGCCCGCCGATGAGGGGCCATTTTGCTGTTTGTTTGCCCTGCCTGTGTGCTCGTCTGCCTTAGCGGGATTTTATTAAATGGTATGGCCCAACACTTCCTGGCTCCAGTTTCTTTACAGTCTGCCTGAATCCAATGTGGACCTACCTGGCTTTGGCCACTGGCATTACAGAATTATATCCTAATTTTAAAAAACACTGCAATTTTTACTTTTAAAAATTTGTTAAGTTTCTATTTACATTTTTCTTTATATTTTTGGGGTTTTTTCCCCTCAAAAATTATACTGCCCATTTTAATAAATGGTTTGTGTAAAAAGATTATTTGTAAACAAAGATTCTATATCAGTGATTCTTAACCTTTTTTTGAGGTACCGAACCCACCAGTTTCATATGCGCATTCACCGAACCCTTCTTTAGGGATAAATAAAATATGATTTCTTTTCCAAATATAAGACATCGGTATATGTTTTTTTACTGGTGCACAAAATGAGCCGTGCATGAACATCACCTTGCTCAAAGAACAAAACCAACAAAGTGCATGAACTCACAACAAATTATGGTATTATTTTATTCTGGCCTCCACGGCAGAGGCTTCTCCGAACCCGAGACGACTCATCGAACCCCTAGGGTTCGACAGAACCCAGGTTAAGAACCACTGTTCTATATAGCAATGATTTTCAACCTTTTTCATCTCATGGCACACATAAACTACAGTGATTACACTAAAATTCTGCAGCACACCAAAAACTTTATTATATTTTTTGCTGATGTGACAAAAAATTTAGGCATAATTTTAATTCCATCACATCAAATGGCTATTTTTGTGTTGGGTGTTGTTGTGTTTTTTTTTTTGGGGGGGGGGGAGTGTTGTTGTTTTTAAATTAGATAATCTAAAGTAAAAAAGGTCAATGTCCCTTACTAAAATAGTCAGATGTGATGCCGGTGGCCAAGGCCAGGCAGGTTCACACTGGATTCGGGCAGACGGTAGAAAAACTGCAGAACCAAAAAGGGTTGGGCCGTTCCGTTTAATAAAGTCTCACAATGGTGGACAAGCACACAGGCAGGGGAAAACCTCTTCTCTGGCACACAAACAGCAAGAATGGCCCCTCAAGTGGTGGGGAGGCAATCTGCCATCCACAATCCCCCAAGCGCCAACACCCATAGCCTTACATAGGCTATGCACACACGCCTCTGCCAGGTGCTCACACACTAATCGAGCAAAGTGCTTGCAGCCAGTACACCAGCGAGAAAGCCTAACGCCACTGCTCCACATCAGGTATTGCATGTTTTAAAAATTCTTGTGGCACAAGGGTTGAAAACAGCTGCTATACAGGATGCAAATTTTAAAGGTTGCTCATTACTTTAAATTAAGAAGGAAACATTCAACAGAAATCAATGTTCTGAGCTGGCACAGGCTTCTGAGTAGAGCAAGCAGGTCAGGCATAGATAGCTTCCTGACCTAGAGATTCAGGGTAAGTCTGTAGTTTGGCTCTTGCTGTGAAGCAGTAGCAGTTCTGAGCTAAAGTTTGAGAAGAAAAATTGAGTCCCTTTCTTTCTGACCTCCTCCTAGCTGACAAAAGAAGAATCCGAGAAAGGAATATTTAAGGCGTCAGGACAGCCCTGGTTTTCGCTAAAGCTGATACAAAACTGTGAAGCCACGATATGGGCAAGCCCTGGGTGTCAACATTAAGTCAAATAAATGAGAAGTGGCCTGAAATTGCTCTCCTTAAAGATACAAAGAAAAACTGGGGTAAAGAATATGGCTAGTAAGAACAGGGAAGTACTAAATGTGGATAAATCCAGAACAGGAATCACACAGTCTCTTTAGAAATACATTTCTATTTCATGGCTGGGGGGCGAGGGGGGATCATTTGTCTGGGTCACACAGTAAGTCAAAGACTAAGTAATAAATCAAAGAGTAATTAACAGTCATAAGCTCTCATTCAGCTGTCATCAATGAAAGAGAACAAACTTACCATGTGTTATAGGTTATTAATGTTTTTATTACCTTAAAATGGTTGCCCTTAATTGAATTTCTTTTCCAAACTGATAAATATCACAAGTCTTATTTTAAGTACAAAAATGTCAACCTGCCTATGGAAGATTAAATAGGAATGTATCAATGAAAAAATTTAAAAATTACACTGCATTTAAAAGTTCGCCAATGAACATCTAAATTGATGGAAAGTGTGAAATGTTGAAAAAAATAATGATACTTAAGTAACTCCCACTAATGAAAAGAAAACTAATAGAAACCTCCTGGAGAATGCTGGCTTGGGAGCCCAACCTAGAAAAGGAACGGGAACAAATCCCTTCTATCAAAGTACTTAGTGGGTGTAATTTACTAACCTAACGGGGCAGGGAGGAAGACACAGGAAATCAAGCATAATAAAACTTTCAGCATTTAAAAGCTCTTATTTATAAATATATAAATGTAATAAAATAACACAATGAAAAGGATAAACATCAATCTCAGAAACCTTAAGCAAATTTGGTGAAACAAGAGTTCTTAAACTTGAAGGAGTTTCATGGGTGCTCATTATGTTATTGTCTGTACTTTTGCATATATGAAATATCACCACCTGACCAAGTGGCAGTGCAATGGATAGTGTCAGCCTGGTATGCTGAGGATCCAAGTTCCACACCCTGAAGTCACCGGCTTGAGCTCAGGGCTCACCAACTTGAGAGTGAGGCTGCCGGTTTGAGTGTAGGATCATAGGCATGACCCCATGGTCATTGGCTTGGCTGAAGCCCCCCCTCCCCCCCGGCACATATGAGAAAGCAATCAATGAACAACTAAAGTGGTGCAATGAAGAACTGATGATGTTCCTTATCTCTCTCCCTTCCTGTCTGTATGTCTCTCTCTCTCTCTGTCCCTTTCTCTTAGTCTCTCACTAAAAAAAAAATTAAAATAAATTAATTAAAAGAAAATAAATATTACCTAAAACCCTAAACAAAAAGTCTTATGATCATTAGTGATCACCAGTTTCATTTAGCCCAAAAGTTCAAATTATGGTTTGAACAACTACCAAAATACAAGGTAGATAATACATGTTTTGTTTGTGCTTCAATATGCTGACTATGGCTTAAGCTACTGCTAATAATCTAGATGATTCAATCAAAATATTTACAAAGCTACTTAATAGAAAAAAATAAAATACTGCCAAAGTACAGCAGTGGACAACAGGCAGATGACTCATACCAAGGACTGCATTAATCTTGATTAGCGTAGCACCTCTAAAATATGTGAATACCTTTTAGTACAAGGATTTAATGACCACATACATTGCCAGCATAGCCCAATGTGTTTACTAAACTCTGAAAGGCAAAATCATAGCATGTCATCGGCCTGTGAGCATCTCATCTCACAATATTTGAACTCACTGAGTGGGAAAAACAAAACATACAACTTAATATAATTACATTGAAGGTACAGAAGTAATTCTTTTGAATCCTTCCTTAATTAAAAACAAACTCAAAATAACCTAATGATTATGTCTTTATAATCTGGATAAAACTAAATGTCTTCTTTTTCCAACAGCCTCACATCTTGTAGCCAACACAAGATTCAACTTCAAACCACACCCTTTCAAAAACAAAACTGCAAATTTAAGATCTCAAACCGTGGCCAGTCTATTTTAGAACACTGAAAATGTTTTTGCCTGAACAAGAAATTTCTCTTTAGAACATAAGAGATGAGAGAATAAACTCTGTCCCTGGCTTATTGGTAACAAATATGAAGCATTATTACAGTTCCCAATGTATTTACCTGCATACTTCAGAAGTCAGTCCCTATACTGGCATGGAGCTTTATCCATTTTTTATATCAGGAAATTATTACCAGAAAATTGAAACTCAGCCTAATCCCAGTTGATTAATATGACAGCAGATTTTCAGGGAACCTGGACATAAGTCTGGTACGTTACTTTATTTTACTTTATTTTTGACAGGATCTGTCCCTTGCAGATTGGCTTCCAGAGAAATCAGGCCATAATTATTATTTCAAAGGCATGGGAGCTGATACTTCTGCTACAGTAAGTAGTTCATTTACGGTGGAATGGTTGCCTTCCAATTCCTTATTTGTAAAAAGCATACTCTGGCTGAGTTGGCCTACATCATTTTCTGTTTTTAAATTTTTTGGAGGGGAGGGTGAGAATTAAAGTCCTGAATTCTCACCTAAATTAAATAATGCAAATATGGTACCTTGCCCAGAATGCTGCTATGTAATAATATTGGACCTGCAGTTTTGAGAGTTTCCTGTGGCCTTTTCACAGCTGAACCCACGACCAACTGCGGTCAGTAAGTTACCCCTCCTTGGTGTACATAATATGAAATGCATCAAGCTCCCATGTGCGTCTTCTCTGTCAGGCACAGCATGATGCATGCAGACACCTAGCGTCTGAAAGAGGTTCAAGCCAAACCAAGAGGTCAGGTTCAGACTCTAAACCTAAAGATTGGGTCATTGCAAATGCTCCCAAATCAGATACCCAACAAGCACTCAGAGATTTCTACAATTACTAATGGTAATTTTACTTCTCTCCTCTGATGTAATATCCTGCATTTGCTTCTGATCCCCAACAAATGCAGGATAGGAACAAGTCTTGTACCTTATGAAGGCAAGGCTTTATGTAATGAAAAGAACTACCGCAAAATATTGTGATAAAGTGCCTCACAACTGCACAAATTTGGATAACGTGAATTCACAAATAAAGAATTTACATATAACAAAACTGGCACCCAAACTCCTGTGGTTTGTGCCTCACCAGCTAGCTCTGTAGGCAGACTTGCTTTAATGACCTCATTAACCTTGTAGCGGTGCAACTTCACATTTCACAGGACTGATTATTTTTTTGGACCCAACTAATACTATCATCATGTCAGGGTTTCACTGTGCCACCTAAGAGATTATTTTTAAATTGGCTAGCCAGGTAGCACAATTATGACCCACCCTCAAGTTTAATTCATAGATTTAAATAAAATGACCATAAGACATGATACATGAAACAACAAACTAATTGAATTACACCAATGGAGACAAACCCTAATGCAAATTTCTTTAGCACACTGCCATCTCACCGATTTCTCTTATGCAACTTCTTAAGATTTTGTTCAATACTATCTTTAACTTCTTATATTTACTTGTCAATATCACAATGCAGCACCAGGCCACAGCTTCAAGTACTAAGGCCAGCTACTTCACATGAAACAGAAAATTTTTCCTGGGTTAGCCTTTGAATGAAGGCTATAATGAAAGCAAAGAATAGATAGAGAAGGCCATTTGAATAGTTTTAGTGACACAATGAGAATAAATGATTTAAGGGTCAACTAGTTGATTCATCTTACATTGAACATTCGAATCATTAAGAAAAGCAATGTGTCTGACCAGGCGGTGGTGCAGTGGAGCTGAATGTAAATAACTGACTTGGGAGGTGGACAAGTGAGATAGGCGAGGGAAAGGCGGTAATACAGGGCACATTAATGAGCAGCTGCTGCTATGAGCAATAGGTATCATACCCACTGAGGACTTATGGGATCCTGCAGAGGGCAGGCCTCAGAGAGATCTCAACTAATGGGTAAAGAAGTCGGACTACTGGTCCAACTCCCTCTAGTTAATAGCTACGGGCTGCTTCTACGGGGAGTAATTTCTTAACACTTCTGACCTGATCCAATACCCGTGGCATGGAAAGCCTTCATGCTCAAAGTCCCAGGGGCTTGCATTTAGGAAGCTGTTGGGTCAGAAGATAATCAGTGGGTGGCAAGTGCCATGGGAGGAGGGCAGCACACAGAACGTGCCACCACCAACTACTACAAGAAAAATGCCCTTACTAAGATCAGAATGCAAACTACAAGCATTTACGGAGTACCCATTCCTGCCAGAAACTCTGTTGGACACAAATGATTTAAAAAAGGAATAAAGTCAGTTTCATGACTTCTAGTCCACAATTTAGTGTAGAGATAACACATAGACAGGTTATTGCAAAATAAAAAAAGTTATAATAGAAGGATTTAAAAGTAGGAAAGGAGTTCAGGCATTTCAAGTGGAAAGATTATCCCCTGCAAAATAGTTTTAATAGTAAATAACACTTATTCCAGGAGTAAAGAAGAAAGAGCAGAGAGCTCACCCTAAGGACAGCAATAAAAATACTGATCAGCTAATCCACAATTTTTTCAACCCATCAGAGAGCTGAAAACTCATTATAACCAAGTAACCTGAATGAAATAAAGGAGAGGCACCTTCAAGGATGAACTTGCTTACCTGGGGCAGATGTTGCTAAATGTTGTTTTTAAAAGAAAAAAAGCTAGACTTTTTACCATATTGGTAAATGCTACATGCAGGCAAGCAAGAGACCATAGAAGGCCTCATGGCCACCATAGACAAGAGGCAAATTTACACTCAGGTTCCATCCCCCCAACCCCCCAAGCCCCATGGACCTCCCAGCTGCTAACAGAGAACTTGCCAGAGCCCTGAGACAGTCTCCCCACAATGCAGGCCCAGCAGAGAAGACCAGCCAGTGTGAGAAAGACACATAACCCCACCTGGATCCCTCTCATCTCGACTATGGAACAAAAGCCTTAAAAATGCTGAGGGAAGGAAGCGCAAACAAACAAACAGAACAACCCTGTCTTCCTTAGGACACAGAAGGCCCACTGCAGCTGGGAATTTCTAAAAGTTGCTACGTCGCACCATTTTATGAACAGCCTAACTTAAAAACAGACCCACTTCATTCAAGGCCTGGGTCTCAATCCTAACCTTCAGCCAAGCCATAAAATTAAACCCCGCCTCAACAAACAGCACAAGTCACTGAGGGTAGATGAATCTTTCAGAGCCTTGGAGATGAAGGAGAGAAAGTCACAGCCAACAAGGGGGCTTTAGTAGAAGAAAAGTTTGAAGATGATGGTTTGAGCATGACTATGGATACAGCAAGAAAGTCAAAGAATAGGGTTGATAATAATCAGGGAGTTAGGATGGGTTATAAATCACTTAGCATCACTTCTCTTCTGAATGCTGCATCAGTGTAGCTGCTTAGACATGCAAGTTTAATTTTGTTTAAAACAGGGGTAAAATCCTACATGAATAGGTTCCTGGATTAAATTTAGTAGCAGATTTAATCTTTACAGTCAAGAACAATTAAATTGTCTGCTCGTATTTTCTGGATCATGAGAGCTATTCACACTGAAATGTTTAACATTTTGCTTGTAGTCAAAAAAAAAATCTTCAAGTGCTGACATGAAGAATCGTGCTTTATTTCAAATTGTGCACATCACTACAGTAACAGAAGCTCATCACACATATGAGAGAAGACACACTGGGAGTAGGATTCATCTCTTCCTTAGCTGATTTGACAGAAGTAGTAGCATCCAACCTAAATATCAATGAACGCCTGTTTTAAGTATTTCTCCCATCTTATTCATAATTATGAAATCAGGATAATTTCCTTCTTCTATTAACTGCCCTTTATTGAACTAAGCATTATTTCAAAGAAAAGAAGTAGTCATTAAAAGTAATTCCATTTTAGATACCATATTAAACTTAAAGGCATTTAAACACTTCTGATTACTGAAAAATTAAACATGCTTTAATTATTCAGTCTCATTCTAGAGATAGCCAAATGATTTCTAAAAATATAAAGTAAAAATATATTCTTCTTCAATTCTTTCCTACTCCAAAAAGCTTTTATAAAGCTCAGTATAAAAGTTAAAATGAATTCTAAAAAGGTGAACGTAAAGCTAGCTTCAAACTGACTGTATGCTCTAATGTCTATGCAATCAGATTGAGTCCAACCAGACGTGCTTACTGGATACAGCCCATACTTGCCCTCTGAGGAGGGATAGACATCTAATTTCTTAAAAGCAGTGAAAAGGAAGACTGTAAGATATAGCACAGATTTGTTATACATTAAGTGATAAAAACATGAAATATTAAGATATATCCATTTAAAGCAACTCAGATTGTACCTCAGCATAATTTTTTGCTGTGAAGATAGTTTGTGGAAATTTTTTAATCAGATAAAATTTGTGTCCTATAAATCAGTATTAAAAGAAAAAAAAATAAAGAAAAATGGGAAATGCTGCTTTGATTATCCTGTACTTGGTAAACCAGGTGATACTCTACATACTCTATGAATTATATTTTGCAGGCATACCCAATTTTTTTTGTATTCCAGGTAGTTTTTTATTTTAACCTCTAAAGCAAAATTGCAAATCAAAGATGTTCAGCACCGCCTGGCTGGAAGTGGGCAGTGAACAGAGTGTTGACCTGGGACACTGAAGTCACAGGTTCGAAACCCAGAGGTTGCTGGCTTCAGTGTGGGCTCATGGGCTTGAGCACAGGCTCACCAGCTTGAGCGTGGGATCATCATGATCCCATGGTCACTGGCTTAAAACCCAAGGTGACTGGCTCATCTGCAGCCTCCTGGTCAGGTACGTATGAGAAGCAATCAAGAAACAGCTAAAGTGCCACAACTACAAGTTGATGCAGCATCAACTTCTCACCTCTCTCTCTCTCTCTCTCTCTCACACACACACACACACAAACACACACGTTTAGCACAATTTTTTCCTTCTTTACTGTCAGATTCATGGAAAAGTTTTAATACAAACTTCTTAAGGATAAGCCTTTGATAGGTTGCTGCCACTATGGGTCTCAGCATGCAGACTGGAGGAGAATATACAACTTCTGTCAAACTTAAAGTTACTACATAGATGAAGACAAACCTTTCTGTAGTCAGAAATGACACTTCTGGAATCTCTGAGGCACAGTTGCTACTATAATATCATTTCTAAAAGCTAACATCTTTCCTATAGAAATGTAAACAAAGGGACTAGGCCACATTCATTTCCATTACCCTCCAACGCCTAGTACTGGGCCTCAGAAATAAATGATTTTTGACTAGAATTCACTGAATTCCATTGAAAATTTCAAAACATAAGCCCAATACAAAGGTTTTTTAAACTTGATGAGATTTTAAACAAAGGCAAAAATAATATCACACATTCTTGTATATCAAATGCCTTCCATAATTCATTAATCAAATATTTGCTAATAAATAACAAGCATTTTGTTTCAGTATTTAGAATTAAACCAGAAACTCAACTTATTTTAATAATGTTTAAGAGTTACTGACTTTTTACTCCTCACTGTGACTCTCTTCTTATAATTTCTTTGTGAAATATACCATCTACTTTATAGAGTTAATAGAGGGACTAAGTGAATATTAATATAATACTTTGGAAACTGGAAAGCTATGTTATTTTGCTTTGTTACTCTATAACTGGTCTCAAGCTATTCTCTATACCAGTTTTTTTATATATATATATTTTATTATTATTAATTCTAATGGGGGGACACCAATAAATCAGGGTACATATGTACAATGAAAACATCTCCAGGTTATCTTATCATTCAATTGTGTTGCATACCCGTCACCAAAAGTCAAACTGTCCTCTGTCACCTTCCATCTGGTTTTCCCTGTGTCCCTCCCCTCCTCCCTATCCCACTCTTCCCTCCTTCCCTCCATCCCGTAACCACCACTCTCTTGTCCATGTCTCATATTCTCACTTTTATGTCCCACCTATGTATGAAATCATGCTGTTCTCAGTTTTTCTCTATACCAGTTTTAACAGAATTTTCTGCACAGAAATATTCTGTACCTGCCTATTATTACTGGAGCCACTTGCTATATGTGGTTATTCAGCACTTAATATGTGGCTAGATAAGAAACTGAAATTTTCACTTAAAATTTTAAATAGCTTATGTGGTCAGTGGCTACTATATGGAGATCCCAACTCTATATGTTTAGAAACATATAATTTTTCCATTGTTCATAATTTCATTTTCTCAACCAGTTTCCACTCTTTTCAATGTGGGACAATACTACACCAAAATAAAAGACAACTTAAAGAAGCAAAACCCCACTTAATACTGCATGTTTGGCAAAGGAGGTCATTAAAAACAAACCATCAAAACTCCAATTCAATGTAGCTTATTTGGCAAATGAAGTCTCCAAAAAAATCTAAATGACATGTAACAAAGACAGGCACATACTAGGTGCTTAGAAAATAACTACTAATGAAAAAAAGGACAAATGAGAGACTTTTTTGTGTATATCTCACTGTGCCCGAATGAGAGGGTGACCTTGTCCTCCAACATCCCCAAAAGATACAACCTCAACTTCCTGAGTGACTTCTACTTGAAATATTTCCGTATAAACAGTTATTTTACATAGCAAATGTACAAGACAAGAGTCCTTTCCTCCAGAAACTAAAATCTAATTGAAGAGACAAAAGTTAACCAGTAGAAATTAACAGCCTAATACAACAGCAGAAAAATTAACCGCTATGAAGAGTTTATCATTATAAGCCAGAATACAAGTAAAGACATTTGGAAAACACAGGACCATCAATCAGTCAGCCAGAACGGTTTGAGGTTACACACACTAGGAAGGATTTGAACTAGGTCTAGAAGGACTGAAAAGATTTAAACTAAGGGTTCAGGGAGACAGGGAACAGTGAGTAGAAACTACTGCTGATGTGGAATGTTCAGGAAGAAAGAGTAATTATAATTAGGGTTTGAGTGTGAAGGGTCTTCAATGGTGGGCAGCTCAGCAATTCTGCAGAGTAAACAACCGGGAGTCACTAAAAGTTAGAGGGTAGAGGGACAAACTAAGGTTATAAACAAAGTATTTAATTATTTATTCACCCAAAGCAAGCACCTGGTGCTTAATACATGTCAGACATTGCTAGGTGAGAGAATTACAAGGATGGCTGTGGCATACCTAAGTTCTCACCTGGGTAGGGCTCAAAACATAGCCAGGAACAGAGGAACAACTACCATACGACATGACCTGTTCATAGCTGAGTTATGTGCAAAGTACTAAGAAGCACAAATGAGAAGCTTTCTATTGGAGAGGAGGGCCAAGGAAGGTTTCACTAAGAAAGGATCATTTAGACTTTGCAGAAGAAAATCATGGGCTCACCAGGTAGAGAAGCATACTAGTTACATACAGAAG
This sequence comes from Rhynchonycteris naso, assembly GCA_037038555.1. Taxonomy (NCBI): domain Eukaryota; kingdom Metazoa; phylum Chordata; class Mammalia; order Chiroptera; family Emballonuridae; genus Rhynchonycteris; species Rhynchonycteris naso. The sequence continues at coordinate 77,003,643 of CM072997.1, forward strand.
AGCCTTCAAGAAATATACAACTTGTTGGGGAAATCATACTCCTGCAAATTAAAGGGTTCTAAGGTTATATCATTCAAATATATATAGAGAAAAAACCAAATTATTAAAAGCAGTTTTAAAGAAGAATGGTACTGTATAGCTGTTTTATTATTGATCATGGCCATCAACTGTTGTTCTCTTAGCTATGATTTCAGAAGACTACAAATGTTAAATCATTGATAAGAATATGAGAATAAACATAATACAGAACAAGATAGAAAATAAATCTAATTAAATGAGCTAGTGGAATTTTAAACTATAAAAAAGAAACATATTTGCATTCAAGGTAGAAAATAAAATCAGATTATCAGTTATGTTAGGGCCAGACATCATTTCAACATTTTCCTCTAGCAGAAAATGTATACTATAATCATGCAAAAAGTAGGAAGAAAATTAGGGGGAAAATGAGAGAATAGTGCTTTGTTGAAAATGCCTTCAATTCTAGGAAAGAAAAAGGAGCCCTTGTCTTTAAAAGTATCAGATGTGCTTGCTGGCTTCCACCTGACAACTGGATCGATTCCAATTACATATGAGGATACTGTCTTCATGTTACATCCCCGCTGTGCCTTTTACCATGGCACTACAATAAACCTTTTCTTGTCAAAAATATTACCTACGATTGTTTACCTCATACATCGGCAAAATTCTGAAAGAGCCAACATTAACAATTACATTTTAAAATACAGAATTGTTATTGGAAATTAAATACACCTGATGTCTAAAACAAAATAAAATATAACAGGGCCCTGGCTGGGTATCTCACTTGGTTAGAGCATCACCCCAATACACCAAGGTTGCAAGACACATATGAGAATCAACCAATGAATGTATAAGTGGAACAACAAATTGATGTTTCTTTCTCTCTCCCTTCCTCTCACTCTCTCTAAAACCAAGTTAAAAATATACACTATGTGATACAGTTGTCTGGGGATGCTTAGAAATGTATAAAATGGACTACATTTCTTACAGGTAGTGTTTTATTTGTAGATCAGTTTTGTGGGCCATCTCTTCCTCAGATGTAAATGATATCTAGTTAAGTGTTATATGGAATAAAGTGGACATTTTAAAACTAATATATATATATATATATATACACACACACACACACACACACACACACACACACACTACTTTAAAATAAAAAATAAAATAATGGTGGCGTTTTGCTTAAAAAAAAAAAAAGTAAACTTAGGAGGTAGTATTTGCAAAATACTCCATAACAGATCAAAGACTTAATTTAATAAAAAAAAATTGTAACTTACTGAAACTATGAATCTAACTTTTAAATTACTAAGGTCTTGTGTAATTGTGTATAATTATAGAAAGAAAACTTGGAAAATAAACCACCCAGATGTCCTTCAACAAGTAAAATAGTTAAGGAAACTGTGGGACATCCTATTATGGAATACTACTCAGCAATAAAACAGAAGAGAATACTGGTACATGTAATAACCTTGATAAATCTGTAGGACTTAATGCTGAATGAACAAGAAAAACCTTTGAAGTTACATTTTGCATGATTCCATTTATATAACAATCTGAATATAACAAAAGTTTAGAAACGAAGGACAATTAGTGGTTGCTAGGGATTAAGAAGGTGAAGATGGAAGAATGGGGGAGTGGCTACAAAAAGGAAACATGAGCCCTGTACCCTGTAGTGAAAGAAACGTTCTGTATCTTGACAGTATCAATGTCAATACCCTGGCTGTGATACTGTCCTACAGTTCTGCAAGATGTCACCAGTAAGGGAAACTGGGTAAGGGGTACACAGGATCTCTGTATTATTTCTTAAAACTGCATGTGAATTCATCATCACATCATAATTAAAAGTTTAGTTTTTCAAAATTATAATTTATGCAATTTTTTATCATAGATTACTTGAGGTAGGGACCAAAATTTTAAAGAGTATTTCTAACCATATTTCTAACCATACAGTTAAAATCAAAGAAAGATTTGTTACACTCACTAGGTCAAACAAGCTATGAAATTTCCTATTTTATTACTTTTAATGTTTATGTAATTTTATAGTACTAATTACTATACTCATGTCATTTTAGTAACATTTTTCCTTTGAAAAACTTCACGTGCTTAAAATTACATCTACCTTTCACCTCAATTCATCAGCTAAGTATACAAAAGGTATTACTAGTTCACAGAAAGCAAAGAAGGACACCGAAAGTTTGCTTCCTGTCAAACTGCCAAAGTCTGACCAGGCCAGGTGGTCTTGGTGCTTGATAGCAGCATTCGAATAGTTTGAGAAAGAGCACTATGTAAACTTTTCTAACCATAGTTATAATCCAAGCAATTATGGTTAAAATGAATATGAATCAATCTGTTTAAAATCTGATAATTATTGTTTTAGTAAGGAATTTGATATAATAAATTATTTATCTAACAAATTGTATTACAAAGGTAAAGGAAATTGTTTTTGACATGTTTTTCCATTAAAACATGCATGATAAATAGTTTTGAGGATCTAGGAACAAACCTTTTACAAAAGGAAAGAGGGCCAATGTGAGGCAGAGAGAAATTTATCCAAGAGTAGTAAAGGTATGCCAAGATTACTATTCAAAACTCCATTCATTCATTTATGGTATCTATATAGAAAGAAGACAAGTTGAGATATCTTGCTCAAAGACAAAGTCCCTGTTATCAGGGTGGCTCAGGGAAGTAAGCCGTGGGAACATGGAACCAATATCCTCCAATTACATTTTAGGATGGTGAATTTATACATTAGGTTGCTTCTATGGAGATTTTATTTAGAGTTCCAGACAAATGACTCACAAAAAAATATTTCAGGTTGACACCTGTCAATGTAATGTCCACAATTTCAGACTGACATATTTTTCAGCTGCTGACAGTTTGAGGTAGACTTTTAACAGCTGCGTTATCACGTCTCAAAATAATAGCAATTCTTGAGAAAGTCCAATTGGGTTTTATGATTCCTTTTTCAGTGCTTTTTAAAAAATGACATTGTTGCTTATTTAGTCATTGACAAATTGACAATAAGTGAAAAATTCCCACCAGTGCATCAATCTGAGATTCAAGGTAACATTCAATGAGATCATTCATTCTAGCAGATGTCAAAAGGGATTTTCAAAACATTCTTCCATTTGTTCGTAACAACAGAATATTTGCAATAATAGATAATGAGTGTGGATTTACAAAGGCACATAAATTGCATAAATGAAGCACAAAACATGATAAACCAAAATACTGCTGTATGAAAATGAAAAATAAATGACTTACTTAAATGCTATGTCTTGAGGCATAAATTAAAATTATTCATAAATAATGCATTTTCTTTATAATCAATTATTTTACATAACCTATGTGGAAAAATGTTCCAAAAAAAAAAAAAAAAAGCTAAAATAATCAGGTACATGATTAAAACCTTTTCTGAAACCACTATCTTATCGCTGGTAAAGAGCATTTTTTCAAATGCAGGCTTTTTCTAAAGAAAGCCACTGAGAGTTAATGCAGCTGTCTATCTAGATTTTGGTAATGTACCAAGTAACATGCATCTAAACTGTAGGTTTAGCTAAAACCTAGCTAATACCAAATCATTTACAGCTCATCCCTAACACCTACAAAACTTTACATATATATATACCAAAGATTTCTAGGACAATTTTTTTCCAGTTCACATGTCCTATCTTTCTCAACTAGATTGAAAAATTAATCAGATTCCTAAAAGATAGAAACTGTCAATACTGAATCCAACACAAGACTGTAGAAAATTTTTGTCCAGGAGGTCTTGCACAACCTGACACAGAGCAAGGGACTAATTAATATCGGCTGAAGGCAAATGAATGACACATCTTTTAAATTAAGAGGTATCCAAAACAGAACACAATGACTCCAGATAAAATATGACGCATTACTTGTATTCAGTCTTCTAGCTTGGACCCCTGGTGGTACTCAGGAAGATTACTTTTAACTTGATCAGTCTTTGTTTCCCATTCAACCCAGGGTACAGGTGTTAGAAAACATGACGCACTCCACTGCCAAGTGGTTATGACGGGTTTCCATTTTACAGGAGTGTTTACAATTCTCATGAAGGTGTGAAAACCGAACAGCCTATTCAAGTGTTTACTTTGATCATGACATTGAGAATTCATTTAATATTGCATACATTAGTAGTATAATTGATTCTCCTTTTTGAAAATAATGTATTTACTGCATTAGAAAAAGGAAACAGCAATCTCAACATTTTAAAACTACTCTTAATGCATACATATGTAAATTCTACAGGGATTATCCCTCTCTCCCTTTTGTAGGGGAAAGCAAAATCTAGGAGAAATTCTCTTCATGGGATTTTTAAACTGCTTTTTATTTTTTAAATATAAAAGAACCACAAATCCAAGAGCACTAATCCAAGTAAAGTATCATCTTGTCGAAATCCTCCACAATTTCTGAACACTGGTAGGTTGTCTATACACAAAAAATTAGAGTTAAATGAAAAGTTATCCATATTCTATAATGAGATATGGATCATATAATTTTTGTGAACATAAAGTGTTCATGGAAAAGTAACATGTTTTCAGAGGAGCAACTGTCTTAGTTACTAATTTCTTTGAGGACAATCAAAACAAAGCAAATGTTAAGTAGGGCTTTCTCATTTTAACAAGACTAGTCCCCTCAACCACCACCTAAATTCCCCTTCTATTTCTATCCAACTTTTGGAAAATGTAGTCAAAATCAAGAGCTAAGCCTCAAATATGCAAAGCAGAATGGTTGTTAACAAATGAATCCAGGAGGGTAGGCCACGGACTCGGCCAATATGAAGTCAGTTTGTCTGATTGCAACACATATTTTTAGGAGCTGAGCATTTCAGGTATACACAATTTTATTTCCCCCTTATCCTGGAAGGTAAATTGTAATCAATTCTTGAGAAAACAGTACATTCTTGCTCAGGAAAAAAACAAGTAACCAAATGAGAATGCTTGTTGTCTGTGGGTTTATATCAAATATCTCCCAAATTTTTCCTCTAGTTTTTCTTGCTTTGGTAGTTTCCCGCCAATTTCAGGTGTCATTAATTTTGGATAGAAAAGGCAGCTGAAAGAGTTAATTTACAGCCTGACTAGGCGGTGGTGCAGTGGATAAGAGCACTGGCCTGAGATGCTGAGGACCCAGCTTCAAAACTCCGAGTTTGCTGGCTTGAGTGCATGGTCACCAGCTTAAGTGTAGAATCAGAGAGAGAGATCATAGACAAGACCCTCTATCTTGAACAAGGGGTCACTGGCTTAGCTGGAACCATAGCCACTCCCCGCTCCACTTCACTCCATCAAGACACATGAGAAAGCAATCAATAAACAACTAAGTTGTCCCAACTATGAGTTGATGTTTCTCATCTCTCTCCCTTCCAGTCTGTCTGTCCCTCTCTCTCTCTCAAAAAAAAAAAAAAAAAAAAGTTTATTTACAAGCTGCATTTTGGTCCATAAATGATTAACACTTTCTTCATTGATTGACTTGTGAAGAGACTGTATAAATGACCGCTACTTAGAATTACCAATGCAATAGTTGTCTATATATTTTAAAAGTATGCTTTACATTTTGCAAGTGTTTCTACTTATACCTCTTGTAATATGGTACTATCAGTCTTCACCTTTTAAAGCTAACACTTTATTAAGGTGTGTTTACCTAAACCTCCTACAAGTGATGGTTGTGTTTACATGCTTTGTGTTTACATGGTTGTGTTTACATTCCTCTAAGCATTGCCAAAGAAGCTATAACGTTCCTATTCTTAAAAAGTCCTTAGGCCTGACCTGCGGTGGCGCAGTGGGTAAAGCAGTGACCTGGAATGCTGAGGTCCCCGGTTCGAAACCCCAGGCTTGCCTGGTCAAGGCACATAATGGGAGTTAATGCTTTCTGCTCCTCCCCACTTCTCTCTCTCTCTCTCTTTCTGTCCCCTCCCTCTAAAATGAATAAATAAAATGAATAAAAAAAAGTCCTTATTACTTGGTGTGATGAACACAAAATATACAGATGCATTATAAAATTGTATACTTAAGATCTATATAATTTATCAATGTCACCCCAATAAATTCAATAAACAGAAAAAGATTAAAACAAAAGGTCCTTTTTTTTTTTTTTGGCTGGATTCTCTGGCTTATAGGATATCTCTTGCAAACTATCAGGCTCATGATAATTTTCCTTTAACAGTGTATTTCTTCCCTGAAATACCCTGCTTAGTTTCATAATTATATTGACTAAAATCACAGAAAGCAAGCCAACAATTTCCATGGCATATAGTAGAAGCTCCAGAAAGCATTATTAAGTACTACAATGTAAAAATAAAAGTAATGACTTATATGTATTAACTCAGTCTTCTTTTTCTTTTTTTTTTTACAGAGACACAGAGAGAGAGAGTCAGAGAAAGGAATAGACAGGGACAGACAGACAGAAACGGAGAGAGATGAGAAGCATCAATCATCAGTTTTTTGTTGCGACACCTTAGTTGTTCATTGACTGCTTTGTCATATGTTCCTTGACAACGGGCCTTCAGCAGACCGAGTAACCCCTTGTTCGAGCCAGCGACCCAGGGTCCAAGCTGGCGAGCTTTGCTCAAACCAGAGCAGCCTGCACTCAAGCTGGCAACCTCGGGGTCTTGAACCTGGGTCCTCTGCATCTCAGTTTAATGCTCTATCCACTGCGCCACCGCCTGGTCAAGTAGCTCATTTAGTCTTTACAAAAACCACATGAGGTAAATATTTATATCACTTTATTTTACAGATAAGCAAAATGAGATCTAAAGAGATTATATAATTTACCAAATTACACATCTAGCAAATAGAAGTGCCAGAATTTAACTATGACAGTCTGGCTGCTAACCACAACACGTCACTGTCTTAATGACACTTAAAGGGTTTCACTCATTACGCAAATGGAACCCTAGGGACTTTTTCTGGCCTATACTACCACTGTAACTCTTGGATTGGGAAGGGGGTAGGCAGCAAGGCCTTGAAAACATTATATGCTTTAATCCCTTTCCCTCACTATACACACACACACACACACACATATATATGTATGTGTATATATATATATATATATATATATATATATATATATATATATATATGTGGTATTTAAATCTATTTAATATATTCAAATCTATTTAAGATGTACATGAAGGAGATTCAGTCTCAGAAGAGAACCTCCAAATTCCTTTTTACTATGATTTGGGTTAGGAGGGTGAACAGACTGATTTTATACATAAATGCTTAGATAGACTTTTTTCTTTTTTTTTAGATAGCCTTTTTTCTTAAAAGAAAAAAGAAAGAAAAAGAAAAAAACTATAAAAGACACTGAGGACTTTGGAAACCTTGAGCTGAAAGGTATCTTGGATCAATACAATCTAAACACTGCATTTATAAAAGGAGGAAGTTTTACACAATGTTAAACAGTTTGCCAAAGTCATAAGGTTTTAGCGGCAGGTCTTCTAATTTCTGGCTTAGGGTGCTTTTCATCTCCCTCTCAGGTCTCCAATTTGAGAGCTTATAGTAGACCAGAATTTCAGACACCACTTACCCACCATCTTAAAAGTCTACCGGTACCTGACCAGGTGGTGGCACAGTGGATAGAACATCAGACTGGGATGCAGAGAACCCAGGTTCGAAACCCCAAGGTTGCCAGCTTGAGCACGGGATCATCTGGCTTGAGTACAGGGCTCACTGGCTTGAGCGTGGGATCATAAACATGACACCATGATTGCTGGCTTGAGCCCAAAGGGTGCTGGCTTGAGCAAGAGGTCACTCGCTCTGCTGTAGCACCCGCCCCCCCAGGCAAGGAACATATGAGAAAGCAATCAATGAACAATTAAGGAGCCACAACAAAGAACTGATGCTTCTCATCTCTCTCTTCTTGTCTGTTCTCCTCCCCTGCCCCCCCCCCGTCAGAAAAAGAAAAAAGTCTATTGGTAAATAGATTGTGGGTATCTATGAAAAACTGTATTCCAAGTTCTAGGCTTGGCCCCCAAAGTCTGTACATTACCCTGATAGCCCTATTTCAACTACACATTTTACCTACCTTTCATGTATAATATGACTTTATGACCAAAAATCCACATCCACTCTAAATGCAACCTGGAATATTATATACCAACTACTGTATTTTATGTAAATGTACCTGAAAAGGGGTTTTCTCTCTCCCTCTAAGCAGACAGATGCCTTTGTGGGGTGGTGGTTGTGTGTGCGCATGTGAGGAGAGGGGGAGTGTCAGGCAGGAAGGGGATCTGGATTAGAGAAAAGCCCTGGCTGGATGGTTCAGTGGTAGAGCGTTGGCCTGGCATGGGGAAGTCCCAGGTTTGATTCCTGGCTAGGGCACACAGGAGAAGCACCCATCTGCTTCTCCACCCTTCATCTTCCTTTCTCTCTGTTTCTCTTTTCCCCTCCCACAGCCAAGACTCCATTGGAGCAAAGTTGGCCGGGGCACTGAGGACAGACAGCTCCATGGCCTCCGCCTCAGGCACTAGAATGGCTCCAGTTGCAATAGAGCAATGCCCCAGATGGGCAGAGCATCATCCCCTGGTGGGCATGCCGGGTGGATCCCAGTCGGTCCCATGAGGGAGTCTGTCTCTGTGCCTCCCCAATTCCCACTTCAGAAAAAAAAAAAAAAAAAAACAGATTAGGGACGATCAGATTAAACACCCTTATATTTACAAATCACTAAACTTATATTTAATACAGATGATATGTATAGAAGTCAAACATGCCTTGGTTATTAAAATATGAGCGTTACTGGGTCTCCTAGCCCCTGGACCCACCCTACCCTTAATTTATAAATAATGGACTTTGTAAAGGCTATATAATGTCTGCCTAAAGAAACCGGTATATACCCAATCTAGAGTCATTACTTGGATCAGAAAAAATGCTTCACGATGACATGACTTAAAAAAATTCAGATACTTCCATACTTTAATATTTTATAGTGTTAAAAATTTATAATCCAAACTCTAATGACATTTTATCATCTTCTTTAAATCGTTATATGAGCCATAATAAACTATAAAATCAGACTTTGAGCAATAAAATGATCAGCAATGCAGCTGACATTTATTGCTGTATCAAAAAAAGTAAATCTAAATAATAAAAGTAAAAAAATAAGAAACTTAGACCAATGACAAATGAAGTATCTGCAGTTTTCTAAGCTTAATTGGAGCATACCATCACATAATAGCCCCAATTTGGTAATGGTAACATAGCACCCAAAAGATTAACATAATTCCACTTAATTATTAAAGTAGCAATGTGAGCAACATTTGAATGCCATACATCTCAACTGAACTCAGCAAGCATATGAATTATGGCTTAATGAATTAAATCTGTGACTGAGAGCATGATCTACTTGCCCTAAAAGAAGCCTGTTATTTTTTACTGTTGGATATCAAACTGACCTGCCTGTCTGCTATCATCACTTACCCGTAGTATATGAAGCCTTACATTTCAGGTATACTTAAGTTTCTCTCTCTTTCTCTCCAGGTATTTGCAGTCAGTCTGGATGACAAAATAGTTACTTAATTTTACAAACATATCCAATCCACTGGTGTTATGTTTCAGATTCTTCTTCCCCTTTTGGTGCAGAAAAGGCACTACACAAAAGCATTTAACACACTGAAGAAGTAATTATCTCCCAGTACACTGAAGGTGTGAAGGCAACTCCCAAAGTGACATACCATTCCATGGATGTTTATGCCCTAGAATAACTTCTACTTTATCTTCCAGTTAAGTATGAAGGTATGATGTCCATTTTAGAATTAAGCAACTTAGGGATTTACCTCTTTATTGAAATAGGGAGAAAAAAAACCCACATTAAATTATAGAGCGTTCTCAAAATATCTTAATATTTCAACGTGAGAGGGGCTAGACTTACGAAGTGACTGGCATCATCCAGGGTATGAAAATTCTCTATTTAAATCAATTCCTGGTAAACAGCAAGGAAATCATCCAGTTTTAAAACTGGCAATAACTTCATTTTTAAAAATGATGTCGATTTAGAGTTTTTAATTAAATTTTCTTTTCCAATTTGTAGAGCTCAGAAAATTTTAAAAATTGCATTTGTGACTTAATATAGGCCTCATGGAAATATTCAATGTCTTACAATTGCTAAAGTTGTATTAACTCAGTTTGGTAGTAAATTCTTTAAATCCAAATTATGACGTTAGAACTAGTCTCAGAATTAGATTTGATTTATGCAGCTTGTAAATGCAGCAATAAAGTTGTTTGCTTTTTTCCCCTGGATGAATGCTAGCTGCTCCCACTTTCTAATTACCTTCTCTTTTGCTTTCCATTACTACCTTGGCTCTCCTATCTCCCTCCAAAAATAGTATAGATAAGAATTAATGGCCTGACCTGTGGTGGCGCAGTGGTAAAGCGTCGACCTGGGAACACTGAGGTCGCCAGTTCAAAACCCAGCACTGGTCTGGTCAAGGCACACATGGGAGTTGATGCTTCCAGCTCCTCCCCCCTTTCTCTCTCTCTCTATCTATCTCTCACTCTGTGTCTCCTCTCTAAAATGGAAAAAAAAAAAAAGAATTAAGATAACTGGATCCATTTAAAATATTCAATATAACATATAAAACACGAAATGCCACACCTTTTCTCTACATAATAGTGGAGTAGGGTGGGGAAGTAATGTACTCAAACACAATTTATGTTGTTTTCAACTGTGAACAATCACCTGTTTTAAAACTTCCTCTCTTCAAATATTTGTAACAAATAGAATATATTCCTAACTGAAAGCCTACCTTTACTTGAATAGGTAAAACTACTTTGCAGTCAATCATGTACATACATTATCTATATATACTCAAAGGAGTTATTTCAATTTCCAATATAGGAGAGAAACTAAATGTGCTTTTACTTTCTTACCTTCATTATCAAATCCAATAAGCGCATGTTAAACTCTGCTATAATATATTGTTACACATAGTAGGTTTCCTTTTGGCATCTACAAACACCTCCCAATATCCTGCATACTGTTGCTAATTATAATTAGAGTTAAACCTCTAAATTAGAAGGTCCACTTATTCTGGATATACCTAAAACACAATGTAGCAGCCAAAAGATACAACCTTTCCCAGTGTAAAGTTTTTTTGTTTTTGTTTTTTCCTTCTATTTCTCCTTTCTATTGGGTCCTTAACTAAAAGGTACTCATACTTTTCAATGTCCTTGATATAGGCAAAGCAGGTGCTGGAAGGCAGCTGGGCGATCAACTTATATTCCTGAACGGGATACAAAATAACCAAGTGTGCAGAGGCTTATAGCAAACTCAACCTCCAAATCAAACTGTCGTACAAATAGTATACTTTTCAACATCCAAAAACACTTAGTTTGAACACCACTTGTTCTCATTTTTATGTTGCCATTTTCCATAACTGCTTCACTGGCACCAAAAATGAAGATACTTCAACAGCAACACACTGCATATAAAAAGAGAAGCAGTCTGCTACTTTCCCTTTAAAAGAATATAAACCCTTTTCTGGAAAAGCATCCTCTGTTGAAAATGTGTTCTTCTGCATTAAGGAAAAAAATTTTTTGACAAAAGGAATATATTGATTATTGATTTTACACATAAATTACCATCCTTTAAAAGTTGGAGGGGTGTATTTATTAATTTTCAAGTTCAGTAACAACAAAAAGAAAAAGAACTGAGACCTCAACTAATAAATTACATCTTTAAATATACATGATTATGTTATCCCCATGTTACTTTCAATGATAACTGACACGCCCCGAATTTAACTGTACCAGACAGTTCTATCTGTCCCATCGCTTACCAAACACTGCTTCTGTTTCTATTCATTATGTGCTATAAAGAGGCCTAAACTCAACCCACTAATGACGAGAAAAAATTACAATTCTTATGATTGCAAAAGTGATGCATTCAAGATCTCCTTTGCAATACATCCCTGTTCATGAGCATTAACAGACATTTTTTGTTAGAGCTGCAAGCTCATTACTCTAAGAACCTTCGGCACCCTCTCCTGCAGGTTTTCAGAAAACCCCTGGGGAAAAAAAACAGGCACAATTCAAACCTTGCAAACCAAACTTGCCAAGAACCTTGTGCAATGATCAATAACCTTGATTACACTGCGATCGCCCCCAAATTCAGGTCCTGGAGACCAATGCAGTAAAAACCCAGATGTAAGGTTAGCTGAAGCCCAACAAAACTGCCGCGCTTCCCCTCCGCCGCCCTCTCTGCCGCATGGAGAAGCGAGGGGAGGAGAGTCGAGCGAGCCTCACCAGCTCCGAAGATGCTCCGGTGACCTCTGGCTAGGCGGCGGGGTGCTGGGCCAGGAAGGCGCTAGTGCAGCCGCGGCGGGCCCTGTGGACTATGCCCCTGGTGCATTCCTCGCATTCCTGCACAATCTGTCGCCAGCCTAAGAGCCCGCGGCGCGCGTCCTCCCCCTCCCGGACACAGACACCTGCCTATTGCTGAGCCCCGAGCGGTTACGGCCGCCACGGCGCATCCACTGCCCGCGCTCGCTTTTTGTCGCACTCAGTCAACAAGCAGCCAAATCCCGACCCCGCCGCTCACCCCTTGTTTCCCCGGTAGGGAAAAGGGGGGAGAGGACTGGCCGGGCAGCCCCAGAGCCGGGAAGGAACAACCGAGCCGCCAGGGGGGTGCCGCAGCTCTGGTTCAACTCCTGGCACGGAGAGGAGGAAGCGGCGGCGCAGGAGGACAGCCAGGGAAGCTCTCGGCTGGGAAAGCGGGAGGGGTGGAGCGTGAACAGGCGCCGCGAGGAGTGAGGGGCGCACTGGATAGAGCAGGGTGGGCAGGACCGCGGGACGCTGGGGGCAAATGCGAGACCACTCAGGCAGCACCAACGTGGGAGAAACGGGAGGGGGGCCAGGATGCAAGATCTGGGGCGGTAGGGACAAACAGACAGCCCGAAAGCTGGGCAAGGCGGGCGCCTCGGGGTGTTGAGGGCGCGGGGCGGCTTGCCTGGCGGCAGTAGCCGGGAAGCCCTTGAACAGACGTGCAGGAGGGCTCGGCAAGGCGCTCAAGTTTGGGGCTGGGGGCTCGCGACCCGAAAAGACCAACTAGGGTAGGGGTCGTGCGCAGCGTGCCGGGGAAACTGGGGACAGGAATCGCCGGGAAAAGCAAATGGAGGGTGAAACTTGTGCGCCTGCCGGGGGGAGGGGAGCAGGCAGGCGAGTGCGGGCAGGAACACGAGGCGGGGCAGGAAAGCCGAGGCGGCCGCGAGGCGGTGGGACTGGAGTAACGGGAGGGAGGCGCCCGCACCCCTCGCACGCAGTCCCGACTGGGGAGCGAGGGCCAAGGTTCTCGAAGGCAGGAGTCTCTGCGCCCTCCCGCGAGCCCGCACACTTACTTTCTAGGTTAAGCAGTGATCGTTGCCGCTCCGGGGATGAGGGACATCAGCGCCGAAGGGTCGCCGCTGCGGCACCCGAAAAAATTAAAAAAGTGCCGCGGCCGAGCGGCTGCCCGCCCCTCCCTCCCCCACCCACCCCCTCCCCCGAAGCGGCTGTCCCACCACCCCCGGCGGCGGCGGTGGCCAACTTGTCCCTCTACCCCGTACCCATGGTGCCGCCTCTGCGGCCGGCAACAACACAGACTCAGCCCCGGAGCCCCCTCTACTGCCCAGAGGCCGCCGCCACCGCCCGCCCAGCCGCCAGCCCGCTTGCCCAGCCAGCCCCGGACTCCCGGGAACGTCAGCACGCCGCCGTCTCCGGACCTGTTCCCCCAATCCCTATTGGTCGGGAAAAAAAGGCTGGCCCTCTCTATTGGCCCAGTCCTCATATTGAACTGGCCAATGGGAACTGCTGTTTCAGGTTGCCATAGAGACCGATGCTGTTAAGAGCAAGAGGGCCTGGAGAAGGTGGGGGAGTCAGGGTTAAGGTGTCTCTGGATTTGGGCGCCGGGGGCAGTGGGGGTAAGAAGTTCTTGCGGATTCCCGGAAGATGGCTCTGAAACCTCGTCAAGCCTTCGCTTGACGGTCTGTCCGCTTCAGCTGTGACAGGTAGGGTTTGTCCCCTGGCGTCAAAAGAAGGAACAGCTGAGCCTCTAAGCGAATACTTGAAGGTAAGAGTCTAGGAGTGGGCGTTTTTCACCTTTCGTATCTGAGGAGTTACTGAGGCTATCTATGCCTTTGACCTTTGTCATACGTGCAGATTTTGCTTCTCCAGGTGAATTTGCACCCCATGCCTTAAATTACTGCTTCCTGATGTCACTGCAGCTCCTGAATTCTACTTATTCTTCCCAATCACTCGCCCTTCCCTGGAGCGGATTTTGGCTCAAATTTGGGGGTCTTCAAAATAATAGACTAAAAAAGGATTTCCTTTGGATAATATTTTGGTAAGGAAAAAGACCGACATATTGTGTAATGGATGTCATCAGCTCAACACTTAAGATAATGTATTCCCTGCTTCCCAAAGCAAACCTCTAATCTCTCTGTTGAAAGATATTTATTAAACACCCATCTGTGTGTGTTCATTCTGTACTGTGAGTTTGACAGGTGTTTGCTCTTTCCCTTAAGAGGTTGTAAGGTGGGGAAAGACACGGATCAGAGTCAATCCATGCTACTTAATGATTTTACAAGAGAGCAAGGGAAATATAGTTGATGGATTTTGTTTTTTGTTTTTTTTTCCAGTTTATCTCTAAATTTGATAAGTAACACTAAAACATGGAATCAGTAGACACAAAAATCATGTGCTTTAATGAACTTTTATTTAAAGTTACTCTTTGTTAATTTGTCAATACCAATTGTTTTCTTGTAGATAACTTTCATATTTAGATACTATTAAAGTGGGACTTCATGAATATATTAGGGTTTCAAGCATTATTGCTTTATTTATAGCAACTGATATTCTTAGGTTTTTTCTTATAGTGAATCTGCCATTTTTGTACTAATTCCTTTATTAAGTAGACTAAGTTTGCGCTACTGCGCCTCAAGTTGGAGGGTCCATATTGTGAGAAAAAGCTAATAAGACCTTGGAAATTATAAATGTTTTGTTGATTAATGTGTGTGCAAGCTACATATGTCTAACTACCGCCTTGAGTCTTAAGATAGATAATATGCTTTTTAAATCTTATTGTATTTGAAGATTATAAACATAGATAAGAATTATTAATGTGGTACATTAGTTGGAAAGATATTTATTACAGTTTGCGGTAAAATTTGAAGTTGGTTGACAGTCCTCTGCAGGGTTGGACTCCAAAACAAAACAAGTCAACATGTGACTGCTCCCCATAAATATTTCCAGAATTGGGAAGGAATCACCAAGGGCCATGGAGTGCTGTCTCATACTTTGCCATCATGGAAATTAGAACACCTTCATTTTGATTTCTGGCTTTTTTGGTATTTGTTTATATAAAATTGAAAAAGTAAAATGCAAATTTTTATAAAGAAGACTCACTTTTAATGTACTAACAAGATACCAATGTTTGGTTTTTTAAAAAATTAATAATACTGGGTGAAAGAAAGATGTGCCTAATGGGAAGAAAAAAGTGATATTTCTTTCTTTTTCTTGCCTTAGGCTAGCATGAAAAGAAGAAAACTAGAACCAATTGATTTTTTTTTTAATCCAATAATCATTTCTTTTCATGTTTTTCTCTGGTCGTATGTTTGAAGACTTTTGATATTATGGATTTCATTCTTTTTTTTTTTTTTTTTACAGGGAAAGAAAGAGAGAGAAATAGATAGGGAAAGACAGACAGGAGCGGAGAGAGGTGAGAAGTATCAATCATTAGTTTTTCGTTGCCTTCGCAACACCTTAGTTGTTCATTGATTGCTTTCTCACATGCTTTCTCTGGCAGGATTTTGACCGTGGGCCTTCAGCAGACCGAGCAACCCCTTGCTGGAGCCAGCGACCTTGGGTCCAAGCTGATGAGCTTTTGCTCAAGCCAGATGGGCCCGCGCTCAAGCTGGCGAGCTTGGGGTCTCGAACCTGGGTCTTCCGCATCCCAGTCTGACACTCAATCCCCTGCGCCACTGCCTGGTCAGGTGGATTTCATATTTTTAATTTTAAAATGTCACTAAGGTCCACTTTGAGTAATGTCCTCTAAAATGTTTTCATTCAACACTATTTTTTTCATAATTGTTATATTTATTTAAAAAGTTTCTTTTGATCTTGCTCCTATACTACTGAGCATTGCTGAATAAGGATAAGAAATTTTGTTCCACTAAAAGTTTATGCTCTGTAGCCTTGGCTGGGTCTTCATTAATTCCCTAAATTCCTTTTCAGTAGCATGATGTTGGGTTGATAAAATATATTGTGCTCACTTTGTTAAAGATGGCTCTGCCCATGTGGAAGCCCGTTGCCCAGGTGATGATATTAGTTGCTCTTCTTGCTTGGGATGGGTGTGATTATGTTAATGTGTGCTAGGGAAGGGCTTTCGCACCAAAAGGTTTTAAAAGAAGAGATCATGTTGTTCTGGGGGAAGAGTGATTATGTTCTAGGAGGAGCCCATGCTGTAAGAGAGCAGAGAAAGGCCACATGGAGGATGCCAGGAGAAACAGCCAAGATGGCGGAATGCTCAAGGAGAAGCCAGTTTGTGCAGAGAGAAGGAGATGGGAAACAGAGGTGAATAAGACTGGTGAGCTAGAACCTTTGATTCTAGGAAACTCGGATAAGTCAGTGGCTTTGGGAGCCCTGAATGAAAAGAGAAGTGTTTTCCCACTGTGTGTATTTCTTGCCTGCCAGGTGCAAGCTAGGATAAAGATGATGGCCCACCAGATCTTGGTTTCGTTGTTTCATTACCATCTGTTCAAAACTAATGTGAACCTGCATGGGCCAGGGGGCTGCATTGGTGGCTGTGGCTGCTGGCTTTACATTTGGCTTAGTCTCTGGCAGGATTTGGATTAATTCAGTATGGAGCCACCACCACCTTTGAGAGGTAGAGTAGAGGACTGGCTGCTGTTATGGTTCCCCATGGCTGTCCTTTTTGGGGCCATAGGCTGGCTGACTTTTACAGCCACACGTGAGGAAACCAAGAGCTCTTTGGAAGAGGCTGCCCGGGAGCTGCAAACCAAGCAGTTGAAGGAGCTGGAGCAAACGTGGGAGAAAAGATGCCGACCCTGGAGCTGAAGCAAGCACTAAAGGAGGCCAACTAAGTTCGTGAGATTCACCTGGTAATGGAGTAGCTGCTAAAGAAGAAATCACATGTTTGTGAGTTGCAGATTGTCCTGGACATTGTGGACAGCCAGCAGCGGTGGGAGGCCGGTGCTGAGGACAGGCCCAGGACTGCAAGGCCGGCAGCAGGAGCTGGTGTTTCCAGTTTCTCTTTGGTGTATGAGGAGAATCAGGCTGGAGTTGCGATCCGCAATCTCCAGAAGGTGAGAGCCCAGCAGCAAGGAGCACTTATTACGCCCTGGTAGGTCTGCAATTTTGGGACATAGGGGTGGATGCCATTATGCTCTCCGGAGCAGAGATGGAAATGCTGACTGCAATTGCCATGTGCTCCTCTTTGGGACAGTGTAAGACCTGCCAGGAAGGCAGGGATGATGGGGGTGGCTGAGGCCCCATGTACTTGGATTGATTCCTGGACTATGACCAGAGTGAGAACTGGTTCCTTTGTTGGATGGACTTATGGATTTTGGACAATGTGAAATACCCTGATGAGGGTAGGGGGCATCTTTGCTGCAAGCACTCCCCTGCCCCAAGAAGCTATTCATATTACTAGAAAGAAGTTTGAGGACATTTTGCGCTTTTGGCAAAATGCTCAGAGACTGCTGAAATGTACCTTTGTAAATTTTGAAATTGTATGATTTGTCATGTATTTGTAATTTGTGTAATGTCCCTAATTTTCTTGCACAGGGATGCCAGTGGTATAGATTGTGGGTAGTAAAGTAAGCATAGGGGTGGATTGTTGGGCAGATAAAATATATTATGCTCATTTTGTTAAAGATGGCACTGCCAATGTGGAAGCCTGTTGCCCAGGTGATGATAATAGTTGCCCTTCTTGCTTGGGATGGGTGTGATTATGTTAATGTGTGCTAGGGAAGGGCTTTCGCACCAAAAGGTTTTAAAAGAAGAGATCACGTTGTTCTGTGGAAAGAGTGATTTCGTTCTAGGAAGAGCCCATGCTGCAAGAGAGCAGAGAAAGGCCACGTGGAGGAGAAGAGAAGCAGCCAAGATGGCAGAGTGCTGAAGGAAAAGCCAGTTTGTGCAGAGAGAAGGAGATGGGGAACAGAGGTGAATAAGACTTGTGAGCTAGAAACCTTTGATTCTAGGAAACTCGGATAAGTCAGTGGCTCTGGGAGCCCTGAATGGAAAGGGAAGTGTTTTCCACTGTGTATATTTCTTACCTGCTGGGTGCAAGCTAGGATAAAGATGATGGCCCACCAGTTCTTGGCTCCGTTGTTTCATTACCATCTGTCCTAATCTAATGCGAACCTGTGTGGGCCAGGCGGCTGTGATGGTGGCCGTAGCACTGGCCTTATAGGTGATTATCCAAGATGCTTATCCAGGGCACTTCTCCCAAATCGGTCCTATTTTTGCTGTCCTTGAGCCCCCACTGTACTTGGTCTTCTTTCAGTTCTACACATGACTTTGTTTCATGCTTGGTTGCGGCTTCCACTATGACCCTCCTCAGTTTGACTCTTCTAAACCTCAGTCTCAATTTTTACTCCATCGCTTCCTTCAGTCCTGGCTGAAAAGGGGTGTCCACCCTTCTCTTTTACCTCATACTCCAATTGTGCTGCTAAAATTGATCATCCTTACTCCTCCATGATATTACTTTGCTGATTATAACTTCTCAGTCACATGTTACATCCTTTCCCCTAATATTTTTCCCTTACGCCTTAAATATCTGACCTTTTGTAAAAACACCTCCCTTCTGCCTTACCTCCATCTCCATCTACTGAAATTTTCTTCCACCTAAAAACAGTCTGAAGGAAATTTCTCAGGGTTTCTGTTTTTTCACCCCCAATGTCTGGTGTTAGAATACAAACCAGAATGACTGTAAAGATGGTGCTCTTTCTCCTCAAAATCCTAACTTATTTTGCCAATAAAGCTCTCTCCACTAAAGTGCTTATCTCTTACAAATTTTAATGCCTGAATTCCAGATTTCCCTTGAAAGGTGGAAACCATTGTCTCCCACCCTTAGGGTCCATAGAAATGCAAATCACCTGCTCAGAAAGGGTAAGCTTTTACCTGCTGGCTGCAACACCTGGGCAGGGCTAAATACTGGGAAGCAGGAGTGGGTGTAAGGGCCTAGGGTGAGTTAGAAAGGTTAAAAGAAATAAGGGTCTTTGCTCAGGCTGACTGAGGCTTAGAACAAGTTAGAAATGTTAGAACAGGGGTCCCCAAATTTTTACATAGGGGGCCAGTTCACTGTCCCTCAGACCATTGGAGGGCCGGACTATGAAAAAAACTATGAACAAATCCCTATGCACACTGTACATATCTTATTTTAAAGTGAAAAAACAAAACGGGAACAAATACAATATTTAAAATAAAGAACAAGTCAATTTAAATCAACAAACTGACCAGTATTTCAATGGGAACTATGGGTGCAGATGCATCCTGTGCTCCTCTCACTGACCACCAATGAAAGAGGTGCCCCTTTCGGAAGTGCAGTGGGGGTCAGATAAATGGCCTCAGGGGGCCGCATGCAGCCCCTGGGCAGTAGTTTGGGGACCCCTGTGTTAGAAAAAAGGAAGAAGTTTGGTGAGCTCCACTCTCAAGAACAAATATAAACAGCAGAAATCTGAGGGACCTTTTCCATTACCATCTGTTGGGCAGATAAAATATAATATGCTCACTTTGTTAAAGATGGTGCTGCCCACATGGAAGCCAGTCACCCAGGTGATATTATTTGCCCTTATGCTTGTGATGGCTGTGGGGGAAAAGTTGTAATGTAAGCAGGCTAGGTCATTATAGCCTAAGGCTTAGTTTAAGAGTAAGCTCTTCTCCACACCCTTGATTTATTGGATAATGTAGGGTGGTGCACTCTCCTGAGGAATCCCATTATGCCTCAGATGGGTGGCTTTGTATCAGAGACTTCCTTGTATGTATAATTGGATTAAAGGTTTGGATTTTCTAGGCTATAAACTGGGGCAGTCTGGGAGCTTGATCTCTCACTCTCTTGGTTCCAGAGTTCCTGAGGTTAGTAGAAGAGAGGAGAGCAGAGTAAGGCCACGTGAAGGCCAGGAGAAGCAGCCAAGATGGCAGAGTGCTGAGGAAGAGTTTGTGCAGGAGGAGATGGGAAACAGAGGTGAATAAATCTGGTGAGCTAGAAACCTTTGATGCTAGGAAACTCGGATAAGTCAGTAGCTTTGTGAGCACTGAATGTGTGGGTTTTGGAGCCCAGTGTGTGTTTTTGCTTGCCCGCCGGGTGCAAGCTAGAATTAAAGCTGATGACTCACCAGTTTTTGGCTCATGTGTTTCATTACCGACTGTTCGAATCTAATGTGAACCTGTGTGGGTTGGGCTGCTGTGATAGTGGCCTCGACTACTGGCTTTACACCATCCCAGAAAGAAGTCAACCTGAAACTTTCATGAGTATGAAAACGTTGTAGCTTTTCAATGCTGATTTTCATATTAAGCAGAGGCATCAAGGAAAAGAGAGCACCACAAGCTTCATCTCTTCTCACTCTAGGGTGTCTCCAGAGAAGCTAGTGGCAGTGAACATAACTTCAAAAAGTACACTAAGAACTGATAGTGGGTTTTTGGTTTGTTTGTTTTTTACAAAAGAATGTTAAAATAGGCAGGTTGCAAATGAAGGAAAGAAAGCAATGAGTAAACTGGTCCTGATAAGGGAAGTGTTGGGCAGATAAAATATATTATGCTCACTTTGTTAAAGATGGCACTGCCCACATGGAAGCCCGTCACCCAGGTGATATTATTTGCCCTTATGCTTGGAATGGGTGTGGGGGAAAGGCTGTAATATAAGCAGGCCAGGTCGTTATGGCCTAAGGCTTGGTTTTAAGAGTAAGTTCTTCTCCACACCCTTGACTGATTGGATAATGTAGGGTGGTGATGTAGGGAGGAATCCGATTATGCCTCAGATGGGTGGCTTTGTATCAGAGACTTTCTTGTGTGTATAATTGGATTAAAGGTTTGGATTATCTATGCTATAAACTGGGGCAGCCCGGGAGCTTGCTCTCTCTTGGTTCCTGAGGTATTAGAAAGGAGGGCAGAGTAAGGCCACGTGGAGGAGAGGAGGCAGCCAAGATGGCGGAGTGCTGAGGAAGAATCCAGTTTGTTAAGAGTTTGTGCAGGAGGAGATGGGAAACAGAGGTGAATAAGTCTGGTGAGCTAGAAACCTTTGATTCTAGGAAACTCGGATAAGTCAGTAGCTTTGTGAGCACTGAATGTGTGGGTTTTGGAGCCCAGTGTGTGTTTTTGCTTGCCCGCCAGGTGCAAGCTGGAATTAAAGCTGATGGCTCACCAGTTTTTGGCTCCTGTGTTTCATTACCGACTGTTCGAATCTAATGTGAACCTGCATGGGTCAGGCTGCTGTGATGGCGGCCTCGGCAACAGGCTTTACAGGAAGCTTAATAATAGTTATGCCCAGGATTTCAGAATTGACTGTGCCCACCTCTGGCCCATTCTTTGATTATGTAAATCCTCCTGTTGGTCAGATAAAATATAATATGCTCACTTTGTTAAAGATGGCGCTGCCCACATGGAAGCCCGTCACCCAGGTGATATTATTTGCCCTTATGCTTGGGATGGGTGTGGGGGAAAGGCTGTAATGTAAGCAGGCTGGGTCGTTATAGCCTAAGGTTTAGTTTTAAGAGTAAGCTTTTCCCCACACCCTTGACTGATTGGATGATGTGGGGTGGTGCGCTCTCCTGAGGAATCTCATTATGCCTCAGATGGGTGACTTTGTATCAGAGACTTTCTTGTTTGTAAATTGGATTAAGCGTTTGGATTTCTACAATATAAAGTGGGACAGACCAGTAGCTTGCTCTCTCTTGGTTCCTGAAGTATCAGAGAGGAGAGCAGATGAAGGCCACATGGAGGAGAGGAAGCAGCCAAGATGGCAGAGTGCTGAGGAAAAGTTTATGCAGGAGGAGATGGGGAACAGAGATGAATAAGTCTGGTGAGCTAGAACCCTTTGATTCTAGGAAACTCGGATAAGTCAGTAGCTTTGTGAGCACTGAATGTGTGGGTTTTGGATCTCAGTGTGTGTTTTTGCTTGCCTGCCAGGTGCAAGCTAGAATTAAAGCTGATGGCTCACAAGTTCTTGGCTCCGTTGTTTCATTACCGACTGTCCGAATCAAATGCGAACCTGCACGGGTCAGGTGGCTATGCTGGTGGCCCTGGCTACAGGCTTTACACCTCCCATGCACTTAGAGGCCCAGACCAAAAGTAAAGACTTTTCTGAAAATTCCTGACTTTACCCCACCGTAGAGAGGGTGATTTCTGCTTTACTGGACTATTGTGGAATACTTGTTTGTGAGTGAGCCTTCTCCCTGGAGAATAAAATAGGATACATATCATGGTCATGTATACGCTTCACCGTGCCTTAAAGTACTGAAGTGTGTCCCACACTAAAGACAAGCTAACATTCATTAATCCTCTTTTTAGTCTGAAAAGCCAGTAGCCACGGCCACCATCAAAGCTGCCTGGCCAGTGCAGGTTCACATTAGATTCGGACAGACCATAATGAAACAATGGAGCCAAAAACTGGTGAGCCATCACCTTTAATCCTAGCTTGTACCCGGTGAGCAGGAAATACACACAATGGGAAAACACTTCCCTTTCCATTCAGGGCTCCCAAAGCCACTGTCTTATCCGAGTTTCCTAGAATCAAAGGTATCTACCTCACCAGCCTTATTCACCTCTGTTCCTCATCTCCTTCTCTCTGCACAAACTTTGCACAAACTGTCTTTTCCTTCAGCACTCTGCCATCTTGGCTACTTCTCCTCTCCTCCACGTGGCCTTTCCCTGCTCTCCTACAGTGTGGGCTTCTCCTAGAATGTAATAACTCTTCCCCCAGAACGTGATCTCTCTTCTTTTTAAAACCTTTTGGTGCGAAAGCCCTCCCCCAACACATATTAACTTAATCACGCCCATCCCAAGCAAGAAGGGCAATTAATATTATCACCTGGGTGATGAGCTTCCACGTGGGCAGCGCCATCTTTAACAAAGTGAGCATAATATATTTTATCTGTCCAACATAGTCCTTGGAAGAATTTGACTTCCAACAAAAAAAATTGGAATCAGTAATATTGGGAGGTAATTAGAAAAAGATGGGACTAGAGGATCAGTATGGAAAAGTGAGGTAATGTGTGGCAGAGCAGAGTAGAGGTTTTTGCCATATAGCTTCCTTAGAGAGAAAGGGCTTCAGATCTTATCTCTGTGGGGGCAGGGGGAGACTTATCTGGGCCCTTGTATGAAGGAGGGGACCTGTGTGATAAGGACTGGTTACATTTATATTGGCATGAAGTTATATTCAGAGCTAAGGCTATAAAATTCTGTGTATGGGGGAAAGCAGTTGAAACAGTTTTTTCAAGCAGGTTACATAAGGGTTACCTACATTTTTTCCATTTGAAACATTCAGGTTACTCTGTGTTTTGGAACACAGTAGAATCATGAGAATTTAACAACTTCATAAAATCAGAAAGGATTCAAACATCTGGTAAATGTAACAGACATGTTTCCAAGTACCTCTATCTACAGCCCATGAAGTAGGCAGCCCTGCATGTCTCATAATCTTGCATCTGGCCATGGTATCAGCCACAGTGGAGACTTGATTCAAATGTAACCAATTCATTGGCTAACCATTGGCCCATAACCAGTAACAGTGCCAATCAGATTATTTTTTCCCCTGGGAATTTGGAATTGTGAGAGAACAAGTGAGCCAAAGAGAGCAACTGCCTTGGTCCTGATGTTTTCTGGGTTATTATCCTCTCCATGAAGCCAGAGTACACTTCATTTTTTATTATTCCATAAGATTTCTGTTTCTTATAATCACCCATAAGGCACTCTTTTCCTGGTTTGCCTTTAGTGAGTATCTTTTCCTTGTAATCAAAAGCCTCCACTAAAATATTATGTAAATGTTTTACCAGAAAACAAAACATAAATTATGATGATCATATTGGACTATGAAGAGCTCCAGTCTAAAAATTTCTAACAAGCAAAGAATAGAAAGTAAATTATCTGTCTAGTTCCAAATATTGTAGACCTACATTGGGTAAAAGCTTTATTTAGCTCTGCTCCACAACCTTAAAGACTTACATTCTTCAACTCTCAGTGCTCCTGTGAAGTTGGGAGCAAGAGAAGAACTTTGAGAAGATGAAGCAAAATGATTGCTTTCCCAGGGTAGAATCATTTTGTGACACCATTGGTATGAGGAGAATACATTAGAATTTATATATATTTTATACATTTATACTAATTTTTTAGGAACTAGAATAAAAAGTAAAATAGGAAGGTTTATCAGAGACATCAGTGATCAGTGGCCCCACAATTCGGGAGAAACAGGTTATGAAGCTTAAATTCTAGCAATTAAGAAAGCTTCTCAGTAGGAAAACCAGACTATGTCCAAAATTGCTGTAATATTTTACTTAAAACATTCAGTTTTCAACAAAAACTTGTGAGGTGTGCAAAAATAAATTTTTAAAAACCCCAGAAAAGTATAACTCAAATTTAGGAAAATGTGTAGCCAATAGACATGCTAAATGGATTTAGTTGGGTTTAAATGACAATTAATTCAGAAAGCCACAATACTAAGTTGGTTAGAGTTTGTCCCAAAGTGCAGAGGTTTCCAGTTCTATCCCTGGTCAAGGCACATACTGGAATGGATTAATGTTTCTGTCTTTCTCTCTCTCTCCCACTCCCTTCTTCTCTTGTTAAAAGCAATAAATAAAAATTTTAACAAAAGCTACTGTAAATATGTTGAAAAACTTAAAGGAATAATGACTGAACAAGTTGGGATTTTCAATAGAGAAACAGAAACTATGAAAAAGAACCAAAGGGAAATTCTAGACCAACAAAAACTATCCAATCTGAAAAACTGAAAGGAAAAAAAACACACTGAAGAAAAATGGAGAGCCTCTGAAACTTGTGGAATAGCTCTGAGAACAAAAAGGAAAGGAGGATTGGAAGGGTATATAAAAATATTTGAAGAAGCAGTGACCCAAAAGTTTACAAATTTTATAAAAAATTTTATCTACAGGTCCAGGAAACTCAGTAATTCTAAGAAGAATAAACATAATTAGGTATATCATAGACTGCTGAAAGGCTAAGGATTAAAAATTTTTGAAGCTACAAAAGAATAACAACTCATTTACAAGGGAACAGTTGACTTATCAGAAACAAAAGAAACTAGAAGGCAGCAAAGGGCATATTCAAAGTGTTAAAAGAAAAGAAAACCCTCTCAGTCAAGAGTTCTTTTTTTTTTTTTTTTGAAGATTTTCTTAATTGATTTTAGAGGAGAGAAAGGAAAGAGTGGGAAAAGGGAAGCATCAAGTCACAGCAGTTGCTTCTTATATGTGCCTTGACTGGGCAAGTCCAGGTCCTGAACCAGCAACCTCAGCATTCCAGATTGAAGCTCTATATCTAGCAAAACCATCTGTCAAAAATGTAACAGCCTGATTGGTGGTGGCTCAGTGGATGGAACCTCCACTCGGAATGCGGAGGTCGCTGGTTCGAAGTGTGGGCTGTCTTGAGTGAGGCAACCTCAACATAATCCCAGTGATCCCCAGCTTGAGCCCAAGGTTGCTGGCTTGAGCAAGGGATGTCTGGCTCAACTTGAGCCTGAGGTTGCCAATCCGATCCTGTCAAGGCACATACAAGAATTAGTCAATGCACAACTAAAGTGAACCAACTACAAGCTGATGTTTCTCACTGTCTCTCTCTCTCAATAATGATAATAATAATTAAAAAAATAATGCAGGTGGCAGTTCTTATAAATGGGTCTATGTTGAAAGTTTGCTAATTACTGTACAGGATCCATACAGCTGTTAGCTTTGAGTGAAGCCAGACTCATGCAGAGCACCTAGCAAGGCAATAGTCTCCATTTGTGAAGCAACTCTGGTCCCTATGCCAACCCTGGGACATCTAACGTGGTATGCAGATGCTGTTATGTTGAGTTGTGCACTTGAAACCTATATAGTTTGGCAAACCATATAATTAAAAAGTAAATTTTATAAAATATATTAGATTGAAGTTCTCCCAAAATAAATTCTTGGAAAATACTACCTTATTTTCTTAACTCCAAAGTTCTCTGTCTGCTTCATAAAGGTGGCAATAAGCTGAATAGAGCAGTAGTGGAAAGAAAATAAAACACATGCAGGTGCCTTCCCCTCATCCCATCTTCCAACCATGCTACCGGAACCTTTCCATTCCTGCGTCCTGTTTCCTTTATGTACACGAGGTCAGTTGTCACCATGAAGCTTCCTCACAACTGGTTACAGTTTCTGTGCATCTGTTGGGTTGGACTGGGGGAACAAGTAAACAGCACGGGCTGGTACATCACTTGGTCAGGAATCAGAAGTCAAGAACTGCTATATCTTTCTGTAACTTAATAGGTTTTTTAAATTTTTTAAAAAATGTTGAAATTAGATGCAAAAAGCAATAAGCATGATATATATATATATATACATGTATTTATAATAAAAATGCTCAAAAAATTAGCAATAGAAGAAAATTTCTTCAATGTGACAAAGTACATCTATAAAAAGCTACATCTATTATCACATCTGTGCTAAAAGGCTGAATGCTTTCTAAGACTGAAAATAAAATGATGTCCATCCTCATCTCTTTTACTGGAGGTTTTAGCCATGTAATAAAGAAAAAAAATAAAAGTATATAGATTGGGGAAAAAATTAAAGCTGTCTTTATTCACAGATGACATGATCCTATACAGAGAAAATCCCAAAAAATTAAAAAAAAAAAGAACCAGCCTGACCTGTGGCAGTGCAGTGGATAAAGCATCCCTCTGGAATGCTGAGGTCACTGGTTCAAAACCCTGGCCTTGCCTGGTCTAAGATGGCACATTCGAGAAACAACTATTAGTTGCTGCTTCCCATTCCTCCCCCTCCCTAAAATCAATAAGTAAAATCTTTTTTAAAAGCCCAAAATACAGTAATATACTACAAGTAAAAAAATTATTTTAGCAAAGTCACAAGATACAAAATTAATACACAAAATCACTTTTCTTTTTATACATGAGGAACTAGCAATTTGAAAATAAACTAGAAAAATATTAGATTCATAAAACATAAAAAGAATATGCCACTTACAAATAAATGTCAGGAAAGAAGTAAGACCTCTAATCTATAGATTCAATGTGATTCCTATCAAAATCCCAGCAAGCACATTTTGTAGAAATTGACCAGCCAGCCTTAAAATGTACATACATAATAAGATACAGAATATACAAATAAAAGCCCAAAGTAAGAGTAATTACAATATTCAATTTCAAAACTTACTATAAGGTTAAAATAATAGAATGTAGTATTAGCATAATTATAGCCATTTAATTAATGTAGACATAAAATATAGACACAAAAGTCTTAAGTCAGCTGCCTTACCTAGTGTAGGTTCTAATCCAAAACATCATTTTGTTCTTGGATTAAAAACCATGGTCTGGTTTTTAATTATAGCCATTTAGATCAATGAAATAAAATAGAAGGTATAAAAATAAGTTTTTACATTTATCTCAATTGAATATCAACAAAGATGCCAAGCTAATTCAATGGGGCAAGAGGTGTCTTTTTAAGAAACGATGCTGAGATAATTAGACAACCACATGCAAAATAATAAACTTGTACTTTTGCACCACACAGAAAAATTAACTCAATATACATTGTAGACATGAGAACTAGTTATAAGACCTCTGGAAGAAAACAAATCTCTATGACTTTGCTTTAAGCAAAGATTTCTTAGATATTATACCACATTGTAAAATTGATAAGTGAGACAATAAAAAATAAAAGTTTTGTTTTTCAAAATACAGAAAATGAAAAGACAAGCTATACACTAGAAAAGAGTATTTGCTAATTATAATTGGTAAAGGACTTATCTGGAATATATAAAGAACTTCTAAACATCGAAGTGAGAAGGAAAGCAACTCAAAAATGTGTAAAATATTTGAATAGACATTTTACCAAAAAGTTATGCAAATTATTAATAAACCCATGAAAAGATGCTTAACTGATTAATCCTTATGGAGATTCATGTTAAAACCACAATACAAAACCACTGCACAACTAGAATGGGTATAAGCAAAAGGTTGGTAATAGCAAGTAATGACAAGGCTGTGGGAAAACTAGAAGTCTAATAAATTGCTGGTTGGTATATCCACTTTGAAAAACTGACTCTTTCTAAATATATAAATATAAACTTACCATATGACCCAGCGATTTTACTTTTAGAAATCTTCTAACAAAAGTCTATGTACACACAGAGACTTTTACATAAATAATAGCAGTATTATTTTATAATAGAAAAAAAATGCTAGAAATAATTCAAATGTTCAACTAATGGTTAGATAAAGTGTGGCACAGTGTAATAATATTCAACAATAAAAATAATGAACTACCCACACATGCTATAACATGCTAAGAAGAAAAAAGCCAGCCACAAAAGGCCACACTTTGCATAATATCATTTATATGACACCTCCAAAAAGAGAAAAATACAGACACAGAAGGCAGATCAGTGATTACCTTGGGCTGGGATGGGAATGCAGAATGCAATGGTATGACAGACATTTGGTGTGTGATGGTTGCACCATTCATTGTTATAAATTTACTTATTAAAATATTTGCATTGTACACTTAACAAAGGATGTATTTTTATAGAATGTAAATTTAGCCTGACCTGTGGTGGCACAGTGAATAAAGTGTGGCCCTGGAATGCTGAGGTTGCCAGTTTGAAGCCCCACACTTGTCCAGTCTAGGCACATGCAAGAAGCAGACTACTATGAATTGATGCTTCCTGCTCCTCCCCCTTCTTTCTCTATCTATCCTCTCTTTAAAATCAATAAATAAAATCTTTAAAAAAAGAATGTAAGTTCAATCTTCATAAAGCTATTACTTAAAAAATTATAAAATAATATAAGTACAACACCTAAAAACCCCATATATGAACACTCAGTAAATTTGTGTGGTTTTTTAAAATTTGGAGACAACTTTCTAACATGATTGATAATCTTCTAAAATGGCGTTTCAGTGGATTTAGACCCCATTTGTTAAACATTAAAGAAAGAAAACTTTGTAAGGAAAACTTAGCAAGGAAGTCAGAAATTTACTAGAGAAAATGACTAAACTACATCCTTGGAGTAATTAGTGAATGGAATTGAAATTTGAGTATTATAATTGAGTGCACAAAGCCAATTTTGCACTACTTCTACGTCTTTTTTTGCAATATCTATATTAGCTAATACAGCCCTTATAATCAACTATGGGAATATTCTGACTCAGGGTTTGATTTCTTCTATGAGCAGTTATTAAAACCAGGTGTTCAAGGTAATGCAACATTTTTCATCACTTAACTCTCACTAAAATTTATTTAAATAATTAATTGCTTATATGTCAATAATATATATATCTTTTTTGTACTTATGGGTTTTTATGTATTTGTGTTTTATAATGTATATAATGCTAATACAATATAACACTTAAGAAATTTATAATAAATTATTTTAGAAGTATGTGCTCGAGACGTTTAATAATAGACATATGTGGTTGGAGATCTCAGTTTTACCATATTATTTAATTAAGTATACATTCTTTTTTTTATTGTTTGTTTTTTTGTTTCTTTAAAGTTTTCTCTTTTGTCTAACCCAGGTGGTAAGAGTAAGTCTTTGGAAGGCTACATTCTAATCTTTGTTTATTCTCTTTTCTTTGTCTGGAAGATCACTTAGATCATAATCATTTACTTCCAGTAAGTCATATTTTAATCTCTAACATCATCACAGATGCTAATCATTATTATGATCCACTCTGAGAGAACTCAGTGAAATATTGAGTGGTACTGAGAAGAGATTCTTTGGCACATTCAAATGATGTGACAGTGAAACCTAAATAACAAATATTCAATACAAAGAAGGCCAAGGATATTGCTATAAAGTGAAGAATTTGAGAAAAGAAAAAAATTCTACCCACACGGAGGGTGGGGGTGTATTTTATGGTCAGTAGGAGGAGGTCTGATTTTAAATCCTAGGCTTTCAATGGTTACTGTTTGGCCTTGGAGAAGTCACTTATTTTTCCACTTCCTCTCATCTATGAAAATGAGGCTTTATATACTCCTCCATTTCTACAAACATTAATTATTAACTTTTAAACTTAAAATAATATAAAATGTCTAAACTTCTGAACTCCTAGTATAAGTATGCTACTGTATCTACATATATCTGACCATAAAGAAAGGGTTCTTATGGATCTAAGAATTTATCTCAGAAAAAGACTCGTCATTTCTACTTTATATCAACTTTTTCTCTTTCTTCTTTCTATTTGTTAACATTAGGTAAAAATTTCTTTATTAACTAACATAGTCTGAACTGCCATAGATAACATAAGCATCAGCATTTTACTAACTTTGTAAATCTCTTTTTTTGTGTGGGAGAGACATCATCAGAGAGAGGGACAAACAGACAGGAAGGGAGAGAGATGAGAAGCATCAGTTCTTCATTGCGGTTCCTAGTTGTTCATTGATTGATTTCTCATATGTGCCTTAACCAGGGAGCCACAGAAGACTGAGCGACACCACCGTCAACCCCCCACCCCTACCCCCCGCTTGAGCCAGCAACCTTGGGCTCAAGCTGGTGAGCCTTGCTCAAACCAGATGAGCCCATGATCAAGCCGGCGACCTCGGGGTCTTGAATCTGGGTCCTCCACATCCCAATCCAAGGCTCTATCCACTGCGCCACCGCCTGGTCAGGCTGTAAATCTCCCTTTTATTGAAACTACTATTAACAGTTTTCTCATAGGCTTATGTTAGATGGTGTGTCATAATCTCATTTATCAAATATACTTAAATTTAGTATTTTTAATCCAATGTTTATTTCAATTACCAACTTCCTAGAATCATAGCATTTTAGAGCTGGAAAACTCTTTGGAGATTATAAACCAGCATTAAAACTAACTGTGTAACTACCAGCCTAAGACTCAATCCACTCAACCATACAAATCTTTTATAAAGAAAAAATTAATATCATTTAGACATTTCACTGTGTGTGACTAAATTTTCCAAAACTAAAATAATGTCAATGTAAAAGATATTATAAGAATAATGCAATAGAGGGGAAAATATGCAGTTATGCCAAGAATTCTCTTCCTTACATATATAAATTACTATTTTATCTGCAGTGCTCTTCTACAATGTTATTTGACTATTGAGAAGATAATACCTTCAGGTATTTTGTATTTAATCTTCAATTTTGTAATCACTGTAGTTATTTCTTCTGTTATTGGAATTGAGTCAAAACCTATTTACTACTTCTGTGTTTTAAATCTGATGTTGTTGGAAGAGCACTGAGCTCAATGTCAGGAGATCTGGCTGGATTTTAGCCTTACCCATGCTATCTGCTTCTTCAAGTCTTGGACAAAGCATTTAATCTCCCTAGCCCTGTGTTTACTGATCTGCAAAATGTATCAGGGCAGACTAAAATCTTTCCTGGGCTCAGATTAATTTATTTATAAAATGAAATACTGCATGATCTCATTCTAAATCTTGGCTTTGTTTTCTTTTGAAAGAAATTCACTGAAAATGTTTATCACTTAGCTATAGCCCTTAAGTCTATTTCCATCACCTTTTCTGTTTTCATTTTTCTTTAAATCATAGGAAAAAACTTAGAGATTACTAAACTCTCCTTGAAAAGGCCTTTCCCTTTGTTCAACAACTGCCTCTCCCCTTAATTCCAATTTATATCTTGCTTTCCTTTCCCTCCCTGTAGGACATTATCTTTACCTTAACAAGGAAGCAGCTGTTTACTAAAAAAGATAGTAATAATGACAGAGGTCCATCCACTGCTTTGCATGGTTGAGGAGCACCACCTGTGAGTTGTCACCCTTCAGTGAGAGGGAGAAGGATATAAATAATTAGGTACATAGGCTGCAGAGCCATAGTGCCTGGGTACGCATCTGGTCTCTGCCACTTAGTAGCTGTCTGATCTTGGATCTCAGTTTCCTAATCAGCAAAGTAGAAATAGCAGTATTACCTAAACATTATTGTGAGAATTAAATGAGTCAAAATAGATAAAGCTCTTAGGATTGTGCCTGGCTCATAGTAATTGCTCAATAAATGTTGGCAAATATTGTAGCCCTCTCTATAGACCTTCAGAAAATGTTGATCACTTCAGTACAGGGTGGGAGAGGAAAGAGTAAAGCTGAAGATAACTCTGGATGAGTGGGAAATTGTGTCTTACAGTTATCTGTTTGAAATGTAATTTTGTTGTTGTTGTGTGTCATGATATTGAACTGGAGTGCCATAATTATTATAGTTTAAGACATTAAAGGAAAAAAAATCTCAGGAACTGTCCTTTGGGCAGGCCTATTTATATATACTACTCCATTTGAGAAATAGCACTAGAAAAACTGTTCTTAGCAAAGAATGTTAATTGATGAAAATGTTTCTTTGCTAGCAATCTATGGGAAGCAATCTGTTTTTAGCACTTTCAAACTATAAAAAAAATTAACCACTCATAAACAAAATCCAATTAAATATTTTCAACATTATCTTTAACAATTTTGAAAAGATTATATTTATTGATTTTTGAGAGAGAGAGAGAGAATGGGGGTGGGGAGATGAGTGGGAAGCACTAACTTGCTTCTCATATGTGCCTTGATTAGGTAATCCTGGAATTACAAACCAGCAACCTCCGCATTCCAGGTCAATGCTTTATTTGCTGTTCCACTACAGGTCAGGAAGCTCTTTGAATAAGAAAAGGCTACCAAATCTAATAAGCAAGATTCAAATTTGGGTGCAAAGCATACTTTCTACCTCAGTATTTAACTGTATTTATTATTTTTTTAAAAAGAGAATTCTTATCCATTTTGATTAAGAAGTGAGCATAACAAATATGTCACATAAAAACTGAAAGCACAGGTCTGACCAGGAAGTAGTACAGTAGATAGAGAGTCAACCTGGGATGCTGAAGACCCAGATTTGAAACCTCAAGGTTGCCAGCTTGAGCATGGGCTCACCAGCTTGAGCGCGGGTCGCTGACTTGACGTGACCCTATGCTCGCTGGCTTGAGCCCAAAGGTTGCTGGCTTGAAGCCCAAGGTCGCTAGCTTGAGCCCAAAGACATTGGCTTGAGGAAGGGGTCACTGGCTCAGCTGGAGTCCCCTGGTCAAGGCATGTATGAAAAAGCAATCGGTGAACAACTGAAGTGTCACAGTTATGAGTTGATGCTTCTCATCTCTCTCCCTTCCTGTCTGTCTCTGTCTGTCTCTCTTGCTCTCTCCCTCTCTCTTGCTAAAATAAAATAAAATAAAAGCACAGGTAAATATTTTGACTCATGAAAAGCCAAACTTCCTAACATTTATAGAATAATAATACTGCACATACCTGATGAACATGGAAGATATTAAAACTGGATAAATTAATGAGTATTTCACATTTCTTACAATCTTGTAGGTTGGAAAGAAAATATAATAATAAACAATATTAACTAAGTTAACTAGTACATGAACATTTTCCAGATCATAAATATTGTGTTTGAATTTAAAAAATAAATATATCAACAAAAGTAGTGATTAAAATTCCCAAGCCATAAGATGTCACATAGCAAATAATTTACCTTTTAATAAAACACCTTCAGCCTGCCTGACTGGTCAAATGATGCAGAGAATAGAGCATCACCCTGTGGCACTAAGGACCCTGGTTTAAAATACCAAGGTTACTGGCTTGAGTGCTGGCATACCAACCTGGGCACAAGATCATGAGCTTGAGCAAGGGGTCACTGGCTCAGCCTGAGACTCCCTCCCCCATCAAGGCACATATGAGAAGCAATCAATGAACAACTAAAGTGATGCAGCTATGAGTTGATGCTTCTCACTCCTCTTTATCTCCCTTCCTGTTTCTCTCTCAAAAAAAATATAAATAAAAAAATAACAAAGAAAGAAACCTTCAGCTCATTTTATTTCAAATACTAACATAAGAGAAAAAGCCACATATCACATGATCATGTAGGAAATCAATATTCAACTTAATAACAAAAAATCTAATAAAAAGGCAATTTTATAAAGAAAACATTAACATGCTCAACATCACTAACCATCAGGGAAATGTCTATTCTTATACCAGTACCAAAATGTCTAGAACAGTGGTTCTTAACCTTTTTTGAGGTACCGAACCCACCAGTTTCATATGCGCATTCACCAAACCCTTCTTTAGTGATAAATAAAATATGATTTTTTTTCCAAATTCAAGACATAGGTATATGTTTTTTTACTGATGCACAAAATGAGCCGTGCACGAACATCACCTTGATCAAAGAACAAAACCAACAAAGTGCATGAACTCACAACAAATTACGGTATTACTTTATTCTGGCCTCTGCGGCAGAGGCTTCTCTGAACCCCTGAGACTGACTCATTGAACCCCTGGGGTTCGATAGAACCCAGGTTAAGAACCACTGGTCTAGATGTTTGTGTCTTTTTTTTTTTTTTTTAATTTATCTTTATTTTATTCATTTTAGAGAGGAGACACTGAGTGTGTGTGTGTGAGAGAGAGAGAGAGAGAGAGAGAGAGAGAGAAAGAGAGAAAGGGGGGAGGAGCTGGAAGCATCAACTCCCATATGTGCCTTGACCAGACCAGTGCAGGGTTTTGAACTGGTGACCTCAGTGTTCCCAGGTCGACGCTTTATCCACTGCGCCACCACAGGTCAGGCTGTGTCTTTTATAGTAACTCGAGATAGTTATTTTTCAATTTTGTTTTCGTCCATTTAAAAACTGTTTTGGCTATAATAAGTGTTTTTGCCTTTCTGGATAAATTTTAAAATCAGTTTGTCAATTTCTATTAAGAAAATAAAGACAAACTTTTTGGGGGGTTGGCAATGACTCATATTATTATGGGGAAAACTGACAACCTCAAGTTTTTGATCCATGAACATAGTATATTGCTCCTTTTATTTAGATCTTTATTAAAGTCTCTTGGAAATATTTTGTAGTATTTAACCTAGAGGTCTCGAATGTATATATTTTTTGAAGTTTTTCATTTATTTATTATTTATTTATTTTACAGAGACAGAGAGAGAGTCAGAGAGAGGGATAGATAGGGACAGACAGACAGGAACGGAGGGAGATGAGAAGCATCAATCATCAGTTTTTTGTTGTGGCACCTTAGTTGTTCATTGATTGCTTTCTCATATGTGCCTTGACAGCAGGCCTTCAGCAGACCGAGTAACCCCTTGCTTGAGCCAGTGACCTTGGGTCCAAGCTGGTGAGCTTTGCTCAAACCAGATGAGCCCTGCTCAAGCTGGTGACCTCAGGGTCTTGAACCTTTGTCCTCCACATCCCAGTCCTATGCTATTCACTGCGCCACCGCCTGGTCATGCTCGAATGTATATTGTTATAAATCCCTATGTATTTCACAGTTTTGATGCTATTGTAAATGTTACTTTTTATTTCATTTTTCAATTGTTCATTGCCAGCAGGTAAAAATAACATAGAATGTTGTTGATTGTTTTTATATCCTGTCACCTTGCTAAACTCACATATTATCAGTAGTTTTGTTTTTTGTATTTATTTGGTGTATGACTTAGTATTTTCTGTGAGCTTACTCTAAATAAAGACAGTGTTCTTTCCAAAGTCTCTGCATTTTATTTCATGTTTCTTTCCTTAGGATACTAGTACAATGTTGATTAGGAGTTGTCAAAGTGAATATCATTGCCTTATTCCTGATTGTAAATGGAAAGCATTCTTTTACCATTCAGTATGATGTTCATTGTAAATTTCTTACAAATGCCCTTTATTTGATTTAAGAAGTTCCTTTGCATCAGTTTGTTGCAAGTTTCAATCATAAGTTAGTGTTAAATTTAGAAATGATATTTCTACATCTGAAGATGATGAAATGGTTTTTCTGCTTCATTTTGTTCACATCCTTAATTTATTGATAATTCAAATGTAAACTAACCCTACCTTTCTAGAATAAACATCATTGGGTCAAGTGTACTATTCTTTATGTAATATTTTAAAATTCAGTGTGTTATTTATTAAGGAGTATTCTATTTTTATTCCTGAGTGCTATTTGTTTTTAGTTTTCTTTATCTATAATTTCTTTTTTGGTTCTGATATCAGGGTAATGTCAACCTTATACATGTCTAATAGTGTTTCTTTAGAATTGACATTATTTATCATTAAAAGATTGATAGAATTTACCTTGGAAGGGTCCAGGCCTGGAATATTGTCTTTGAGAAAGTTTTTAACAATTAATGTAATTAATTTAATATATATAAGGCTATTCAGATTTCTTAAGTAATTTCTGATAATTTATTGTATTCAATAATGTGTACATTTTGCCTGTTTAATTTCTTGGTATAAAGTTGTTTATATTATATTCCCTTATTGGCCCTGGCTGGTCTGTTTAATTTCTTGGTATAAAATTATTTGTTTATTTATTTATTTATTTACAGAGACAGAGAGAGGGATAGATAGGGACAGACAGACAGGAATGGAGGAAGATGAGAAGCATCAATCATCAGTTTTTTGTTGCAACACCTTGGTTGTTCATTTATTGCTTTCTCATATGGGCCTTGACCACAGATCTTCAGCAGACCGAGTAACCTCTTGCTCAAGCGGTGACCTTGGGTCCAACCTGGTGAGCTTTTTGCTCAAACCAGATGAACCTGCGCTCAAGCTGGCGACCTAGGGGTCTCGAACCTGGGTCCTCCACATCTCAGTCTGATGCTCTATTCACTGCGCCACCACCTGGTCAGGCTAAAGTTGCTTATAATATATTTCCTCATTGGCCCTGGCTGGTGGCTAAGTGGGTAGAGCATCAGCCCAGCATATGGATGTCCCAGGTTCGATTCCCAGTCAGGGCACATAGGAGAAGTGACCATCTTCTCCCCCTTCTCTTTCTCTTTCTCTCCTTCAGCCAGTGACTAAATTAGTTTGAGCGTGTCCCTGGCACTGAGGATAGCTTGGTCTGAGTGTGACAGTCTCAGTTCCTAAAAGTAGCTGAGTACTGAAGCATCAGCCCCAGATGGGGTTGCCAGGTGGATCCCAGTTGGTGTACATGCAGGAGTCTGCCTTACTATTTCCTCTCCTCTCACCTATAAATAAATAAATAAATAAATAAATAAAGTGTGTATATATATTCCCTTATTATCCTTTCAGTATGTATATGGTCTGTAGTGATGGTCCTTCTTTCATTTCTGATATTGATAATTGTGCATTGATTGGTTGCTGTAGCCTTTTAAAAATGAGAATAATAGCAATGAAGGTAACAGCATAGAAGAATTTACCTTCAAGTAAACTTTCATTATGAGGGCAGATTTCCCTTTTAAAAAATATACAGTTAAAAGATTCATATCCTTCCCTGGTTGGTTGGCTTAGGGGTAGAGTGTTGGCCAGGAGTTTGGATGTCCCAGTTTCGATTCCCAGTCCGGACACACAGGAGAAGCAACCATCTGCTACTCCACTTCTCCCCCCACTTCTCTCTCTCCTTCTCTTTCTCTCTCTCTCTCTCTCTCTCTCTCTCTCTCTCTCTTCCCCTCCTGCAGTCATGGCTTGATTGGAGCAAGTTGGCCCTGGGTGCTGAGTATGGCTCCATGGCCTATGGCTCAGGTGCTAAGAGCTCAGTTGATGAGCAATAAAGCAATGCCCCAACTGCGCAGAGCATTGCCCCCTAGTGGGCTTGCCTGGTAGATCCGGATCAGGGTGCATGTGGAAGTCTGTCTCTGCCTCATCTCCTCTCACTGAATAAAAAAATAAATTTTAAAAAAAGAAGATTCATCTAGTTACTGTTGGAAAAGGCCTACTTTCAAAATATTTCAGTCAATTTTTATTTTATTTTTTGCACAGATTATGTATTTTCACAAAAGAAGCAATAGTCCAGTTTTTGGTGAGAAACATGGGCTTATAGAGGTAGTTCTGACATCTCTCCCCTCTCACACACATGTTCCTGAGCATTGCAGAGTTACATTGTCAATGCGTTTTCATTGTCTAGCTTAGTTGCCATTGTTATCCCCTATTTGCTTAGAGCAGGGGTCGGGAAACTTTTTGTCTGAGAGAGCCATGAATGACACATATTTTAAAATGTAATTCCGTGAGAGCCATACAATATGTTTAATACTAAATACAAGTAAACGTGTGCATTTTATGTAAGACAAACACTTTTAAAGTACAATAAGTCTCTGAATTCTTTTTAATAACATTGTTATGCTGTTGCTAACAAATGATGAATAAAGTACTTCTTACCATTAATGCGACTTGGTGCTGCATGGTTTTGCTGATGGTTTTGTAGTCTGGTTGATACGTGGTGAGGTTAAGCTTCATGCAGGTGTTGAGACTTCCATCCTTTAAATGTGATCATAGGTTGATCTTAACGTTCTTTAGATGTGAGAAAGACTGCTCACATGCATATGTAGAGCCAAACATTGTCAGTACAGCAATACTCACACGCTGCAGTGTCTGGTATGTGACAGGAAGTGTATTCCAAGTTTTGACAAACAGCTGGTCTACGGGTTGAAGTTTTTTCATTTCTCCCCATTTGTGTTTGCTCGCCAACTCTGCTTGCTGTAATGCAAGTCTTTCCAAATCTTCATTCAGTGACTTGAACTTATTCACTCACATGTCTGAGGCCTTTAGGTCAGCAGCTTGTAACTCAAAATCTCTGACGGAGACACCAAGGATGTAACTCAGGTTGGCACTGTCCACTGCACACTCGTGTGGATGGGTGATGAACTTAAAAAGACGAGTGCGCTTACGAAATTCTCCAAAGTGCCCTTTGAATGACTGCAGGAGATTAGATGTAAACCAGCTAGCTGCTGGAAATCAAGATGTTGAGCAGGGTCACTTGCTGTGCATGCATATTTAAACTCTCCCAGTTTTTCAAAGTGTAGTAAACGACCTGTTTCAATGTCCGCAATGAAGAGTTCCAGCTTGTTTTCAAATGCAAACACTGCTTGTTGAAGGGATAAGACTGTATTTCCAATGCCTTGCATTTTCACATTGAGCTGGTTCAGATGTTCAGTCATGTCCATGAGATAGTAGAACTTCAGGAGCCACTCAGTGTTAGCTAACTCAGGATACTTGAGGTTTTTTATTTCAAGTGAAGTCCGGATTTTGCTCAGACAAGCCGTGAAACAGCTGAGGACCTTCCCTTTTGACAACCAATGCACATTGCTGTGCAGAAGCAGACCAGGATAATTATTCCCAACTTCATCCAGCAGTGTTTTAAACTAACAATCATTGAAAGTTTGGGCAACAATAAAGTTGACCACCCGAATGACCAGCAACATCACCTCACCAAGCTGCTCGCCACACATCTGAGCACAAAGCGCTTCCTGATGTAGAATGCAGTGAAATTTAGGATGGGTCTCTTTTCATGTTCACGAAGAAGCACTATGAATCCTCTGTTTTTCCCTACCATGCACGGAGCACCATCAGTACACACCGAAATAAGTTTATCCATTGGTAGATTTTTTTCTTTAGTGAACTCAGTGAAAAACTTGAATAAATCTTCCCCTCTTGTTGTCTCTTTCATAGGCAAAACAGCAAAACTTTCCTCAGGTATTGTGTCACCGACAGCATGCTTTGCAATCACAGTGAACTGGGATAAATGGCTTATGTCTGTTGACTCATCCAAAGTGAGAGAAAAGAATGGTGCTGCATTTATTTCCTTCACTTGTGTTGCCTCAATTTGATTTGCCATCGTGATGGTACAATCATGAACAGTTCTTGCTGACAGAGGCATGTCTTTTATTCGTTTGAGTATCTTGTCTTTATCCAAAAAGTCATCAAAAATTTCATTGGCAACATCACGCATGAATGTTTTGGCATACTCCCATCTGTGAATGGCTTTCCATTTCTCACAATTGCTAAAGCAAAGCTAGCCAAATTTCAGTCACCTTGTTGGGTCCAAACACAGAGTTGCTGCTGACTAGCTTGCACTCTGCATAGTAGTTCTTGACATGCTTTCTTCCTGCTGTCCCCCACTGGATATTTCTATGCAAATGTAGTATGCCGTGTGTCAAAGTTCTGCTTTATATTTGTCCGTTTCACCAATGCAATTTTATCATTGCATATTAGACACACTGCAGAACCTGCTCTCTCCACAAAGGCGAATTCCTCTGTCCATTCCTGCTGAAAAGTATGATACTCCTCATCTTTTTTTCTTTTAGCCATCTTCTTCATCAAAAGGGTTTCTGCAATTAGGTAGCTATTTGATTAAAAGTAGGGAAGTTTACTTCCTGACCTCACAATGACCTGTGTACATTAAGCATTATCCAATAAAAATTTGGTGTTGTTCCAGAGGACAGCTGTGATTGGCTCCAGCCACCCACAACCATGAACATGAGCACTAGGAAATGAATGGATTGTAATACATGAGAATGTTTTATATTTTTAATGTTACTATTTTTTTAATTAAAGATTTGCCTTTGAGCCAGATGCAGCCATCAAAAGAGCTGCATCTGGCTCGCAACCATAGATTCCCGACCCCTGGCTTAGACCCACATTCAGTGCTTTAGAGTGTCATGGTACTCCAAAAGTAGTATTGCTTATGATGCAAATGATGCATTACTAATCCTATTTTATAAATCACAAATGGCAACCTAGAAAAATTAAGTGAGTTGCTTAAAGCTGTAGTAAGTGCCAGAGACAGAATTTATAAAACTCCAAAACTTTTACCCTTTCTGCTGCTTTTGTGAGGCCAAACCTCTCTATTATGGAGAATTGAGAGGTGTCTTTAAATTTGTCTGTTACTTGGACTTTTTGACATCAAATTTAGTGAAAGGAATTTGCAAAAAGAATTGTTTTTTCTAAAACTTTTATGACTCATTCTTATATAATCTTTCTACAGTAATTAAATTTTCATAGAGTTATTTTATGATTTTATTAGGCATTGTGATTTTCAATTCTTTGGAAGTCAATATAATTATTTTGGTACTTGTTTGTTTCCAAATATTAAAAGCTAAGCAATTTAAGCCTTTTTGCTCAATTAGTTAGTACATAATCTTGATATTGATTAGCATACAATTCTATTGACCTCCCATAGGAAAATCCAGCCAAGAGCTAAAACTAGTGCTACTTCTGGCTCTCATTTGAATTATTGTCTTCTCTAATTATAAAAAAACAGCACACAAAGCCAAGTTTATATTCTGCTTTTATATGACCCTGAATGAAAATTGAATGGGAGATGATTTTTATAACTCCTTTCAATCTTCTAAATATTAAAATGTATGTTTTCTTTAGCATTCGTATACAGTGTATCTGTAAAGTCATGGTGCACTTTTGACTCGTCACAGGTCAAAAGTGCACCATGACTTTATGGACACACTGTGTTTATTTTCTCACTCATTATTTCTTGTAAGATACATTTTTGAGTGTTTCCTACATTCTAGGCATCATTCTAGGGAATAAAATGATCAACAATACTGACAAAATGCACCATAGAGAGGGAATGCTGAGGTTTCCAGTTCAAAACCCAGGGTTTGCCTAGTGAAGGCACATGTAAGAAGCTCCTCTCTTCCATTTCCTTCTCTCTCCTCTCTCTAAAATCAATCAATACATTTTTTTTAAAAAAGAAGAAGACTGGGGAACAGGCACAGTTATTTTGGACAGGGTGGTCATATACGGTCTTTTGGTGGAGGTGACATTTGAACCACGACCAGTGGGAGCAAGCCATTTGAAAAGCTGCCAGAATGGCTTTCCAAACAGATGCTAGAGCCCTAGAGGCAGGAATGACCTTTGGGGGAACAAGGAACAGAATAAAGGTGTGCTAAAACAGGTTGTTAGGCTGGGAAAGGAGTCAGGGGCCAGATATTGATGATTTCAAATAAAATAAAGTTACCATCAGTTTCTTCTGAAGTAACATTGTTATATTATATTTGTCTTAGAGTTAACTTTCACTCCCTGGCACTATTAATTAGCCACAGAGAGAAACATATTTATCACAAAATTTTAAGAACTGACATGTTCCTTAGAAATTACCTAGTTTACCTCCTTCATTTTAAAGACAAGGCACTTTTAACCCAGAAAGGTTGAATGACTTGTAGGAGATAACTCAGCAAGCCCAGACAAGCTAGTTTTTAGCCCAGGCTTCAATATGACAGGGTCCAGTGCTCTTTCCAGAAAACCAGTTTTTAAGAAAATACTCAAATTTTTTTTACTTATTTCGTTTCAGTGGTTCTCCTGTTTTCTATTAGAATTTTAAAATCATAAATTTTCCTAATTTAACTTGTATTTAAGTATAGTTAATTGTTTTACATTTGGATTATACATGGCTTTTATTTTAAATCATTGGCTAAAGTCTTGTAACTATAAGAATAGAATAATGCACATACTGACTTAGTATTTCTCATTTGCCTTTCATTGGGCCATCTGCAGAGGTTCTTAGCCTGGTGTTCTTGCATTCCAAGGGATCTACAAATGGGCTTTGACATTCTATTAATTCTAAAAAGGTACACATTTTACATGCTTTTTACTATAATTTCAGGTCCCCAAGAAACAAACATCAAGAAAGGATTAGACAAACTCGGTTTATGGGGGATAAAGGAGAAGGGCCAGGAGTAGGTAGAAATGAGATCACAATGCAGGTCTGACGTCTATGAAGGGAGAAAGGGAAAGAAGGATTGGGTAGAAAGTCTCAAACTACAGTATAGTTTCGAGAGTCTCAGCCAAGCTGATTGGGATGGGAGGAGTTCCAAGCAAAAGTTGCTCATTGGAGGCATCCTATGTTGGGCAGAACGGAATTGGCACCAGTACCCTGTCATGCTCTGTTATAGGCTCTGAGCAGCCCCAGGAAAAGTGTGGTTTTGCTGTGAACACTGTCATGGATCCAAGGGCAGGGCAGCTGAGCCTGTCCATCAATTCCACTCCAGGCAACAATTGTCTGGAAGGAGATGTGAGTTCTGTGCTTCCAGGGCCATCACACTGTGCTTATATGCATTCCTCTGGGGAAAGTGTTGATAACTTTTGTCATATTCTCAATGTGTTTGTATCCTCCAAAAAGTTCAGAGCCATCAAGGGTTCTGACATCTAAATTGTAAAATTTTGGCCTTCAGAAACCAAATTATGAATTCAAATTTGTTACCAAAAGTCAATAAACAGGAGTTACTCACCAAATCATTGGAAAATGTGGCATTTTTTTCTATTATTTCTTCATGAGTGGCAGAGACATTCATATTTTTCTTATTTTTATTTATCACAATGAAAGTACCTTAAGTAGTGTCAGAAGACTGGTTTGCAGGATGGGATATGAATATACTTATTTTTCCTCAGGAAATGTACTAAAGATTTAGAGCATGAATGATGAAGACAGAATTTCTGGGTTCCCTTGGTGATTCTGCCCCTAATAACTGCTTGATGGTAGGTCAATTACTTTGCCTTTTGTGCCTCAGATTTCTTATTTCTAACACAGATATAATGACAGTGTCTGCCTCTTTAAATTGTGTAGAGGAGTCAGTGAGGTGATCTCCAGAAAGCTCCTCATGCATGCCTGGCACATACTATTCCTGTGGTAATAGATTCTTGGGCACTGACCACTGCAGTGTGCCCCACGTGACCAGATTTAGCACTTTGACCTGTGAACTAGACGTGAATGAATGCATGAAGTTCAGATCCTTCAAGCTGCAGAAGGATCCTTTGAAGAGTGAGCTCTTTTAACACAGTTAAAAATTATTCAGTGAAAAAGTATCTCTGAGTTGCTAGTATTTGAGGAGATATTAAATTATTTTCTTTTGTGCTTATTTAATTTAAAAAATGATTATGTGTTACATTTTTATTCTATTTTCAGTTCTTTAATATTTCTACTTTTAAAAGCATTAGAGCTACAAAGGTGATTTTGCATAAAGGTGTATTATTTTATGTATAGTATTATTATTACTACTATTATTACACAAATATTTTAAAAGTTTTCAATTTTGTTCTATAGA
The DNA here is from genome assembly GCA_037038555.1 of Rhynchonycteris naso. Taxonomy (NCBI): domain Eukaryota; kingdom Metazoa; phylum Chordata; class Mammalia; order Chiroptera; family Emballonuridae; genus Rhynchonycteris; species Rhynchonycteris naso. The sequence goes on from CM072997.1 coordinate 77,047,652, forward strand.
GCTTGACCTTTCTTGATGAATTCCTTTGTGTTTGGATGATACTGCCTTTTCTTATTTAACAACTTTCTTGATTCCTCACGGCCTATTTTGTCTATAATCCTTTTATTCTCTATCTCCTTAGTATATCCTCTTCTCACTATTCCTGGTCTAAACATTTTTAGTAAGGCAAGTATAATAAAAGGTTAAATTAGCATTGGAAGGTTAAATTTACAAATTATTTAGTCCAGTGGCTGACAAACTACAGCCCAAGGGCTAAATCTGCTCGGCAACTTATTTGTGTCAATAAAGTTTTATTGGGATCATACTTTTTAGATTGTGTATTGTCTATGTAACATAAACAACAGAATTGAATAATTACAAAAAGACTATATGGTCCACAAAGCCTAAAATGTTTGCCATCTGACCTCTTACAGAATAATTTTGCCAAACCCTGATTTAGTTTACCCAAAATTTTAAAAAGCATGGCAAAAATTTTAAAATATCTACAATAGGATAGCTTCTTTCCCCTACCCCCTAGGAGTTAGGTACATTTATTTTAATTTTAGAGACAAATAAACCAAGTTTGAGAGAAATTAAATACCTTGCTCAAGAACACATTGTAAGTATATGGTAAAGCTGAGATTCAAACTCATGTCGGCCTGGCACTGTCACCCAACCTCTTAGCCAGAATAGCTTCTTGAAGGTAGGGATTGTGCTTTATCTTTAGTAGCTAGCCTAGAGTCAGGCTTGCAGTAGATACTAAACAAATATTTGTCAAATTGAATTGATTGCATTAATTTTTAAAAACTTAAATACTTCATATTAGAAAAAAAATTCCTCCCAGCATGTTTTTATTAAAGTTGACACTATAGAGTAAACTAGCTGGGCTAGCCCATTAGAGTGGCCATTATAAATAATCTTCCTGGGGTGGTTTTAATACATTTGAAAAGCAGTATTTTTGTGAAAACAACCATTAGTTTAGTGGAATAATAAGTTTGAGAGAGAATACTTGACCCCCTGCTGCATCTTTTAATGTTTTGTTTTTGATGCTAAAATTCTTTTAATAATTTCTTAATACTTTAGGCATGATAATTCATCAAATTTCTACACTTACATGCTTCATGCTCTCCAAATAGTTTCAGTAAGTGTATTCTAGCACCTGGTTTGAAAAAATTAGGTAGAAAAACCTTTGTATCTGGTTGTGTATGAATTATGAAATTAAGTAATTCTTGTTATATTGCTACAGAGGTCAAAATGTTTTAAACTATTGTTATTTATTAATCAATTGTATTCAAAATTTTATAAAGAAAGGAATCTAACTTTAATTAAGTGATACTTTTTAGAAATTAGGCTATGGGTTTCTGGTTTTCCCTCTGTTAGTTCATTTGTTTTGTGTGATAAACAAGGACATCAATTAATAACAACTGTGGACAATTCCCATAGAATGCTTCCTATTGATAAGAATCATCTGAGACATTTCTTTAAAAACATTTTAGAGTAAAAAGATTAATAGGGGGAGCATAGTAGATTTAGGAGTCAATGAATCTACTCTGTTCAACACTATAATGGTGGATACCTGTCATTATACATTTATCCAAATCCATAAAGTATACAACACCACAAGTAAACTGCAATGTAAACTATAGACTTTGAAAGATAATGATTTATCAATATAGGTTGTTCAATTGTAAAGAATGTACCACTCGGGTGGGAAATGTTGATAATGGGAGAAAGCTTATTTGTTTGCATGTGTGAGGGCACGGGTGTATAGAGGAAATTTCTATACCTTCCTCTTAATTTTGTTCTGAACATAAAACTGCTTCAAAAAAGTAAAATCTTTTTAAAAAGCAATGAAAAATTCCTTGGCCTCTCCCCTCTAAATTTTGATTCAGTGTTTGTGGGTTAGGGCCAAGGACTTACTATTTTTATGAGTGTAAAGCACTGTAAATAATTCACACCATCAGGGAAGTTTAGGAAATACTACTTTAAAGCATACCATCATATTTTTTTAATCATTTATAAAGTGCTTTAAATAGGGGTTGAAAAACTGTACCTATTATATACTCCCATCAACGATGAGACCATTTTAATATTTACACCTAGAATTTAATATTTGTACCTAAAATAGGCTAATATTAGCCTGACCTGTGGTGGTGCAGTGGGTAGAATGTCAGCCTAGAAGGTTGAGGTTGCTGTTTGAAACCCTGGGCTTGCCCGATCAAGGCACATACGACTATCAATCAATGAACAACTAAAGTAAAGCAACTATGATCTTGTTCTCTCTATCTTTCTCCCTTTCTCTCTAAAGTCAATAAATAAAACCTTTATAAAAATAGGCTAAATATTAGATAATTTTATTAACTACTTAGAGTGAGATTTTTTTATATTACCATCACTGACAAGTCTTCAATATTTTAAGCTTATTTGGGTCACAGATTCCCTCTGAGAAGTTGATGAAATATGTATAATCTCTTGCCAGAAAAATTAATACACAAAAATTTTGCATATAATTACATGGTTTTTACCAACTATGGGCCAGTTTAAGATCTATTCTTTAGTTGGGGCCTACTTTGTTTTTAATTTTGGTCTGTATCTAAATGTCTTTACCCTTAATTTTTTTTCCCTCAGATGCCCTATGGCCAAAAATTTAATAACTGTATCATTTTCCTGAATATATATATATATATATATATATATATATATATATATATATATATATATTTCCAGTTAAATAGGACATATATTGTTATTGTACTTCTTTTGCTTAATATATTTTTTTATTTAAAATATCTCATGTACAGCCTGACCTGTGGTGACGCAGTGGATATAGCGTCGACCTGGGAACACTGAGGTCGCTAGTTCAAAACCCTGCACTGGTCTGGTCAAGGCACATATGGGAGTTGATGCTTCCAGCTCCTTCCCCTTTCTCTCTTTCTCTCTCTCTCTCTCTCCTCTCTAAAATGAATAAAATTTTAAAAAAGAAATGAAAAAAAGTGGTTTAATGTAAACATTAAAAATATATATATATCTCATGTACAACTGTGGGTTTGGGGGATGTTGTTTATGGAAGGAACAAGAAGTTGCCAGTTTGTTGGTGGAATAAATAGAGGGAAAGATACCTTGAGACAAGGTGACTCCTGAGAGAAACGTGATAGAGAAAGGATATGCCAAGAGGAGGAGCTGAGGTGACCAGCAGCCAGCGATGAAAAACCCAGGGCAGACTGGATCAAAGGGGCGGAATCAGAGGAAGCTGGCAGCACAGGCCCCTTATTCCTCCCTAGTTTTAGAAATGGGAATTCAGTGAGGGATGCAAACAGCTTGGGCGGCAGATGGCTTCAGAAAGAACTGTTTTAACCCAAATTTGAGCATTGTACCAAAAACTCAAGCAGAAAGAATTTTGTTTTCTTCAAGGTCTTAGGGATGAGGTCAGTGGGGAGAGTGAGAAGGAAATTTTGAGTGGGGGAAAAAGAGGGGAGTGGAAGGGAGAGAGAGAGAGAGAAGTGAGATAGAAAACCAAAGAGAGAAATTCAGGAAAAGCCATACTTGTATTAGTCTATACAAAACAGACCTCATTGATTATACCGAAAATATAATGTACCTACCAGGTTGTAATGTCAAGAGTGGTACTTTAAAATGACTTCCTGAAAGTGTATATTGTAGTGTTTTATGTCTCATTGTGAGGGGTAGAGTATCAGAGAACAGAAAATGACTGCTGTCTCACTTGTATGTCAAATTATGACTCAGGGCTCACACTAGCCCACAGGACACTTTTGTAGGAATGAGCAAGAGGCAGCTGCAGCCCTATGCCAGGACAAATAGCTTAGAGACCAGAGCGTAGACGGGATTTCAGCCTCTATTTCTCTCTATTGCTAGACCAGCTTGTGAAGTGAACTCCCTACCCAAGCCTATGTGTCAGCCCTGTTACAAAGAATTGAATTTCTGCTTAGGTGTCAGGCAGGAGAAATAATATGGAGAGACTTTGGATCTCTGTAAAGACTTTTCAGGTCTCTTAGAAGCCAGAGCTTCTGCAATATTTTGATTTGTTTCTGGATTCAAACTATACAAGTATATGTGAATTGGAGTAGCGTGATCACAGAGCAGGCTGGTGTGAGGGAGGTGCACGTGGAGAGCTCTGAGAGGAAGAAGGTGCTGGTGCAGCGAGTCACAGCACGCAGAACCACCCTGGCAGTCAATAAAGATGCAGATGTTTTAGCCAGATTGCTTTCACATATATAAACTACTTATAATTTTCATAGTTTTACCAATAACCATAGAAATAGTTTCAGAAGTAACCGTATTTCTGTATGTATATTCACACACACAAGATTCATATACATTTCAAATGTACCTGTATTCATCAATCCTAGCCATTCTTCTAGTATATGACTTACTTAATTTTTTTTAGTTTTTGTGACTGAGACAGAGAGACAGAGAGAGGGACAGACAGACAGAAAAGGAGAGAGATGAGAAGCATCAATTCTTTGTTGCAGCACCTTAGTTGTTTATTGATTGGTTTCTCATATGTGCCTTGATCAGGGGGCGCCAGCAGAGCGAGTGACCCCTTGCTCAAGCCAGTGACCTTGGTTTCAAGCCAGAGACCTTGGACTTCAAGTCAGTGACCTTTGGGCTCAAGCCAGAGACCATGGGTCATGTCTCTGATCTCACACTCAAGCCAGTGACTGCGTGCTTAAGCTAGAGACCTTGGGGTTTCGAACCTGGGTCATTTGCGTCCTAGTCAGACTCTCTAGCCACTCTGCTACATGCCTGGGCAGGCCTGTATGACTTACTTTAGTGTATTATAATATCCAACAAACTATTTGATAATTGTAATTATTGTAAAATATTATCTATTGTGTACGCTCTAACAAACTATGAAATATGTAAATATAAGCCATTCACTTGTCTGGGGGATTTGATAATCATGATTTAATCTTACTGAACTACTCTTTAATATTTAATAATAACTAAATAAACATCTTAACACATTTTGTTCATGTAAATAATTAAGTTGAAAATATTTCTCACATTTTCAATATTTTCTTCAACTTTGTTCTGTTTCTAACTCCTTTTGCAAATACTGTAAAACTCTGGGTAATAAGATCTTGCTAATTAAATATGAATAATGTGTGTGCCTTTATTTGTAACAGTTTGGATTGTCCTTAATTAAGGTTTTCTCTGTTTAGATTTGTGAAACATTATCGGCCATGACTAATAGTGTATAGGTTTTCTTCTAAGAAATTGCTTAATTTCTTCTATTAAATTCATTGCACTGATATTTAATAAAATTATATTAGTTTCAGGTATACAATTCTATAATCTATCACCTGTATATTGTACTGTGTGTTCACCCAAATCAAGTCTCCTTCCATCGCTATTTATCCTCTTTTTACCCTTTCCTACCTTTGCCCATTCTCTTTCCTCTCTGGTAATATCAGGCTGTTGTCTGTGTCTGTGAGTATTCTGTTTGTTTTTTGCTATTATTCCTTCACCTTTTCACCCAACCCCCTAATCCCATCCCCTCTGACAGCTGATTGTCTATTCTCTGTATCTATAAGTCTATCTCTATTTTGTTTGTTTATTTTGTTCATTAGATTCCACAAATAAGTGAAATCATATAGTGCTTATCTTTCTCTGACTGGCATATTTCACTTAGCATAATGCTCTCCAGGTCAATCTATGCTGTCATAAAGGGTAAGATTTCCTTCTTTTTTATGACCAAGTAGTATTATTCCATTGTGTAAATGTACCACAGCTTTTTTATCCACTCATCTACTGTTGAGCACTTCGGCTGTTTTCACATCTTGGCTGTAGAAAATAACACTGCAGTGAACGTAAGGTTACATATATTCTTCAAATTAGTGTTTCAGGTTTCTTCAGTTATATTCCCAGAAGTGGAATTGCTGGGTCATAAGGCAGTCCTGTTTTTATTTTTTGAGGTAGCTCCTTACTGCTTTTCACACTGGATGCACCAATCTGCATTCCCACCAACAGTGCACAAGGGTTCCCTTTTCCCCATACTTCACCAACACTTATTGTTTGTTGATTTATTGGTGATAACCATTCTGACAGGTGTGAGATGATATGTCATTGTGGTTACAATTGGCATTTCTCTGATGATTAGTGATGTTGAGCATCTTTTCATATATCTGTTGGTCATCTGTGTGTGCCCTCTTTTGAAAATTATCTATTCAGTTCCTTTGCCCATTTTTAAAATCGGGTTGTTTGTTTTCTTGGTGTTGAGTTGTATAAATTCTCTATTTTAGACATTAACCCCTTAGCAGATGTGTCTTCATCGAATATGTTCTCCCATTCAGTGGGTTGTCTTTCATTTTGTTGATGGTTTCCTTTGCTGTGCAAAAACTTGTTAGTTTGATATAGTACCATTTGTTTATTTTTCTTTTGTTTTTCTTGCCTAAGACATTATATCAGAAAAATATTGCTATGAGAAATATCTGAGATTTTACTACTTATGTTTTCTTCTAGAATTTTTATGATTTTGAGTTTAACATTTAAGTTTTTCATTTATTTTGAGTTTATTCTTGTGTATGGTATAAGGAGGTAGTTTCATTTTTATTTTTTTGCATTTATCTGTCCAGTTTTTCCAACATCATTTATTGACTAGACTGCCTTTACCCCATTGTATGCTCTTGCTTCCTTTGTCAAATATGAATTGACTGTAAAAGTGTGGGTTTATTTCTGGTCTTTTTATTTTGTTCCATTGATCTGTATGTCTGTTTTTATTCCAGTACCATGCTGCTTTGATTACTATGGCCTTGTAGTATAGTTTGATAACAGGTAAAGTGATTCTTCCAACTTTGTTCTTCTTTCTTAAGATTGCTGTGGCTATTCAAAGCCTTTTGTGGTTCCATATAAAATTTTGGAATATTTATTCTGGGTTCTGTAAAATGCACTATTGGTATCTGAATAGGAATTTTGTTGAATCTATAAATTGCAATCTATAGATTGCATTTCTTTTAATGATATTAATTCTTTCTATCCATAAGCAAAATCTGTGCTTCCACTTATTTATATATTCTTCAATTTTTTTCTTCAGGGTGTCATAATTTTCCAAGTACAGGTGCTTTATATCTTTGGTTCAGTATTTTCCTAGGTTTTTCTTTTCTTTTTTTTTTTTTGATGCAATTGTAAATGGAATTATTTTCTTAGTTTCCCTTTATTAGCTTATTAAAAATGTAATTGATTTCTGGATAGTTATTTTATATCCTGCTACATCACTGAATTCATATAGCAATTCTGATAATTTTTTGGTGGAATCTTTAGGGTTGTCTGTATATAGTATCATGTTATCTGCAAATCATGACAGTTTTATTTCTTTATTCAAATTTGGATTCCTTTTATATTTTCTTGTCTGTTTGCTGAGCCAGTACTCAGCATAGTGTTCCAGTACTACGCGGAATAAAAGTTGTGAAAGCAGAAATCTCTGTCTTGTTTCTGATTGTAAGGCAATCATTATAGTTTTGGCTCCTTGTGTATGATGTTGGTTGTGCAGTTGTCATATGTGGCCATTACTATGTTGAGGTATGTGTTCTCTGTTCCCACTTTGCTGAGAGTTTTTATCATAAATGAGTGCTGAATGTTATTAAATGCTTTTTCTGCCTAAAAGAATAGATATGATTTTTTTCTGCCTAAAAAAATATAGATAGATATCTTTTTCTCCCTAAATATAGATATAATTATATGGTTTTTATGCTTCATTTTGTTTATATGGTATATCATGTTTATAGATTTGTTAATATTGTACCAAGCTTGCATCTCCAGGATAAATCCCACTTGAACATGGTATTTTAATGTAGTGCTGAATTCTGTTTGCTAATATCTTGTTGACGATTTTAACATTTATATTCATCAGGAATATTGGCCTATAATTTTTTTCTTTATAGTGTCATTATCTGATTTTAGGTTAAGATAATGGTACTTCATAAAAGAAGGTGGGTTTCCCTTCCTGTTCAATTATTTTAGAATAGTTTAAGAAGGATAAGTGCTATTTCTTCTTAGACTGGTAAAATTTACTTGTGAAGCCATCCAATCCAGGACTTTTGTTTCCTGGGAATTTTTGTTCTTTTGTTTTTATTCTAAATTATTCTTTTAATTTCATTAGTTATAGTCAGATTCTCTGATTCTTCCTGATTCAATTTTGGAAGATTGTGTAATTCTAAAAATTTATCTATTTCATTCAGATTGTCCAATATGTTGGCATATAGTTGTTCATAGTATTTCTGTGATGTCAGTTATTACTTCTCTTTCATTTCTGATTTTATTTATTAAGGTCCTCTCTCTTTCCCTTGATGAGTCTTGTTAAAGGTTTGTCAATCCTTTTTGTGTTTTCAGAGAACCAGATCTTGGTTTCATTAATATTTGTATTACTTATTTAGACTTTATTTATTTATTTATTTATTTATTTATTTATTTATTAAAACCAGACCACTAGGAAAACATATTACAGTCCTGAAACAGCAAAGAGACCGGCTATATTATCATTTCTAGTAACAAGTTGGTAGAAAGACGAGGTCCTTATCAGAATGGTAAAGGGCCAGAGCTAGGCAGGAACACTGCCTGTAGCAAAGGCCCCGGCAGAAGGGGTTAATTGGTAATGAGGGCTGCCCCTATTTTGCTGTACAGGAGCCACAGCTCATCCAAGTTGCTTAGTTTTTGTCCCTTGACTTTCCTGTTGCCAAAGGATTGTCTCAGTAGTGCTTTGTTATTTTAGGGGGCTAAGTAAGCAACACTAGGTTTAAGTTTCATCCTGAAAAACAGGTTTTTTCCAAATCCAGTACTTCATAAGTCTTTTAATTAAGCAACCAGTAGTTCCTCTTTCACTATTCATCCCTGGATATTAGTATATACACAATCAAGACTCCATTGCCCTTCAAGGGAGAGTACCTCTCTAAGACTGTCCTATCACTCTGCTGCAGACAGGCTTGAGTACCATCATGGCAGCCAATGAGATGGAAGGTCTGCTTCCTGTACCCAGTGTGACACTGCCTCATTTTTTTTGAAGGGTCTCCAAGCTGAAAAATGTAATGTGTGAGAATATAAGAAGTGCACATCCACATGTTGATGGACAGAAACGGATATCCAAAGAAATTTTTTTTTTTTTTTTTAGCGAGAGAGACAGAGGGGGACAGGCAGGCCGGAAGGGAGAGAGATGAGAAGCATCAATTCTTTGTTGTGGCACCTTAGTTGTTGGTTGATTGGTATCTCATATGTACCTTGACGGGGGGGGGGGGCTACAGCAGAGCAAGTGACCCTGCTCAAGCAAGCAACCTGGGGCTCAAGCCAGCAATCATGGAATCATATCTATGAACACACTCTCAAGTCAGAAACCCCCCACTCAAGCTGATGAGACTGCTCTCAAGCCAGCGACCTTGAGGCTTCGAACCTGGGTCTTCTGCGTCCTAGTCCAATGCTCTATCCACTGCGCCACTGCCTGGTCAGGCCAAAAACAACTTCTTCATGTTATTCAAACTAGCTCTTTCAACTCCATATGTTAAATCAACTTCATGTCCTTCTATATAAAACCATTAGTGACCTCATAGATTTTGTTTTATAGCTTATAGAAAATGGTGTGGTGATGCTTTTGGTAAACAGGAGTTTGGCAACAAACAGAAACACCACTCCTCACATTTTACCAGTTCAGTGGCACTTTAGAGGAACCTGTCAGCCTGCTGCTACCTTAGAGGGCTCTGGCTGGGTTTGAGGGAAATGCCTGCTGCCTGGATAAGCATTTATCACATAAAATTTAGATCTCAAAATCTCTTGGACCCAAATTTAGCACCGGTTCTTTTCATTTTATCTTCTAGTACTAAAACATAAAATAACCAATATTCAAAGGCAAGTGACACATACCTTAAATTTGCTGCTATCCTTAAATTTCTTCATTCATAAACATTGCTTGAAAGATCAAAATTCTCATTTTTCATTTTAAAAATAATCCTGCACTCAGACTCAGTGACCAAAGGCTTCTATTTCTGAATTGATGGGAGAGACTCCTTCATTTTCTTGGTCATGGCTGGAGTGAGGTTCATGTGGTCATGAGGTTCACACACTTGGTCACACAACTTTCCAGTTGCCGCCTGACCTGAAGCTCTTTACTCCCTGTATCTATTGAATCTTTAGCTTTGTCATCGCAATACATGGTACACCAGTCAGTCCAGGCGGTAATGGAACATCTCCAGCTTGCTGGTAACCAGAACCAGAGGTGCGTGGCAGTGCTCAATGCACTGGTGCCCGTGCTGCTTTTTTATTGTTTATTTATGCTCTGGTCTTTCTTTTTTTCTTACCCTGGGTTTTGTTCTTTTTTTTTTTTTTTTTTTAAGTTTTTCTACATGTAGAAATAGATTGTTTATGTGATATTTTTCTTTTTAAATCTTTTTTATTTTTACAGAGACAGAGAGTCAGAGAGAGGGATAGATAGGGACAGACAGACAGGAACGGAGAGATTTGAGAAGCATCAATTATCAGTTTTTCGTTGTAGCACTTTAGTTGTTCATTGATTGCTTTCTCATATATGCCTTTGACTGTGGGGCTACAGCAGACCGAGCAACCCCTTGCTGGAGCCAGCGACCTTGGGTCCAAGCTGGTGAGCTTTTTGCTCAAGCCAGATGAGCCCACACTCAAGCTGGTGACCTCGGGGTCTCGAACCTGGGTCCTCTGCATCCCAGTCTGACACTCTATCCACTGCGCCACCACCTGGTCAGGCTTTTTAAAAATCTTATTTAGAAAATTAACAGGATGACATTGATCAATAACAGTACATAGGTTTCAGGTGAACATATCTATAGCATTTGAACTTTTTATTATGTTGTATAACCATCACCCAAAGCCACATCATTTTCTGTCACCTTATATTTGTCCCTCTTTACATCCTCCCTTCCCCATTCACTCAAGTCCCTTTCCTCTTCCCCAATATTCCCTTCCCCTTGGTAACCACTTCATTTTTATCTATGTCCATAAGTCTCAGATTTATAATATTTTTCTTGTTTTATGAGATAGGCCTGTAATGCTGTGAAGTACCCTCTTAAGATTTGCTATGTCTCATAGATTTTGGGTTGTTCTGTTATCATTTATTTCAAGGTTTTTTGCTTTATTCATTGATCTCATTGTTAACCAGTTATTTTTAATAATATGTTGTTCAGCATCCATGTCTTTGTGTGTTTTCAGTTTTTTTCTTGTGATTTATTTCTAGTTTCATACCATTACGGTCACAGAATATATTTGATATAATTTCAATCTTATTAAATTTACGGATACTTGTTTTGTGTGCTAATATGTTGTCTCTCATCGGAAATGTTGCATGCATACCTGAAAAGAATATATATTCTACTGCTTTGGGGTGAAATGCTGTGAAGGTAGCATTAAACTTACCTGATCTAGTGTATCGTTTAAGGCTTCCATTGCTTTGTTGATTTTCAGTCTGGAAGATATATTCATTGAGGTTTATGGGGTGTTATCTTACTACTAAGTCTTTATTACTATGTCTTTATTACTGTCACTCTCTCCCTTTATCCGCCAAGATTTGCTTTACATATTTAGTGCTCCTATGTTGGTGTTGGGTGCATAAATGTTTGCAAGCTTATATCCTTTATTTTTGAGAGAGAGAGAGAGAGAGAGAGAGAGAGAGAGAGAGAGAGAAAGCCAGCCACAGACAAACTGGAAAGGAAAGAAATGTAAAGCATCAACTCATAGTTGTGGCACTTTAGTTGTTCATTGATTGCTTTCTCATATCTGCCTTGACTGGGGGGCTCCGGCCAAGCCAGTGACCCCTTGATCAAGCCAGCGACCTTGGGCTTCAATCCAGCAACCTTTGAGCTAAAGCCAGCAACCATGGGGTCATGTCTATGATCCCACACTCAAGCCGGCAACCCCATGCTCAAGCTGGTGAGCCTGCACTCAAGCCTGCGACCTTGGTGTTTTGAACCTGGGACCTCAGTCTTCCAGACTAACACTCTATCTATTCCACCTTGTCAGGTTTATAAGGATTATATCCTCTTGTTGGATTGCTCCCTTTATTATTATGTAGTGTACTTCTTTAGCAATTACTATATAGCCTTTGTTTTGAAGTCTAATTTGTCAGATATAAGTATTGGTATCCCAGCACTTTTTGCATTTCCATTTGCATGAAATACCTTTTCTCATCCCTTTACTTTTAGTCTGTGTGTATTTTTCATTACAAGTGGGTCTCTGTAGACAGTATATATATGGTACTTACTTTCTTATCCATTCAGCTACCCTGTGTCTTTTGATTGTATTTAAGCCATTTATATTTAAAGTGATGATTGGTTGGTATGTATTTATTTTTATTTTATTTATTTATTGTTTTAGTGAGAGGAGGAGAAGCAAAGACAGACTCCTGCATGCACCCTGACTTATATCCACCCAGCAAGCCCACTAGGGGGCAATGCTCTGTTCATCTGGGGCCATTGCTCCATTGCAACTGGAGCCATTTTTTAGCACCTGAGGTGGAGGCCATGGAGCTATCCTCATGTCCAGGGCCAACTTGCTCTAATAGAGCCTTGGCTGCAGGAGGGGAGGAGGAGAGAAAGAGAGAGAAGCAAGATAGGGAGGGTAGAGAACCAGATGGGAGTTTCTCTTGTGTGCCCTGACCAGGAATCAAACCCGGGACTTCCACACACCAGGTCGACACTCTACCACTGAGCCAACTGGCCAGGGCGATTTTTAAAAGTACATTCTTCTTTTTTGTCCCTTCTTCTTCTACTCTTTTTTTTCTTCTTCTTTTTTTTTCTTCATTCCTTTAACAGTTCTTGTAATACTGGATCAACTGATTACAAAAAATGAAAGTTTCCAATTAACGTGAGCCATTCCTTCTTTTGCTAATAATTTTAGTCATGGCTGACTAGACATCCTTATTTACATGTTGTGTATTACTAAAACCTTGCTCCTGGTGCCCAGTGTTCCATCCTACTGACTGCTTATACAGACAATGATTAGGGTGATCTTCCATCCCTGCTGCCATATGTTTAATAGAGCTTTCTTTTATTGGGGGCGGGGGAGAAATGAGAAGCTACTAAAGTTGTGTCACTTTTGTCTTTCATTGACTGTTTCTTGTATATGTTTTGATCGGGGTGGGGGACGGATGCTCAATCCAAGCCCTTGCTCAAGCCAGCAACCTTGGGCTCAAGCCAGTGACCTCTGGCTTCAAGCCAGTGACCTCGGAGTTTTGAACCTGGGATGTCAGCATCCCAGGTCAATGCCCTATCCACTGTGCACCACTGGTCAGGCAATAGAACTTCCTTTTAATCTCAAAAGTATCCTGGATTAGATGAGAAATTATATCGTCACTTTTAACTGTGAGATTTCTGAACAGTAATAATAGCTAAACTTTACTGGGCATTTGCTCTATATTAGGCACTGTGCTAAACTATAATATATATATATATATAATTTCACCTATATCTTACCTATAGCATAACTTCCATTAGGCAACTGCTATTATGATACTTATGTCACAAAAGACAATGGAAGCTAAAAGGTTAAGTAATTTACCAAAAGTCATCCAGCTAGTCACTGAGGAACTAGAACTTGAATTCAACTCTGTTGGATCCACACAATAACTGTTGCTAAGACTCTGTTGTTAGAACCAGTCTGTGGCCACCAGTGCCTAAGTTAATTTGGCAGCAGCTTGAGGATCTGAGGATCACTGAGTGTCTTTTTATTACCTTAAATTTATTCAGCCCATTCATCTGCTAAGTAAATAAATTAGTTCTTTCTCTTTGTTAAATAAATGCCTCAGCGAATGATTTTTTTTTTTGAGACAGGACCTACTCAGTAATCTTGGCAGTATTATATTACAATGGCCTTTTAAATTTTGTACTAGATGCCATTCTAATTGTTTAGTTTGATGTCTGCATTAGGGATAGTGGTTCACTTTCCACTTTGGAAAAACTGCTCTCTGTCAGGTTTGTGAACAGCTTTATTGGTTTAGTTCACGTTAAAGGTCAGTAGTTCTAAAAACATACACTTTAATGGGTGACATAATACGTATTACAAATGTGTCACAGGTGCTTTCCTTCCGTTGTTGAAACGGGTACCGTTGTGCCTTCTGCAGGGAAGGTATATATATATGTGTGCTCTGTGACTATGTCTGTGTGTGTCTGTGACTATGTGTGCACGTGCACTTCTTGTTTGAAAGCCAAGTCTTACAAACTTAAACACTATACCCTTAAGATCTTTCTTATGAAATACCAACATTTCCAGTAAATCAATTGTATGTCATTAGATTTGATAGCCATTTTGTCTATGTGACTTTAAAATGCAGACTTTGGGTGAGGAAAAAGAGGAGATTTGTGGTAGGTTTTGTTTGATTTAACAAAAATGAAATCAATTGATACATTTAGCTTGGCAGCCTTACAAGTAACTTCAGACCTATCTCAGCTTTTCTTGGCCTGAGAGACTATTTTTTTCCTCTTGTTTCTTTCATGGCTTAATGAGGTGTTAAGCTTTGTTCATTTTAAAACAGACCATTTAAAAATGAAGAAGCCGCATTGTTTAGTTCACTGGACTCAGAGCCTAAGAGACATGTTCTAGTCTCAGCTCTGCAAAACTCTTTTAAAGCAAAATCATATGACCTATTCAAAAAAAGAAATTACTCTAATTTGAGGGAGTGCAGTTTTCTTTCTAATTAGTGTAGGAAGCATGTATTAACTAGAAAATTCTTGGCAAAATTATACTGTTGTAATGCTGGTGGCCGAGGCCAGGCAGGTCCACATTGGATTTGGGCAGACGGTAGAGAAACTGCAGAGCCTGAAAGCGTTGGGCCATTCCTTTTAATAGAGTCTCCCAATGGCAGGGAGAGGGGAGCAAACAGGCAGGGGAAAACTGCTTCTCACGGCAACAGGTGAACAAGCAGCAAAATGCCCCTCCGTGTGGCGGGCGGGCAATCCGCACCAAAGCAAAGCTGTAGTCTTATATAGGCAATACACACATGGCTCTGATACGTGTTCACACATGAATCATGCAAAGTGCAAGAGAACAAGCCTAATACAACTGTTTTCCCTACAATTCTCTAAACAGGCAAGTTCCAAATCCTGAAAGAGAATATTCCTTTGAGTTATATTTTTCTACAACTTTTCATTCTCTTGACTGTAACCCTTCATTCCTACTAGAATAATTCAAGATTCATCTATCTGTCGGGGGATGAAGATATTTTGGATAAAGTTACTATGCATCTCTTATTAAAATGTTACCACATATAATCCCCAAATCTAGTAGTGGTCTGGAGGCTGGGTTGGTAGTCGGAAAAGCGGGTCACTCTAATCTGTAGCTGAAACTACTGTCGACTCAATGTCTGGCACCACAGAAAAGTGAATTTCTTTAGTTATGAAGATCCTGACTGTGACATATCATTTTTTTCTTTTTAACCTTTTGCTTTTGCATTCAACCAAGGCATATCTGCATTAAAATAAAAAATAAACAATAAAACAAAACTTCTTTAAGCAAATAAGGACACCATGAAGGAAAGGCAACCTGAAAACTACATGGTGAACAAAATGCAATTTCTGAAGATGGTGTAGAGAGTAATTGGTTTCAGAAGAATTAAGTTCTAGCATTCTTTACTGTTTACTGGTTTTGTGCCTTTAAGCAACTGATTTAATGTCTTGTTTCCATCTCTGTAAAGTAGGAGAATACTACTTCATAGAGCTAGTCTGAGTTTCAAGTGATAAATGTGAAAGTACTTTTTAAAAGATGAATGTTAGTTGTTGTGTTCATGATGGAAGGCCTGCCTGGGGGCTGTTAGATACATTGGGTACACAGTCCAGTTGTTTTTCTCCACTTCCTGGAAGCCTGAAGTAGAAATAACTTGAGACCGTGCTGTCACGCATGGTGGAGTTTTCCCCGTGCCTTCTCTTCAAGTCTCATCCTTGGTTCCCTAGCTGAGGTTGAAGCTTGTTTGCTGTGCCCACAGTGTGCACTCGTTTCCTCTTTGCAGTCACTCGACCAACATCCTCGCCCTTTCCTCCCTCGCTCAGTCCCAGTGCCTCATTCCCAGAGAGCAAGTTTTGTTTTCCCTGGATGAGCACCAAACTTGAGATACCTGTCTTGCCCCTCTGAAGTTGTCTAGTTTGAACTCTTTAAAAGTTCTATCTTCTTCCCACTCTGGTTCTTTCTGCTAGGTTGGCTTATTCAAAATGTACTGTATTTCTCACTGGAATTTTAGACAGGTTATTGCCTTCTTCACCTGGGCTTGCCTGTGAGGCTGAATTGCTAGTGGTCCTGCTGCCTGAGGTTGGAAGCTCTCGTTTTGCTCATGCGCAATGGTGGATAGAAACTGGTCTGTCCTACACTAGAAAGGCTCCAAGTTACCTAGGGCTTTCTAGATTAGTTTAATTTCCAACTTGAGAAAGCTGAAATAAGAAGGAAGAAAAGGTTAATACGGGTTTTTATCCTTCTCTGTTGACAGTAGATATTGTGGTGATGCTGCGACTACCAGTGATTGTGATAGTGCAACAGCAGCAGTCATCATCAGCACCACTGTTGTCACTGTCAACTTTGTCATTGCAGTGGTCACCACTTATTGCTCTTTTTTGTAGCCAGGTATGCTAAATTCTTTATATGCTCTGCATTATTTAAACCTCATAACAACCCTGTAAGGTGAGTCACTTAGTATTTCTCTTGTAGCGTTAGAGAGACTGAGAGGTGAAGTAACTTGCCTGGGGTTGCAAAACTAGTCATCTGGAGAAGCAGTATTCTAACCTAGATCATCTGATTTCAGAAGCTGAATACGGTGCTATGCAGTATTGTGGAATTTATTCATGAGCTCTGTGGCAAAGGTCACTAACTCAAATGCCTGTAAGAGCCAGACCTGAATGAAAATGAGAGAAAACCCAGAGTTAGCAAGGCAACAGTGTAAAGTGGGCGATTGTTGTGGAGACAGTGACTGCTGGGAGACCACATGGAGTGCACCGGGGGACCTAGGGGAGACCGCCTCACAATACCCTATACACTACAGGTTTCATGAGAACAGCCCCAACCCCCAGTTCTTAAGGGTATTTATTGATACACACAAATAGAAGCAGAACCAGAATGAGGAAGTCAGGAAGCAGAGAGGGGAATGAAGAAGTTAGGAAGGGGAACTTCTTTGGAGCAGGCAAAAGCACAAGGGAAGTAGCTCAAATATCCCCACCTATTGATCAATCAGAATTGCTGATTCTATCCCTATTGTGCTGCATTCAGCACAGTACTGTAGCGTTAGAGAGACTGAGAGGTGTTCAGTACTTTCTGTCAGTGAGGCCACTGTGCCTTTTGCCTCAGGGCACTGAACTCTGTCCCTGTTCTACATTCCTGTTCGGGGCCTCTACAGGTGATACATGGCAGCTGGTGTTTCTCCTTGAAGTTGGGGTGCAGTAGAGCATGACGGTAGTGTGGCTTACTGAAGGACGTAGACCCTAGCTAAAAAAGCTGGCTGCTATTTACTCCATCAGTTGTTCTTATAAGGGAGTAAGGTTTTTAAACATGAATTTTAAAAAGGATGATGGAAATAAGGATTTTATGCCATATTTTCTGGTTATTAAATGCTGACAGTGAACTCAACAAAACCAAACACTGTGGAGGTGAAAGTAATTAAGTTTAGAGACCAAATTTGGCCTGGTTTGTAACCTCTTTCAGAGTAAAAATTTGCAACATATAATCATTTCAGTTAGTGACGACAGTCTACAATGAGATGTATTGTTCCCGTTGGGCAGTAGTTAGTCTAATCATCCTTTGCCACTCCATCTGCTATTGCTTAACCAGTTTATTAAATGTTGTACAAAGACTGAACAAATAACTTTAAAAAACCCAAGAATTCTTCTTGAGTACCTACTGTGTGCCAAGCACTTTAAATATGTTATTTTATTCATTTTAATCCCATAGCAACTCTGCTTAACAGGTGAGGAAAGAGGTTTGAGAAGTTTAATAACAACAACAGCAACAACATCTTGTCAAAGGCATTCCTCTAATAAGGGGAAAGATGGGTTTGAATCTGCAAGTGCATTATTCCAAAGCCCTTGGGCTTGTCAGGACAGTGAGCTAATGCCAGGAGATTAGCATTATACTAGAACTCAGGTAAACTGAGACAGACTTCCCATGTTGTCTGGGTTTCTGTGGAGGATAAGTTCTTTGAATCAAAATGATCTCTGAACATTACTGGAAATTCTTCCATTTCACTTTAGCACCCAGCCTGAAATTTGAGCCTTTCGAGATACATTTGCATTAACAGGTATACTCCTGGGAAGGTTCCTGCTTAAGCAGCCATTGTTTATTCACATGTTAACATGAAGTTAATCAGACTGCATCCTTCACACTACTACCTGGCATCATGGGAATTTTCCTGGGAAGAGAAACAGGCCACTCTGAAGTATGGGTCACAGTTCAGTAGGAGTGACTGGACAGTGGAACTTGGCATGGGCCCCTTGTGTCATGGGCTGGCTTCTGGCTGCCTCAGAAGCAGGAGAGTTGGCATACGAGTTTGTTAGCTACTTTATTTTTTTCATAGAGCTGTCCCCTCAAAATAGATGAAGCCATGTTATTGCGTGGTGCTTTTTGTCCTGTTATATATTTACACTAAAAGAATGCAGCATTTTACTTTCAAAAGATTTTGAACACATTTTATAATTCTAAACTAAAAATATAATCTTAAAAAAAGTAACATATTTAATTGCACAGATTAAGGAAAAGACTCAATGAATAATGAAAAGGAAAACAAAACCAACAATGGCTCTCGGGGATAGGATTCTGATGGACTTACTAAGTATATATTTAAAAATTATTTTTCTGATAACTCATTTTAAAGGAGAACAAGAGTTTTACTATTGAAACAGAGTGAGTGAGGAAATTCTTAGTTGTCAAGGTGTGATAAGAGAAAATGAGGAAGTTTTACTATTTATGTGGTAAAATCTGGACTTACCTCAAAGACGGGGTCCTACTGAGGGTATCGGGCACAGGAAAGGGAGCAGGGGATGCTGACTCTCAAAGTCCTACTTGGTCTTTCTCTTCTTCTCGCCATTCCTGGAGCTCCAGGAGTGTGTTCTTCCCCCAGATTTTTTCCTCTTCTTTAGGAGACAATGAGAAAACTTGGAAGAATTCAGGGAGATTCTGTGCTGAGTTCCCTGACTAAGCCTTCTCACTGACTGTTTATGAGACAGCTTTGCCCCAGACAGCCCCTTAATGTTTAAGGTGCCAACCCTTGTGGAATTTGCTCAGGTTTCCTTGTGACATGAATTCTCTCTCTCTTCTAGCAATTTGGCAGTTCCAGAATAGTTCTAATTTCTTCCCTTTTTCTTTCATTTTGAATACCAGTTATGAAAAAATTTTATTCTTTCATTGTGGTTCAGATGCAGCTTGAAATCCTCAACTCAGTTCCCTAATTATTTGTCAATGGTAATTGTTGTTCTACCTTAAATACAGTATATTGTCTTTCTGCAAAAGTTTGAATTTTCCAGGAATGGAAGAGGAGTATTTACCAGCTTTCCTGAGGCATAAATGACATGTAAAATTGTAAGATATTTTAGGTGTACAATGTGGTGATTTGATATAATAAGAGTAGTATGAATATATACATATATTAATGTAGAATAGCTAAACTTTACTTTTCGTGAATAAGCTCAAAACTAGAAGACAGTGATTGTAAGTGGAATATGGTTCAATGATACAGACTCAGCTCTGTCCCTACACACCTCTCACTGATCAGTCTCCAGAGCTTCTTAGCGATAGTAATGAATAAAAAGGTCACAAAGAGGAATGTCAGGGGCTTGGAGTTCAGAAAACTCTTTGGCCATTTAAGACAAAATTGTCATCATATTCTTTAAAATCAATTTTGTTATGGAATTATTTCACTTGTTTAACCTATAAACATCTGGTAGTAAGAAAGGCTTTTATGTCTAACTGCTCTATTCTCTGTGATATTCGAGATAAAAACCATTTATTTAGCTCCCAAAAAATCTGCTTCACAGCAGTGTATTTTAATATGACATGTTCCTCAATGATTTCTCTTTTAAAAATCTATTCCCCTCTGTGATCTGTTCTCTTGTCAGCTCATCTATTTAATTTTGGCTGCCCTTTTCTAAATTGAAGCCGTCAGTATTCTTGGCGCCAGCAGATTTCTGTCAATCCCTTTTCACCTATTATTTCTCTGTCTACAGCTAAGGCTGCCCATTTGGCACCCTAAACTGTAGCCATCCAGAATTGCTTGCTTGTACTCATCTGAACACATCTCGCTCTTATGCCTCCTGACTTAAATAGCTGTATCTTAAGGCCTTCTTTCTTCTTATACATGATGAAAACACCCTACTCTACTTTACTTTGTTTTTTGTTTATGGGGGGTTTTTTTAGTGAGAGAGACAAACGAACAGGAAGGAGAGAGATGAGAAGCATCAACTCTTAGCTGTGGCACTTTAATTGTTCATTGATTGCTTCTCATATGTGCCTTGACTGGCGGGAAGGGGGGCTCCAGCCAATCCAGTGACCCCTTGCTCATGCCAGTGACCTGAGGCTAAAGTCAGTGACCATGGGGTCATATTGATGATCCTGCACTCAAGCTGGTGAGCCTGTGCTCAAGCCAGTGACCTTGGGCTTTCAAACATGGGATCTCAGTGTTCCAGGTTGACACTCTATCCACTGCACCACCACTGGTCAGGCCACCCTACTCTTTATTCACATCACCTGCCCCTACCTTTCTTTACCTCAGCCTTTTGCCTCAAGCAAAATGAGGCTGTCTGCCCTTTGTTCTTCCATATCACAGCCGTCAAAGTCTCTCCTTTGCAGACCACTGTCCTTCCAGGTGGAGTGCAGGTTGACCCTATGCAGAAAGGTGCAGGAAGGCAGTGCTATCTCTTCTATTTATATTTATTTCAAATCTAGGGAAATACAGTAAGTTTTTCTAACCTTTAATGCATGAATCCACCCTGGTACCTTCACTTAGTTCCTCATTATACCAAGTTCAATCTCACTCATTTGCCCATATTCAGCATATTATGAAATGTTATTACTTTTATCTGATTTTAAGAGGATTTACAAAGTATGTTGTCTTTTTTAAAAAGTTTATTTTATTGCTTTTAGAGAGAGGAAGGAGGAGGGAGAGAGAGAGAGGAACATCTATCTGTTCCTGTATGTGCCCTGATGGGGGATCAAACCGGCAACCTTTGCACTTCCAGACAGTGGTCTAACCAACTGAGCTATCTATCTGGCAGTGCTATGTTAACTGCTCTTTTTTTAAAAAAAAACCAAAGCTAATCTTCATAGAATGAACAAGTGCATTAAATGTATTTCTACAATTATCCCTGGATTCTAGATGATATTGTAATGTAGGTACAACAAATGACAAGAAAAAGCCAGAGTTTACTCCTCCGTGAGGACTTAGCAGCAGTGTGACATTTGGTTGTGGGCAATAATATATAGTGGACCTGCCATTAGACCCATTATAGGTAAAAGCAATCACAATAGCAATGTGATTATATTTTACAGAAGATTTAAAGATATTAAGATGATATAAGCCTGACCTGTGGTGGCGCAGTGGATAAAGCATCGATCTGGGACGCTGAGGTTGCCACTTCAAAACCCTGCACTTGTCTGGTCAAGGCACATATGGGAGTTGATGCTTCCTGCTCCTCCCCCTTCTCCCTCTCTCTCTCTCTCTCCTCTCTAAAAAAAATGAATTAGAAAAATATATAGAGATTTACATACCTGACCAGGCAGTGGCACAGTGGATAGATAGAGCATTGGACTGGGTTACACAAGACCGAGGTTCGAAACCCCAAAGTTGCTGGCTTGAACCCAAAGGTCCCTAGCTTGAGAGAACCCAACGTCTCTGGCTTGAGAAGGGGTCACTTGCTTTGCTGTAGCCCTCCAGTCAAGGTACATATGAGAAAGCAATCAATGAACAACTGAGAAGATGCAACAAAGAATTGATGCTTCTCATCTCTCTCCCTCCTGCCTGTCTCTCTCTGTCTCTGTCACACACACAAAAAATTTATCTATATATCTATATCTATCTATAACTATATCTATTTACATCAACTATTGCTATCTAGGAACATTATCCTAAGAGTTTATTTTGTGCTGAGATATTAGATGAAAGGAATATAGTAGTAATAAACTATAAAATTCTAATAATTTACAAATAGTAAATATTCATTATTGACAACATACACTAAAAATGATTAATAATCTGTTATAAAAAATGTTTAGAGACCACTACCATAAGTTTACACACCCTATCCTTAGCGCTGTTGGAGGCTAGAGACTGTGTCTTCTTCAACCTTGTAGCTCTAGCACCTAGCACTGTGACTGGGACATAGTTCATGCTCCCTAAATATTGAGTGAGTGAACAAATCAATGGAATAACTAGTATAGAATGGTGAATGCTCTGCAGAGAAACCAAAGTCATTTTTTCTATTTTAAGCCAGTACCTGATGCAACCTCAAACTGGAGGTGGGGCACCAAGATAAAATCAGGTGACTCAGATTCTGGAAGTGGATTAATGTCTGAGTACACATAGAGAAATGATGACTCTGTAACATAAACATGTCTGGTGAGGTCATCACTTCCTGTCTCATGGGGAAAGAGAGACTGCCAGTTAAATGGAAGAATTTGGGATCATTCTCCTTGTGATTTCACTCTAAAACTGTACCTCATTTCTCAGATTCTTGTCCAGGTCTTGTCCTCTCACACCTTCCGCTTGTGCCTCAGTTCCTGTGGAAACTTTGTGGAAATTTGCAATGCTCGCCTAAATTCCTGACTGGTTTTATTTATCTCTACTGTGATCAAAGTCCCAAAGGTATTTTCTGAGAAATGATTAAAACTTTACTTACATAACCTGCAAGCCCAGGCCTTATCCTTCCATATGGAGGCAAAAGTCTTTCAAATTCATGTTATGATATTACACTAGAAATCTCTCTTTAGGACTGAATTGTTTTGCTATTTAAATATCATGTTTGGAAGTTCTGGGTTTCTAATAGATGGATCCTTTAATCATTTCTATTCATAAATAAAAATATTAACTGCTAAGGAAAGCAATATGAACTAACAACTTGTGTTTTTAAAAGTAAAGGAAGGTACTATTCTTCCAAAGTTTTAAAGGAGAAAAATAATTTCATTAACAAATAGTATAACATTATACCTTATTAGTTTGCTATCATATGTTTAATTGATCTATGTCATCTTAATTAAATGCTCTTTAAGATTTTATAATAGTCCTAAGCTGACCTAGCATATTTTAGGACTAATAATGTAGGCATTTCACAAATAATATTGATCTTTAATGTTCATGGTAAGCATAAAATATATTTTGAGCACTAATATTTTTTATTGCATTATTAAGAAAGAGGGTCAACCATCAATAATAACAAGGAGAGCCTGCTTTCTGTAATTCACTGCCAATGAGTACACCAAGCTATTGGATAGTAAGCACCGTGAAGGCGAGGATCATGTCTCTTTCATCCACTCTTGTAGTTCCCATGCCTTCCTCAGTGCTTAGCACATAATAGGAATCCAGTAAATATATGGTAAATGAGTAAATGAAGTATGTGTAAGTTCATCCCTGACACCAGTCACACATGATAGCTCTGTCTGCAGATAAAGACAAGTCTCAGATGACAGCAATCACTTAGGGCAGTGGCTTTCCATTTCTGATCTGGGGAAGCTTGGTGCTCCATGGGCATGCTGAGGGTTCTGCGAACAATGAATTACTTTCTACCAAATGTTTACATTGCCTGAGGATACTCTTCAGCATTCTTAGTTACAATGTAGGGTAGCTTAAGAAAAAATATATATATTTTTGGCTCAGAAATACCAACAAAGATGGAACAAATAAAGCCGAGGAAAGGGCAGGATCCAGTGTAGGCCTCAGAAAACTTCACCACCTCCCTCGCTCGGCATGGCAGCTTCATCCATGCTCACTGCAGGCCTGCTTCCTTTTAGTGGGAAACATGGTTTATGACAGCCGTTACACTTTATGTCTTAGAACTTTAGTCACCGGATGAAGACTGACTTCAAGCTTTCTTTGGCCTTCAGTTTAAAATCTTGGAGAAAGAATTTTGTTTACAAAAGAGTTTGGCTATTGAAAATGGTTTGAAACATTTTTGCACGAAGCAGTTTATTTGGACTCCCACCCGTTTTTCCCCATCCTCTGGTTGTATCCCCATCTGCTTTTCCTCAACAGGAATTCCCTCATTCTGATCTTGGGTCTCCAGCCCTAGTCTACACCCTTCTTTATCATCTGGCGCATTTGGCCCTTAGATTCTCTGTTCCTTGTACTTGATATGCCTTTTATTTCTTCTGCCCTCTTGTCTTGAGTGAAGACTCTCCACCCAGGGAGTCCCCTTCCAGCTTTCTGTCTGGAAGGAATTGAGCCACATAATATGCAAGTTTCAAGATTACAGAAAGCATAGCTGTATTAAATTTTTCTGGTGCTTTTGAAAGGTTTTCACTTAAGGACAAAAGGCAGTTATTTTATCTCTACTGTAGTCCCAAGCAGCATGTAAATAGGGTAGAACTTCTTAAAATAACTTCTTTTGAAAAGTGGGACACCTTCAATCCTCAGACAACTAGAATTTTCTCTGAAACAAGTGCTAAGGAATGACCTTGACCCATAAAAAAGTATATACATATTGAAGCATGAGAATGATCAATGCAGTCTTTTCTTTCTTTTTCTCAACAGTCAATTAAGGCTCCTTCTTCACTGGCCATAGCAGAGCCTAACCTGAGTCAGAGTTGACAATGACATATTTGACTATGAGAAAAAGGTGCCAGCCCATTTTTAGAGCAAATTGTTTTATCTTCACTATTCTACTTAAATTTTAGTGCTGAATTTGCAAAATGGGAAAAACTTGTCTTGGAAATACATTTTAAATATTGAGAAAATAATTACTAATAAGTCAGAGAGAAGGATGGATCTAAATAGATAAGGTAGTGATCCTATGGATCATTCTTCACTTAGCTTTATGGTGAAAATATTTTAAAATGAGAAAAAATGAAGTTGTACCTTAATTAGTTTATAAAATTTTGGGTAATTGTTTCTGAAAGAGTGATGATCTAGTCTGTAAGAGAATGTGGGTTGACCATGCAAAAGAATAAAACTTGACTACAGTTTGTCCCCATACACAAAAATTAATTCAAAATGGATCAAAGACCTAAATATAAGATCTGAAACAATAAATTATATAGAAGAAAACATAGGTGCTAAATTTATAGATCTTGGCCATAGAGAACATTTTATGAATTTGACCCCAAAGATAAGGTAGGTAAAGGCAACAATAAATGAATGGGACTATATCAAACTAAAAAAGCTCTGTACAGCAAAAGAAACCAACAACAAAACACAAAGGCAGCCAAACAAATGGGAGCTGATATTCACAAACAACAGCTCTAACAAGAGGTTAATACAGTATTCAAAATATATAAAGAACTCACAAAGCTCACAAAGCAAGCCAACAATACACTTAAAAAAATGGGAAGAGGGCCTGAACAGACACTTCTCCCAAGAAGACATACAAATGGCCAACAGATACATGAAAAGATGCTCATCTTCACTCTTTAAGGAAATATATGAATATGTAGTCTTAAATCCATTCATACAATTTTGGTGTCCATTTTAGTGCATGTGGATTTATGACATTAGTGCCAAGTGATCAACGAAGTAACAGAGTCTACATTTTAATATGTTGCTTATCAAATCACAGTTTAGGAGTCACAGAGTTTATGGACACATTCTCAGGCATCTGTGAATCTCTTATAATAATATTAATAACTAATTTTTAAAATAATATTTTTGATGCCAGATGCTCTTCAAAGACTTTTTGTGTATTATCTACCAGAATTCTCATAATTCTGTGAAGTACCACTATTATCCTCATTTTACAGTTGGAAAAACTGAGGCACAAAAAAGGTGAGAAACTTACCAAAGGTCTCAGAGCTAGGTTTTGGACCTAACATTCTAGTTCTAACAATCTATATTTAAATAATATAGATCTCAGTTTCTTAGAATAAAAAGACTTGCCTCACATCCTTTTATAATATCTCTCTCTACCCTTCACAGCTCTCCAAATAAACAATGATTTACTTTCCTTTAATATAGATATCTTTGTATTTTCTAGAATGTTAAAATCATTAAATGTTTATTCTGGTTTCCTTTATGTGTTATAATTACTTTGAGATTTATCAATGATATAAATAGCTCAAGTTTCTTTTTTTTACTATCTTTGAATATATCACAATTACTTTATTCATTCTTCTGTTTATGTACATTTGGGTTAATTCTAGTTTTAACTATTATAAATAATGCTGTACAAACCTAAAGGCTGACTGGTCTCTATTTTAAGAGTATGATTACTAATAGAAAGATTAATTTATATGTCAAATATTTTTAGAGTTGTTAATAGAAAACTGTTAAATAATAACAACAAAGTAGAAAATTTCTTTTGAGATATATTAGCTATTTAAGAAAATAATGTTCTTCTACCCAATATTCTCTTTCTCTTGCTTTCCTGAGCAATCAGTCCTAAAGCCTTTAAATGAGGCAGAACAAGGCTGCTGCTGGGACGGGGAGGAAACCAGTGGGCCAGAGCATGGTTTTGGAGCCCAGAAAGGGGATTCATTTGAGAGGGTTCACCTGCACTGGTGTCAGAGACCAACCAGGATAAAGATGGTATCCACATGGAGGGGCAACCTGATGTGAATGTCAGAACTCAAGTGAAGTGAGGTAGGGAGCATCTATGAATGGAAATGACCCAGTTCAGTGCGTCAGAGTCCAAGCAGGATGAGAAGAACTTGAATATTTATGGAGGGGAAGCCAAACATAAGGTTTTGAAACTCAACTGGAGTGGAAGGCATATCCATGCAGTAGGGTGGAGGTTCAGAATCAGGAGTCAGAGTGAGGAAGGAATCTGTTTGGAAGGGTATAGTCTGTCATGGTATGTTGAAGTTTATATGGCGGTGGTGGTAGGGTACCTACCTGCTGTGGATTATTGGAACCCAAGTGGAGTGAAGAAGGCATTTGCATGGAGGAGGGGTAGCATTAGAAATGGGAAATTGGTTATATATGGGTAGTTGAGCAAATAAAAGATATCAAGAGTATGGGGGCTATGTTTCTTACTGTTGGAATAAGGAGTTATAAATATACAGAAGGAGAAAACAAGAATGAGATTTATACTGTTGTATTGCAGTTGGAAATATTAGTATGCACAATGCTCTCTATCCTTAAAAGAGGAATAAAGATAGAAATAAATATAAAGGTGGGTGTGTCTGTGTATTTTTTAGCTTTGCCCATAGGGAGGGTCAAGAAGTAGGGTCATCTCAATAGCCATGAGTACATCCAGTGTCTAGATATTAACTTCTAAGTTCTATCCTTCAAGGAACTGGAGCTTCTTGGAAAAGTAGCTGATTTCAGGACTATGACAAGCAAAGCACAGGGTGAGACTTGAAAAATTTGTTATTTTGGAAGTCAAGAAAATGCTCAAAGAGTAATTTCAAAAGGATACAGTATTCCTCAACCATATATGTGTTTTTATATTTCTTTTTGTTCCCTGCAAGAACAGTGGTTATATATCTTGGATATAATATTGTGTTTGAATTGATTACCAGAAATAGATTGGCAAAAACTAGAACAGGAGTGGGGCAAATTACAGGTGAATGAAGGTTAAAGCAGATTGAATATCTGGGGAATCCAAGAGAAAGTAGACTATGTGGGAAGGAGTCAGGGAAGCATGGAGCAAGTGGGGAGAGTCCCTGAAGAAAAAATGGACAGTTGGTGACTTCAGAGATCTGAGCATTGACTTTTATCAGTTGTGTCAGAGAATAGGAAGTGATTGAGCACGCTAACCTGGGTTTTTGGATCTACGGAAAGATGCTAGTTCCAAAGATTGTGGAGTTTGAAGTATTTTTATTTTGGTTGAGAAAGCAATGGGCAAAATGGTTTCAACCTGAACTTGTGTTTCTATCTGGATCCCCCAGTTAAACATGCATCTGTTAATTTGAAAGTTAAAGTTTTGAGGCCTGCCCTGTGGTAGCACAGTGGATAAATCATCAACCTGGAACACTGAGGTTGCCGGTTCAAAACTTGGGCTTCCCTGGTCAAGGCACATATGGGGGTTGATGCTTCCTGCTCCTCCCCCCCTTCTCTCTCTCTCTTCTCTCTAAAATGAATAAATAAAATCTTGAGAGAGAGAGAGAGTTATTTCTTAAAAAAGAAAAGGAGTTGAAGTTTTGAAGTCTGGTGATGGAAAAAAACTTAGGAGAGAAAAAAAATTGACCTGCATTGTTATCATGTTGCATATGCCTAATTTGCCTTCATTTATATGGAAGCAGTGATGTGTACTGAAATAGGTCTAAAATAAAGCTAATCATTAACATTTCTTAGGGAACTTAAAAATATATAAGATAGATAGTCTCAGTAATCACTAGGAATCACTGGTATGGTGAAAGGGTGAAACCAACTGCTTCACAAACTATTTTTACAATTTCTCAAGAATACATCCTTGATAAAGTTATTTAAACCCTCTTAGTTTTTGCAGCTATAAAATGAGACTAATTGTAGCTATTTTATACTGTTATAAAATACAGTGTAGATGTGCTCTCAATAATTGTTAACTTCTATTATCTTCTCCACCCCTAATTAATAAATATTTTTTACTCTAGGATGTCTCTTATTATAGTTAATATCAAACAAAAATAAACTGTAAAATCTTAGCTGAGAGAATAATTTAGCCAGTTTGGTATAAAAGAAGGCTTCATGTTAGAAATGAGACGCCAGACTACACTTTTTGCACCTGAACGCCTTGGATAAGGCAGCAGTGCAGAAATCCAGGGTGAATGATGCAAGCCTCCCTTTTCAGCATGCCATGTTGGTTTTGCAAATGGACACAACCAGACAGGTGATGTCAGGGAATGTTCTTTCTCTTTTTAGTGACCCTATCTTGTCCAAAAGGTCATCTCACACTCTAGGAAGGATGCTGAGCTCCCTCAGAAGTTGCCAGAAACCTTGTTTGAACTTAAGCAATATGAGGAGGCTAAGACCTATCTTGCCCAGCCACAGAGGCTTAACTATAACATGGGTGAAGAGAGATAAGAAAAAGCAAGAAGCCACTTGGTGTTTGTACTAAAATTAGATAAGACTACATAGACAAATTTGTAATGTATAATTCCTCACTTGTAACATGAGTGTTTCCCCTTCTCATTAAATAGTTTTCATACCATGTATGAAATGTATCTTTTATTTTAAGGCTACACAGTATTCCATTAAATAGCTATGCCATATTATTTAACTAAACCCCTAAAAGGAGATTTTTTTGTTTAAGTATTTATTATTATAAACATACTATAATTAATATCTTCTTTCATATATTCTTGTGTATGCCTTTGATTTTGTTTTTATAATGGATTACTAGAAATAGAAATATTAGTCTTTTTTCTTTTTCATTTTTGCGGGCAAGAGAGAGAGAGAGGGAGGGAGAGAGATGAGAAGTATTAACTCCAACTGGATGAACCCATGCTCAAGCCAGCGACCTCGGGGTTTCAAACCTGGGTCCTCTGTGTCCCAGGTCGATGCTTTATCCACTGTGCCACTGCCTGGTCAGGTGAAATACTAGACTTTTAATATGCATTGCCAAATTGTTCACCAGAAACTTCTAACAATTTATATTTCTTTGACGGCTTATTGAAATATCATTTTACTACACTCTCGTTATTACTACATCATTGCTAATTTTTAAATTTTTGTGAGTTTGTCATATAACCAGTATTAATGTAGCTAATGCATGTATAGTGCTTATAATGTACCAGGCACTGTTCCTACACTTTCCATATGTAGTAGGCAGAATTCTAAGATGGCCCCTGTATGGTCAGTAGTCGCAGCCATTCACATGCAGGTTCTCATTAAATTTGGGCAGATGGTAAACAGTGCAACCAAAAAATGGTTGCCCATTCCTTTATTAATGTCTCCCACCGGCCAATGAGCAAACACACAGGGAAAACATTTCCCTCTTCATTCAGAGCTCACAAAGCCCTGACACATTATCCGGTTACACAACCAGGAGAATCTTCTCCGGTTCCTCCTAGAATCAAAGGCCCCACCAGTCCCAGCAGAGCTCCCCAAAGCCCCTCACCTCTGGTTCTCCATCTGCACACCTTCTCTTTCCCTGCCAACATGGCTTCTTCCTTAGCAATTTGCATTCTCTCTGCTCTCACTCTTCAAACATGGCTTCTCTCCCTCTTCTCCTTATTCTGGGCTCTTTTCAAAACTTTCTGGCAAGAAAATCTCTCCTTCAGCAAACATTAGCAAACCAATGGCCCTTCCCAAGCAGGAAGATAATTTGCAATTTCACAGACCACATATACCTTGCGCTGCCCAGCCCCCAATGCAAACTATAAGCAAGCAAACATAAAAATCCTATTTTACAAATTTATTTGACCAACAGCCCCCAAGACTCACTCCCTGCCCTCTAGTGTACTTGCCATGCATAATCTCCAGGAGTTTGAATATGAGGAGATATTACTCCTGTAATTATGTTATTGTTATTTTTTATGAATAGGTGATTAAGGTGCTAGTTAGCCTTATAATAAGGAGGTTATCTAATGGACATTATTTTATCAATCCACCCTTTAAATCTCGGTTTAGAGGTCAGAGACAGGAAGTCAAGAGATTCAAAGCCTGAGAGAGATTTAACATGAGAATGATTATACCTTGAAAATGGAGGGAGCCACATGGCAAGGAATGCAAGCAACCTTTTGTTGCTCACAGTGGCCTGTGGCTGACAAGCAAGGAAATGGGTACCACATTCCTAGAACTGCGAGTAACTTCATTCAGCCAACAATAAGAATGCATTTGCAAATGAATTTTCCTCAGAGACTCTGTAGAAAAATTTAGCTTACTTGATTTCAGCCTTGTCATGACTGTTACTGGTGATGTTGATCTTCACTTTCTGAGTTCATCAAAGAAAGAATTAAGAGCCAAGAACTCTACATTGAGAGGAGTTTATTTAGCATGCAAAACAAAGGTATACTAAAAGAGAAGATTTGAGCAAGATGCCCAGGGAGCTTGCCTTGGCCTTTTAGAAAGAAAGTCACAGAGGCAGAAGAAGTTATATAGGCAAAGGAAGGGCCCTCGAGCCCAGGTTCAGGGGGTTAGCCCAGACAAGCTTCTGCTGCCTGCTGCTCCCCTGGTTGCAACTCTTGTGGGAATCCTTAGAGCTTAGGAGAAAAAAAGCAAAGATACACACCTGAAGAAGAAAGGCACAATTGTGCTCTAGAGACAGAACGCACACTGGGTTCTTTGTCTTAAGGATTTTTAATCTATTTTGTAAAGGCAAGACTTTTAGGTGAGGTCTTGGGAGGATCTCAATAGAATATTCATCAGCTTTCCACGTGTGCCTGAAAATGCTTAACATGCTGATTAATCAAAATGAGTGTGTAGGGTCAGGGTCATGGTCTCTACTGATTGGTGGCACTAGGGTGGGGGGTCATTGGTCATTGCATCTGGTCCTAATGCCAGCTATGGCATTGCTTCATCTGGTTTTGCTGCTTTTCTGGGCCTGGAGCTGAAATACAGCTAAGTGCTTGATGTTATCTCTAGTTTGATGAGAACTCTGTTTCTGTGGTCAACAGACCTAAGGATTTGTTTCTAAGATTATTTAATGCTGGTCAGAACATCATTGTCCTGAGGGTTTAATGCTTAAGGGTGTGGTTGTGCAAGGGAGAAGGAAGCAGGTGAGTCAGGGACTGTCTCAGTGTCCTCATTCTACTTGCCAAGGAATTTTCTTAACTTCTTACTATCCTTCCTCAATAATCTGAGCAGAGGCCGATTTAACGGTGGACGCACCAGGTGCATCCCGGGCCCCAACTTCTGAAGGGCCTCGCAAAACCCCAACTTTGCACTTTTTTTCTAATGTAAAAGGCCCAATATTTTCTTCCGTGCCTGGGACCTCAATAGACCTTAATCTGCCTCTGGACCTGAGCAAAAAACCCAGCCATATTTTACTGAACTTCTAACCTACAGAATTGTGAGCTAATGAATTACAATTTAAAAAAAAAACAGTAAGGCTCAGAAGACAGCTTAAAGAGGTGTCCACTGACCAAATAGGCATAGTTTGAGCATCAGCTTAAATAATTATATTAACAGAGTTTAACCCATTGAATAAAATGAATCTATACAGATATATGCAAACACATAAAATAAATGTTTAATAAGAACCCTGGCCTGATAACTCAGTTGGTTGGAACATCATTGCAAAGCACAGAGGTTGTTGGTTCAATCCTCAGTCAGGGCATATACAGGAACAGATCAATGTTCCTGTCTCTCTCTCCCTCTTTACCTTCCTCTCTCTCTAAAAATCAATGAAATAAACATAAAAAAAATAAATTTATCTTTAAAAAATTTTTAATAAGAAATGGGATGTATACAGCATTTCAAAGTAACCATCCACAAAATACTTATTAAAAGTGGAAAATTGTTTAAAGTGAATATTATCAGTGATGGATAAATAGAAATCAGATTAGGATACAACGAGAACAGAAATCACTTCTGGGATATCCCTGCCAAAGAGCATAACCTGAATCTAATAATGAAGAAACATCAGGTAAACCCAAATTGAGGGGCATTCCACAAAATAACTGACTTATAATTTTAAAAAGTATCAAAATCATGAAAGTCAAAGACTGAACAGCAATTTCAGACTGAAAGATACTAAAGAGAAATGACAACTAAATGTAATGCTTGATTCTGAACCAGAGCTTTTGGCTATAAAAGAAGACATCATTAAAACAGTTGACAAAACTCAAATGGGGTCTGAGGATTAGTTGTTAGTAATGTTGTCAATGTTAATCTATTGCTGTTGTTAGTTATCTTGTATGCAGGAATATGTCCTTGTTTGTGGAAAAGACAAGGTATTCAGCAATGATAGGGAATTAGGGTAGCAACTTCCTCTAAAATGGAAACTTCCTTCAGAAAAATACATTTCTACTGTACTTGCAACATTTCTGTAAGTCTGTTATTATTTCAAAATTTTAAAAAATATATTTTATATATATTTAAAACAAAACATGTTTTCTTCGAATCTCTGTAAGTATATAAAATTCACAAAAAAAAGCATGAAAATTTTTCTATTCACATTACTACTGTTGCATTGTGCTTTATAGCTTTATAGTCATTGATTAAATATTCATGTATACACTTTTATATGCACACTTAAAAATTAAAAATGAGTTCTTTTGTATCTTTTTGGTTTTTATATTTATATATAATCTACATATCACTAACAGTATTCTACAATATTAATTTTTATGGTAAGTTTTTTTATGTAAACTACATTGTGTTATTATTTGAAGTGTTCTGATTTGGTTTTAAAATTAGATGAGTGCTTCTTTCATTAAGTTTGTCAACTTTGTCATCATGTCAAATTAACCTCAGCTCATAATTAAAGTCTTAGAACAATTGAGTTAATTCATACTTCAGAGAAGAATAATGCCTAATGTTTATTATACACCCTCTCTGATAAACACTTCCCCTTGGACAGAACTAGCAGTGTCATTTTCTTGACCTAAGAAGGCACTACTGTAGATGAATATTTCACTCCCTTCTCCACCTCATACAGCTTCATCCACAACAACAAAAGTCAGGGAGTGAATTTGTGAATATACTATCACTAGTAGACATTTGGGTTTCTAATTTGAGGCTACTACAGATAGTACTGCTATGGGTATGCTTATACATATATATCTTCTGGTTAATATATGTATACTTTTCTGTTGGGTATACATAAGAGTAGATTCGCTGTGTCAGAGTAATGGAACCACCAATGAGTTTTTTTAAGAAATGTAATCATTTTCTACTTGCACCTACAGTGTATGAATATTCTGGTTGGTCCACCTTCTTTTCAACATTTGGTATTTTCTTTTTCATATTAGCCACCCTAGTGTGTTCATAAGACATATTGCACTTTGGTTTTAAGATGGGTTTTCCTGATAAATAAAGATAAACCCTTTTAATATGTTTATTGGCTATTTGGGTATCTATTTGTATGGAGGAGTATCTATTCCGGTCTTCTGCCCCATTTTCTAGTGCATTGTCTGCAACTTTCTTATCAAATTGTAAGCATTTTAAAATATCTATATTGTAGATACAAGCCTTTTGTTGAATATATATATAGTGAATGTATTTTCCCACTCCTTGAGTTGCATTTTCACTCCCTTAATGTTATATTTGGATGAACAGAAGTTCTTAATTTTAATGTTTTCCATCTTCATACATTTTTCATTTATGACTAGTGTTTTTTTTGTGTGTGAAATGTGTAAGAAATTTTTGTCAACTCCAAGGTCATGAATATGTTCTCTTATATGCTTTCTTCCAAAAGCCTTGTTTTTTATCATCTACATTTGACTCTTTAATACATCTGGAACTTATATTTTTGAATGTTGGAAGGTAGGGGGTCAAGATTCGTTTTTTCCATATGTACGTCCAACTGACTCAGGACCATTTATTGAAGACTGTTCTTTGTACACTGCCCAGCAGTGTGCCTCAGCTCTGTCATAAATCAGGTGACCATATGTGTAAGTATGACTTTCTATACTCTTCGTTGGCCTATTTGTCCATCTCTGCACAAATAACTCACTGTCTTAATTACTATACCTTCATAATGGACTTTGATATATGGTACTGTAAATCTTCCAGCTCTGTTATCTTCTAAGATTCCCTTAGCTATTTTTTGTCCCTTGAATTTTCAAACATGTTTTTAAATTTGCTCACCAATTTTCACATGCAAAAAATCTAGGAGTTCAGTTGAGGTTGTATAAATCAATTTGGAAGAGTTGATGTCATTACAATTTTTTGTCTCATCCACCATTTAAGTATTTGCTGAGAGACCCAGTTTATGAGTGATGGAGTTGGCAATCAGTTTTTGGTAGCCTTTCTCTAAAGCCTAGTACTACCCTGCAGTCAAGGCATACCTTAGCTTTAAGGATACACTGTTTTGATTTCAAATACATTTTATTCATTTTTTTTTTTTTTTTTTTTAGAGAGGAGACACAGAGTGAGAGAGAGAGAGAGAGAAAGAGGGGAGGAGCTGGAAGCATCAACTCCCATATGTGCCTTGACCAGACCAGTGCAGGGTTTTGAACTGACAACCTCAGTGTTCCCAGGTCGTCGCTTTATCCACTGCGCTGCCACAGGTCAGGCTCAAATACATTTTAAATAAACCTATTTTGTTGGTCTAATATAATGTTTTCTGTAGGAATATCTTTTTCCAACCCCCCACTGAGTAGATATCTCATATGTCTCATTCTCTTCCTCCCTCTAAACTTAACTCCTTTAACTTTTCCCTTTGTTTCTTCATTTCTCAGCCAAGCAAACTTGTCCTTAACTGGCAATTACACACAAACAAATTAATATTTCTTACCTATTATAATTTTTATTTAATCAAAATGTACTAGACCTTTCCTGTTTCAAGCACTGCCATTTAACAGGGTTATTGTCTTTGTTGGTAAAGAATGATGGATTGCTATATTCTTTACTACAAATTAAAAAATACTTTTATGTAGCATTTTAAAAGAAAATTTCTTCTCTCATAATTGATACTTTGTGGAAAAACTATTTATTCTAGAGTATTGAAAACCCACAAATACATTCTTATGTGTTACCTTTTAATAATGAAATTAATTTTCTAAGGATTTTTTGTTTTTCCCTTCCAGAACCACCTACACTAAGGTGACCAGATTTTAAAATTGGTAAAGTGGAACCCATTGACGGGGGGTTCTTGATTAAAAATTTGGTCTATATGGAGCAAAAAAAATTTTCATAGAATGCAAAAATAGTATTGTAATATATTTTTTTAAATCGGAACTTTTTAAAAATGCCGTGGGACACGGGACAAATTGTTAAAAATCAGGACTGTCCCACCAAAAGCGGGACGTCTGGTCACCTTAACCTACACATCTTTTTACTTACTTTCTTTCAAGGATGTTGAAACTGCAAATTAAACTCTATTGGAATTTTAAAATAAGAGTTTTTCTAGATGTAATTCTCTCATGCTACTATTGAAGACCAATGACAGTAATATTTTGTAGTATTTTATCCTGTGCCTGTATTGATGGGTACTTATAGAGAAGAATTTTTATACTGTTCTATTTGAAGAGGCATCAAGAACTCCTGAGTGTTACACATAATTTCAGTCTGTATCAGCTGGGAATTTTGTTTGGCTGAAAGATACAGAACCTAATTGCAGTAGCTAGGGGATTTATTTTTCTCATAACAAGTCCAGAGAGAAGTAGCCCACAGCTGGTATGGCAGATTCTTGACACCATCAGTGCCCCAGGCTTCCTGTGGCTTTCTCCTCTGAAATGGTTAGTGTGTATATCTTTCTTCCTAATTCTCACTACATAGTCAGAGATAGCATAGCTGTGTTTAGTTTCAGATCCACATCCAATGCAAGAAAGAAGGAAAGACAGAGAAAAAGGGGCAGTGCCTATACGAAGAAAGCAAATCTTGTCCCCAAATTCCCAGCAGACCTCTGCTTATATCTCATTGGCCTGAACTGTGTCACATGTCACCGAAAACCTCAGAGGTATCAAGGACGGCCAATATTTTAACTCTGAACAAAATTGTATTCTGTTAGGAAGAAAATAAGAGAGAATGGATATTAGCAGCTAGCTGTATCCACCATAGTTTTAAACTTCAGATGATACTATTTCCTCAGCAATAATAGTGAAAAAGCACATCAAAATTCCATTTAATTGTCTAACTCTCTAACCTTACTTGTGACCTTAAAGTTAACAGATTTCTTTTAATGAACAAGTTTGTAATTTAATAAAAGAGCAATGTATTTGTAACCATTAGCCAGAAGAAAAAGTTCTGTTTTAAATCATATTGTTAAAGATGTCAGGAGAAATTTCTTATACCAGGCACAACATAATTGTATTAAAGTCATTTAATGATATTCAAAATTAAAAATAAAGCTACCTGGATATTTTCGGCGGGGCATCACAGGGTTGTTGCCACTTGGGAGTATCAGAAGTAAGCCAAACTTGGCAGGTGCAGAAATGGGTGTGACTGAGGTGATTAGGCTCTGGAATTCTCACTGGTGGAACCCACTGGATAATCAGTTATAATCTTGAATGTAATGGCATTAATCTTACAATAGATATAATTATTTAGAAACAAGACCTTTTGGACTGAAGTTTATTGCTCTTTTTTTTTTTAATTTTATTTTTTTTAAATTTATTTTTATTTATTCATTTTAGAGAGGAGCCACAGAGTGAGAGAGAGAGAGAGAGAGAGAGAGAGAGAGAGAGAGAGAGAGAGAGAGAAGAGAAAGGGGGGAGGAGCTAGAAGCATCAACTCCCATATGTGCCTTGACCAGACCAGTGCAGGGTTTTGAACTGGCGACCTCATTGTTCCCAGGTCGACGCTTTATCCACTGCGCCACCACAGGTCAGGCCTGAAGTTTATTGCTCTTAATCATACACACACACACACACACACACACACACACACACACACACACACCTATTCTCTTTGTAAAAATGTGCAAAGATTTCATTACAGATAAAGCTAAAATCCCCTTTGAAACTACCCTCTAGTTAAAGGATTCTCTCCAGTTTGGTCTATTTCTATATCTTTTAGATGTTTTTCTTTGTAGAAAGTGAGTGTGTGTTGTAATATGCATATATTGTTTTGTGTCATGGAACAACTTGCTTTTTTCACTCAGTACATCCTGGAGGAAAGACCAGATAATACGTCTGTTATGCAAAGAATGTTCTTTCTCCCCGTAAGCCCTCAGAGAAGTGAGATGGCATAGATATCCTTAGATTCCTAAGAAGTACTGACATTGCCCAGGTTTCTGCATGTGGGGGTATGTGTGCTGTGGCTGGCAGCTTAATAGATAGCTGGCCCGGGGGCATCTTCAACTGCAGTTACCATGAACTTACAGTCAGTACTGAAACTTGCCAAGATAAAGTGGAATTGTTTCTCCTCCCTGACTTCTCGACATGCAAATCAATCCACTGCCCATTTTGGTTTAGGGTTTGTTCTTGATAGTCATTTTCATCTCATACGGGCAAGCCTAGATTTTAAAAATTGGAGAAGAGGAGGTGAGAACTCTATTTGCCTTAATACTACCAAGCCTTAGGGACAGGACTGTGATCTGTAATATAATAACTTCAGGCTTTTCAGCAAATGTGTCTTGTCTAATGTATCAGGCACGATTGTAGGCACTCTGCAAAAATAGAGATGATCACTTAAGGTCTTGCCTTCATAAAACTTACATCCTGGTTGTAGAAGGGAACAATAAGCAAATAAACTAATCAATGCATGGTATCATGTCACTTAAAGTGTTATGAAGAAAAATAATTAGATTGAAGAAATAAAGAGTAATTGAAGGTGGAGGGGCTACTTTAGATGAGATGGCTTCTCTGCAGAGCCTGAAAAAACTTCTATCCCTTTGTTTAGTGTATGACAGATGTTCGATAACCTTTGGAGTAAGTGGATAACTGCATTTGTAGGGGTATACACAAAGTACACTATTAGTACAAGAGAAGAGAAAAATTATTTCTACTTAGATTAAAAGAGTCTCCGGTAAGATGCATTAGATGGGAACAAAATATAAGTAGGCATTAGAATAGGTAAAGAGATTGCAAGCTTAGGTAACAGCAAGTGCAAAAGCAGAGACGTGTGAAACAGCATCAGTAGTTTCCTATTGCTCAGTTACAAATGACCACAAACCTAGTGGCTTAAACAGCATGCATTTATTGTCTTATAATTCTGGCGATCAGACATCGGAAATAGGTTTCATTGGGTTAAAATCGAGGTTTCAGTAGGGCTGCATTTTTCTGGAGGCTCTAAGGGAAATTTTATTTCCTTGCCTTTTCCAGCTGTTAAAGGTTGCCTGAATTTCTTGGGTCTTGGTTTGATTCCTCCAACTTCAAAGCCAGCAGAGTAGCGTCTTCAAATCTTTTTTCTCCCCGAGCTCTGCTTCTGTTATCCCCTCTTCTCTATGACCCCCCTGCCTTCCTCTTATAAGGTCCCTGGTGATGACATTGGGCCCATCTGGGTAATCCCGGGTGATCTCCATAGATAAACTCAACTGATTAACTGCAGCCTTAATTTTCCTTTGCAATGTAATATAACATAGCTACTGGTTCAGAGGATTAGGATGTAGACATCTTTGGAGAACCATTATCCTGCCTACCATAGGCATTGTGTATTCAGGGGTCAGCAAATGGTTTTAAATGCTGGAATGTAACATACATATAAACTAATGGGTAAGAAAGGGACCAAATAGGCAAAAGCTAGATTTAAAAGATCCTTGTCATCTATGCTGAGTTTGAACCTTGTCCTAGAAAGTAGTGGGAGACCATTTGGAAGATCAGAAATATTTGAGTTTTTGAGGCACTTGAGAGTAATATTTATTACTCTTAGTTTTATAAATATACAGCTATGCATTCTTTGTGTAAAAATGCAAGGATTTCATTACACATAAAGCTACAAAATCCCCTTTGAACCTAGTCACCAGTTGCAGTATCCTCTCAAATTTGGTCTATTTGCATGTCCTTTAGATTTTTTTACTTCATAGAGTATGTGTGAATGTGTATCTTTCTTACTTGGCTCGCCATTTGGGGCATGCTTAAACTGAAGACTTTGTCATCCTTCTTCAGACACAATTTGGGAATCTACTTTCTCATCCTACATACCTGGACTTGAAGAAAGAAGCTTGTCTGCTTCCATGTGGCCCCTTTTACTCTTAAACTTTTCATCAGTTAACAGTATCATATAATCATACCTTCCAAATCGTATGTATAGATTCTCAAACCATTTGTAGACTACACAATGCTTGTGGCAGGCAGAACAATGGCTCCCCAAAGATGTCCATATCGTAATCCTCAGAATCCGTGAATATGTCATGTTGCATAATTAAACCCGGTATTTGTGTAATGGTACCTGGGGACAAACAAAAAAACAAAAAAACAGATAAAAGGTTATTGCAAAATCCGCCCCCTCAATGTTTGGACATCCCTCTCCGCTTTTTCACATTATGTAATTTTTAAAGCTAGGTATAGCTGCATTTTCTCTTGGGCTTTTGAAATGATTAAAATAGCTTTGAGAACATGGTAGATGTAAGAGCATGAGAGGCTTCACTCTGTGGAACTCTGAAGTCCCTCAGAAACTTCTAAGTTCCTTGCCTGGATAGATAATCAAGTCATTAAATGAAAAGCAACTTTTAGAATGGTATGTATACCATGATAGCATTTTGTATAAAAATGGATGTACACAGGCCTGACTTGTGGTCGCGCAGTGGACAAAGCCTTGACTTGAAATGCTGAGGTCACTGGTTTGAAACCCCAGGTTTGCCCAGTCAAGGCACATATGGAAGTTGATGCTTCCTGCTTCTCTCCCCTTCTCTCTCTCTCTTTTTCTCTGTCCTCTCTAAAATGAATAAAGTCGAATAAAAAAAAAGAGAGAAAGGAAAATAATTGTTGTAAAAAAAGTGAACATACACATATATTTGTATGTGCATTAAAAATCTTTGAAAGAATATATAAACACATTAAAAATGACTACCAGGGTTAAATACTGTTACCAGACTAAAGGGGTCAGTTTCCCAGGCATATCAAAATCCAACCAAATGTAGACAGGAGTCTACAGTCAAGAAAGTGAGTTTATAAGTTGAAGAAATGGCACCAAGCTTGTAAAGACAGTAGCCGGAGTCAGGATCACAGCCACCTGGCTCATGCAGGTTCACATTAGATTTGAACAGACGGTAATGAAACAACGGAGCCAAGAACTGGTGAGCCATCAGTCTTAATTCTAGCTTGCACCCGGCGGGCAAGCAAAAACACACACTGGGCTCCAAAACCCACATATTCAGTGCTCACAAAGCTACTGACTTATCCGAGTTTCCTAGAATCAAAGGTTTCTAGCTCACCAGACTTATTCACCTCTGTTCCCCATCTCCTTCTCCAGCACAAACTCTGCACAAACTGGCTTCTCCCTCAGCATTCTGCCATCTTGGCTGCTTCTCCTGGCCTCCACGTGGCCTTAATCTCCTCTCCTCTTTAATACTAACCTCAGGAACCAAGAGAGGAAGCTCCCAGCCTGCCCCACTTTATACTGTAGAAATCCAACCCTTAATCCAATCTACAAACAAGAAAGCCTCTGATACAAAGTCACCCATCTGAGGCATAATAGGATTCCTCAGGAGAGCACACCACCCCACATCATCCAATCAGTCAGGGGTATGGGGAAAAGATTACTCTTAAAACTAAGCCTTAGGCTATAACAACCTGGCCTGCCCACAGCCTGTTCCCTATTACATATTAATATCAACAAACTTCCATGTGGGCAGTGCCATCATTAACAAAGTGAGCATAATATATTTTATCTGCCCAACAATCCAAGCCTATGCTCACTTTGCTACCCACAATCTATACCACCAGCATCCCTGTACAAGGAAATTAGGCACATTACACAAATTACAACAACATAACAAATCATACAATTTCAACAATTACAAAGGTACATTTCACTAGTCTCTGAGCACTTTGCCAAAAGTGCAAAATGTCCTCGGCCTTCATTCTTGCCATTTGAAAGGCTTCCTGGGGTAGGGGAAGGGCCTCCATCAAAGCTGTCCCCACCCCCATCAGGGTATTTCACATTGTCCAAAAACCTTAAGTCCATTCAACAAAGGAGCCTGTGCCCATCCAGTCATAGTCCAGGAAATCAGTCCACACACATAGGGCTTTAGCCTCCCCCCTCATTCCTGCCATCATGGCAGGTCTCACACCGTCCTAAAGAGAAGCATGTGGCAATGGCAGTCAGCATTTCCATCTCTGCTCTGCGGAGCATAATGGCATCCACCCCTATGTCCCCAAATCGCAGACCTACCAACAGTGTAGTATAAGCTCCTTGCTGCTGGGCTCTCACCTTCCGGAGACTCCGGATTGCAAATCCAGCTGGCTTCTCCTCATCCTCCAAAGAGGAACTGAAAACACCAGCTCCTGCTTCTGGGCTCGAGCTCCGGGGCACCACTGCCTTCTGCTCAGCAGGCCTTGCAGCTCCAACCCCAGCCTCAGCCCCGGCCCCGGCCCCGGCCTCATGCCGCTGCTGGCTCTCCACAACATCTAGGGCAATCTCCAACTCATGAACCTGTGATTCCTTCTCCAGCGGCTGCTCCTTATCCAGGCGAATCTCACGAACCTGATCAGCCGCCTCCTCCAGCTCCTTCCACTGCTCGGCTTGCAAGTCCTGGGCAGCCTCTTCCATAGAGCTCTCGGTTTCCTCACGCATGGCTGTAAAAGTCAGCCAGCCGACAGTCCCCCAAAAAACAGCCATAGGAAACTGTAAAGCCAGTAGTCAGAGTCAGGATCACAGGCGCCTGACCCGTGCAGGTTCCCATTAGATTCGAACAGTTGGTAATGAAACAATGGAGCCAAGAACTGGTGAGCCATAAGCTTTAATTCTAGCTTGCACCCGGCGGGCAAGCAAAAACACACACTGGGCTCCAAAACCCACACATTCAGTACTCACAAAGCTACTGACTTATCCGGGTTTCCTAGAATCAAAAGGTTTCTAGCTTACGAGACTTATTCACCTCTGTTTTCCATCTCCTTCTCCAGCACAAACTCTGCACAAACTGGCTTCTCCCTCAGCACTCTGCCATCTTGGCTGCTTCTCCTGGCCTCCATGTGGCCTTAATCTGCTCTCCTCTTTAATACTAACCTCAGGAACCAAGAGAGCAAGCTCCCAACCTG
The DNA here is from genome assembly GCA_037038555.1 of Rhynchonycteris naso. Lineage (NCBI taxonomy): Eukaryota > Metazoa > Chordata > Mammalia > Chiroptera > Emballonuridae > Rhynchonycteris > Rhynchonycteris naso. Next base: position 77,090,369 of record CM072997.1, read on the forward strand.
CCCCACTTTATACTGTAGAAATCCAACCCTTAATCCAATCTACAAACAAGAAAGTCTCTGGTACAAAGTCACCCATCTGAAGCATAATGGGATTCCTCAGGAGTGCACCACCCTACATCATCCAATCAGTCAAGGGCGTGGGGAAAAGCTTACTCTTAAAACTAAGCCTTAGGCTACAACGACCCGGCCTGCTTACGTTACAGCCTTTCTTACACACCCATACCAAGAATAAGGGCAAATAATATCACCTGTGAGATGGGCTTCCATGTGGGCAGCGCCATCTTTAACAAAGTGAGCATAATATATTTTATCTGCCCAAAAATCCACCCCTATGCTCACTTTACTACCCACAATCTACACCACCAGCATCCCTGTACAAGGAAATTAGGCACATTACACAAATTACAACAACATGACAAATCATACAATTTCAACAATTAAAAAGGTACACTTCACCCATCTCTGAGCACTTTGCCAGAAGTGCAAAATGTCCTCGGCCTTCATTCTTGCCATTTGAAAGGCTTCCTGGGGCAAGGGGAGGGCCTCCAGCAAAGCCACCCCTCACCTCCATCAGGTTATTTCACATTGTCAAAAATTCATAAGTCCATTCAACAAAGGAGCCAGTTCTCACTCCGTAGTAGTCCAGGAAATCAGTCCACACACATGGGGTTTTAGCCTCCCCACTCATTCCTGCCATCATGGCTGGTCTCACACTGTCCTAAAGAGAAACATGTGGCAATGGCAGTCAGCATTTTCATCTCTGCTCTGGGGAGCATGATAGCATCCACCCTTATGTCCCAAAATTGCAGACCAATCAGCAGCTTGTCAGGCACTCCCTGCCATTTCAACTGGGCTCTCATCTTTTGGAGACTGCGGATTGCAACTCCAGCTGGATTCTTCTCATCCTCCAAAGAGGAACTGGAAACACCAGCTCCAGCTGCTGGGCTTAAGCCCCAGGCCACTGCTGCCTTCTGCTCAGCAGGCCTTGCAGCTCCAGCCCCGGCCTCAGCCTCTTTCTCCCACCGCTGTTGGCTCTCCACAATGTCCAGGGGAATCTGCAACTCACGAACCTCTGATTCCTTCTCCAGCAGCTGCTCCATTTCCAGGCGAATCTCACAAACCTGGTCGGCCTCCTCCTCCAGCGCTTCCTTCAGCTCCAGGGTCAGCATCTCTTTCTCCCACGTTTCCTCCAGCTCCTTCCACTGCTCAGTTTGCAGGTTCCGGGCAGCATCTTCCATAGAGCTCTCAGTTTCCTCACATGGTTGTAAAAGTCAGCCAGCCTACAGTCCCCCAAAAAAGAGCTATGGAAAACCATAACAGCAGCCAGTTCTCTACTCCACCGCTCAAAGGTGGTGGTGGCTCCATGCCAATCTGTATAGAATCCTGCCACAGACTACGCAAAATGTAAAGTCAATAGTCGCAGCCACCATCACAGCAGCCTGGCCCGTGCAGGTTCACATTAGATTCGTACAGTCAGTAATGAAACAATGGAGCCAAAAACTGGTGAGCCATTAGCTTTAATTCTAGCTTGCACCTGGCAGGCAAGCAAAAACACACACTGTGCTCCAAAACCCACACATTCAGTGCTCACAAAGCTACTGACTTATCCGGGTTTCCTAGAATTAAAGGTTTCTAGCTCACTAGACTTATTCACCTCTGTTTTCCATCTCCTTCTCCAGCACAAACTCTGCACAAACTGGCTTCTCCCTCAGCATTCTGCCATCTTGGCTGCTTCTCCTGGCCTCCACGTGGCTTTAATCTGCTGTCCTCTTTAATACCTCAGGAACCAAGAGAACAAGCTCCCGGCCTGCCCCACTTTATACTGTAGAAATCCAACCCTTAATCCAATCTACAAACAATAAAGTCTCTGATACAAAGTCACCCATCTGAGGCATAATGGGATTCCTCAGGAGAGCGCACCACCCCCACATCATCCAATCAGTCAAGGGTGTGGGGAAAAGATTACTCTTAAAACTAAGCCTTAGGCCTGCCCACAGCCTGTTCCCCATTACACATTAATATCAACAAACTTCCATGTGGGCAGTGCCATCTTTAACAAAGTGAGCATAATATATTTTATCTGCCCAACAAAGCTCAAGACCAGACTTCGGGATGGCCTCCAGGGGATGAGATATATAGAGGGAAAATCATTAATCATGGTGGCCAAAAGAGTTGGAGTGTGGACTCTACTGATTGGGTGGGGCCAGGATAGGGAGTAGTTGATCATTTTATCAGCTCCTGATGTCAAGCCTGGTATTGTTCTGTTTGGTTTTATGAGGGCGTGTTTGGTAAATTTTTATAGTTTTATGGTCCTAGGGCTGAAATACAACTCAAGTCAAGATGTTATCTTTAGCTTGATGAAATTGTGTCTGTGGTCTGCAGACCTGAGGCTTTAGTTCTTCAGACAGTTTCATGCTAACTAGAATTAAGGAGGGAAGTAGACAAACAGAGAAGAGAAAGGATCATGTTAAAGAAATGGTATTTCTGCAGTGTTGGGCAGATAAAATATAATATGCTCACTTTGTTAAAGATGGCACTGCCCACATGGAAGCCCATCACCCAGGTAATATTATTTGCCCTTATGCTTGGAATGGGTGTGAGGGAAAAGCTGTAATGTAAGCAGGCTGGGTTGTTATAGCCTAAGGCTTAGTTTTAAGAGTAAGCTTTTCCTCACACCCTTTACTGATTGGACGATGTAGGTTGGTGCACTCTCCTGAGGAATCCCATTACGCCTCAGATGGGTGACTTTGTATCAGAGACTTTCTTGTTTGTAGATTGGATTAAGGGCTTGGATTTCTACACTATAAAGTGGGACAGACCAGTAGCTTGCACTTTCTCGGTTTCTGGGATTACTATAGAGAGTAGAGCAGAGTAAGGCCACATGGAGGCCAGGAGAAGCAGCCAAGATAGTAGAATGCTGAGGAAGAAGCCAGTTTGTGTAGAGAGAAGGAGATGGGAAACAGAGGTGAATAAGTATGGTGAGCTAGAAACCTTTTGATTCTAGGAAACTTGGATAAGTCAGTAGCTTTGTGAGCACTGAATATGTGGGTTTTGGAGCCCAGTGTGTGTTTTTGCTTGCCCGCCGGGTGCAAGGTAGAATTAAAGCTGATGGCTCACCAGTTCTTGGCTCCGTTGCTTCACTACCCTCTGTTTGAATCTAATGTGAACCTGCATTGGCCAGCCAGCTGTTTTTCTGATCTTGGCCACTGGTTTTACATGCAGTTACTATGCAACTAGGGTATGAGGACTAAATAGGGCTGGAAATGATAATTTTTACCTTACATTTCTATATAGTTTGGTTCTATTAGTTTTTTCAGGACAATCATTTTACCTTGTTCTAACTCAGTGGTTCTTAACCTTTTTTGAGGTACCAAAGCCACCAGTTTCATATGCGCATTAACCGAACCCTTCATTAGTGATAAATAAAATATGATTTATTTTCCAAATTTAAGACATAGGTATATGATTTTTTACTGATGCACAAAATGAGCCGTGCATGAACATCACCTGCTCAAAGAACAAAACCAACAAAGTGCATGAACTCACAACAAATTACTGTATTACTTTATTCTGGCCTCCGCGGCAGAGGCTTCTCCAAACCCCTGAGACCGACTCATCAAACCCCTAGGGTTCGATAGAACCCAGGTTAAGAACCACTGTTCTAACTATAATGCATAATGTCTTGTACTCGAAATAATGTGTGCTGTTCTGCTTCAAATCTAGAAGAATATTCTGTATGTTGGAAAAGTACTGCTTAAGTTAGACTTTGGCTATAATATTTGAACACTTAAAATGTCTTGAGCCTGACCTGTGATGGTGCAGTGGATAAAGGGTCGACCTAAAATGCTGAGGTCGCCGGTTTGAAACTCTGGGCTTGCCTGGTCAAGGCACATATGAGAAGCAACGAGTTGATGCTTTCCACTCCTACCCTGCTGCCTTTCTCTCTCCTCTCCTCTCTCTGAAAGCAGTAAATAAAATCTTTTTTAAAAGTCTTGAGATCTTTCATATGAAAAAAAGTTATAATTTGATGCTACATCCAAACTATTTCTTCAGACTATATTGCTCTTACACTGTTTGGCCTGGCAGAATCCTCATCAGCTTTGAAAACATCCTCAGAGGCTGACTGGCTAATCTATATATATAGTTAAGCAGTTTAGAGGCAACAATCTATCCACATGTTATACAATTTTAAGTCTAAGTACAACTGACATTTTCTCCCTCAATGTATTAAAAGAGATTCTCTTCGGAAAAGAGAAGAATATAGATTTTAGCACCATAAAAAGATTACCTCATTATATAAATGATCTCTTTGCTATTTCTTTTCTCATTTCTAATGAAGGTCTGATTGTTACCCCAAAGAGACTAGTTGAGTTCATGCATTTTTTTAAAGTTTAGATGCTCTAGTAAATTTATAAAAATTAACTTTATATGAAAATGTTTGTTTTCAACCCTCCAGCTACTGCAAAGCTATCAATAAATATAAAATGTTCTTCCTACACTATAAGAAATTTCCTCATAGAAATATATTATTTTAAACATTTTTCAGTAATTAAATAGATATAAAGGCTTAACATTTTGATAACACTCATAAACATTTCTAAAATGTCACACAACGTGAACATGAAATAATTTCTGAAACTAAATGCTCTCAAATTACTTGACATGAAAAATTCTGTTCAAGTAGCCATTACTCGGCCAAAAGCATTTTAACTACAGGCTGAAGTAGACACTTTGAATTTCTCACTAGTAAGCATAAAGCTGAATGGCCTAGGTAACATATACTTTTTAGGAATCAGCGAATCTTTTATTTATTGTTTTTATTCATTTTAATGGGATGACATCAATAAATCAGGGTACACATGTTCAGAGAAAACATTTCCATATTATTTTGATATTGGATTATGTTGCGTACCCATCACCCAAAGTCAAATTGTCTTCCGTCACCTTCTATCTGGTTTTCTTTGTGCCCCTTCTCTCCCCTCCCCCTACCTCCTCCCTCTATTCCCCCCATTTCCCCTCCCCTTTTCTCCCCACCCCCCCATAACCAGCACACTCTTATCCATGTCTCTGAGTCTCATTTTTATGACCCACCTATGTATGAAATCATGCTGTTCTCAGTTTTTTTCTGCTTATTTCACTCCGTATAATGTTATCAAGGTCCATCCATATTGTTGTTAATGATCCGATGTCATCATTTCTTATGGCTGAGTAGTATTCCATAGTATATATGTACCATAGCTTTTTAATCCACTCGTCCAGTGACGGACACTTGGGCTGTTTCCAGATCTTTGCTATTGTGAAAAATGCTGCCACAAACATGGGGGTTAATACAGTTTTAATTTCTTATCTATATTGTCTGTGGGCTAGATGTATTTTGAATGTTTCAGATATTAGAAATGTGATGTAGAGCTTATTACATAAAACTGGTGGTGTGGTGCCTTGTCAGCACCTCATAACCAAACACATTAACACTTTTACACAAATGTATGATGTGTCGATAAATATGGGATGTTGGGCTTGAAGTTCTCTGTAATCTTGGTCATTTTTCTGGGCAGTTATCTCAAATGCTAAAATGAGAAGTCAGACTACGTAAATTATTTCATTTTTCTGTGGTGAGAACATTTTAAAATTATTTTCAATTACAGTTGACACACAATTTTACATTAGTTTTAGGTGATTAGCTATTTATATACATTACAAAGCGGTTACCTGGATAAGTCTAGTACTCATCTGGCACCATATCCAATTATTACAATATTTTGTTACTATATTCCCTATACTACACTTTACACCCGTGAATATATATATATTTTAATATATATATATTTTATTATTATTAATTCTAATGGGGTGACACCAATAAATCAGGGTACATATGTACAATGAAAACATCTCCAGGTTATCTTATCATTCAATTGTGTTGCATACCCATCACCAAAAGTCAAATTGTCCTCTGTCACCTTCAATCTGGTTTTCCCTGTGTCCCTCCCCTCCTCCCTATCCCACTCTTCCTTCCCTCCCCCCATCCCATAACCACCACTCTCTTGTCCATGTCTCATATTCTCACTTTTATGTCCCACCTATGTATGAAATCATGCTGTTCTCAGTTTTTCTTTTTTTCTGATTTACTTATTTCACTCCGTATAATGTAATCAAGGTACATCCATTTTGTTATAAATGATCCGATGTCATCGTTTCTTATGGCTGAGTAGTATTCCATAGTATATATGTACCATAGCTTTTTAATCCACTCGTCTTCTGACGGACACTTGGGCTGGTTCCAGATCTTCGCTATTGTGAACAATGCTGCCACGAACATGGGGGCGCATTTCTTTTTTTCGAACACTGCTATGGTGTTCTTAGGGTATATTCCTAAAAGTGGGATAGCTGGGTCAAAAGGCAGTTCGATTTTTAATTTTCTGAGGAATCTCCAAACTGTTTTCCATAGTAGCTGCACCAGTCTGCATTCCCACCAGCAGTGCAGAAGGTTTCCCTTTTCTCCACATCCTCTCCAGCACTTATTCTGTGTTGTTATGCTGTTAAGTGCCATTCTGACTGGTGTGAGGTGATATCTCATTGTGGTTTTAATTTGCATTTCTCTAATGATTAGTGATGTTGAGCATTTTTTCATATGCCTATTGGCCATCTGTATGTCCTCTTTGGAGTAGTGTCTATTCAGTTCTTTTGCCCATTTTTTGATTGGGTTGTTTGTCTTCCTGGTGTTGAGTTTTATAAGTTCTTTATAAATTTTAGTTATTAACCCCGTATCAGATGTGCTGTCGAATATGTTCTCCCATTGTGTGGTTTGTCTTTTTATTCTGTTCCTATTGTCTTTAGCTGTGCAAAAACTTTTTAGTTTGATATAGTCCCATTTGTTTATCTTGCCTTTTATTTCAGTTGCCCGTGGAGATAAATCGGCAAATATACCGCTGCTACAGATGTCGGAGAGCTTGCTGCCTATGTTTTCTTCTAAGATGCTTATGGTTTCACGGCTTACATTTAAGTCTTTTATCCATTTTGAGTTTGTTTTTGTGAATGGTGTAAGTTGATGGTCTAGTTTCATTTTTTTGCAGGTAGATGTCCAATTTTCCCAACACCATTTGTTAAAGAGGCTGTCTTTACTCCATTGAATGTTCTTTCCTCCTTTGTCAAATATCAGTTGTCCATAAAGCTGTGGGTTTATTTCTGGGTCCTCTGTTCTGTTCCATTGATCTATGTGCCTGTTCTTATGCCAGTACCAGGCTGTCTTGAGTATAATGGCCTTGTAGTATACCTTGATATCTGGAAGAGTGATACCTCCTGCTTTATTTTTTCTTTTTAAGATTGCTGAGGCTATTCGTGTTCTTTTTTGGTTCCATATAAATTTTTGGAATATGTGTTCTATATCTTTGAAGTATGTCATTGGTATTTTAATTGGTATTGCATTGAATTTATAAATTGCTTTGGGTAATATAGACATTTTAATGATGTTTATTCTTCCTAACCATGAGCACGGTATGTGCTTCCACTTGTTTGTATCTTCCTTGATTTCTTTTATCAATGTTCTATAATTATCCGAGTACAAGTCCTTAACCTCCTTGGTTAAATTTACTCCTAGGTACTTTATTTCTTTGGCTGCAATAGTGAAGGAGATTGTTTCCTTAATTTCTTTTGCTGATATTTTATTGTTGGTGTATAGAAATGCCTCTGATTTCTGAGTATTAATTTTATATCCTGCCACCTTGCTGAATTCATTTATAAGGTCCAGTAGTTTTTTGACTGAGACTTTAGGGTTTTCAATATACAATATCATATCATCTGCAAATAGTGACAGTTTTACTTCTTTTCCAATTTGGATGCCTTATATTTCTTCTTCTTGTCTGATTGCTGTAGCTAGGACTTCCAGGACTATGTTGAATAAGAGTGGTGAAAGTGGGCAACCCTGCCTGGTTCCTGATCTTAAGGGGATTGATTTTAATCTTTGTCCATTTAGTATGATGTTTGCTGTTGGTTTATCGTAGATGGCCTTTATCATGTTAAGGAATGATCCCTGTATTCCCACTTTACTGAGAGTTTTGAGCATGAATGGGTGCTGGATTTTATCAAATGCCTTTTCTGCATCAATTGAAATTATCATGTGATTTTTGACCTTCCTTTTGTTTATGTGATGAATCACATTGATTGATTTGCGAATATTGAACCAGCCTTGCCTCTCCAGAATAAATCCCACTTGATCGTGGTGTATGATTTTTTTCATATATTGCTGGATCCGGTTGGCTAATATTTTGTTGAGAATTTTAGCGTCTAAATTCATCAGGGATATAGGCCTATAATTTTCTTTCTTTGTGTTGTCTTTGCCCGGTTTTGGGATCAGAATTATGCTCGCCTCATAAAAGGAGTTTGGAAGTCTTCCTTCCTCTTGAATTTTTTGAAATAGCTTGAGAAGGATAGGAGTTAGTTCTTCTTTGAATTTTTGATAGAATTCACTTGTGAAGCCATCAGGCCCAGGACTTTTCTTTTTTGGGAGTTTTTTGATAACTGTTTCGATCTCATTTGTTGTAATTGGTCTGTTTAGATGTTCTGATTCTTCCAGATTGATTTTTGGAAGGTTATATGATTCAAGAAATTTGTCCATTTCACCAAGATTGTCTAATTTTTTGGCATATAGTTCTTCATAGTATTTTCTTACAATGCTTTGTATTTTTGTTGTGTCAGTTGTTATTTCTCCACTGTCCTTTCTAATTTTATTTATTTGAGTTCTCTCTCTTTCTTTCTTGGTGAGTCTAGTTAAAGGTTCATCAATCTTGTTTATCTTTTCAAAGAACCAGCTTCTGGTTTCATTGATCCTCTGTATTATTTCCTTAGCCTCTATGTCATTTATTTCTGCTCTGATCTTTATTATTTCCTTCCTTCTACTTGTCTTGGGTTTTATTTGTTGTTGTTTTCTAGTTCTTTTAGATGCAGGGTCAGGTTGCTTATTTGAGCTTTTTCTAGCTTCTTATGATATGCCTGTAGTGCAATAAACTTCCCTCTCAGAACTGCTTTTGCTGTGTCCCATAAATTTTGAGTTGATGTATGCTCATTATCATTTGTTTCTAGAAACTTTTTTATTTCTTCTTTGATCTCATTGTTAATCCATTCATTATTTAATAACATGCTATTAAGTTTCCAAGTGTTTGAGTATTTTTCATTTTTTCTTTTGTGGTTAATTTCTAGTTTCATGGCATTGTGATCAGAGAAAATGCTTGATATGATTTCAATCTTCTTAAATTTATTGAGACCATTTTTGTGTCCTAACATGTGGTCTATCCTAGAAAACGTACCATGAGTGCTTGAGAAGAATGTATATTCTCCTGCTTTAGGGTGAAATTTCTGAAGATATCTATTAAATCAAGTTGATCTAGTGGATCCTTTAAGTCTGCTGTTTCTTTATTAATTTTCTTTCTTGAGGATCTATCCTGTGTTGTTAGAGGGGTATTGAAATCCCCTACTATGATAGTATTGCTGTTAATCTCGCCCTTTATATCCATCAAAGTCTGCTTTATGTATGTCGGGGCTCCTATATTTGGTGCATAGATATTTATAATAGTTATATCTTCCTGTTAAATTGTTCCCTTTATCATTATGTAGTGTCCTTCTTTATCTCTTACTACAGCCTTTGTTTTAAAGGCCATTTTGTCTGATATAAGTATTGCTACCCCTGCTTTTTTTTCATTTCCATTTGCATGAAATATTTTTTTCCATTCTTTTACCTTCAGTCTATGAGCATCTTTTGTTTTCAGGTGTGTCTCTTGTAGACAGCATATGTATGGGTCCTGTTTCTTTATCCATGCAGCTACCCTATGTCTTTTGATTGGATCATTTAATCCATTTACATTTAAGGTTATTATTGATATGTAGTTGTTTATTGCCATTTTATTCTTTAAAGCTGTATTCTTCTTTTGCTCTATTCATTCCTCCCTTTAAACTGTTCACAAGAGGCCCCTTAGTATCTCTTGCAGAATTGGTTTGGTTTTTATGAATTCCTTGAGGCTTTCTTTTTCTGGGAAGCTCTTTATTTCTCCTTCAATTTTAAACGTTAGCCTTGCTGGATAAAGTAGTCTTGGTTGTAGGTTCTTGTTCTGCATTACTTTGATTATTTCTTGCCATTCCCTTCTGGCCTCAAGTGTTTCTGTTGAGAAGTCCGATGTCATTCTTATGGGGGCTCCTTTGTAGGTGATAGCCTTTTTTTCTCTAGCAGCTTTTAAAATTTTTTCTCTATCCATTAGCTTTGGTATTTTAACTATGATGTGTCTTGGTGTAGATCTTTTTGGGTTTCTCTTTAATGGAGTTCTGTGTGCTTCTTGAATGTGTGGAGTGATTCCCAGCCTTAATTTAGGAAAGTTTTCTGCTATGATTTGATTGAACAAAGTTTCCATTTCCTGTCCTCTCTCCTCTTCTTCAGGCACCCCTATGATGCGAATGTTGTTTCTCTTCATGTTGTCACAAAGCTCCCTTAGAGTTTCCTCACATTTTGTAAGTCTCTTTTCCTTTTTCTTCTCTCCTACTGTGCCTTTGTTTATTGTGTCCTCTAACTCGCTTATTCGATCCTCAGCGTCATCCATCCTGCTTTTAATTCCTTCCATTGTGGTCTTCAGTTCTGATACTGTATTTGTCATTTCTGTCTGATTCTTTTTTATTATTTCAATTTCATTTTTTATACTTGTTTTCTCTTTATTTAGGTGTTCATAATGACTATCCATTTTGCTCTAATTTCTTTGAACATTCTAACTATCATTATTCTAAATTCTGCTTCTGGTAATTTGGTTATATCTGGTTCATTCAGCTCCTTCTCTGGGAATTTCTCTTGATTCATTTGGTTTGCATTCCTCTGCCTGCCCATTTTTTCTGTGTATAAGCAAGTTGTGGCCACTGGAGTCCAGTAGGTGTTGCCTTTGTGTTCTCTTGGTGTGTTCTGTCTGCAGGACCCCCACCCCCTCTGCCGGTGCCTAGGGTGGTTGGGTATGAGCGTTGCCAGCGCCGGCCCACTGTGACTTTTGGTGTGATTTCTGCCTCTCCTCCGTGGGAGGGGCTGTCACTGAAGCCACAAGACTTAGCACCAAGGGTAGAGGTGAGCACCTTTGCTCAGCTGCAGACCCAGCCTATTTCCGGACTTCCGCCCAGAACCAGCAGTCGAAGCCTGCTCACTACAGTTCCGCGGGTTAGGCTGGGCTTTTGACGTGCTCTCAGCTGTAAGCTTTTGTCCGTCCGGAGCTTTAGCCCCGCCCTCGAGGCCAGGGCCCTTCTGCGCAGGGTCGGAAACCAAGGTTTATTGGGGCGGGCGTGTTTGCTGGCTTCCGCTTAGCTGCGTACTTCCGCTCGTCCCGGACTCTACCCCGCCCCCGCGTTCGGAGCCCGCTCGTGCACGTATGAATGCAATCCGCGGTTTCTCCGGCCGGGTGGGGATAGTAGCGTGAGCTCAGCTGCGAGCTTCCACTTGTCTCGGGGTCTACCCTGTTCCCGCGCTCGGAGCCCGCTCACGCACGTATACTGGCCATCCGCGGTTCCTCCGGCCCGGGGGGTGGGGGGCTGGTAGCGTCAGCTCAGCCGCGAGTCCCTGCCCGTCCCTGGTCCTAGCCCGGTCCCTGCGGTCAGGGCCGGCTTGCACAGGGCCTGCCCGTTCCTGGCCTCCCGCTTTGTCCCCGTAAGTGGGATTAAAGGCGGGCCCGCAGCTTCCGGACTGCTTTCTTGCGTCCCCTCCGACCCTCTGGGCTAGACCGACCTCCCACCGGCTTGGCCTCTGCACACGCCGACAGAACCGCGTTTCAGCGTCCTGTCGTCCCAAACCCTTAAGCAGCCCTCAGTAGAGTAGGAAGGGACCTAATACTCCACACTGTAGGCCTGGGAGCTCCCTCACTTGTTTAACAGCTCAAAACTGTCCAAACGCCTCTTCTAGCCTCTGGGACTGCAGGCTGGGGCTTGGTTCCTGGGACCCAGGTCCCTCCCTCTCCGCCAAACTTTCCTCCTGCCCCGTGGGTCTCTCCGGGCTGCCGTTTGCTCCGGGGAGCTGGGCAGCCCTCTTCGCGTTTTCGCTATTCCTACCAGTCTCAATGTGGCTTCTTCTGTGTTCCTTGGTTGAAGAGTTCACTTAGTTTAGTTCATAGTTGGTTTATCCAGATGATGGTTCTTTAAATTGAGTTATAATCCACTTTGCTTCTGGGAGTTGGAAGTTGGTACGTCCGCCTACTCCGTCGCCATCTTGCTCCGTCCCGTGAATATTTTTTAACTGGCCATTTGTTAGACTAAGTAGATTATATATGAACTTTTCATATTCTAAATCTGAATGTTTATTTAATTCTCTGATAAAGAAACTCTACAATTGAATCAGTTATATCTCCTTTTAATAATTAGTTCAGTGACTCTCAACATTCTTGAAAGGTGAGTAGTAGTTATTTATGATTTATACAAAACTATCAAGAAATGTAGGTCAAGAAATATTCCCAGTTGGTCTTTTAAATACATAGTTGAAAACAAACTAGGTTTCAAGTTCATGAAGACAGATTAGTTTTTATTGACAATTTTGATTTCCAGAATGTGTTCTAGTAAAAGTAGTGGACATTTTCTGGGGGTCTGAGGACCCCAAGGGTCCACGACGCACTGTGGGTCTTGGCTTCACACAGAAAAGAATACAGACTCAAACCAGCAGAGTTTAAAGTGAAAATGAGTTTATTAGTGAAGCAGGGAGGTGGAGAATGGGCTATTCCATAGACAGAGCAGCCCCCCTTGAGCGGAATTTGCTTCCTTTACTGAATTTCACTTAATGGGGTGGGGGAGGTGTCAGGTATTCAATGGAGGGAGGAACACTCAGGATCTTCCTGGGCTAAAAGGGTGGAAATTTCTCAGAGGAACTTGGTCAGCCATTTCATGTACTTACACTCTTTTTGTTTCTGGTCATAGTGATACAGGGTGTGTTGTTCAGCATGCTAGAGCAGGGGTGCCCACACTTTTTTAGCTTGCGAGCTACTTATAAGATGACCAAGTCAAAATGATCTACCTACAATAAAAATGCAAAACATAAATTTATTCTATATTATCATTATTTAAGTTACTATTATTGCTATTTAATATTGTGTATTCTTCTTTTACCTTTCTCCTTCTCAGCTCTCTTTTCAGAGGAAAGTCAATGTCATAGTTTTTATGAACAGTCCGAAAAAGCCGCTCCACATTTTCCTTCTTTGGAATAGCAGTGGCACACAGACAGATGAGGCAAACGCACTTCGAATATGACATAGTGAAAAAAATCCCCTCCCATTCTGTATGAAAGTGGTAGGTTTTAGGCTTCTTACTCGGACCAGCTATGGCACTCATTTTTATAGCCTTTGTTGTATTTAGTTTAAATAAATTGAAGGCTAACTATGCAGCAATGTAACTGAACGAGTTAGGGCGGTTTAACGTGCATGTGTAGGGTGTCAAAAGTTCAGACGTCAGATTGGCTACCCTGTATGCCAATCAAAAGACAAGTGTCTTTTTAATGTCATGCGATCTACCCACACTTCCTTCGCGATCGACCAGTAGATCGCGATCCACGTATTGAGCACCCCTGTGCTAGAGTATTACAACTGTATAATGATCTGGGTTACTGTTAGGTGAAATTAGTTGCCATATTGGATTGAGCTGGCCTCTGCAAGTTTTAAGCCATATATCTGATGGGGGTTGTAGGGGGTGGTCTTAATTCTTGACAGTTCCTGTAGCTTTTACAGATTGCGGGTGTTTTGCCGTATAACCTATCTCATAAGGTTCTATGCTCATAATTAAAATTTGAACTATGTTGAAATGGTGGGAAACATTGTGTGGGCCTGATCATTTTCCTATGAAAACCAGGAGGAAGAAATTAAACAGCGTTAAACCTAGGGTAACCAAAAGGGGATCAGCAAAACCCCATTTTGTTTTATAGCCTCAATCTTGCAATCTGGATCCCAAGAAAAATAAGTCCTAAATCTCAAGGGTTAAGGCTCCCAATTGAGGAAAGACTGAAACTAATGAATTAGACAGCTGGTGATGTCTCTCTTGGGCGGAGATGATAAACTTGGATAGCTAAGTTATGGGCGGAGAATGAAATGGAAACGAGAGGTGAGACGCAGCAGGCCAGACCACAGAGCTGGCCACTGAGCATAGCACAAATTTGTTTTAGAAACTTGCTTCATTTGTCTAGTACCTGTGTTAAAAAATAAAAAGCAGAAAAAAATGTATTCGATTACCTTTAGGTATAAATGCTCTTTCATGTCCATGTTTTCTGCCACTCCCTGTGGTTATGTGCCTTGTCACTCATTTAACCTACCTGATGGCCACTGAAGGCATTTAAATTTGCTATTGCTGCCTGTAGTTTATGCTATTAAAGCATATTTTTAAAAATTGAAAGGTTGTTGTTGGTAGAGGGAAGCTAGTGTAAACCTAGGAATTATTATTGAAGTTCTGAGAGATTAGAAGACATTCAGCTACCACCAGATACCTTTTCCTTAAATAATATTTATTGAGCATTTACTGTTGTGTGCCAGGCACTAGGGATATAATTGGAAATAAGACAAACATGAGCCTCATGTTTTTGAAGGGAGACAGACATCAAATCAGTAAACACGCAAATTGGAAGACTAATACAAATTATTGTGGAAAGGAAAGAATGGGATGAGAGAGAAATAGGAGTTCTCCCTTATTTAAATGGAGAGGCCTCTTTAGGTCTCTCTGAGGCAGTGACATATTGGTCACACTGAAGGCTGAACCAACCAAGTAAAAAAAAAGGAAGAAAATGTCTTTAAGGAGTATATTTGTGAAATAGACCAATGTGGCTTGAATGTATGAAGGAGATGAGAATAGAGAGATGACTAAGGGCAAGGTCATGAAGGGCTTATTGGCCATTTAAAGAAATTTGGATACTATTCTAAAGGGTAATGGGAAACCATTGAAGGAATTCAAGCAAGGCTAGATTAGAATTTTAGGAAGTTACTTGGGCTGTTGTGTGAAGAATGGACTGTAATGCACAAGGAGAAATTGCTGTTATCATCTCAGCTGGAAGTGATGTGGCTTGAGGCTGTGCAGGTGGATAGACTGGATGTGCAACACCTTTCGAAAGGAAACCTCTTAATGGATCAGATGAGGGTATGTGCAGAAGCAAGACTATAGGGAGAACTGTCAATGTTATTCAAGGTCTGAAAGAAGAATTCCTTGACCAGAGACTGTAGAAATGACACACTGGAATTTATCCCTACATTTCTAAAGTTGGTGGGCAATCTCCATGATTCTTTGTGATTTGGCAGTTTCCCAAAGTCATGGGCTGTGCTACTTCTTCCATTGAAAAAGATTTAGGTTACTGCAAAAGCCAGTAGATGTGTGTATTTCAACCTAGTGGCTATGGAACAGAAATTTTTGAACAAATGGGTACTGTTACTTAAGGAAGCACTTGACTAGTCTGATGGCCTGGATGGAGGTATTAAGCTCAATGTGGTGAGTTCTCAGGAAGGAGATGCTGAGGCAGAATTTGGGATGCTTGATATTTATCCAGGGATCTACACCTACGAAAGGAAGAAGGAGAAAGCGGGATTGAACAGATAAAAATGTCAATTTCAATGAGGGTTTAACAAAGTCTAGGTCAGCCCCGCAGGAATTTGGAACACATATTGCCCATCAGAGAGGCCCATGTTGGGCCAAACTGCTGGGTCTCTACCTCCCTGCCTTCTTTAGTTGTTAGATCTAGGCTGCTCCAGCAATGGTGTGCCTTTGGGCTCTGTGCAACCCAGTCTAACCCCAAAGGAGGTGACAGCTGGGTATCAAGCGCTTTCTACAAGTGGATGGAATATCCCTATGTCCACCACAAGTGCAATATTGCTTACCAGAAGTAGTGAGTAATTTGTTTTGTTTGTGTGTGTGTGTGTGTGTGTGTGTGTGTGTGACAGAGACAGAGAGACAGAGAGAGGGACAGATAAAGACAGACACAGACACAGGGAGGGAGAGGGATGAGAAGCATCAATTCTTCGTTGCATCTTCTCAGTTGTTCATTGATTGCTTTCTCATATGTGCCTTGACTGAGGGGCTACAGCAGACCGAGTGACCCCTTGCTCAAGCCAGTGACTTTGGGCTCAAGCTGGTGAGCCTTGCTCAAACCAGATGAGCCGCACTCAAGCTGGTGACTCAGGGCCTCGAACCTGGGTCTTCCTCATCCCAGTTCCATGCTCTATTCACTGTGCCACCACCTGATAAAAACAACTATTTTATCTGTCTGCTGTAGGCCCGCAGTCAAAGCTAGTAGTGAGTAATTTGGCAAGCTGCTTTATTCTTTTAATTTATGTAGTTCCTCTCCTCCCAGAAACTCAAAGGAAAATATACATATTTTTTTAATCACAGAATATTTTTGATCACTGGCACAATCCAAGAGAATAGAATTAAGAGGTTAGAGATTGAAAGGACAGACCAAAAACTGGAAAGGCACAGAGGGAAAAAAAAAACTGATGGAAGGAAGCTTTTAGAAGCAAGAAGAAGCAAATTTTAGTGAAATTTAAAGAGTTATGGCACCCAGTCCTGGGGCTTATTTTAAAAAGCTCTACAATTAACATATCTTTAAAAATATTTTTAAAATCACATTGTAAAACTTAGCTGTCTCTTTGACAGATGTGGAAAACATGCATAAAAGAGACTGACCATTTATGACAATTTAGAAAAATGATAGCTCAGGTATTTTTTTTCTACTTTCCAAGTCTGATTTTATTGATTTATGGTGAATTATGCATAATACACAATTGGAATGTTGATTTCAAAATTTTAATCATGGATAGCTCATTTTCTGGGTCACATTGAAGGTTTCTTCAATTCCCTCCCAATGGATGTTTTAATCATCTTCGACAGTGCTTCGGACAACCACGCTTTCCTTCACTGTGCTTGTCCTTAGATGGTTTAGAGCTTTCTTATAGCCATATGATCCATGATATGCTTAATAAATGTTAATTACTTTACGTGGCACATTATTATATAATTGAGGCAAAGGTAAATTGTTTTGCTTCAATGAATCAGGCTATTATTATTCATGCTAGTTGGCCTTAAAGCACCCTCTACTTATCTTTCACTTGATCAAAATAGTCAATATGCGAAACTAAGAATATAATGGAGAATGCTTGACCAAACATTTTATATTATTTTAACTTATTTGGCTTATTAAATGTTTTAGTTTTCAATTTCAACCTTTTTTCATATTTAATTGAAATTTTTAATTTTTCTAAGAAATACAGCTATGACAAAATAACTATATACTTAATTTGATTCAAAATAATGTGATAGATAAATGTTTATAGTGCTGCCTAATATTTTTTAAATTAAGAAAAGTCATATTTTATATCTCGGCATTATACTTTTAAAATATTCTCAACATACTAACTTAAATGAAAGTATTTCTTTTATGCCCTTTTAGAAGTAATTTTATGCAAGAATACAGTGGTGATTTTTTAAAGTTTCTATAGATATACTATGAATGTTGTAATATATTATTTCTATATTTACTTTACACAAAATTGAAACTCATAGACTAGATAAGAGTGCAGTGGTTACCAGGGAGAGGGGAAGAGAAAAGAGGAGGTGAGTGGGGGGAGTGGGAAGGGCATAAAGAGAAATATAGGGTGACAGAGGATGATTTGACTTTGGGTGATGGGTATACAACATAATCGACTGTCCAAATGATGTGGAGATATTTTCTCTAAATATATGTACTCTGGTTGACCAATGTCACCCTGTTAAATTTAATTGTCTAAATAATAAAAATAAAAAGAACCGTAGTCATGGCCTGACCTGTGGTGGCGCAGTGGATAAAGCGTCGACCTGGGAACACTGAGGTCGCCAGTTCAAAACCCTGCACTGGTCTGGTCAAGGCACATATGGGAGTTGATGCTTCCAGCTCCTCCCCCCTTTCTCTCTCTCTCTCTCTCTCACTCACTCTGTCTCCTCTCTAAAAAGAAAATGAATAAAATAAATAAATAAAAAGAAGTTTAAAAAAAAAAAAAAAAAAAAGAACCGTAGTCAGCATGTTGCTGTAACTGTATTTTGACTTCCAATAACATGATATTATTTCTTTGTTATTTTCTGTTTTGGATGAAAAACAGATTATGTGGTATTTCCTATGCAAAACAGAATGAGAAACGTTAAGTATAAACCAGTCGACTATCAACAATTACATGCATTAACTGAAGCAAAAAAATTAGCTGCTGCATCAACAGTGCTAAAGGTTAGTAGTTGTGTGTGTGTGTGTGTTCTAGTTTTATAAACTTGAATTGCTAGGAAATAAAATGTTTAAATGTAAATGTGAAAATAAATAGCATTCTAAATAGGTTATAGAATCTTCTAGCTTAATCATTGAATAGCAGCTAACATTTATTAAATGCTTTCAGACATGGTGCTATGTAGTTTACATTCATCATTCACTCAGTGTTCCTAACAACCCATGAGGTCTGAATTCAAGTTTATTTTTAGAAAGATTGCTATTTCATTAGCTTTCAACAATTTCTAACTTAATTTGAAAAATAAAATCTCAAGTAAATGCCAGCCATAGATTATCATCTGATTTAAGGCTTATTCTGAAACACCATTCAAATATGCCCTCAGGTGCCTCTGTTCCAGAATTCCCTTTTATTGGCTTGACCTAAGAAAAGGTCAATCTGGACCAGATGCGAAAGGATTTTATATGAAAGTGATTGTGCACAGTATTTTATGGCTGTGTATGCTTTAGGATTACAATGAAATGTTTCCATCTTATATAAAATAGTAGAGTACATTATAAATAGCATCACATTATAAAAGCTTGGTTGCATTAAAAATATGGTTTGGCAAAGCAACATATTAAGTAATTTATAAGTTTTGATTTATAGATAATATTTTTGTTTTACGTTTGCTTTTATTGTTAAGGTCTTATTTATTTATTTTTATATTTTTAGCAAGACAGAGAGATAGACAAGGACAGACAGACAGGAAGAGAGATGAGAAGCATCACCTCATGGTTGTGGCATCTTAGTTGTTCATTGATTGCTTTCTCAAATGTGCCTTGACTGGGGGGCTACAGCAGATGAAGTGACCCCTTGCTCAAGCCAGCGACCTTGGGCTCAAGCCAGCGACCTTGGGCTTTAAGCCAGCAACCTTGGGGTTCAAGCCAGGGACCTTAGGATTCAAGCCAGTGACCATGGGGTAAGATCTATGATCCGATGCTCAAGCTGGTGACCCCGTGCTTAAGCTGATGAGCCTGTATTCAAGTCAGTGACCTCAGGCTTTCAAACCTGGGTCTTCCACGTCCCAGGCCATCGCTGTATCCACAATGCACATATGAGAAGGCAACTGTTACGAATCTAAAGCACAGTTGATATCCATTTCTAGCCTGACCAGGCGGTGGCACAGTGGATAGAACATTGGACTGGGATGAGGAAGACCCGGGTTCGAGGCCCCGAGCTCGCCAGCTTGAGCGCGGGACCATCTGGCTTGAGCCAAAGCTCGCCAGATTGGACCCAAGGTCACTGGTTCCAGCAAGGGGTTGCTCGGTCTTCTGTAGGTCCGCGGTCAAGGCACATGTGAGAAAGCAATCAATGAACAACTAAGGTGTTGCAAGGGCAACGAGAAACTAATGATTGATGCTTCTCACCTCTCTCCGTTCCTGTCTGTCTGTCCCTATCTATCCCTCTCTCTGACTCTCTCTCTCTGTCCTTGGATATCCTTTTCTAGATAAATTACAATATCCATAAATTATATATTCTTTAACTGAGAAGACCACTTAAAAAGTACGACATTAGGGGAGGGACACAGGGAAAGCCAGATAGAAGGTGACGGAGGACAGTTTGACTTTGGGTAATGGGTATGCAGCACAATTGAATGATGGGATAATCTGGAGATGTTTTCATTGTACATATGTACCCTGATTTATTGGTGTCACCCCATTAAAGTTAATAAAAAAAAAAAAAAAGTACGACATTAGTTGTTTGGTTCAGATATAACTTTAAGATAATTTAATGTTATCAGAACATTCAAAGAAATTTTATAGGAAAATAATTTATTTACCTATCATCCTAATAAAACTATTTTATATTTCTGACTGCTTACAAAAATTAGGGAATATTTCAAAATAAATATGAAGCGATAAAATACCCCCTAATTTTTGTGAACAGTGTACATACATACATATATAAACATACATACATATAGTTGATTTTTTTTCATTATAAACATAGACATGAAATCATGTATAGGTTTCCTACTAACATTTTGCCACATAATCTTTTTATTTTATATATGACAGAGACAGAGAGAGTCAGAGGAAGGGACAGATAGGGCCAGGCAGAGAGCTGAAAAGCATAAATTCTTTGTTGTAGCACCTTAGTTGTTCATTGATTGCTTTCTCATCTGTGCCTTGACTGAGGGACTACAGCAGACCAAGTGACTCCTTGCTCAAGCCAACAACCTTGGGCTCATGTCTATGATCCCATGCTCAAACTAGCGACCCCGTGCTCAAGCTGAATTAGCCCACACTCAAGCTGGCAACCTCGGGTTTCGAACCTGGGTCCTCTGCATTCCAGTCTGATGCTCTATCCACTACGCCACTGCCTTGTCAGGCTTGCTACATAGTCTTGATAATATTTAATTATTATATAATATTTAATTATTTAAATAAATAAATATTTGTCATGTGCCTCGAAAATACAATGGTGAACAAAATATAACTTCTACCCTCATGGAATGTACTGTTTGCAAGAGGGGGGAGGTGGGAAGTTAATGTTTTTCAAATAAACCTCAAAATAAAATTACATGAAGTATAAACTCCAATAAATACATACTGTCTGGTGTATAATAACAGGACTTGATTCCAACTGTGTGGGAAGGCGTCTCTGAGGAACTATCATGGATTTGGGATCTTAAGATGAATTGAGCAAAACCAGGATTGATAAATACTCCAAATAGTAAAAGATACATATCTCAATTTTGGATATTTAGATTATGTCCAATTTTATAATGTTAGAAATTATACTTCAGTAAAAGTCTTCATGCATGGACACTGTTCATGTTTTAGAATTCTCTACCCCCATAAGATAAATTCCTATAATTGGAATGTCTGAGCAGAAAAAGTATGAATGTTTTCTACCTCTGTCCCAAAGTATTGTTTTAATAAAGATGTCACCATATTTTGTCTATACCCTTGTCAGTATTGGAATATGTAATTATTCATTGTTATATATATATATGTACACATATATATATATATATATATATATATATATATATATATATATATATATATATATTGTGTGTGATAGAGACAGAGAGAGACAGAAAGGGACAGAGAGAAAGGGAGAGAAATGAGAAGCATCAGGTCTTTGTTGGTGGCTCCTAAGTTGTTCATTGATTGCTTTTTCATATGTGCCTTGACTGTGGGGCTACAGCAAAGTAAGTGACCCTGTGTTCAAGCCAGCAACCTTGGGCTCAAGCTAGTGACCATGGGGTCATGTCTATGATCCCACGCTCAAGCCAGCAACCCTGTGCTCAAGCTGGATGAGCCGGCGCTCAAGCTGGCGACCTCAGGGTTTTGAACCTGGATCCTCTGCGTCCCACTCCAATGCTCTATTCACTGCGCCACCACGTGTTCAAGCTCAATATATTTATTATGTCCATCTTTTTATCCATCCATCCATCCATCCATCCATTCATCTTGCACCAAAAAATACCATTTTGGTTGAATGTGGAATAGTTGTATATTAACATCAGTATTTGAAAAAAGTGAGTTTCTCTAATACTTGAATTACAATCAAAGAATAAAAAATACTTAATATTTTTAATAGTGAGGTTTTTAAAGTTTGACATTAAGTGCAGGACAACCTGACCAAGCGATGGCACAGTGGATAGAGAATTGGCCTAGGACATGGAGGACCCAGGTTTGAAACCCGAGGTCACCAGCTTGAGCGTGGGCTCCTCTGGTTTGAGCAAGGCTCACCAGCTTGAGTCCAACGTTGCTGGCTTGAGCAAGGGGTCCCTCCATCTGCTGGAGTTTTTCGTTCAATGCTCATATGAGAAAGCAGTCAGTGAACAACTAAGGTGCCACAATAAAGAATTGATGCTTCTCATCTCTCTCCTTTCCTGACTGTCTGTCCCTATCTATCCCTCTCTCTGTCTCTCTATGTCTCTTTCACAAAAAAAAAAAAAAAAAAAAAAAAAAAAAGTTCAGGGACAATCATTTCTCAGCATTTCCAGCTGGTAGATTACTTCTCTCATCATTTTTGAACACTTTCTTCTTTTCTTTTTACAGTTTTATATTATATCTAGATTAAGGAAGATATATTGGGAATGTTATTCTGTATGCTTTGTGGAGTCTTCCCTTTCCACTGAATTTAGAGATAGCAAGTTGACATTCTGTTTCTAACTTACTCTTGTAAGATGTGAACAATTCCCAACTATGCTTTATTCTTGAAAAAGTCAGGGTTTATATGGAACTAGAAAACTGGAAATTAAATACAACTCTTAAAGTTTATTTTGTTTAATGTTATAAATTTTAATATACTGGTCTACATCAACTAGAACTATAAATATAATATCTCTGTTACTCTTTTTTATAGTATTAATTGAATTTTTATAAAATTTATGGGCTTAAGAAGAATATTTTATTCTTCCAAAAGTTAACGTTCTCCTTTAATATTTATATTAATTATCAGCTTATTTGCCTATTTTACTAATTACATATGCTCATTTATCTGCACATGAAATGAACAGATTTAACAGTCATTGATAATTATTATAGCACTTTAGCCTGGCAATATTAAATGTAAACATACTTAAAACTGAATGATAAGATGTTAATAATAAAGCACCTAAGTAGATTTTGCTACAAATTACATCCAGAATACTTAACTACATTAAAATTTTTTTTTTAATTTTTCTGAAGTGAGAAGCAGGGAGGCAGAGACAGACTCCCGCATGCACCTGACTGGGATCCATCCAGCAAGCCCACTAGGGGGTGATGCTGTGCCCATCTGGGGTGTTGCTCTGTTGCAACCAAAGCCATTCTAGTGCCTGAGGTGGAGGCCATGGAGCCATCCTCAGTGCCTGGGCCAACATTGCTTCAATGTAGCCTTGGCTGCAGGAGGGGAAGGAAGAGATAGAAAGGAGAGGGGGAAGGGTGGAGAAGCAGATGGGTGCTTCTCCTGTGTGACCTGTCCAAGAATCAAAGTCAGGACTTCCCCATGTCGGGCCAATGCTCTACTGCTGAGCCAACCGGCCAGGGTCCTTAACTACATTTTTTAAAATTTAGTAAGAATTATTGTTAATTAACAATAAATTCAGATGATTTGCCTAATTTGTATTACTGGTATTGTTATGCTGCTTAAATGTGATGATCAGTGATCATGCACAGTTATAAGATGCCCGATAAGACACTGATGAGCTAATCTTTCAAAAGCTAAGATTGAACCTGAAGCCAAATAGTAGATTCAGGCTGAAAATCAGGACCAATTTTTGATAGTTTATATGTTAAATGTTCATTTCCATTTTAAGCATAAAAGAGATCTTTATGATTATTTTTATTTTTTTGTCTAGCGAGAATGAATATTTATTCTTGTCCAATTCAAGTACCCATCTATTATTTCTTTTTAAATGTTTTATTATGGAAAATTGTAAACATATGTAAAATTCAAGTAAATGGTATCATTAATCTCCACATAATATTATCCAGCTTGAAATATGACAAACTCTTGGCCATTGTTTCTTCCATACTCCAACCCGCAATTTCCCCTTGTGACAGATTATTTTGAGGCATATTTCAGATATCATAATATTTAACAATAAATCTTTTAGCATGTATTTCTAAAAATTTAAGGAAAAAATCCTAAACCCTAAAATAGCATTATCATTAAAAATGTTTTAAAAAATTTATTAATAATTTCAAATATCCAGTCAATGTTAAATTTCTTTGACTTTTTCCAGTTTTTTCTTAAAGCTTATTTAAATCACTATATAAATAAGATCCATATAACCATGGCCAGATAGCTCAGTTGGTTAGAGCATCAGCCAGAAGCACATAGGTTGCTGGTTCAATACCTGGTCTGGGCACATACAGGAATAATAGCTCAATGTTCCTGTCTCTCTCTTTTTCTTCCTCTCTGGATAAAATTTTTTAAAAATCTTAAATAAGATCCCATATATTGCAATTTTTTTTTTTTTACTTTTTTTCCTCTCTCTTCTTATGTTTTTATAATTTATTACTTGAAGAAATTTTATTTTTTGTCTTTTATAGTTTCTTACAGTTGGGATTTTGCTGATTACATCCTGGTGGTGTCATTTAACATGTTTTTCTGTCTCTTGTATTTCCAGTAAATTGATAGTTATATCAACAGACTTGATCGAATTCAGGTTCAATTTATTTTGGCAAGAATACTTATTGAAGGAATTTTTGTGCTCCAGTTTTGTTCTATTACAAATAGTACTACAGTGAACAGCTTTGTTCATTTATCTCTTTATGCTTTTGCTAATATAGTTTTCAGATAGATTTCTCTAAATAAAGTTAAACCCATACAAAATTTTGCTATATATCTCCAAATTCCCTTCTGGGATGGGGGTGGAGGGTTGGTATCACTTTGTATTTCCATTAGCAGCTGGAGAGAGAGTATGTTTCCCCATAGCCTCAGAGAGTGTTTTGTTAAACATTTGCATTTTTGCCAACATGATAGATGAGAAATTGCAACTTAGTATATATAGTTGGATTTTTCTTGAGGTATAACTCGAATAAAGTACACAAATCTTAAATATACATCTTAATGAATTTTGACAAATATGTACACACATGTAACCAACACTTAAATAGTCCACTAGCTATTTTTGTTTATATCTAAAGATGGAACATCTGGCCCAAAGGACTTTTATGTCATTCCAATGTGCCTTTTTAAGTTTTATAATCTTGGATCATCATAGTAAAGCACATAAAATCCCTAGTTTCTTATTCTTTTATAAACTTATTACTTTTGTTATTTTAAATTCATCGGCATTCTGCATAAATCATCATTCACCTTAAGTGTTGATTTCATATGGTTCATTACCCAGTAAATGAATTGGAATCACCTAAAAAATCTCTGTATTGATAAAAATGCAACTTTAAAACTTTTTTGTTTTTTAAGACTTTACTTTTCTTCATTTTGGCCTGAGGATAGAATTGAAGTCAATGAGTGAATTTATAAAAAAATTAGGATGTTTTACAAAATATTGGTAATGTCTAGTGAAAAATAATAACTTTACTCTGACTTTTATAGTCTACTTAATTGGTCTTTCTGTAGGCCCAGAGGCAGCAGCATTGATTTTTATTAAGCTATAAAAATGTGTCTACATCTTTCACCAATGTGTTTTAATTTTTTTGTACAAGATGGACCATATATGTCAAAGAAATCTAATTCTCAAAGTTGTGTATGCTGTAGCAAATTTTAAAAACTACAGATGAAAAATAGTTGAAATGAGTTTTAGGTGTTCTTAAAGCAAGCAGTAGCGTGTCAGTTTTTAGAAACACTATGTACTTTTTTTTTTTTAGATAAAATAGAAATTCTGAATATATTCTGGCAGTGTACTGTTCTTATTTGAATGTACTTCTAATTTCATAACTATAGCACTCTTAAGACCTGAAGAAAAAACTTGACTATGTTTATCTATGGTAATAACATCTGGGTTATTTTATTTTCTTATAGGCCTAATTTTCAATCAGTAAGCAGAATAGCAGAAAGATAAGCTCAAGGTTAAATTAATCAGTGAATGACAGCTAGAAATAGCATGCATTATAAAGAGTCTTTTTAGGACTTGTCTGCTAAAGTTTTTATATATATCTCCAGTATTGATCTATTAAAGCTTTCAGGCTACTAAGCATTCTAGTAGTAGAGAAAATATATAAAATGCACATTTCATCAAGTTTTGGATTTGAGTAACACTTTTGTAGATGTTTAAAAATATTAATATGGAATACATGAGTTCAGCATGCACATGAGTATGTCAGAGTCTAACAAGGGAACAGACACAAGTTGAGGAGGTCTTCAATGAGTAGAGGGGTCTTTAATTCAGGCAATGGTTACACAGCTGATAGAGCTGAGAGCCAAATGGGACTGTGAAACACCGTAAGGATGAACACAGCAGGGAATCATGACGTGCCTAAGTCAAAGGGACATTTATGAAAAGCCAGGCTGTACCACATCTCATGAGCCAAGGTTACAGAGATGGTTGTAACTGTAGTAGCACTGTCAGGAAAAGCTGGAGCAATGGAGAAGCTGCAGATGCTCCCAGAGACCTTTCCTCCTTCCTTTCAATCTCCCACTGCCATTTGCTCCCTTAGCTGTACCCAACTGGAAGCCAGCTGATAGGAGTGTTTGAGAAACACAGGCTGCTTTGTGATACAGACCACGTCAGGAAGATGGCCAAGAATGGATCTCAAGGCAAACAATCCCAGGCCTGGCAGAACTTGTCAACAGAGACCTTAAAGCACTAATTATATATGACTTTTTAAAATGTCATCAAATTTGGTAAAAAATGTCAACTTTTAAATATTTGAGTTTTGAACAGGAAGCAAGATGGTGACGGAGTAGGCGGACGTACCAACTTCCAACTCCCAGAAGCAAAGTGGATTATAACTCAATTTAAAGAACCATCATCTGGATAAACCAACTATGAACTAAGCTAAGTGGACTCTTCAACCAAGGAACACTGCAGAAGCCACATTGAGACTGGTAGGAATAGCGAAAACGCGAAGAGGGCTGCCCAGCTCCCCGGAGCAAACGGCAGCCCGGCGGGAGGAAAGTTTGGCGGAGAGGGAGAGACCTGGGTCCCAGGAACCAAGCCCCAGCCTACAGTCCCAGAGCCTAGAAAAGGCGTTTGGACAGTTTTGAGCTGTGAAACAAGTGAGGGAGCTCCTAGGCCTACAGTGTGGAGTATTAGGTCCCTTCCTACTCTACTGAGGGCTGCTTAAGGGTTTGGGGCGACAGGACGCTGAAACGCGGTTCTGTCGGTGTGGGCAGAGGCCAAGCCGGTGGGAGATCGGTCTAGCCCAGCAGGGTCGGAGGGGACGCGCGAAAGCGGTCAGGAAGCTGCGGGCCCGCCTTTAATCCCACTTACGGGGACAAAGCGGGAGGCCAGGAACGGGCAGGCCCTGCGCAAACTGGCCCTGACCACGGGGACCGGGATAGGACCAGGGACGGGCAGGGGCTCGCGGCTGAGCTGACGCTACCAGCCCCCCACACTCCCGGGCCGGAGAAACCACGGTTGGCCAGTATATGTGCGCGAGCGGGCTCCGAGCGCGGGAACGGGGTAGACCCCGAGATAAGTGGAAGCTCGCAGCTGAGCTCATGCTACTATCCCCACCCGGCCGGAGAAACCGCGATTTGCCATCCCACGTGCACGAGCGGGCTCCGAACACGGGGGCGGGGTAGAGTCCGGGACGAGCGGAAGTACGCAGCTGAGCGGAAGCCAGCAAACACGCCTGCCCCAATAAACCTTGGTTTCCGACCCTGCGCAGAAGGGCCCTGGCCTCGAGGGCGGGGCGAAAGCTCCGGACGGGCAAAAGCTTACAGCTGAGAGCACGTCAAAAGCCCCGCCTAACCCGCGGAACTGTAGCGAGCAGGCTCCGACTGCTGGTTCTGGGCGGAAGTCCGGAAATAGGCTGGGTCTGCAGCTGAGCAAAGGTGCTCACTTCTACCCTTGGTGCTAAGTCTTGTGGCTTCAGTGACAGCCCTTCCCACAGTGGAGAGGCAGAAATCACACCAAAAGCCACAGTGGGCCGGCGCTGGCAACGCTCATACCCAACCACCCTAGGCACCGGCAGAGGGGGTGGGGGGCCTGCAGACAGACCACACCTAGAGAACACAAAGGCAACACCTACTGGACTCCAGTGGCCACAACTTGTTTATGACGCTAAAATTCTCAACAAAATATTAGCCAACTGGATACAGCAATATATGAAAAAAATCATACACCATGATCAAGTGGGATTTATTCTGGAGAGGCAAGGCTGGTTCAATATTCGCAAATCAATCAATGTGATTCATCATATAAACAAAAGGAAGGACAAAAATCACATGATAATTTCCATTGATGCAGAAAAGGCATTTGATAAAATCCAGCACCCATTCATGCTCAAAACTCTCAGTAAAGTGGGAATACAGGGATCATTCCTTAACATGATAAAGGCCATCTACGATAAACCGACAGCAAACATCATACTAAATGGACAAAGATTAAAAGCAATCCCCTTAAGATCAGGAACCAGGCAGGTTCACCACTCTTATTCAACATAGTTCTGGAAGTCCTAGCCACAGCAATCAGACAAGAAGAAGAAATAAAAGGCATCCAAATTGGAAAAGAAGAAGTAAAACTGTCACTATTTGCAGATGATATGATATTGTATATTGAAAACCCTAAAGTCTCTGTCAAAAAACTACTGGACCTTATAAATGAATTCAGCAAGGTGGCAGGATATAAAATTAATACTCAGAAATCAGAGGCATTTCTATACACCAACAATGAAATATCAGCAAAAGAAATTAAGGAAACAATCCCCTTCACTATTGCAGCCAAAAAAATAAAGTACCTAGGAGTAAATTTAACCAAGGAGGTTAAGGACTTGTACTCGGATAATTATAGAACATTGATAAAAGAAATCAAGGAAGATACAAACAAGTGGAAGCACATACCGTGCTCATGGCTAGGAAGAATAAACATCATTAAAATGTCTATATTACCCAAAGCAATTTATAAATTCAATGCAATACCAATTAAAATACCAATGACATACTTCAAAGATATAGAACACATATTCCAAAAATTTATATGGAACCAAAAAAGAACACGAATAGCCTCAGCAATCTTAAAAAGAAAAAATAAAGCAGGAGGTATCACTCTTCCAGATATCAAGGTTTACTATAAGGCCATTATACTCAAGACAGCCTGGTACTGGCATAAGAACAGGCACATAGATCAATGGAACAGAACAGAGGACCCAGAAATAAACCCACAGCTTTATGGACAACTGATATTTGACAAAGGAGGAAAGAACATACAATGGAGTAAAGACAGCCTCTTTAACAAATGGTGTTGGGAAAATTGGACATCTACCTGCAAAAAAATGAAACTAGACCATCAACTTACACCATTCACAAAAACAAACTCAAAATGGATAAAAGACTTAAATGTAAGCCGTGAAACCATAAGCATCTTAGAAGAAAACATAGGCAGCAAGCTCTCCGACATCTGTAGCAGCGGTATATTTGCCGATTTATCTCCATGGGCAACTGAAATAAAAGGCAAGATAAACAAATGGGACTATATCAAACTAAAAAGTTTTTGCACAGCTAAAGACAATAGGAACAGAATAAAAAGACAAACCACACAATGGGAGAACATATTCGACAGCACATCTGATACGGGGTTAATAACTAAAATTTATAAAGAACTTATAAAACTCAACACCAGGAAGACAAACAACCCAATCAAAAAATGGGCAAAAGAACTGAATAGAAATTTTTCCAAAGAGGACATACAGATGGCCAATAGGCATATGAAAAAATGCTCAACATCACTAATCATTAGAGAAATGCAAATTAAAACCACAATGAGATATCACCTCACACCAGTCAGAATGGCACTTATCAGCAAAACAACACAGAATAAGTGCTGGCGAGGATGTGGAGAAAAGGGAACCCTTCTGCACTGCTGGTGGGAATGCAGACTGGTGCAGCCACTGTGGAAAACAGTTTGGAGATTCCTCAGAAAGTTAAAAATCGAACTGCCTTTTGACCCAGCTATCCCACTTTTAGGAATATACCCTAAGAACACCATAGCACTGTTCGAAAAGAAGAAATGCGCCCCCATGTTCGTGGCAGCATTGTTCACAATAGCGAAGATCTGGAACCAGCCCAAGTGTCCGTCAGAAGACGAGTGGATTAAAAAGCTATGGTACATATATACTATGGAATACTACTCAGCCATAAGAAACGATGACATCGGATCATTTATAACAAAATGGATGTACCTTGATAACATTATACGGAGTGGAATAAGTAAATCAGAAAAAAAGAAAAACTGAGAACAGCATGATTTCATACATAGGTGGGACATAAAAGTGAGAATATGAGACATGGACAAGAGAGTGGTGGTTATGGGATGGGGGGAGGGAGGGAAGAGTGGGATAGGGAGGAGGGGAGGGACACAGGGAAAACCAGATTGAAGGTGACAGAGGACAATTTGACTTTTGGTGATGGGTATGCAACACAATTGAATGATAAGATAACCTGGAGATGTTTTCATTGTACATATGTACCCTGATTTATTGGTGTCACCCCATTAGAATTAATAATAATAAAATATATATAAAAAATAAAATAAAATAAAAATTTTAAAAAAAATTTGAGTTTTAATGTGCATGATTTTTTTATATATATATTTTATTATTATTAATTCTAATGGGGTGACACCAATAAATCAGGGTACATATGTACAATGAAAGCATCTCCAGGTTATCTTATCATTCAATTGTGTTGCATACCCATAATGTGCATGATTTTTAAATGATTTCTTTAAGTAGTTTAAAGTAAATATGTGCCCAAATTAAAAAAAAAAAAAACCTACAAAGTTATTGAGTTGCAAGATTAAAAGTGCATGTTTAACCTGATCTGTGGTGATGCAGTGGATTAAAGCATTGACCTGGAATGTTGAAGTTGCTGATTCTAAACCCTGGACTTGCCCAGTCAGGGCACATATGGAAGGCAACTACTGATGTTTCCTGTTCCTTCCCCACCTTTCTCTGTCCTCTTTCTAAAGTCAATAAATGGAAACTTAAAAGAAAAAAAAGTATATGTTTAAGATCACACAGCCAGGCCTCCTAACAACTTATCCAATAACTTTTTCTATCCTATGCTAAAGGATCTGACAAAAACCAATTCATACACCAAGATTCTATGTAATTCTGATATTTATGAGCCTTATGATCTTGACTAAATCTTTTAACTTCTCTAAACATCAGTGTCTTTATCTGTAAAATGGGAGTAATGATGCTCATGATCCCTGACAGGGAAGATATGTCAAAAAATGAGGAAATATTAAAGTGGTACACACCTCCCAGTTTCTATTCCCGGTCAAGGCACACAGGAGAAACATCCATGTGCTTGTCCACCCTTTCCCCTTCTCCTTTCTCTCTGTCTCTCTCTTCCCTTCCCACAGCCAAGGCTCCATTGGAGCAAAGTTGGCCCAGGCACTGAGGATGGCTCCGTGGCCTCCGCATCAGGCACTAGAATGGCTCTAGCCACAGCGGAGCAATGCCCCAGATGGGCAGAGCATCGACCCCTGGTGGGCATGCAGGGTGGATCCCAGTCAGGTGCATGCAGAAGTCTGACTGCTCTCCCGCCTCTAACTTTGGAATAATACCAAAAAAAGAAAGAAAAAAAAGTGAGGAAAGATATGGAAAAACCTGGGACTGTATAAATTAAGCTGTAATTTATTGTATGTATGGAAAATAGAATCACTTCACCTTTTCATAAATGCTTTAAAAACAGTTCCTAAATTTGTCAATATTCCAAACCATTTTCTCTTTCATCTCCCTGCTTTTTGTTTAACATAACGCTTATTTTAAGTTGAATTTTCTTTAGAAGATGCACTAATAGGATTGAAGAAGAGTAAGTACCGGTATTTAATTTAGAAAATATAGATTAACCGTTTCCATTGTGGAAAACACATTTTAAGAAGCACTGAAATGGCTCATCTTTTGTTCCTCTAAATCTAGATCAGAAAAGCAGTGCAGACTTCAAAGAAATCTAAGGAACAAACACTAATAAAACAGCACAGGCAAGTGTGGTGGCAGGAGGACCGACGGCTAAATGAAGTCAGGTAAGGACTGAGGCAAGTCTCAGTACACAGAGGAATTGCTAAGACTTGCACTTACTTAGTTAGATGTTCTTGAAAATTTAGTGTTATTTGACTTTGGGTGATGGGTATACAACGTAATCAAATGTCAAAATAACCTGGAGATGTTTTCTCTGAACATATGTACCCTGATTTATCAATGTCACCCCATTAAAATTAAAAAAAAATCGTGTTAAACTGTTCTAATCAAAATTAAAAGTTGCAGTTTAAATATGAGTCAAATTAAAATCATTTCATTTCCTCAGTTTAATTTGGAATTTAGTGAATATACTAATGATGCCTTTTGCTTTTCTTAAGGGGGAAAAAGTTTTCTTCTTTATTTGCTACTCAATTACCCTTTTACATTTCCACTCATACTTATACTTACTTACATTTTACTTAGCACATTGGATTATAATATTTTGTTTACCTATTTGTTTCCCCTATAAAATGGTAAATAAGACAAGCATCCCATTATACTTATTTGTTGTAGGACACATAGCAGAAGATATAGAAATACTTTCAATAAACAAATGAACAAGTGAACAAGGGGACTCGAGTTGCTCAGTGATTTTTGGATGTAGCTGAATCATGACTGACTTACTCAATTTGGATTTTTTACTTCTGTTATTATTTCCAGCATTCATTTCAAGATGAATTAAAACAAAATAATGATTCTATACTTGATCTTAATTGTAATCTTTGAAAAATAAATTTCTTCTCAAAGGTTAAGGCACAAAGAGAAAGCAGATGTGTCGTCCCTTCATTTGAAGCTTATATACTAGTTTTAATGGGTGGTATTTGTAGATTGTGCTTTTTAAAATGTACTTTTTGAAGTATATATTTTATATCAAAATAGATACATTTTGTGGTTTTATTCTAAGTCAAATTTACAAATACCATTCAATTTACTTTTGATACTTATTTTTAAGCTTTATTTATTTATTTTTTACAGGGACAGAGAGAGAGTCAGAGAGAGGGATAGATAGGAACAGACAGGAATGGAGAGAGGTGAGAAGCATCAATCATTAGTTTTTCATTGCCGTTGCACCACCATAGTTGTTCATTGATTGCTTTCTCACATGTGCCTTGACTGCGGGCCTTCAGCAGACCAAGCCACCCCTTGCTGGAGCCAGCGACCTTGGGTCCAAGCTGGCAAGCCTTTTGCTCAAGTCAGATGGGCCTGCACTCAAGCTGGCGAGCTCAGGGTCTCGAACCTGGGTCTTCCGCATCCCAGTCCGACGCTCTATCCACTGCGCCACCACCTGGTCAGGCACTTTTGATACTTTTCATAGTAATAGGAGTTTCTTCTTTTGGCAAGAGATTCTTACAATGTGAAGTAAATGATATGATTAAAAGTGGTTTTATATCTTTGTATAATTTAAAACACAGAAAAACAAAGTTATATAGACTTTGTCACAATATGGCTACTATATTTTAATAGTTATACCTCAAAAAGTCACCTTTTGTGGAGAGAATGTTTGGCTTATTAAAATTTTTTTTGAAAATTTTTATAGCTTGAAATATGATAAAAAGGAAAGCCATTAGAAGGCTTTACTTATGGTGCTCACTGATGCATGCTCAAATGTGAAGGAAGACCCTGGTTGAAGTGTTTTTATCTTGGCTGTTTCATATTCTTCTTAAAGTGTTGTTCTCGAGATGGATAGAGACTTGTAGAATAGATATGTAGAATAGGCATATACAGATCATTGTGAAATAATTCTTCTTGTTGACCTGGAATAACACATAGATGATGAAAGTGAGGAACATTCAAGTAATAATAACCCTAATGTCTTGAAACTCTTAAGGGTTTAAAATTGGACAAAAAGAATTCTAAGAAAAATGTCCATGCTGTTTTAAAAAGTAGGCTAATTTCAATATGTGTTCAGTAAAGTTAAAAAATAATAGTGAAAGGAGGTCAGTTAGAGTGTGACTAGACTTGTGGGGAATTTAGGGACAACAGGAAAGCAGGAGATTAAGTTCTATCAGTGTTTCTCAATTTTTAAAATCTATGGTTCCTTTTAATAAAAAAATGATAGAAATTTGTCAAATATCAGGAGAAATAATACCAGATTAGGTTTACCTTTGTCACTGAATATTTTTAAACTTGGGATCTTGTCAGGGCCTATATTATGAATAAATATTGTCATTTGAAACATTGCAACCAAAAAGGAAAAGGATGTGGAATAAATAATGTAAAAAGGTATATTCAGCTGTTTGATGGCATCAGTTCATTTTTAGTTCATGTGTCTAGTATTAAACAACAGCAGATATGAGGAAATGAAGGAAAAGGTAGATAGTATCTCATTTGTTAGGTTTTATTGGCAAGGATATTTGTTAGTAAAAAACAAATAAATAATTTTTAATTTTTAAAAAATGTATTTATTTCTTAGAGAGGGTGGAGAGAAGGAGAGAGAGAGAAGGGGGTAGGAGCAGGAAGCACCAACTCCCATATGTGCCTTAACCAGGCAAGCCCAGGTTTTCGAACTGGTGACCTCAGTGTTCCAGGTTGAGACTTTATCCACTGTGCCATCACAGGTCAGGCTCTCAATTTAATTCATGGGTAATCAGGGCCAAGTTTGGCTATATAGCATTGACTGGTGAAGTTGAAGACACTGTCTGAATTGACATGGTTCACAAGGCCATCCAATTCTTAACTCTTTAGAAACCAGAATGTTCTTTTCAGAATGGCTCCCTCATAAAAGGAGTTAAAAGCCCTCCTTTTCATTATCAGAAAAATATATGACAAATCTCTTATTTTCTTCTTAAATTGAAGAAGAATTTATCAGTGAGACACCTGATATAGGGTTTTATTTGGCAAAAATTTTAATACTCAATTTTTCAAATTAAAAGTTTTAATATTTCAATTTCTTCAGGAGATATTGGACTAGACAGACTTTCTATTTCTTCTGGTTAACTCTACTAAGGTGTATATTGTCATCCACATATGTAAATTTATGAACAAAACATTTGCCAGCATTTTCCAGTATCTTCTGCCATTGTGCCTGCTGATCAACCTTCTGTCTAATCACATTATCCCACGTGGCTTTCTGGAGTGTTTCACTTGGAGTCATCTCTGCACCAATAGTAGCTGCTTTGGGAAACGTATATGCTTTTTTTCTTTTTTCTTTTGCCAGTTGTCATTTTACTTTTGAACATTATGCAAAATAGGATATTTCTGCCTTCTACTATTCTGTTCATAATAGAAGTCTACCCTGTCTGTTTTGAGAATAAAATTAGAAAGAAAAGTAAAATATTCTTATGCATCATCATAAGAAACTTCATTTGAGCATCTTAGACCTTCAGACTTACCTCTGGGCCTACAATGAATGACATCTAACATTTGGGGGTAACTTCAAATGTGCTGGGTAATATGTTAAGTACTTTACATGCTTTATTTCATTTACTCCTTACAGTGCCCCTACAGAGTAGTTCTCAATGCCACCCTCATTCTACAGATGAGAATCTTGAAGTTCAGAGGACTAAAGTTATATGCAGAAGGGAAATCAGCTCGTTTATTTGAAGGTGGTGTTGGAGCATTTGTCTTTATTTATTTATTTTTACAGGGACAGAGAGACAGAGAGAGAGGGATAGATAGGAACAGACAGACAGGAACAAAGAGAGATGAGAAGCATCAATCATCAGTTTTTTGTTGCGACACCTTAGTTGTTCATTGATTGCTTTCTCATACGTGCCTTGACTGCGGGCCTTCAGCAGACCGAGCAACCCCTTCCTGGAGCCAGCGACCTTGGGTCCAAGCTGGTGAGCTTTTTGCTCAAACCAGATGAGCCCACGCTAAAGCTGGCAACCTCGGGGTCTCGAACCTGGGTCCTTCCGCATCCCAGTTGGAAGCTCTATCCACGGCATCACCGCCTGGTCAGGCAGCATTTGCCTTTAGCTCCTGTGCTTCATGTACTGGAAGTTGAGCAGATTTTTCTTTTTCCACAGGCTTCCATTCACACTGTATCTAACTGGCCTAGCCTTACTAGAGCAAAAAAAAAAAGAAAAGATTTGCCAAACTTTCTTCTTTGAAATCTGTACCAAGGAAACTAGACACATAAAATTTCTAAATGTAAAATTATATTTACATTTATAAAATGACACTTAATAATTAATGTTTCCTCAAACTGTACCTCTGGAAGACCTTGATCAACTTTCCCAGAATTCCTTGTTTCAGAATGACTGGGTTAGAGGTTTAGGAGGCCCTGTGAAAAAGAATTATTATTTTTATTTTAATAAATATTTTTGAATAGTAAAGTGGTTTATTTGTTCACTTTACTACTTTTACTATCATTCCTAAAAGGTGCTTTTATAACCAAATATCTGTTAGGAATATATGTTGTCTCTTGGTCACAGTTTTAGATTTAAAGCATTATTTTAAAAGTATCACCTTTATACAGAGGATATCATGTCATTTTACCAAGTAAATGATGTCTGGAAATGCATCTTTAAAGATGACACTGAGGTCAATCTCTGTTTGTACTGTGTGGCTCAGGGCACCAGAGAGCTCTCTCTGAGTCCCGTTCCTGAGAGTGTTCCTTAGTCAACAGTTGTAAGACTTCCTTATGTGGCCACCGTGCACGCTCACTTGGGACACTTTCAAGAGCGACAAGCAGATCAAGTAGCTGAGTCTAAGGGACCAGGCTGTCTACACTGCTGAGCTCCTTCCTTGTTGCAGGACCAAAGCTTTGGCTTGCAGCCTGCACTGCTGCCTTCATTTTCTGCAGACCTCTGGGCTGTTAATTTCATTTCTGGAACATTCATGTCCTCTCTGGCTCTGCCTTTCTTGACCTGTGGCTCTTTGCTTATTGTTTGCTAAAAT
This sequence comes from Rhynchonycteris naso, assembly GCA_037038555.1. Classification (NCBI taxonomy): domain Eukaryota; kingdom Metazoa; phylum Chordata; class Mammalia; order Chiroptera; family Emballonuridae; genus Rhynchonycteris; species Rhynchonycteris naso. The sequence goes on from CM072997.1 coordinate 77,127,060, forward strand.
GGCTTCTGATGCTGCCACTCTCTTGCTCCCCAGGTTTCACTTGCTCTGCCAAAATTGGTAACTAGGTGGTTACCCTAGGAACCTCAGGAAGCTCTAAATAATGTTTGATGTTCTGAGGAGACTAATTCAACACCTAGAGCTTTGGCACTGCTCTGGAAAGGGGAGGGCCTGTGCTGAGAGTGGGCTCTGAGAGCTCATAGACACCCTTCTCTGGCTGGCTCATCTTGCAGGTGGTTGCATTGCAATGGGCATAGCTAGGAAGTAGATTAATATATCATCTAGGGAAAGGTCACACAGAAACTCCAGAGGTTTTTGTTTTGTTTTGTTTTGCTTTTTACAGAGACAGAGAGAGAGTCAGAGAGAGAGAGAGAGAGAGATAGGGACAGACAGACAGGACAGAGAGAGATGAAAAGCATCAATCAATCAGTTTTTCATTGTGACATCTTAGTTGTTCATTGATTGCTTTCTTATATGTGCCGCGGGTCTTCAGCAGACTGAGTACCCCTTGCTCGAGCCAGTGACCTTGGGTCCAAGCTGGCGAGCTTTTGCTCAAGCCAGATGGGCCCGTGCTCAAGCAGGTGACCTCGGGTCTCGAACCTGGGTCCTCCACATCCCAGTCCGACGCTCTATCTACTGCGCCACCGCCTGGTCAGGCTCCAGAGGTTTTTTTGTAGTACAATCATAGCCAATGTACTAGAAGGAAGGTCGAATAGCATTAGGAGGCACTTACACTGGCTGATTTGGACATGAAAAGTGGCCTAACTTGTACTTGTTGCCTCTTCAGATGTGGAGGAGGTTTGCATGTACTGCAGAGCTGCAAGTGGGTGAACTCGGGACCTAGCCTGCACGTCAGGGATGAACTGGCAAGGGTCTCTTCTTCAGAGTCACCATTTTTAGTGTTTTTTGTCCATCACAATTTTTATCTATATTTCCTCGATCATATTCTACAACACAGAAATATTCTTCACGAGATTCTGGAGAATAATGAATTTCATGGTCCTATATATTAGGAAAACATGTTATATTTCATCCCTTTTTGGAGATGCACTTTAGCATAATCAGATTTCTGGGAAATCCTGCACTATAGAAACTTGTCTGATTTTGTTTAGTTCACAATTTTCCATTACTGTTTTTATATCCACAATTTGGGAAATGTTAGTCTGAATTTATAAGCTAGTACCAGATTTTTGTAGTTCTTGCAGGCATTTTAAAAAAATGCTTCTGGCTTTTGTTGGGCATTCAGGACAAGTAGAGATATAGGCTGGTATTTTCTGAAGGGTCAGGGCTATTAATCTATGACACCAGAATGAAGCTTACTAGAATTATACATACAAAATAGATGTTGGTCTCCTATACGAACATAGCCCCTTCTGTTGATTTGGATGTTCTAACTATGGCTTTCTGGGTGCTGAAAATATAAGTGAACTAAGCTAGATGGTTTATAAGTGCCATGTTTTTGTTTAAATAAATCTATTATGGAATAACTTCTGGTGTTACTCCACTATTATGTACCCATTATTCATTTAACAGTTTAAATATAATCTTAAAGATAATTCTGGCAAAAACTGCAAGCTGAAAAAATACACTGTGAATTTTCCACTACTTTAGCACCCTGCTTTTCTTTTATGCATACAAACAAAACCCCTGTCTGATGTAACTGAATAGGCTGAGACAATGAAAGCATGTATATAAACTAGAATACTATGTAGCCATTAAAATAAATGAGAACTATGAAAATTGCTTTAGAATATTTAAAATATTATTCAGAAACCTCAATATAAGAGTAAATATGTCATTATTACAGCTACTTAATAAATGCATTTTGGCAACAGCTAGAAACATATGTAAAAATAAAAATAATCATTGTATTAAAGTGTAATCTTTCCTGTTTTTAATTTTATGCCATTCTAATCTTGTATTTTTACAATCATAATAAATTAAAACTCTTCTGTGATTTCATTAAATCTGCCATAAACAAGGGATAGACTACAATATTTTTGAATGTCCATTTAGAGCTGGTTATGTTTTTACTCCAAAAATGACAACACCATCAGCAGTTCAAATGCTATAGAAATGTTTACCTGGAACCTATGTGCTCTTATTGATCAATGTCATCACATTACATTGAATTTCTAAATTAAAAAATGACTATATTAAAATAATATAGTAAAAGATCATTAAGATTTATTACTTAAGTTAATAAATAAAAAATATATATACTTTTACTCTCATCTCCCTTATCTTCATTTTTGGTCCAGATTTACTTGATTCTCTCCTGTTCATTTTCCATTTTTATTGATCACCCTTCTTTCTAGCCTGTCCTCCATCTTGCTGCTCTGGATATCTTTCTGAAACACAAATCTGCAGAGCAGGTGAAGTCAGTTCAGTATCCCTCTGTGGCTTCCCATTGCCCTGAGTTCTCTCGATAGAGGTAATGCTAGGACATGTCACATGCTTGCCTTTGTTCTAGCTGTTACTACTGCCCAATGTTTTGCTTATGCTTCTTTTCCTTGAGGAACATTTGGTCCTGTCCAAAATATGCTAAGTTAGTATAAATTCCGTTTTTCTTCAAGATTCCAACCTGGAACCATGTACCTAACCCCATTTGCTCCTACCTGGTAGATAGGCTACCAATGCGAGAAGGTTACTATCAGCAATGTAGCCACAACACTATTATTGGACCAATAAAACAGGATAGTACTTTTTAACATATTAATCCTATAATAAAAAAGTGGAAATAAACATTTTGGGCTCTCTGAACCCAGAGATATGTCCTAAGCATGGAAATTTTTGACAGAACCAAGGGCCATTTGGCATGGAGTAAATATACTCATGGACGTTCTGGGCAGGACCAAATTTCAAGGACTTTTTGCCATGGATCAGATGTCTCCATGGATATTTGGGGCAGGATGAAATATCAAGAACTTTTTGGTATGGACCAAATATCTCAGTGGGCATTTTAAACAGGACGAAGTATCCACTAATCATGTCTGGCAAGTACCCAGTCCATGTTAGGAATTTATTATATTGTCTGAATAAATAACTGGTGAATAAAACAACATTAGATTAAATTTCTACTACTACTTCATTTTTAAGCCTATATATGTTTATGGTGATAAAGGATTGAAATAATGTCTATTTCAGGTGTAAACTGGAATCTGAAATAAAATCTTTTCTCAATGAAGAGAACATTGGAAATGAATGTCTTTCTGATCTTACGAAGTTTGGTGAGACTTTCTAATTGATCCTATATTTAAAAGGGTATTTTGAAGATGAAAGTGGGCTACTCACTTTGTGTTCTCTCAATATTAACTGCTGTTTGTTTTTTCCTAAAGGGATTCAAAAATAAATATGCAGTCTAAGAACTTATTTATGAAAAAAACTTTAAATAATGTGTTACCTTGATTTAATTTTGTTTCATCATAGAACAAGAGTTATCAGAACAATGGTGCATGTATCTGAAAAATGTGATAAATCCTATTCAGCAATTGAGAGCAGATCTAAAATACAGACAGCACCACATTGCACAGCATTCACATTCACATGCTGAGTTTGACACTGTTAAAATACTGGAAGAGGTCAGTATAGTACCTTTAGTTTTTTGTTTTGACAGAGACAGAGAAACAGGGAGAGGGACTGATAGGGACAGACAGGCAGGAAGGGAGAGAGATAAGAAGCATCAGTTCTTCATTGCAGCTCCTTTAGTCTCCTTAGTTATTCAGTGATTACTTTCTCATATGTGCCTTGACTGGAGGGCTACAGTAGAGCAAGTGACCCCTTGCTCAAGCCAGCGACCTTGGGCTCAAGCCAGTGAACATGGGGTCACATCTATGATCCCACACTCAAGCCAGTGACCCCTCACTCAAGCTGGTGAGCCCACAATCAAGCCAACGACCTCCAGGCTTCCAATGTGGGTCCTCCACATCCCAATCTGATGCTCTATCCACTGCGCCACCGCCTAGTCAGGCATACCTTTACTTTTAATAAACAATATTTCATTTTTCTCCCAACTAGAACGTTTTGGAATAAGAAACCAACACGGGTGTCTTGTGTACTTTAGTAGAAGGTATAGCAAATTCTTTCTGAATAGAATAAACATCCTAGAATCTGTCCAAGTGTGCTCATTTTGTGCCTGCAGTGTTACAGAGGCATCAGAACTAGTCTCCCTGCTTTCATTCTTGCCCTTCCTCCCATTGCATTCTGCCATCTCCCTTCAGCACATGGGGATCAAATCATCTCCCCGGTAAATCCTCTCAGGGCTCCTTCTGACCCACATCATACCCATCGCTGCGTCTTTAGTCTCATCTTCTACCTGACACCCCATTTCTTCCTTGCCCTTGTCATAGACCTGGCCTTCTTTTCCTTGCTCCTCATGCATACCGGGCTCATTCCTGTCTCAAGGCCTTTTTTTTGCACTGGCTGTTTCCTCTGTACCACTGAGGGCACTTTCCGTCCTTTAGGTCTTCACTTCCGTGTCCTCCTCTGCGTGGCCTACCCTGATCGTTTACTTGAGAGAAGCCATAGTCACTCTCTCTTACCTCACCCTGCTTTTACATTACTTACCTCCTCTAGACACTTTCTTACCTGTTTTTCTTGTCTCCCCTGACTAGAACATAAACTCTGTGATCATAGTTGCACTAGACATAGGCTTTTAGATTATTTTTCTTACTTTACTTTTCAGTTACCTGTAATGTTGTTATATTGCTTTCATAAATAATAATTTTTAAAAAATATTAAAAATCCCATGCCCAGCCTGACCTGTGGTGGCACAGTGGATAGTGTCAACCTGGAATACTGAGGTCTCCAGCTCAAAACCCTGGGCTTGCCTGGTCAAGGCACATATGGGAGTTGATGCTTTCTGCTCCTCCCCTCTTCTCTCTCTCTCCTTTCTCTAAAGTGAATAAATAAAATGTAAAAAAAAAAAATTTATAAAATAAACCCCATGCCCAGCTGGGGATTAGAGGCAAGGATGCAAGGGGAGGCAAGGGTGATTGAAACAGACAATCTGTTAAACTCTCTGACATACCACAGACAAACTCAAAACATGGTTGCAGGGTGGCTAGGGCCCCACTGTACCTCCCAGCCCAGTTTTGAGTTTGGAAGCCCCTCTGATAAGCACTGCCAGGCTATGGCATCTCTTGAACCCTCTTCCACAGGTCCTTAAAGGGACTTTCTTTTATAACTTTTCATCACAGACTATTGAGATTAATTTCTGTGAATTTAAATATACATAGTGAATGAGCTGTGACAATTTGCATTCTACTTGTTTTAAATGTTTCTATAGGTTGACTTTGTGAAGAGACAATTAAAAGCTGTCTTTGAAAGACTTAGCCTGGAGCAACAGAAATTAGAAAATACTCTTTCAGACTGGAGTATTAAAGTAAGTGTGACACAGATAGTAATTTGCTGATCAATTTGTTATTTGTGTTAAATAAAACAATCAAGTTTTTCTTTTTTTCAGATAGTAGATCATTATTCAGAAGAAAGGAGTAACCTGCTTAGTGAACTGCCCACGGAATTAGAAACTTTAGATTGCCCATACCCTGATTTGAAATCTTCTATTTTTAATGAGTTCTGTAACTTTACAGAAAAATATCGTGAGAAACTTCAAGATTTAGATTTGCAGTTAGAAGACATATACAGGTAATCAGATAAAACTAGTTGGATTATGGATCTTTTTGCCACTAAATTTTATTTTTGTGGGAGGTTACTATACTTCTCATTTACTATTTCCATAATTACTATGTTATTGGAATATAGTCAGTCAATAAATATTTACATTGGCTATTTTTGAATGGAAAGGGTTTTTTTTTCTTCAAAATAATTTCGCTGAAATAATGGTTTTTAATGTGGTTGAAACATGATGAAAATAACCCTCTCATTGGGCTCTTTACTACACAGGTAAGAGTTTATTTTAAACATTAAATTTTAGTAGCTATGAATATTTGTTTCAAGATGTGAAGAAACTCTGCTTAAGTGCAAATTTATAGGTTAGTTGTAATAATTGGTTACAATGGATAATGTAGCCATGAAATTGGGTTTTTTGCAATCTACTGTGATTTTGTCTTACGGTAAATATAAAGTATATATTCTAAATTTTTAAAAACATGATTATATAAATACTCTTTTTTTAGAGCACTTGGAGCAGGAAGGGGGGGACAGATAGGGATAGGCAGGCAGGAAGCAAGAGAGATCAGAAGCATCAACTCATAGTTGTGGCACTTTAGTTGTTCATTGATTGCTTTCTCATATGTGCCTTTACCCAGGGGGGTCCAGCTGAGCTAGTGACCCCTTGCTCAAGGCAGCAACCTTGGGCTCAAGCCAGAGACCATTAGGCTCTAGCCAGTGACCATAGGTCATGTCTGTGATTCCACTCTCAAGCCAGAGACCCTGCACTCAAGCTGGTGAGCCCACACTCAAGCTGGTAACCTTGGGGTTTTGCACCTGGGTCCTTAGCATCCCAGGCCAATGCTCTAGCCACTGCGACATGGCCTAGTTAGGAAAAACATGGTAATATTTTTAAGAAACTGTACATTTGGTTGTATCCTGGGAATGATAATCATCTTCTGAATGACAAATATACTGTTAAGTGATTTGAAATTCAGTTTTGGCAGAGTCATCTTCTCTAGTATAAATTCTATATTAAAATTTATTTAAAGAACAAACTCAGAAATGTCATTGTGGGTCCGATCAATAGTTTGCCTCATGTAATGTTTGGCATATGAAGTTTCTGGGGAATGTTTTGTAAGGAAATATGCTTTTAATTCTATTATATTGACCTCAAAGGTTTCTCCAAGGACTGTGTATTTAAAAAGGAAGAAAAACTATTGAAAAGACCCATTTATAGTGTCCTTTTGCTAGGGGCTGTTACTTTGAAATAGAATAAAATAAATATGACAAATATTCGTATTTCTTACATTCCTTAATGAATTGCCCGTAAATAAAACACTTTTATGAGTATCTAATTGCAAAATAAACATTTTCTCTCCTCTCCCTATCCCAACTTTGTTAAAGAGATTTTGGAACTCACCAAGCAAGAGGACGAGGGTTTTTTTGGTTGCTGTTTGTTTGTTTTGGGGGGAGACTTATTTATTTATTTTTTTAGCAAATGTATGTTCTTCTTCTTTTTTTAATTAATTTATTTATTCATTTTAGAGAGGAGACACAGAGTGAGTGAGTGAGTGAGAGAGAGAGAGAGAGAGAGAAAGGGGGGAGGAGCTGGAAGCATCAACTCCCATACGTGCCTTGACCAGACCAGTGCAGGGTTTTGAACTGGCGACCTCAGTGTTCCCAGGTCGACGCTTTATCCACTGCGCCACCACAGGTCAGGCGGGAGACTTATTATTCTTGGGCTGATTCTGTCTATGAGAAAGTAAATCTGACTCTGTCCTTTAAAAGCAAGTTGGCTGCCACATGACCTTTCCTTCCACATGGAATTTTGTCCCCTTAGTAAAGACTGCTGAGGCTGTGGTGTTTCTAGGTCAGCAGCTTTGAACCATTGAAGAATTTGCCTTAGCAGCCTGGAATGCCTCCCTTCCACCAAGATCTATCTATCCTTCAGAGCCCCTTACCTGCCTGTTAATCTGAACTTAATATCACTCTTCCTTTGTACAACCTTGTAGCAGTCAGAAAAAGTTGAGATTCACATTTCCACTGATGTTACTGAAGATTAAGTAGAAAATAAGATAAATATACATCACATGCTAAGGGAAGAAACAAGAATTAGAATAAGATAGAAAGGGGGTAGGGAGGACATTCTAAGATGGATATTAAATGACAAGATTCTGGACCTTTTGAAGACAAAATCATTTATTAATATTTGCATCCTTAGTATTAAGCATATTTGGACACATGGCAGCTTTTAAATAAATGATTGTTCAATTGAGTCAAAAATTGAAACGATGAAGGTGAGAGTGGCAAGACATGTTATGGGGGCAGCAGGAGTCTACATTGGAGTAATATAGACTTATGAATCTTTATTTAGTAGGGTTCCTGTCATGTATAATTATACAGAATAAATTTTATTCACATGGTGACCCAAATCAGGACAAAGCTCAGAATTTTTGTTAAATACTTCTGAGGAATAGTGCCTTTTCTTGTGGATGAACCAGGAAAGTACATAGTTGAACTTGTGGCTGGTAGGCACTGTGTGAATGAAGGAAACAACACATAAGGAGAGAACAGAGGCCAAATTGTCATAGGGAAGCTGAGCTGGTACCCTGTTTGAACTGCATGGAAAGCCAAGCTTACTGCTGGAGTTTTGAGGGAATTAGTCCATGTTAATGTCTTAAGCTAATGTGAGTAGGGATGTAACTGACTAAAATTCTATGTAATAGTTGATTTGATTTCAACATATCCATAACTCATGAAATAATATATCAGTTTAATGAAATTACAATTGAAGAAGTGTTTAGAACTATTCCAAAATTTATTGAGAAGATGAAGGTTGTAAAATCAGCCAAAGATTCAAAAGAAAGAATAACTAGGGTTGGAGGTGTGGTTGGAGGGGAAACTTGCAAAGCCAAACACAATAAATTAGAAAATTTTATATATCTGTGGAATATGTAGCAGATAAGTAGAACAAAATAGAACCACAGAAAACAAAGTATTTATCATAATTTAATTTATTAAAAAGGAAATATTATAGGAAAAAAGCTACAGGAAAGATTGGATTATTTATAAAGGATTATTTATAATAGGCAATTGGAAAGTGAAGGTAGATCTCTTTCTTATTCCATATGACTTAACAAACTCTAAGTTCATTAAAATATGAAGAATAAAAAATTATAAATGAATGAGATAAAATGAAAGAAAATATTAAGTAATTTTGAAGTGGAGAAAACCTTTTAAAATGTTACCTGCAGTGAAAATAATAATAAAATAGTTAACTAAGTGCAATGGCATAAACATTAAAAAAAAAAATCTGACAAGATGGTTTCTCAGGCAAGTTTAAATCTTTAAAGAATTGGGGACTTCCAGTTTCTGTTCCAGCAGGTAGGAGCTTAGAATTTGCCACTCTGCTCAGAAAGTCTGAACAAACTATAAAAGGTCAATAATAATTCTTAGATACATCAGAGAAGTAAGGTTACAGAGCAAATCACTGCCCCCATCCCCCAATTGGAGGGATAGGTGATACAGAGAGTCAGTTACCTGAGAAGAATCCCACCAGCAGAAATCTCCATGGGAACCAGTATTGGGAAGGAAAACCTGAACTGTTGGTAATGAATTGATAAAGGTTGAATGTGATCAATGCTGAGAGTTCAAGACTCTAAGGGGTGGGGGACACTTTTATGAGTTTTACCTCCAGGAGGTCTACCAAGTACTCACAGTGAATGTCTGAGAAAAATTTCTTTGTGCCCCTGTCAGGGGGAAGGGAAAAGGAATTATTTTGAAATACTGTGGAGAATTCTAATTCTTAACAAGGGCTGCCCTCAGGAGAAACCATTTTATCAGAGCCTGAACTACCTGGAGAAGGGAAATATCCAATGCTAGACCTCTCTAGCCATCATGTCCCATATAAAAGGGGAACAATACTGAGAAGGACTGGTGAAATTTACAGTCTAAGGACACAAGTTCACCAAAAGACTAAGACCTAAACATAGAAATACGTCTCATGTCCCCCACATACACCTTACCACTACATTACTAAAGGCCTATTGATAGCAGTACCTTTTATCTAGTACATCATGTCCACCTTTCAATAACACCAGCAAAAAATTACGAGGATACTAAAAGACAAAATAATTTTACAATTTGAAGAGACTGAGCAAGCATCAAAACTAAGTTAAATATGGCAGCGATGTTGGAATGATTAGATCAGGAATTTAGAAAAACTGATTAATATTTTTAGTGGGAAAATTAAACAACATGCAAGAACAGATGGATAATGCAAGCAGAAAGATGAGAATTCTAAGAAATCAAAAAAGAAATGATAGAGATCAAATGTACTATAATAGAAATGAAGAATACTTTAGATTGTCTTGTCTCATTAAGAGATTGAACATGTCTGAGGAAAAAATCTCTGAGCTTGAAGACATGACAGTGGAAACTTCCCAAACTGAAAAAAAGACCAAAAAAAGAGAGAGAGAAAGAAAAAAATATCCAAGAACTGTGGTACAACTACAAAAGGTGTAACATATGTGTAATGGTGGAAATTTAAGAAGGAAAAGGGGAGAAAGCACCAGAAGAAATAACTGAAGCAGTAGAGACTGAAAACTTCCCCAAATTAATGTCAGACACTAAACCACAGATGCAGAAAGCTCATAAAATACAAAGTATAATAAATACCAAAATAATTACACCTACATAAATCATATTCATACTTTAGCAACCACTCTACTTTGTATTTATCCCAGGTAGTTGCAAACTTATGTCCACACAAAAATCTGCACATAGGTATTTATAGCTGCTTTATTAATTATTGCAAAATTTGGAAGCAACGATGATATTGTTCAGTATGTGAATGGACAAATAAACTGTAATATATTCAAATAATAGAATACATTCACATTAAAAAGAAATGAGCTATTAAGCCATCAAAAGACATAGAAGAAATTTAAATGCACATTACTAAGTGAAAGAAGCTAATTTGAAAAGGCTAAATACTGTATTATTCTAACCCTATGACATTCTGGAAAAGGCTAAACTGTGAAGACAGTAAAATGATCAATGGTTGCCAGGGATTGGAGTGGGGGAGGTATGTATAGGCAGAGCACAGAAGATTTTTAGGGAAATGAACCTAATTGCATGTTTCTACAGTAGTGAATACATGTCATTATACATATATCAAAACTCATGGCATGTAAAACACCTAATAAAAGCTATGGACGTTGGATGATAATGATGTGTCAGTGTTGGTTCATTGATTGTAATAAATGCAGCAGTCTAGTGCAGGATTTGATAGTGGGGGAGTAGTACATGTGTTGGGACAGAATATAAATGGGAAATTTTTTGTATTTTCACTCACATTTGTTGTATACCTAGAACTACTAGTAACAATAAAAGTTTATTAACTTAAAATAAAAATTTTAAAAAGTAAGTAATTTGATTGCTATTTAACTGTTCTAGAGCATAAGAGAAGGAGGTGAACTTTTGAGTTAAGTTTATTACATTAATAGAAAAACTTGAAAAATATTGTAAAAATATGATAGCTCGGTTTCATTTATATCCACTGATAGAAAAATCCTAAATACTTGCAGTGAGGATCCAGTAGCACGTTAAAAAAATGAATCTAGGAGACTCTCTGTGGCTTATCTTCATGGACACTACAATGACATTAAAATCTTTAGTACTATTTAAAAAGATATATCCTGGCCTGTGGTGGCACAGAGGATAGAATGTCAACCTGGAATGCTGAGGTCATTGGTTCAAAACCCTAAGCTTGCCCAGTCAAGGCACATATGAGAAACAAGCAATGAATAATTAAATTGTAGCAACTATGAGTTGATACTTCTTGCTGCACCCCTCCCCCTGCTCTTTGTAAAATCAATAAATAAAATTGTTACAACATATATATGTGTGTGTGTGTGTGTGTGTGTGTGTGTGTTTGTATATATATATATATATATATATATATATATGTATCAATTATTAGACAAATACTTTTTACTATTATAAAATATATAAACATTTCATGCCTGACCGGGCGGTGGTGCAGTGAATAGAGCATTGGACTGGGATGCGGAAGACCCAGGTTCGAGACCCCAAGGTCGCCAGCTTGAGCGGGGGGTCTACCTGACTTGAGCAAAAGCTCGCCAAGTTCACTGGCTCCAGCAAGGGGTTGCTCGGTCTGCTGAAGGCCCGCGGTCAAGGCACATATGAGAAAGCAATCAATGAACAACTAAGGTGTCTCAATGAAAAACTGATGATTGATGCCTCTCATCTCTTCATTCCTGTCTGTCTGTCCCTATCTATCCCTCTCTCTGACTCTCTCTCTGTCCCAGTAAAATATATATATATGGCCTGACCTGTGGTGGCGCAGTGGATGAAACGTCGACCTGGGAACACTGAGGTCACCAGTTCAAAACCCTGCACTGGCCTGGTCAAGGCACAAATGGGAGTTGATGATTCCACCTCCTCCCCCCTTTCTCTCTCTCTCTCTCACTCTGTGTCTCCTCTCTAAAATGAATAATAAATAATAAAAAAATTAAATTAAATTAAAAAATATATATATATACATTTCAAAGCTAAAAGGGAAAATAATAGAAGCAATTTATAACTGACAAGCATCTGCAGTCACCACCATTATTTGTTATTCTGTAAATACTAGGCAACAAAAACATAAGATATTTGAGTTGGAAAACATTGAAAGAAATAGCTAAAATTATCTTATTTGCAGATAGTGAGTTTTATTTGAAAAATTCAAGGCATTCATCAGAAAAATCTACAAGTAATAAGATAATTTAGTAAGATAACTGGGTATAAAATTAATATAAATAGAGCTAAACCTGTTTTTATATACAAACAATGGCCAGCTAAAAGATATAATGAATAAAACAAACATAATTTGCAGTACTAATGATAAATATAAAATGTCTAGAAACTCCTTCAATAAGAAAGGAAACTTTAAAATGTTACTTAAGGACATAAGACTTGAACAGCCATACCTTAGTTTTAGAACAAAGATTCAGTAATTGTATATCTTTTCCACCTTAGTCTATAAATTTAATGTAATTTTAATAATGTTATTTATAAAATTTAAAATATTAATCTATTAGTTTTACATAAAATATAAGCAATAATAGCTAGGAAAATTCTGGGTTTGGGGGAACTAATAATGAGGACTTATTGCTAATCATAGATTGGACATAATATAAATGATATGTTGTCTTGAATAAATAGGTCAATGAATGTGACTTAGTTTCTGACAATCAGAAATATTTGCATAGGATTTGAATTCAGAATTAAGTTAAAAAATTAAAGAGGCTGGGAGTGAGACATTCATTTTGCTCCTGCTGTTTGTTCATGCTCTGAAGTTGTAGCTTCCTGAAGTGGTAGGTGGGGGCCTTTCCTAATCACAGCAGAGGCATTGTCACTTTCTGGGATCTGGAAATTGCTTCTCTGGCCCTTCCAATCATATTATAAGCCATATAATATCTAGTCATGCATTCCTTTATACTGAAAGAGTTTGAGTGGTGTCTGTCATTTGCAACTAAACCTAACAGATGTGTAAAGGTGTGGGAGAACAGGTATTCCATGTTCTACTGAAGGGATTCTAAATTGATGTAAATTTTCTATGGAGAGCATTTGGTAGGACTTACCAAATCACAAAGTACATATCCTTTATCCCAAAAGTTTCCACATCTCAATCTATATCATATAAATATACTTTAATATGTATTAGTGACTTATTATAGTTACTAAAAATTGAGGAAACAATTTTTTTTTCTTTTTAGAGAGAGATTAGAGAAAGAGAGAGAAAGGGGGGGGGTGGGAAGCATCAACTTGGATTAGTTGCTTCTCATATGTGCCTTGAGCACATAAGCCTAGGGTTTTGAACTGGTGAACTCAGCATTCCAGGTAGACACTTAATCCACTGTGCCACCACAGGTCAGGCGATGAAAAAATTTTAATATCAATAGGGATTAGTTTTATAGATTACCATGCAACCACAATGTATTATTCTCCAGATTTAAAAAAAGAAAAAAAGAAATGTAAATACTTACATTTACTGTCATGGAATGACTTTCAAGGGTTAAAGTTAGGGGGTGTTATAGGATTAAGCAAGCAAAACAGTGCACAGTACACATTGTGTAAAATAGGGAAGATCAAACATGTACTCACATGTCAACACATACACACATACATAAATATTGCTCTCATATGTCTGAAAAATATGCAAAAATCAGTAACATTCATTGACTGTGGAGTGGTGCTAAATGCCTGATGGGTTAGGGTGAGGGAGAATTTTAATTGTATACCCCTTTTTTTTTATTATTTCTATGCATTTCGAAGCATGTGAACATATCTATTTTAAAAAGAAAGACTTTAAAAGGCAAATAACAAGAGTAAAAATCAAGTGACAAATGGAAAGTCACAGAAGTTTAAAATATCTAAGATATAAAAACAAATTAATTGATTAATGAAGACTTACAAGATAAAAAAGACAAAAAAGATTAAGACAAAATGTATAGCCTGACTGGTGGTGATGCAGGGATACAACCTCAACCTGGGACGCTGAGGACTCAGGTTCAAAACCCCGAGGTTGGCCCATACCCAAACGCCCTAGGCAGCAGCAGCAGAGGGTATGGTGGGCCTGAAGACAGACCACATCTAGGGAACACAAAGGCCACACCCATTGGACTCCAGTGGCCAAAACCTTCTTATACACAGACAAAATGGGAAGGCAGAGAAATGCAACACAAATGAATCAAGAGAAATCCTCAGAAAAGGAGCTGAATGAGTCAGATATAACCAAATTACCGGATGCAGAGTTTAAAATAATGATTGTTAGGATGTTCAAAGATCTTAGAACAATAATAGATGGTCATTACAAACACCTAAATAGAGACATAGCAAATATAAAAAAGGACATTGAAATAATAAAAAAGAATCAGTCAGAAATAACAAATATCAGAAACGAAGACCACAATGGAAGGAATTAAGAGCAGGATGGATTAAGCTGAGGATCGAATCAGTGAGTTAAAGGAAAAGATAAATGAAGGCACAGAAGCAGAGCAGAAAATAAAAAGAGACTCAAAAAGTCTGAGGAAGCTCTAAGAGAGCTCTGTGATATGAAGAGAAATAACATCCACATCATAGGGGTTCCTGAAGAAGAAGAGAAAGAACAAGGGATAGAGACTTTGTTCAATCATATCATAGCTAAAAACTTCCCTAAATTAATTTCAGGAAAAAGTATCACAAGTTCAAGAAGCATAAAGAATTCCATAAAGAGAAACTCAAAGAAATCTACACCAAGACACATTATAATTAAAATACCAAAACTAAGTGATAAAGAGAAAATATTAAAAGCTGCTAGAGAAAAAAAGGCTATCACCTACAAAGGATCCCCCATAAGGATGACATCCGACTTCTCAACAAAAACACTTGAGGCCAGAAGGGTATGGCAAGAAATATTCAAAGTAATGCAGAACAAGAGCCTACAACCAAGACTACTTTATCCAGCAAGGCTATCATTTAAAATTGAAGGAGAAATAAAAAGCTTCGCAGACAAAAAAAAAAATTTTTTTTCAAGGAATTCACTACAACCAAACCAATGCTGCAAAAAATGCTAAGGGGCCTGTTGTAAACAGATCAAAGGGGAAAAAGAATATAGCAAAAGAGGAATACAGATTTAATGAAAAAAAATGCAATAAATAACTACATATCAATAATAAGCTTAAATGTAAATGGATTAAATGATCTGATCAAAAGACATATGGTAGCTGTGTGGATAAGAAAACAGGACTTATACATATGCTGTCTACAAGAGACACACCTTAAAACAAAAGATGCACAAAGACTGAAGGTAAAAGAATGAAAAAAAATATTTCATGCAAATGGAAATGAAAAAAAGCTGGGGTAGCAATACTTATATCAGACAAAATGGACTTTAAAACAAAGGCTATATAGTAAGAGATAAAGAAGGACACTACATAATGTTAAAGGGAGCAATCCAACAGGAAGATATAACCATTATAAATATCTACACACCTAATATAAGAGTACCTAAATATATAAAGCAGACTTTGATGGATATAATGGGCGAGATCAACAGCAATACTATAATAGTAGGGGATTTCAATACCCAATAACATCACTAGATAGATCCTCAAGAAAGAAAATTTAAAAAGAAACAGCAGACTTAAAGGGAACACTAGATCAACTCGATTTAATAGATATCTTCAGAACTTTTCACCCTAAAGCAGGAGAATATACATTTTTTTCAAGTGCTCATGGTACATTTTCTAGGATAGATCACATGTTAGGGCACCAAAGCAGTCTCAACAAATTTAAGAAGACTGAAATCATATCAAGCATTTTCTCTGATCACAATGGCATGAAACTAGAAATCAACCACAACAGAAAAACTGAAAAATACTCAAACACTTGGAAACTAAATAGCATGTTATTAAATAACAAATAGGTTAACAATGAGATCAAAGAAGAAATAAAATAATTCCTAGACATGAATGATAATGAGCATACATCAACTAAAAATTTATGGGACACAGCAAAAGCAGTTCTGAGAGGGAAGTTCATAGCATTACAGGCATACTTTAAGAAGCTAGAAAAACCTCAAATACACAACTTGACCCTGCATCTAAAAGAACTAGAAAAAGAACAGCAAGTAAAGCTCAGAGGTAGTAAAAGGAGGGAAATAATAAAAATCACAGTGGAAATAAATGACATAGAGGCTAAAGAAATAATAGAATCAATGAACCAGGACTGGTTCTTTGAAAAGGTAAACAAGATTGATGAACCTTTAACAAGACTCACCAAGAGGGAGCAAGATGGCGACGGAGTAGGCGGATGTACCAACATCCAACTCCCAGAACCAAAGTGGATTACAACTCAGTTTTAAGAACCATCACCTGGATAAACCAACTTTAGACAAAACTAAGTGGACTCTTCAACCAAGGAACACAGAAGAAGCCACATTGAGACTGGTAGAAATAGCGAAAACGCGAAGAGGGCTGCCCAGCTCCCCGGAGCAAACGGCAGCCCAGAGAGACCCGTGTGGCGGGAGGAGAGTTTGGCGGAGAGGGAGGGACCTGGGTCCCAGGAACCAAGCCCCAGCCTGCAGTCCTAGAGCCTAGAAGAGGCGTTTGGACAGTTTTGAGCTGTGAAACAAGTGAGGGAGCTCCCAGGCCTACAGTGTGGAGTATTAGGTCCCTTCCTACTCTGCTGAGGGCTGCTTAAGGTTTTGGGGCGGCAGGACGTTAAAAGGCGGTTCTGTCGGCATGGGCAGAGGCCAAGCCGGTGGGAGATCGGTCTAGCCCAGCAGGGTCAGAGGGGATGCGCAAGAGCGGTCCGGAAGCTGCGGGCCCGCCTTTAATCCCACTTACGGGGACAAAGCGGGAGGCCAGGAACGGGCAGGCCCTGCGCAAGCCGGCCCTGACCGCGGGGACCGGGCTAGGACCAGGGACGGGCAGGGGCTTGCAGCTGAGCTGACGCTACTAGTCCCCCCCACCCCCCGGCCGGAGAAACCGTGGTTGGCCAGTATACGTGCGCGAGCAGGCTCCGAGCGCGGGAACGGGGTGGACCCCGAGACAAGTGGAGGCTCGCAGCTGAGCCCACGCTACTATCCCCATCCGGCCGGAGAAGCCGCGGATAGCATTCATACGTGCACGAGCGGGCTCCGAACGCGGGGGCGGGGTAGAGTCCGGGATGAGCGGAAGTACGCAGCTAAGCGGAAGCCAGCAAACACGCATGCCCCAATAAACCTTGGTTTCCGACCCTGCGCAGAAGGGCCCTGGCCTCGAGGGCGGGGCTAAAGCTCCGGACGGACAAAAGCTTACAGCTGAGAGCACGTCAAAAGCCCCGCCTAACCCGCGGAACTGTAGCGAGCAGGCTCCGACTGCTGGTTCTGGGCAGAAGTCCGGAAATAGGCTGGATCCGCAGCTGAGCAATGGTGCTCACCTCTACCCTTGGTGCTAAGGCTTGTGGCTTCAGTGACAGCCCCTCCCACGGAGGAGAGGCAGAAATCACAGCAAAAGCCACAGTGGTCCGGCGCTGGCAACGCTCATACCCAACCACCCTAGGCACCGGCAGAGGCGGTGGGGGGCCTGCAGATAGACCACACCAAGAGAACACAAAGGCAACACCTACTGGACTCCAGTGGCCACAACTTGCTTATACACAGAAAAAATGAGCAGGCAGAGGAATGCAAACCAAATGAATCAAGAGAAATCCCCAGAGAAGGACCTGAATGAACCAGATATAACCAAATTACCAGAAGCAGAATTTAGAATAATGATAGTTAGGATGTTCAAAGAAATTAGAGCAACAATGGATAGTCATTATGAACACCTAAATAAAGAGATAACAAGTATAAAAAATGAAATTGAAATAATAAAAAAGAATCAGACAGAAATGACAAATACAGTATCAGAACTGAAGACCACAATGGAAGGAATTAAAAGCAGGATGGATGACGCTGAGGATCGAATAAGCGAGTTAGAGGACACAATAAACAAAGGCACAGAAGCAGAGAAGAAAAAGGAAAAGAGACTTAAAAAATGTGAGGAAACTCTAAGGGAGCTCTGTGACAACATGAAGAGAAACAACATTCGCATCATAGAAGTGCCTGAAAAAGAGGAAAGAGGACAGGAAATGGAAACTTTGTTCAATCAAATCATAGCAGAAAACTTTCCTAAATTAAGGCTGGGAAACACTCCACACATTCAAGAAGCACACAGAACTCCATTAAAGAGAAACCCAAAAAGATCTACACCAAGACACATCATAGTTAAAATACCAAAGCTAATGGATAGAGAAAAAATTTTAAAAGCTGCTAGAGAAAAAAAGGCTATCACCTACAAAGGAGCCCCCATAAGGATGACATCAGATTTCTCAACAGAAACACTTGAGGCCAGAAGGGAATGGCAAGAAATAATCAAAGTAATGCAGAACAAGAACCTACAACCAAGACTACTTTATCCAGCAAGGCTAACGTTTAAAATTGAAGGAGAAATAAAGAGCTTCCCAGAAAAAGAAAGCCTCAAGGAATTCATAAAAACCAAACCAATTCTGCAAGAGATACTAAGGGGCCTCTTGTGAACAGTTTAAAGGGAGGAATGAATAGAGCAAAAGAAGAATACAGTTTTAAAGAATAAAATGGCAATAAACAACTACATATCAATAATAACCTTAAATGTAAATGGATTAAATGATCCAATCAAAAGACATAGGGTAGCTGCATGGATAAAGAAACAGGACCTATACATATGCTGTCTACAAGAGACACACCTGAAAACAAAAGATGCTCATAGACTGAAGGTAAAAGGATGGAAAAAAATATTTCATGCAAATGGAAATGAAAAAAAAGCAGGGGTAGCAATACTTATATCAGACAAAATGGACTTTAAAACAAAGGCTGTAGTAAGAGATAAAGGAGGACACTACATAATGATAAAGGGAACAATTCAACAGAAAGATATAACTATTGTAAATATCTATGCACCAAATATAGGAGCCCCGACATACATAAAGCAGATTTGATGGATGTAAAAGGCGAGATTAACAGCAATACTATCATAGTAGGGGATTTCAATACCCCTCTAACAACACTGGATAGAATCTCAAGAAAGAAAATTAATAAAGAAACAGCAGACTTAAAGGAGACACTAGATCAACTTGATTTAATAGATATCTTCAGAACTTTTCACCCTAAAGCAGTAGAATATACATTCTTCTCAAGCGCTCATGGTACGTTTTCTAGGATAGACCACATGTTAGGACACAACTATGGTCTCAATAAATTTAAGAAGATTGAAATCATTTCAAGCATTTTCTCTGATCACAATGCCATGAAACTAGAAATTAACCACAAAAGAAAAACTGAAAAATACTCAAACACTTGGAAACTAAATAGCATGTTATTACATAATGAATGGATTAACAATGAGATCAAAGAAGAAATAAAAAAGTTTCTAGAAACAAATGATATTGAGCATACATCAACTCAAAATTTATGGGACACAGCAAAAGCAGTTCTGAGAGGGAAGTTTATTGCACTACAGGCATATCATAAGCAGCTAGAAAAAGCTCAAATAAGCAACCTAACCCTGCATCTAAAAGAACTAGAAAAACAACAACAAATAAAACCCAAGACAAGTAGAAGGAAGGAAATAATAAAGGTCAGAGCAGAAATAAATGACATAGAGGCTAAGGAAACAATACAGAGGATCAATGAAACCAGAAGCTGGTTCTTTGAAAAGGTAAACAAGATTGATGAACCTTTAACTAGACTCACCAAGAAAAAAAGAGAGAGGACTCAAATAAATAAAATTAGGTAGGACGGTGGTGAAATAACAACTGACACAACAAAAATACAAAGCATTGTAAGAAAATACTATGAAGAACTATATGCCAAAAAATTAGACAATCTTGGTGAAATGGACAAATTTCTTGAATCATATAACCTTCCAAAAATCAATCTGGAAGAATCAGAACACCTAAACAGACAAATTACAGCAAATGAGATAGAAACAGTTATCAAAAAACTCCCAAAAAAGTAAAGTCCTGGGCCTGATGGCTTCACAAGTGAATTCTATCAAAAATTCAAAGAACTAACTTATATTCCCCTCAAGCTATTTCAAAAAATTCAAGAGGAAGGAAGACTTCCAAACTCCTTTTATGAGGCTAGCATAATTCTGATCCCAAAACCGGGCAAAGACAACACAAAGAAAGAAAATTATAGGCCAATATCCCTGATGAATTTAGACGTTACATTCTCAACAAAATATTAGCCAACCTGATCCAGCAATATATGAAAAAAATCATACACCACGATCAAGTGGGATTTATTCTGGAGAGGCAAGGCTGGTTCAATATTCGCAAATCAATCAATGTGATTCACCACATAAACAAAAGGAAGGACAAAAAACACGTGATAATTTCAATAGATGCAGAAAAGGCATTTGATAAAATCCAGCACCCATTCATGCTCAAAACTCTCAGTAAAGTGGAAATACAGGGATCATTCCTTAACATGATAAAGGCCATCTACGATAAACCGACAGCAAACGTCATACTAAATGGACAAAGATTAAAAGCAATCCCCTTAAGATCAGGAACCAGGCAGGGTTGCCCACTTTCACCACTCTTATTCAACATAGTTCTGGAAGTCCTAGCTACAGCAATCAGACTAGAAGAAGAAATAAAAGGCATACAAATTGGAAAAGAAGAAGTCAAACTGTCACTATTTGCAGATGATATGATATTGTATATTGAAAACCCTAAAGTCTCAGTCATAAAACTACTGGACCTTATAAATGAATTCAACAAGGTGGCAGGATATAAAATTAATACTCAGAAATCAGAGGCATTTCTATACACCAACAATGAAATATCAGCAAAAGAAATTAAGGAAACAATCCCCTTCACTATTGCAACCAAAAAAATAAAGTACCTAGGAGTAAATTTAACCAAGGAGGTTAAGGACTTGTACTCGGAATTATAGAACATTGATAAAAGAAATCAAGGAAGATACAAACAAGTGGAAGCACATACCGTGCTCATGGCTAGGAAGAATAAACATCATTAAAATGTCTATATTACCCAAAGCAATTTATAAATTTAATGCAATACCAATTAAAATACCAATGACATACTTCAAAGATATAGAACACATATTCCAAAAATTTATATGGAACCAAAAAAGGACACGAATAGCCTCAGCAATCTTAAAAAGAAAAAATAAAGCAGGAGGTATCACTCTTCCTGATATCAAGGTTTACTATAAGGCCATTATACTCAAAACAGCCTGGTACTGGCATAAGAACAGGCACATAGATCAATGGAACAGAACAGAGAACCCAGAAATAAACCCACAGCTTTATGGACAACTGATATTTGACAAAGGAGGAAAGAACATACAATGGAGTAAAGACAGCCTCTTTAACAAATGGTGTTGGGAAAATTGGACATCTACCTTCAAAAAAATGAAACTAGACCATCAACTTACACCATTCACAAAAACAAACTCAAAATGGATAAAAGACTTAAATGTAAGCCGTGAAACCATAAGCATCTTAGAAGAAACCATAGGCAGCAAGCTCTCCGACATCTGTAGCAGCGGTATATTTGCCGATTTATCTCCACGGGCAACTGAAATAAAAGGCAAGATAAACAAATGGGACTATATCAAACTAAAATTTTTTGCACAGCTAAAGACAATAGGAACAGAATAAAAAGACAAACCACACAATGGGAGAACATATTCAACAGCACATCTGATACGGGGTTAATAACTAAAATTTATAAAGAACTTATAAAACGCAACACCAGGAAGACAAACAATCCAATCAATAAATGGGCAAAAGAAATGAATAGAAATTTCTCCAAAGAGGACATACAGATGGCCAATAGCCATATGAAAAAATGCTCAACATCACTAATCATTAGAGAAATGCAAATTAAAACCACAATGAGATATCACCTCACACCAGTCAGAATGGCACTTATCAGCAAAACAACACAGAATAAGTGCTGGCGAGGATGTGGAGAAAAGGGAACCCTTCTGCAATGCTGGTGGGAGTGCAGACTGGTGCAGCCACTGTGGAAAACAGTTTGGAGATTCCTCAGAAAATTAAAAATCGAACTGCCTTTTGACCCAGCTATCCCACTTTTAGGAATATACCCTAAGAACACCATAGCACTGTTCGAAAAGAAGAAATGCTCCCCCATGTTCGTGGCAGCATTGTTCACAATAGCGAAGATCTGGAACCAGCCCAAGTGTCCGTCAGAAGACGAGTGGATTAAAAAGCTACGGTACATATATACTATGGAATACTACTCAGCCATAAGAAACGATGACATTGGATCATTTATAACAAAATGGATGTACCTTGATAACATTATACGGAGTGAAATAAGTAAATCAGAAAAAAAGAAAAACTGAGAACAGCACGATTACATACATAGGTAGGACATGAAAGTGAGGGTATGAGACATGGACAAGAGAGTGGTGGTTATGGGATGGGGGGAGGGAGGGAAGAGTGGGATAGGGAGGAGGGAAGGGACACAGGGAAAACCAGATTGAAGGTGACAGAGGACAATTTGACTTTTGGTGATGGGTATGCAACACAATTGAATGATAAGATAATCTGGAGATGTTTTCATTGTACATATGTACCCTGATTTATTGGTGTCACCCCGTTAGAATTAATAATAATAAAATATATATTAAAAAAAAAAAGACTCACCAAGAAAAAAAGAGAGAGTACTCAAATAAAATTAGAAATGAGAGTGGAGAAATAACAACTGACGAAACAGAAATACAAAATATTGTAAGAAAATACTATGAAGAACTATATGCCAAAAAATTAGACAACCTAGATGAAATGGACAAATTTCTTAAAACATATAATCTTTCAAAAATCAATCTGGAGGAATCAGAAAACCTAAATGAACCGATTACAACCTATGAGATCAAAACAATTATCAAAAAAATCCCAACAAAAAAAAGCCCTGGGTCTGATGGCTTCACAAGTGAATTCTACCAAATATTTAATGAAGAACTAACTCCTTTACTTCTCGAGCTATTTCAAAAAATTCAAGAGGAAGGAAGACATCCAAGTTCCTTTTATAAGGCGAGCATAATTCTGATTCCAAAACCAGGTAAAGACAACACAAAGAAAGAAAATTATAGGCCAATATCCCTGATGAATTTAGATGCTAAAATTCTCAACAAAATATTAGCAAACCAGATCCAGCAATATATGAAAAAAAATCATACATCATGATCAAGTGAGATTTACTCTGAAGAAGAAAGGGTGGTACAATATTCGCAAATCAATCAATGTGATTCATCACATAAAAGGTAGGAGAAAAACCACATGATAATTTCAATAGATGCAGAAAAAGCATTTGATAAAATCCAGCACCCATTCATGATCAAAACTCTCAGTAAAGTGGGAATACAGGGAACATACTTTAACATGATAAAGGCCATCTATGGCAAATCCACAGCCAACAGCATACTCAATGGGCAAAATTTAAAAGCAATCCCCTAAAGATCAGGAACCAGCCAGGGATGCTCCCTTTCACCACTCTTATTCAACATAGTTCTGGAAGTCCTAGCCACAGCAATCAGACAAGAATAAGAAATAAAAGGCATCCAAATTAGAAAAGAAGAAGTAAAACTACCATTATTTGCAGATGATATGATATTGTATATAGAAAACCCTAAAGTCTCAGTCAAAAAAGTACTGGACCTGATAAATGAATTCAGCAAGGTGTCAGGATATAAAATTAATACTCAGAAATCAGAGGCATTTTTATACACCAACATTGAACTGTCAGAAAGAGAAATTAAGAAAACAATACCCTTCACTATTGCAACCAAAAAAATAAAGTACCTAGGAGTAAATATAACCAAGGAGATTAAAGACTTGTACTCAGAAAATTATAAAACATTGATAAAAGAAATCAAGGAAGATGCAAACAAGTGAAAGCATATACTATTCTCATGGTTAGGAAGAATAAACATCATTAAAGTATCTATATTACCCAAAGCAATTTATAAATTTAATGCAATACCAATTAAAATACCAATGACATACTTCAAAGATATAGAACACATATTCTAAAAATTTATATGGAACCAAAAAAGGACACGAATAGCCTCAGCAATCTTGAAAAGGAAGAATAAAGTGGGACGTATCACACTTCCTGATATCAAGTTATACTACAAGGCCATTGTACTCAAAATAGCCTCGTACTGTTATAAGAACAGGCATATAGATCAATGGAACAGAACAGAGAACCCAGAAATAAACCCACAACTTTATGGACAACTGATATTTGACAAAGGAGGTAAGAGCATACAATGGAGTAAAGACAGCCTCTTTAACAAATGGTTTTGGGAAAATTGGACATCTATCTGCAAATAAATGAAACTAGAACACCAACTCACACCATTCACAAAAATAAACTCAAAATGGATAAGAGATTTAAATATAAGTTATGAAACCATAAGCATCTTAGAAGAAAACATAGGCAGTAAGCTCTCCAACATCTCTCGCAGCAATATATTTGCTGATTTATCTCCACGGGCAAGTGGAGTAAAAGACAGGATAGACAATTGGGACTATATCAAACTGAAAAGCTTTTGCAAAGCTTAAGACAATAAGAATAGAATAAAAAGATAAACTACACAATGGGAGAACATATTCGCCAATACGTCTGATAAGGGGTTAATAACTAAAATTTATAAAGAACTTATAAAACTGAACACCAGGAAGGCAAACAATCCAATCAAAAAATGGGCAAAAGAACTGAATAGACACTACTCCAAAGAGGACATACAGATGGCCAATAGGCATATGAAAAAATGCTCAACATCACTAATCATTAGAGAAATGCAAATTAAAACCACAATGAGATATCACCTCACACCAGTCAGAATGGCACTCATCAACAAAACAGCACTGAATAAGTGCTGACGAGGGTGTGGAGAAAAGGGAACTGTCCTGTACTGCTGGTGGGAATGCAGAATGATGCAGGCACTGTGGAAAACAGTATGGATATTCCTCAAAAAATTAAATATCAGTCTGCCTTTTGACCCAGCTATCCCACTTTTAGGAATATACCCTAAGAACACCATAGCACTGTTTCAAAAGGAGAAATGCTCCCCCATGTTTATGGCAGCATTGTTCACAATAGCGAAGATCTGGAAGCAGCCCAAGTGTCTGTCAGTAGACGAGTGGATTAAAAAGCTTTGGTACATATACACTATGGAATACTACTCAGCCATAAGACATGATGACATCGGATCATTTACAACAACATGGATGGACCTTGATAACATTATACTGAGTTAAATAAGTAAATCAGAAAAAATTAAGAACTATATGATACCATACATAGGTGGGACATAAAAATGAGACTCAGAGACATGGACAAGAGTGTGGTGATTACGGGGGGGGGGGGGGCGGCGCACAAAGAAAACCAGACAGAAGGTGACAGAAGACATTTTGACTTTGGGTGATGTATATGCAACATAATCAAATGTCAAAATAATCTGGAGATGTTTTCTCTGATCATATGTACCCTAATTTATCAGTGTCATCCCATTAAAATTAAAAAACCCCTGAGGTTGCTGGCTTCAGTGCAGGTTCATCTGGCTTGAGCATGGGATCACTGGCTTGAGCGTGAGACCATCAATATGAACCCATGGTCCCTGTCTTGAGTTCCCCAGGTCAAAGCACATATGAGAAACAATGAACAAATAAAGTGATAAAGTGATGCAACTATGAGTTGATGCTTCTCATCTCTCTCTCTCCCTCTTTCCCTTCCTCTCTCTCTCTCTCTCTCTCTCTCTCTCCCTCTCTCTCTCACACACACACACACACACACACACACACAAACACAAAAGAAGCAATTCATCATTCATATTTTCAACAAATACTTATTAAGCAACTACTGTCATGATAGAACCAAAAAAGCCTGTATTCGTGAAGCAAGTTGGTAACACACAACAGACCATAAATACAATACCTAAGTAAATTATATACTATAGTATATTGAAAGGTGATAAGTGCTATGAAAAATAGATTACAGTAAAAGAAAAGTTTCTGAGTTTACAGGGATGAGGGACAGAATTCAATTTTGAATAGAAGTTTGGGGATCAGCCTGGCTGAGAAAGAGATTTTGAAGTAAAGTAATGGAGAGAGTGAGAGAGCTAACCATGGAAATCTGGGATGTAAGTATTCTAGCCACTGTTTACTGAGGTGGCAAGAGGCTTGTGGGGAAGGAATGGAATGACAGGTGGGTGAGTAGCAGATCATATAGTCAAAAAAGTAACTATAAGTGTTGGGACATTTAGAACCTTGTAGCCATTGCAAAAACTTTTAGATATGGGAAGCTATTGGGAGCAGAAGTGAGAGAGAAGTGTGCAAAACAATGAGACCAAACATGTTTTAGCAGGATTACTCTGGCACTTGTGGTTAAGATGGCAGCAGGGAGGGCCAAAGAAAGATGAAACACTTAGACAGTTATTCACGTAAGCCAGATGAAAGATAATAGTGGTCTGGATCAGGAAGCAGAAGTGAAGTTAAACAGCTTTTGGACACATTAGAAAGGTAAAGCCAACGGCATCTACTGACAAATTTCATAAGGTATGCAAAAAAAAAAAAAAAAAAAAAAAAAGGCAGCAAAACACCAGTCCAAAGTTTTGGATGAAGCAATTTGAAGGACAGAATTACCATCAGCTAAGATGAGGAAGACTAAGTAAAGCAGGGCTCTTGACTGTGAGGAAGATCTGGCGTTCCGGTTTGGACATGTTGAGCTTGAGATGCTATCAGATACCCAAGTACAGATTTGGTAACAACAGTCAGTTATATGAGTTTCAGAGTCAGGAGAGTTATTTGAGCTAGAGATACATGTTTGTGAGTCATCAGCATGAAACTGGATGTGATTAGCCACGGCTCAATTGATTTGAACATCAGCCCCAGGTGCTGAGGATGGCTCCATGGAGCCTCCACTCAGGTGCTAAAAATGGCTCAGTTGAGAGCATGGCCCCAGATGGGCAGAGTATTGACCCAAAAGTAGGGGTTGCTGGATGGTTTCTGGTTGGAGCGCATGTGGGAGTTTGTCTCTCTATTTCCCCTCCTCTCACTTGGAAAAGAAGAAGAAGAAAAAAGAACGAAATTGGATGTGATCACTAAAATAGTGAGTGAAGAGACAAAGGAGAAGATCAAAGACAGATACCTTGGGTGTGCCAGCATTACAGTGTCAGCAAGAAGAGGGATAGCCAATAGAGGGCACTGAGGAAATGTGTGTGAGACATGAGGAAAACCAAGAGAGTATGCTGTCCTGGAATGCAGGTGAAGAGAACATGGTCAGCAGTGTGAACTGAAGGGGAGTCATCCACAGCATAAGTATAGCTAAATCTAATAAAATAGGACTGATATTGACTGTGGCTCTAAGTAGAGGTCATTGGTGACCATTTTCTTTGAAGAAGTGGGAACAAATGCCTGATTAAGTTAAACTTGAGTGAATGAGAGGAAAGCAATGAGAACAGACATCTCTTTTGAGAAGTTCTTTTGCAAAGGAGGGTAAGAATGGAGGGCCAGACTTTGTTGTTATTTTGCTTAAAATGTGAGAAATATCAGTATGTTTGATGTTGATGGAATAATCCAGCAATGGGATTTAGTACACAAGTGGAGCAATAAGTGCAGATGGCTCATTTCCTACAGTAGCAGTTGGAGATGCAGGTGGCAGGTGAATAGATGTCCTGGTAGCAGTCTGTGGAACTCTGGGTAGTGGTTATAAATACTAATAACAAAGAAATTTATGAAAACTTCTCTACTCATCAAAGTAATAGAAAATTTAAAAATACTCAGATCGTTACCTATAAAATGATAAAACATAAAAGACATTTATTTATCTGACCAGGTGGTTGCACAGTGCATAAAGCATCAACCTGGGTCACTGAAGACCCAGGTTCAAAACCTGAGGTCGCTGGTTTGAGTGTGGGCTCAACCAGCTTGAGTGCAAGTTCACCAGCTTGAGCATAGGATTGCTGGCTTGATGCCCAAGATTGCTGGCTTGAGCAACGGCTCACTGTCTTGGCTGGAGCCCCCTCGCCAAGGAACGTATGAGAAAGCAATCAATGAACAACTAAGGTGCTGCAACTACAATGCTTCTCATCTCTCTCCCTTTCTGTCTGTCTGTCTGTCTCTCTCTCACTAAAAAAAAGACATTTATTCAAAATTAAAAATGTGGGAAAAGTGGTCATTTATTCATACATAAACTCTTTTGGAAGGCAATCTGGCAATATGTCATCAAAAATCTTTATACATGTGAATAATTTTTGTGTTTTTAGAAATAGCCTTAATTATAAAACTGATATAAATAGTTGACTTGAAGGGTGTTCAATGTTGGTTTTTTTCCTTCTGTAGTGATAACAACCTCTTAAAAGTGGCTAAATAGCCAAAAAATAAGAGACTAGATTCATCAGTTATAATATATTGGTACAATGGAGTATTACAGTGTCATTCATAACATAAAATAATTATTTTAAAGAATTTTTAATGACACACATAGTTGCAATAATTTGCTATGCAATTAAAAATCAGGCCACAGAATAGTTTGTATATCATGGATTCCGTTTTTTATCTCCCTTTGAAAATGTTACATCTACATTGGTATGGCCACACACACAAAAAAGACTGGAAGCTTATCCACCCACATAAACAATAACAATAGTTATCATCATGTGGTAAAATTATAAGTAATTTTGGCATACCTGCTCTTTCTATTTTGTAAAGCAAAAATACAGATTTTTAAATATCTAGTAAAGATTAAAGAGGAAACCATTCATATTTAATGAGTTCCTATTACATAACATGCCAAGTACATGTCATTTTGATCCTCAATAAACTCCATTTAAAAAGCTTTATTTCCTTTTCTCCACATCCTCGCCAGCACTTATTCTGTGTTGTTTTGTTGATGAGTGCCATTCTGACTGGTATGAGGTGATATCTCATTGTGGTTTTAATTTGCATTTCTCTAATGATTAGTGATGTTGAGCATTTTTTCATATGCCTACTGGCCATCTGTATGTCCTCTTTGGAGAAATTTCTATTCATTTCTTTTGCCCATTTTTTGATTGGATTGTTTGCCTTCCTGGTGTTCAGTTTTATAAGTTCTTTATAAATTTTGGTTATTAACCCCTTATCAGACGTGCTGTCGAATATGTTCTCCCATTGTGTAGTTTGTCTTTTTATTCTATTCTTATTGTCTTAAGCTTTGCAAAAGCTTTTCAGTTTGATATAGTCCCAATTGTTTATCCTGTCTTTTATTTCACTTGCCCGTGGAGATAAATCAGCAAATATATTGCTGCGAGAGATGTTGGACAGCTTACTGCCTATGTTTTCTTCTAAGATGCTTATGGTTTCACGGCTTACAGTTAAGTCTTTTATCCATTTTGAGTTTATTTTTGTGAATGGTGTGAGTTGGTGGTCTAGTTTCATTTTTTTGCAGGTAGCTGACCAATTTTTCCAACACCATTTGTTAAAGAGGCTGTCTTTACTCCATTGTATGCTCTTACCTCCTTTGTCAAATATCAATTGTCCATAAAGTTGTGGGTTTATTTCTGGGTTCTCTGTTCTGTTCCATTGATCTATATCCTGTTCTTATGACAGTACCAGGCTGTTTTGAGTACAATGGCCTTGTAGTATAACTTGATATCAGGAAGTGTGATACCTCCCACTTTATTCTTCCTTTTCAAGATTGCTGAGGCTATTCGTGTCCTTTTTTGGTTCCATATAAATTTTTGGAATATGTGTTCTATATCTTTGAAGTATATCATTGGTATTTTAATTGGTATTGCATTGAAGTTATAAATTGCTTTGGGTAATATAGACATTTTAATGATGTTTACTCTTCCTAACCATGAGCACGGTATATGCTTCCATTTGTTTGTATCTTCCTTGATTTCTTTTATCAATATTTTATAATATTTTGAGCACAAGTCTTTAATCTCCTGCACTGCTGGTGGGAATGCACACTGGTGCAGCCACTGTGGAAAACAGTATGGAGATTCCTCAAAAAATTAAAAATCAGTCTGCCTTTTGACCCAGCTATCCCCCTTTAAGAATATACCCTAAGAACACCATAGCACTGTTTCAAAAGAAGTAATGCACCCCCATGTTTATGGCAGCATTGTTCACAATAGCAAAGATCTGGAAACAGCCCAAGTGTCTGTCAGTGGACTAGTGGATTAAAAAGCTTTGGTACATATATACAATGGAATACTATGGGGACATGAAAAAGAAAAAAATTTTACCTTTTGCGAGAACATGAATGGACCTGGAAACTATTATGTTGAGTGAAATAAGCCAGTTTGAAAACGAAAAATATCGTATGACCTCACTCATTTGAGGAATCTAATGAACAATGAGAACTGAGGAACGGAATTGAGATAGAGGAGAGATCAAAGGGACCAGAGGAAAAGAGACAGATAGAAGGGGGATGATAGGATGGGACAAACCTGTATGGAAGCGGGGAGGATGCTATGGGGAGAGGGACAAGGGAGATGTTGAGGGGAATACAGGGAGAGGGGATGCATTTGGGGCAACACTAGAATCTATGTAAACACAATAAATTAAAATCAATTAAAAAATAGACTGCACAGAAAAAAATAAATATAAAAATAAAGCTATTTAAAATGAATAAACGAAGAGCTTTATTTTGCATATAAAGAAACTGCAGCTGAAAGAAGGTGAGACATTTCCCAAAAGTTTCTGAGTGAGTGGAAAGCTGAAGAGGATTGTGTTTTTTCTGCTCATCTAAATATAAAACTTTTTCCTCACATCAAACCACTTTAAGCATTCACATATACCAGGATGTTGACTACTAGCTCAGTGCTGTTTAATAGAAGTGTGATGTGAGAGCCACTCATGGGAGCCACATGCCATTATATTTTAAGTAGTTATATTTAAATATTTGTAATGATAAAATTTATTTTAATATCTTTTATTTAACTCAGTAGTTCCCATATACTATAATTTCAATATATAATTAATAATTTAAAGTTATTTATGAGATATATTACTGTTTTTCATACAAAGTCTTTAAAGTTGGTCTTTATTTTATACTTACATCACATTTGAAGTGCTAACTATGCGGCTAGTGGTTACTATGTTTAACAGCATAGTTTAAAGGATGTTGTCATTTACTAAAATGTGTTAAAATTTTTGGGGGACTACAGTTGAGCCTAATTCTTTATTTAGTATGTTTGTGAAACTTTAGATTCTCTCAGTGTGTATTTTATTAGTAACACGGAGACAGGTTTAATTTTTTTAGACTCAGATGAGATTATGACTTTAATTTTCTAACATTTGGACATTTTAATCACATAGATGAGCAGATAACATGACACTGTTTTCTAGGGAACCCTAAAGATTTAGCAAAAAAATAAAAAACCCACCAAAACTGATAAAAGAATTCAGTAGAGTGGTAGGATATAAAATACATATCCAGAAATCAGTTGCATTTTTATACAACAATAATGAACTATCAGAAAGGTAAACTAAGAAAACAATCCCATGTACAATTTCATCAAAATAAAATAAATACAGGTACTTGGAAAATTCTAAGACATGGAAGAAGAAAGAAACTGAAATAGATATAAATAAGTGGAAGTGTATACTGTGCTCATGGATAGGAAGAATTAACTTTATTTCACTGTCCATATGAACCAAAGCAATCAATAGATTCAACACAATTTGTTTTTTATTAAGTGGAATGTAGGGAAGCAGACAGCTTCATGCTAGCACCCCAATCAGGATCCACTCAGCCAGCCCTCTATGGGGCATGCTCTGCCCATCTGTGGCTTGCTCCATTGTTCAGCAACTGAGCCATTTTAGCATCTGAGGAGAGGCCATGGGGCCATCCTCAGCGCCTGGGAACAACTCACTCAAACAATTCGAGCCATGGCTGGGGAAGAGAGAGACAGACAGACAGCAGAGAGAAAGAAAAGGGGGGAGGGGAGAGGTGGAGAAATAGGTGGTTGCTTCTTCTGTGTGTCCTGACTTAGGAATTGAACCTAAGACTTCCACACGCCAGGCCGACTCTAATGCTGAGCCAACTGGCCACAACTCAATGCAATTTCTACTCAGATACCAATGGCATATTTCCCAGAACTATGAACTAGAACAAATATTCCAAAAATTTATATCAAATGACAAAAAGCCTTGAATAACCACAGTAATCGTGAGAAGAAAAGGATGAAATTTGAGGAATCACTTTACATGATATCAGACCATACTACAAGGACTAGTAATCAAAGCAACATGATACTGGCATAAAAACAGACATATAGGTTAATGGAACAGAATAGAAAGCCCAGAAATAAACCTATACCTTTATGCTCAATTAATATTTGACAAAGGAGGCAAGAATATATAATGAGGTAAAGCCAGGTTATTCAATAAATGATGTTGGCAAAATTGAATAGATACATGCAAAAAAATAAAACTGGACCACCACTGTAAACCATATACAAGAATAAACTCAAAATATATTAAAGATTTAATGTAAGACTCAACATTATAAAAACTCTAGAAGAAAATATAGGCAGTAAAATCTTAGATATTTTTCTTAGCAATATATTTCTGATCTCCTCTAGCAAGGGAAACAAAAGAAAAAAAATGGGACCAAGTTATACTCAAAAGTTTTTGCACAAGGAAAACCATCAACAAAATAAAAAGACAACACGCTGAATACGAGAATATATTCTCCAATGGTACATCTGATAAAAGATTAATATCCAAATATTTTAAAGAACTTCTAAAACTCAAGACCAAAAAAAGAAAATCCATTTAACAAATGGGCAAAGGAACTGTCCAAAAGAGGACATACAGATGGCCAGTAGACATATGAAAAGATGCTCAATGTCACTAATCATCAGAGACATGCAAATTAAAACCACAACGAGATACCACCTCAAACTTGTTAGAATAGCTATAATCAATAAATTAACAGCTTGACCAGGTGGTAGCACAATGGATAGTGTCAAACTGGAACGCAAAGACCTGGGTTCAAAACCCTGAGGTCACCAGCTTGAGCACGGGCTCATCCAGTTTGAGCATGGGCTCACCAGCTTGAGCATGGGGTCACTGGCTTGAACATGGGATCATAGAAATGACCATATGGTCACTGGCTTGAGCCCAAAGATCGCTGGCTTGGAGCCCATGGTTGCTGGCTTGATCCCAAGGTCACTGGCTTGAGCAAGGGGTTACTTGCTCTGCTGGAGCCCCCTGGTTAAAGCACATATGAGAAAGCAATCAATGAACAATTAAGGAGCTGCAACGAAGAATTGATGCTTCTTATCTCTTTCCCTGTCTGTCTGTCCCTCTCTCTGATTCTCTCCATCACTGTCAGAAAATAAATAAATTAATTAACAAACAAGTGTTGGTGAGGGTGTGGAGGAAAGGGTGTGGCAAGGGTTGGTGGGAATGCAAATTCGTGCAACCACTGTGGGAAGCAATATGGAGTTACTTCAAAAATTTAAAAGTGACTGGTGGTGGTGCAGTGGATAGAGCATTGACCTGGACACTGAGGTGCCAGGTTCTAAACCCTGAAATCAAGGGCTTGAGTGAGGCTTATCTGGCTTGAATGCAGACTCACCAGCTTGAGGTCAGGGTCCCATGCTCACTGGCTTGATCCACAAGGTTGCTGGCTTAAGTAAGAGGTCACTGGCTCTGCTGGAGCAACCCCCTCTCCCCTGCATCAAAGCATGTATGAGAAGTAATCAATGAACAGCTAAAGTGCTACAACTCTAAGTCATTGCTTCTCATCTCTCACCCTTCCTATTTCTGTCATTCTCCCTCTCTAGAAAAAAAAATTAAAAATGGAACTGCCTTATAACCCAGCGATTCTACTTCTGGGAATATATCTAAAGAAAACTGAAACAACTAATTCAAAATAATATATGTGCCCCTACATTCACTGCAGCATTATTTACAATAGCCAAGATTTGGAAGCAGCCCAAATGTCCATCAGTAAATGAGTGGATAAGAAAAGCTGTTTTAGATTTGCACAATACAATACTACTAAGCTGTGAAAAAAGAAGAAAATCTTACCTTTCACAATAACATGGATGGATCTGGAGACTATTATGCTAAGTGAAATAAGCCAGTCAGGGAAAGACAAGTACTGTATACCATGATTTCACTTATAGGTGGAATCTAATTAAAAAAACAAACTAATAAACAAAATGGAAACAGACTTCTAGATACAGAGAACAGATGGAAAGCTGTCAGAGAGAAGGTGTCTGGGGAGCTGGATGAAAAGTGAAGGGATTAAGCGAAGGAAAACAAACTCCTCATAGACACAGTCAACACCATGGTGATTACCAGAAGGAAAGGAGCTTGCAGTGAGGTAGAAGAGAGTGAAGGGGAATAAATGGTGATGGAAGGAGACTTGACTTGGGGTGGCGAACACACAATACAATACACAGATGATGTATTATAGAATTGTACACTTCAATACTGTATAAATTTATTAACCAATGTCACCTTAATAAATTCATAAAAATGTTTTTAAAAGAAAAACAAATAAAAGATTATTACAAAGAGAAAAATTATCATATAGATGAGACATAATTGTCTAATGCTACATTTAGCTATATCTGATCTCAAGCCAAAGTGTGGCAAAAGCTATAGAGAGATAACAGCAATTTTTTCTTTTAAATTAAATTTATTGGGATGATACTTATGATAACAGTAATTTTTACTTTATTGTTTGGTAGGCATATTGAATTTTATAATGTTAATTCATAATTATTATTGTATTTTATGGGATCTGAATCTGAATGCTATTTAAAGTCCACAGTGACTTTAATACTTCTGTCTCTCTGTATGTACATTGCCAAAGCCCATAATTATATATTTTTTCACCTCAGTTATTTTCAATTTATATTACTTTTTAGTAATTTTCAGGTAACTATTAAGGAGCCTATGGACTTTCCCATATATGTGTTTATTTCTCTTAAAACAGAAATCATTATGTTTATTAGAGAAACATTTTTTTAAAATTAAGCCAAGCAAAGAATAGGAAGTAAAGTTAATCTAAATTCCAAGCACTCAGAGATCTCCTTCTAGCAATGTCTGGTATAATTCAGGCATATTAAGGATGTTCTTTATAAAAATGAAAAAGTACTCTACACATATCTATTCTTTTTCCTGTTGCTGAATCAGATCCAATATTATTCATTTTTTTCAATAAATGTTTACTAACATTCTGTTTTAGGTCATTATACAGTGTGTCCGTAAAGTCATGGTGCACTTTTGACTGATGACTGGTCAAAAGTGCACCATGACTTTACGGACACACTGTATTAAATATTCTTTTACAACATATTTTTTATTACATGAATGGTTATGGTTGTACCGCAAAAGTTCAGCCCATTTCCTGGTTTTGCACATATTTGTATCAAAACTTTGGAATAAATAATTTCATCACTATATTTTGGCTAATCCCATGATTATTGTTTTTTGTTTTTTTTTTACAGAGACACAGAAAGAGTCAGAGAGAGGGATAGATAGGGACAGACAGACAGGAACAGAGAGAAATGAGAAGCATCAATTATCAGTTTTTTGTTGTGACACTTTAGTTGTTCATTGATTGCTTTCTCATATGTGCCTTGACCACGGGCCTTCAGCAGACCGAGTAAACCTTTGCTTGAGCCAGCAACCTTGGATCCAAGCTGGTGAGCTTTGCTCAAACCAGATGAGCCTGCGCTCAAGCTGGCGACCCCAGGGTCTCAAACTTGGGTCTTCAGCATCACAGTCCGACGCTCTATCCACTGCACCACCACCTGGTCAGGCCCATGATTATTGTTTTAAGGTGAATTCCTAGAAGCAGAATTGAGTTCAAGGGCATGAAAAATTATAAGACTTGAGAATGTTAAAAAATCATAAAGTAATTATTTTCAATGATGTATTTATTGAAAAACAATGTTTTAAAAGTAAGTTAAGGCTATAAAAGTAGTTTTAACCATATTGCTTCCTAGGAAAGTAGAAACAATTTATATTTGCACCAACAGACTTTCTTCAGTTCATCATTTAGGCACATGGACCAGGGCATTGGGTAGTGCTGTCATGTGTGAATAGCACCAGTGTCTTGTTCACATTCTCTTTCTCTTTCTCAGTATTTATCTACATGACATAGTTGTGTAGTATCACTGGCCTTATGTAAAGTTTTTGCCAACAGAATTGGCAGAAAGATGAAAAAGATAAGATGAAATAGATAAAAGCCAGCATCAGAAGGCAGTACTCAAGAGACAAATAGTGGCCTTACATAAGTTTATTAAAAAATATTTGATTAAACAAATACTTATATGCTCAACTGTTGCTTGATGAATGGAAGAAAGAGAGAAAGGATCATAATATATAACCGACATTTGCTTACTCGATGAACTCATAGTTTAAAACATTGGAGCCTTAATTACCAGGTGGCGTTATTTTCTCTGAGAATGCAGCCTCAGACTTTTGGAAAGTTTCAGTTTCTGAGCATGCTTGGTCTCAGGTTCTACATTTCTGGTCTGGGCTGGTTGTATGTCAAGGCTGTTTAATAAGGGAAGAAGAGCTGAAACATAGGAGCATAATTATTTGAATACTGATGTGTTTATTGGTCACAATGGGTAAATGACCCACTCAAGCTATACTTAGGGTCAATGCAACTCCCAGTTTCCCTTGACATATTCCAACAGGGATTGTCCAACCTGACCTTGGAATTTATATTTGTTGGGAGGGAGGTAGTAGTTACAGACTATGATCATATTTTATGTCACGTGTATTTAGTAGCTTTCTCTCAAGATGAATACATCATTGAAAACACTTAATTACTTTATGACTTTTGAACCCAAACCCACATTTTGTAATTGTTTAATGGATTTCTGGTTTGTTGTGGGAATAAAATGTTTTTTAAATTCTCATGTCTATGGAGGAATGCATTTATCACAGGAAAACAATGGGTCCAATTTCTATAGGGTATCCTCAAAATTGGTCTTAGAGTTTGCCTTTGCTTCATTAATAACTCTGTCTGTATATTACTTGTATATTTATTTAAACATATTTGTGAAAATTATATCTAAGAATAGTGACTGTAAATTTTCAGATCAATAAGCTTTTTGATGAGTATCATTACAGCTCACACCTGCATTTTTTTTTTTTAAACAGGGACAGAGAGAGAGTCAGAGAGAGGGATAGATAAGGACAGACAGGAGCGGAGAGAGGTGAGAGCATCAATCATTAGTTTTTCATTGTCGTCACAACACCTTAGTTGTTCATTGATTGCTTTCTCACATGTGCCTTGACCGCGGGCCTTCAGCAGGCCGAGCAACCCCTTGCTGGAGCCAGTGACCTTAGGTCCAAGCTAGTGGGCTTTTGCTCAAGCCAGATGGGCCCGCGCTCAAGCTGGCGAACTCGGGGTCTCGAACCTGGGTCTTCCGCATCCCGGTCCGACGCTCTATCCACTGTGCCACTGCGTGGTCAGGCACACCTGCATTTTTGATATACTTGTTTCACCTAGGAACTACACAGGGTAATGATGTATTGAGGCTACATTTTTAATACTACGGGAGACTGAAAAATCTGGGTTTTACAGGATGAAGGTGTAAAAGTCATTTATTGAAGTTTTCTGTTCTTCACTAGGTGTGAAATCAGGTTAGAGAAAATGGAAACAGTAGCTTGATAGGTTTGTGTTCAAGACAATTGACATACATTATTTTTTGACTTGAATAATACAAATGCATTTGTTATTAAAATAATAAAATATGTGTAGCTATAAACAAAGACAAGATTTAAATTTCTATAGATAGTTTTGCCAAAGTGTGGTATGAAAGAAATTATAACATCTATTTTATACTTTAAATCAATATCAATTGTTCATAATAAGTTTTTTCTACTGCTTATACCGTAAAGTCCAACTGTGGGTAGATATAATCCTTTGAGGAAACCCTATCATTAAAACTCAGACTATGAAGAACCAGTAATGTAAGAACTTATAATTACCACGCTCACAGGTTTGTTTATTTGCCATATTA
The DNA here is from genome assembly GCA_037038555.1 of Rhynchonycteris naso. Lineage (NCBI taxonomy): Eukaryota > Metazoa > Chordata > Mammalia > Chiroptera > Emballonuridae > Rhynchonycteris > Rhynchonycteris naso. Next base: position 77,165,281 of record CM072997.1, read on the forward strand.
GTGCCTATAAAGGAACATGAAGTGGGACATTGTTCATGTCTAAAAAAATAACAAAATGAGAAAAAGTACTATCATTCTTCTAATTAATTCTTCTAATTTCTTAATGATTACTCGTAGGTTTGAGGTTATAGCATTTTTATGTGCTAATTAAAAATTTTAAAGGCCTCATGATGGTTAATTGCTTCCTCATACTATTCCAAAGAAGTAGACCAGTTTTATCATTCTTGCTTTTGAATCTGGAAAACTGAGTCATAATGCCTATATAAAATAATTTTGTTCAGTTAAGCTTTATTGCAATTTAAAATGTTCTGATTATCCAAAAATGTAAAAAAAATGAGGTAACATGGAAGCAGATTTTGGCTCAATAGAAAGATTTAAAAGTAATCAGAGCAAATGTGTTTGTAGATGATCTTGTTTTTACTGATTCTGTTCATTTGAGTTTGAATTGTTTTGTTTAGTTTTTGTTGTTGTTGCTCCAAAATTGCCCTTGGTGTTGAACACCTGCCTGTCTGTTCCCAGTGTGCTGAGGAGAGTTACTGTAGATGCTGGTCTTTGGCCACATTGGCTTTACATCTCTTTAATTTCTGTATCTTTCATAATATTTTCCTTGCAAAGCAATATTTGGATACTACATTTTTAAAAAGTAAAGAAGGACAAATATATATTCCACATAAGTGGGATGTAAAACTGAGACTCATGGACATAGATAGAAGTGAAGTGGTTACAAACGGGAGGGAGTTGGGGGAGGAGACTAAAGAGGGACAATATACGGTGATGGAAATGACTTTACTTTGGGTGATGGGCACACAATGTACTCAGCAGTTCAAATGGCATGAATATATTCACCTGAAACCTATGTACACCTATTGATCAATGTCACCCTATTAAATTTAATTTCTAAATACAAACTAAAGGCAATTTATAAGAGACTTGACAGCCACTCTGTTAAAGTAATTAGATCTCTGCTGAATAAGGTAAGAAGAGGCTTCCCCATTCCTGCAGGTAAAGATGAGCTGCAACCACATTCTAGATTGTCCCCTCAATCTCTGCATGTTTTTTCTAGTAGCCAGAAGATATGCTGCAGTTTAAATTTAGGATGTTGGCCAACCTCTTACCCCTGTTTCCTCATGCTAGCCACTGGGGACGAGTAGTATGCTGTTCCTCCATTGTGCTCATTTGGCTGGGAGAGCAATGTACAAGGGGTAATCATTCAGCAAAAATTTGTTAAGATCCCAAAGTATAAGAATTATGAGAGAATTTGTGATGTACATATAAGTATATATAGATTTAGATTATAATCTTTTTATTGTTTTGTTTTGCAAGAAAGACAGACAAGAAGGGAGAGGGATGAGAAGCATCAGTTCTTCACTGCAGCACCTTAGTTGTTCATTGATTGTTTTCTCATATGTGCCTTGACTGGAGGGCTCCAGTTGAGCCAGTGACCCCTTGCTTAAGCCAGTGACTTGGGCTTCAAGCCAGAGACCTTTGGGCTCAAGCCATTGACCCTAGGGGTCATGTCTATGATCCCACGCTCAAGTCAACAACTCCACACTCAAGCTGAATGAGTCCATGCTCAAGCTGGGGACCTCAGAGTTTCAAACCTGGGTCCTCAGAATCCTAGGCTGACACTCTATCCACTGTGCCACTGCATGGTCAGTAGAGTATAATCTTTCTCATATGCGTTATACAAGGATTTTATTTAGTGCAATAACATTAATTTTGTGACCAGACAAAGTATCAATTGTCCTGTTGAATATAATGGTCATATTCCTAGTTTGATTTTTCTTTTAAAATGTAGCGTAGTAAAATATTTTTATGGATAAATAAGTGACTTTATGCTAACATATTATGCAATGAGTTAGAAAATATTGTGATTGTATTACTTTCATTTTGATATCAAAGAGGTTTTGTTTCCCTTAGAAAGAGCCAGTATTTGGTTTTATAAATAATGACAAGATTGGAACAAAAAATAATAATATTACAGTAAAATAGTATTCAAGCATTACAAAATGAAGAGATTTTACAGTTATGTGGTTAGATTTTATTGTCAGTTAAACTAGAATTTCAGGCTAAAAATCTTTCACTTCAAAATGAAGTTTAACCGAGTTCAAGTTGATGTTTGCAAATAAGCTTTTTCATTTAAGAAATTGTTGAAAAAAAACCAAAAAACAAACAAACAACAAAAAAGAAATTGTTGAACAGAATCAACCACCTTTGTATGTCGTCAGCTCCAAAACGCAAATAAATGGCCCTTTGGTATTCCTTGTATGTTGTTACAAAAAAAATAAAAATAAAAAATCATTTTCTTTCCTTCACTTGGCTATTCTTTGACTGTAAATGAATACCCAACTCAAATGAAAGCAACTTAAACAATAGGTGATTTCTTGTTTTACATGAACTGCAGAGTTAGAGAAGTCCAAGTACAGTGAGGTCTGGTTTTCTGCCTTCTCTTGCCCTTTCATTCTGCAGGTCAGATGACTTCCTATCAGACAACTGTTGTTCCACAGCACAACAGTCAGAAGCAGAAAGAGACCTTTTCTTGCTTGTGACTTGTCTTAAGAACAAGGAAATTGTTTCCCCAGAAGACTTTTCACATTTCATTGGCCAGAACTGGGTCATTTGTTAATGTGTGTTCCAAATGTTGGCCAGAGGATCAGGACACTGTGGATGAACATTGGTGAATGGCATAAGATGTAATCAAGATTCACTCCCAGGGTTGGAGACAGAGCTCACCTCCCTGAAGTGTGGGGCCTATTGAGGAAGGCAGATCTTGAATAAAATGAGGATTCTGGTGGACAAAAGAAGGAGAAGCAGCGATATCATCTACAGTGATCTTTTCCTTACACTTTTTATGATGACTATAATTATTTAAAACCTAGCATGTGGGGTAGTTGAGTCATTAGTTTTTACTTTTAACAGTCAGTTTTATCTTGATTATATTATCTCAAAACTTCCACTAGAAATTACATTGTCTTTTAAAATTAGTGGTGGACGTATATAGGGACAAAGGATGGTTTAGGAAGCTTGCCATCATCCCCTAAATACACATTCTACCTCCAAAAAAATACACATTCTGAACAAAAGTTGAGCTTTCTACACAAACTACTCTTTTAAAAATGTATAAGTAAAAACTGCATGTTTGCTATGAAAATAGAAATTGCAGATTTCAAATAAGCCTCTTAGCCTTCTCTTCTAAACAGATCTCCATGCCTAAATGCTCCTATAAGAAATTCTGAAGCCATCGCTTTTAGAACCCTGTCATATTTTCACTTACCTGTCACCCCTCAGGAAAATGTGGTTTTGGATGCTGGTACAAGATCTGTATTCACTCTATGGGCCACTTTATTGTTGTTAATTCTTCAATTCAGTGAAATTTGACTATACTCTTAGAGCCTACTGTATTCTGGCTGTCAGTGTTTACCTGCTTAGTCAGACTGGGCAGAGCCTCGGGACCTAAACGTGAGAACTGCTAAGTGGGAATGGACCCCATGAGAAGACAATGTAGACACCAAAACAAAACCCAAGGTGCAGGTTCTGTTGGTCAGAAGTGAATCGGAGGCCAGGGAGCTCCCTGTAAACCAGGCTGAAAATCAAAAATAGGTTTGTATTTGGACAATGGGCATGGTGGGGGTGGGAGGGCGTGGGAAGACAGTTTCAGGAGCCAGGCTGATTAGATTTGGTTTTGGGATGGGTCTGAATTGAAAAGTCAAGTCAAGTTATATTTTCTAGATTTTCAACCGTTTTTATCTCATGGCAGATACCAACTAATTACTGAAATTCTGTGCCACATCCAAAAGTAGCTGTAATTTTGACTCATTCACACTGAATGGCTGTTGTTGTGTTGGCTGTTGGCATTTTTAAATTTGACAATCTAAGAAAAAAGAGGACAGTGCCTCTGACTAAATAGTCAGGTACTGCAGGTTTCAGTTTTTTTATGGCACACTGGTTGAAAATCATTGTTCTGGATCTAGAGCGTCAGATGCAATGTGCCCGAGCTATCTTTTATCCACATTAATCCACCAGTGGCTAGCTGCAGCCATGCTCATTAGAGGAAGAGCACCAGGTGTCCCCTGACAATGGTAAGAGTTTCTCTTTAGGCCAGGTTCACTACAGCCATTTTCCAATCTTAAGGCAGCCGTCAGATGCTGGGAAGTACACCAGTGAGCTTCAGGAAGCCCTAATTACCATTCGGCTGGAAAGCTCCCTTCACTCTGAGAAAATGTAAAACAACTTTCAGCCAGTTTGTAAACACAATGTTCAGTTTCATAGACTTGTTTTTGTTGATTAAGTCCCTCTCATCCTTATGCATTTTATTTGCCAGCCTTGGCTGCCTCTCCTCTACCCAAATGTGTCTTGATGTTATATAACCAGACCCTGGGCAAATGGTTTAAACGTGGCTACTAAGAACCTGGTAGTTAAATTAATTTTAAGTCAATTTTGGACTTTTGGAATGATTCAAATAGATAGAAATAGGGAGACAATCAGCCTTAGTCTGGTTGAATTCTCATGGCCTGCTTGTCCTCCTTTTCAGAATGACCTATTTTACCTTGCATCCTGGGAAATCATGATAAAATGGTATCAGTGCACTTTAATATTTGGGGGCAGGAGATGGTGGGGGGGGACACTGAGTGGTAAATAGATCATATTTCCTCAGGCAAAAATTTTCTGAAGTGTTAGAAGTGCATGTTGGGTAAACAAATGTGTTTAGGGTTGCTCACTTATATTTTGCATTGGTGTGGGGCAGTGCCGTGTGTGTGTGTGTGTGTGTGTGTGTGTGTGTGTATGTGTGTGTGTGTGTGTGGTCTGTGAAAGGCTGCAGGTGCTTGCCCTCAGGGCGGCAGATTGCAGATTGCTGATTTCCTTCCTGCTTGGGAGAGGCCATTGTTTGCTATTGTATACTGGAGAAGGGGTATATCCACCTGGCTTGTTTGGCTGGAGAATGCTGAGGCTGGTGGGGATTGTAAATCCGGGGAATCCAGAGAATGAGTCCAGTGAGTCCAGAGTACTGAGGGGTTTGGTGGCCCTGAGTGAGAGGGAAGTGGTCTTCCCTGCCTGTTTGCTCATCCTTCATTACAAGACTTTAATAAAAAGAATGACCCACCAATTTATGGCTCCACAGTTCCTTTACTGTCTGCCCAAATCCAATGTGAACCTGAATCTGCATGGCCACAGTCACTGGCCTTACAATGGCCCAATAAACTTGGAAACTAAAATCTTAGTGTGCTCTTTAAAGAGAAGAATTATGAAACAATTTAAATTAGAAAATTTGGATGGACAAGAAGAAGAGAAATTGTGGAGACCTGCCAAAGATCTTCTGTCTTAAGATATTGTAAAATTTGCAAAAGTTTAAGATAATTTTAAAGTCTTCTTTAACTTTAAAAAAAAATTATAGTCATTTTTTTCTAAATTTAGAAAGGAGATAAGTGGTCAAAATATTTTTCAACATCTGTGAAGTTTAGCTCATTCTGTCATCATGATAACCAGCAAAGCAGTTAAATTAAACCAGAACTTTGAAAGTAAAAGCTAACCCCTTGTTATTTTATATATCTAAACTATTTTGTATAGATTTTTCTGTATAATTGGAAGATAAAAGTTTGATTAGGAAAGATAAGTGTCCAGATTTTAATTTAGATATGTTGATATATTAAATTTGATTTTATTTTAGAGGCTAAGTAAGCAATGACTACTTTGTTATTGTGAAGAGGCCATTATGTTTGAATACTCCTCTTAGAATCTTACCATCCATAATACTCAGAATATATATAGTGGTGGGAATTTTCTTCCTCACAAACAGCATCCTAATGGAGATGTATGACTGTGCCATTAGTATTGCTGATGTGAATATTTACCTCAAGATTTAAGCCTGCGGCTGTGGAAACTCCTATAAATACTCTAAAAATAATAATATTGTGAGTGTTTCTATATGATTTTTTTGAGATGTTTTTATTCCACGTATACTAGAAAAATGACTTGCAATTTGTGTAATTGTGGTAATTGGAAAAAGCTGTTGAGATGTGAGGTTTCTAAAATCAATAAGAAGAGCAAAATAGATGTGATCATTGTTTATGACATAATTTGGTTTTAATGTTTTATTATCATTTCATACATTTAAGTGGTTTTAGTATTTTGACTAAAATGGCATGTAATTAATACATTCATGCAATGTATAAAAATGCACTGAGTGCCATAAATTCTCCACTACTATATTTATTTATAGCAACGTACACTGCTTAATATGTCCTTTTATTTGAAAAGCATTTTTATAAATGTTTGCTATTTGCATTTTCTCTTTGGGAAAAATCATGCACCACCATTCAAGATGAGAGACCATAAAAACAACGAGCTTAGAAATGCTTCATTTACCAAAGGATTTAAACTATTTTTGAAAATTATTGGTAAGATTGGTTGTAGATTATTTTAGGTTGGGTTCAGTAGAAGCAATGCTGAGACTGAGATTGTAACAAGTGATTTGTTGGGCAGTGCTCTCCAGAGAAGAGTGGTGAGGGTAGCAAGAAAAAGGAGGCGAAATATTTATGCAAGGAGGATATCTCAGTGGGAATAAGCTGTAGTTTGCTTCCACAGTGAAACTGGACACAGACAGTATCATAGTTGGCCCCATCTTGAGGCAAGTAGGCTGTACTTTGGTACCCTCCCTGCTCCCCATCAACTAATCTATCATTTGTTGTGGTTAGCTCTTAAAAACATGTAGGAGAGTAGCCTCCTTTTTGAGGCAGTTCCCAATCGGCTCAGCAATTCTCCACAGAAACAACATGCATCAGTGAATTATCAGCATTTTGGTAATGGGAATTCTAGCTAATAAAGGTTATCTGTTTTGATTTCAACAGCATCCATTATGCATATGATGACAATTTAAGAAAACAAAAAGATTACTGAACTGAGATTCTGTCACTACACCCCCCAGCACACATTCTCACACCCACCCATCCACATTTTTAATCAAATAAAGGTGGAAATTCAAACCTTGTTCAAGTCCCTTTGCTTATAGAAACAGTAATGAGGACATAAACTTTAGGTTTATTCATTGTTGTTCCTGTGGTGTCGTTTATGTGGCAAACTCTGCTACTAAAATGTTTTTATGTTATCATGAATGAAAATCTATCATGAGTTTCTTGAGAGAGGACCAGAGATATTGCTGTTGAAGACTGGAGGGTGTTGCCAAGGCCAAGTACATTCAGGCAAGCCTTTCTCCAGGCATACTACCCCTATTTGAAATGCTTTATTTGCAGAAGCCTTTGATGGTCTATACATGCCCAACTGATTCAGACAGAGAAGTACACTCAAGGTGTTCAATAAATGAACTCATCTTGTGGTAAGGTGCCTAAGAACTGTAAAACTTAGTATTGTCAGTGCCATTTTAAAGAGGAAAAGTCAGGCTTCTTGCCCCCTCCTTTCTTTAGAGAATAGAAGGAGAAGGATGTGGGAGCTTCCTGGCTTACAATGACGACTAGGTCATTTAGTTTAACTATAGTTCTCTGAAAAAATAAAGGTTATTTGAAGAACTTCCCTTTCAATAAAAGACAATATTTACATACCTTACACTGATTTTAACTCTTTCTCCCTTCCTGGAGTCCTAAGAGTAACATAAAGGTAAATAGGAGGTAGACACTAAAAGATTTGTGAATGTCTTTGATATGTAAAACAACATCACTATTGTGTTACCTTGTAAGTTTTAATATGTAGGAATATTTTTTATAGATCCTATAGACAGCCTGACCTGTGGTGGTGCAGTGGATAAAGCGTCGACCTGGGAACACTGAGGTTGCCAGTTCAAAACCCTGCAATGGTCTGGTCAAGGCACATATGGGAGTTGATGCTTCTAGCTCCTCCCCCCTTTCTCTCTCTCTCTCTCTCTCTCTCACTCTGTGTCTCCTCTCTAAAATGAATAAATAAAAAGAAATTAAAAAAATAAAATATAAACATAGATCCTATAGACAAATGTTATAAGCTTGTTAATAATTAATTATTGTATCATGCTCCTCCTCCTTTTCCCCCAACCTATATGTGATCAAGTCTATATAAGTAGCTACAAGACTATTTTGGGGACACACGATTTGGGTTAGCTATACCCTGTGTAAGTCATATGTAGCCGGCTTATTAATAAATATCCTTCTAAAATTCTTCTGTATCCTGCCTTAGTATCTCTCATAAACCTGTGGAATTAAGGTACGCTACTTTACAACAATCTCAAATTCTTTCTCAGCAACAGATTCTTTTTCACACTGAAGAACTATAGAGTATCCTTCTTCCTGGTAGAGTACCTCTTATCCTCTTTATCTTCCCATTACAGAGAAGAAAAAAAGAATTTTTTTTCTCTCTTGCTACTTACCAGGATAAGGAAATGCTTTACAGAAACTAGGTAAAGTTGTGTGAAGACAGTCAAATTACCATTAGTATTATTGACTTAAAGAGTTTTTTTTAAAATTATTTTAAGCACGAGAGAGAAAGACAGACAAGAAGGGAGAGAGATGAGAAGCATCAACTCATAGGTGCATCACACTAGTTATTCATTGATGCTTTGTCATCTGTGCCTTGACTGGGGACTCCAGCTGATCCAGTGCTCAAGCCAGTGACCTTGGGCTCAGGCCAGCAACCATAGGGTCATGTCATTGATCCCATGATCAAGCTTACAATCCCATGGCTCAAGCTGGTGAGCCTGTGCTCAAGCAAGATGAGCCCATACTCAAGCCAGTGACCTCAGGGTTTTGAACCTGAGTCCTCAGTGTCCCAGTCTGACACTCTATTCACTCTGCCACTGCCTGGTCAAGCTGAAAAAAATTTTAAATTGTATTATACAGTTAACTTTAAAGTAAAAGACCATTGATATAAAAGGAATAAGCAATAGTAAGTCTTCATCTGGAACCAAAGAAATATTTTGCTAATAACATTTCCTCTGATTGCATCTGTATTTGATTATTCCAATTTATTAAAGAGAATTAATAATATGCATATAATCTCAGAATAATAAAGAGACATTAATTCAGTTTAGACTTCAAGCTGATATTGCGATCTTTTCACTCTGCGTAGGGCTTTGTTTATACCAGTTGACCCTTGAAACAACAGGGGTTTGAACTTTGTGGGTCCACTTATATGAGGATATTTTTTTTCAGTAAATACAATTGGTTCTTACAATCTGCAGTTTTTTATTTGTGAATTCAACCAACCGTATTTTCACATTCCCAACTGCAGTTTCCCAGCCGCATATTTCCAGCAATCAGATAAAAAATAGTGTTTGGAGGACCAATTGGTTGAATCTGCCACTGCAAAAAAACTGACTGTAGAGTCAAAGGCTATAGCTGGAATTTTGACTGGGCTAGGTGTTGTTTAAGGGTCAATTGTACTGTACTTTACATAAGAAGACAAACCAGGCCAGTGTCTGAGAGCGTTCTGAAGTGAAAAAGGCATTTTGGAACATGGCTGGTATTTTACTGCTAATGTGACTTGAAAGGATGCTTTTTACAAACGACTTTTTTAATGATCTGAAATTTAATGCAATTGGTTATCTTTTCATTGCCAATGTCTACTGTTACCCCCAGAAAGCTAGATGTGGAGAAGGTAAAGTAAAAAATAATTTTAAGACTTGCTTTTAGAGTCCAAGCTTAAATGAAGTGCTTTCCTCAGGCCTTAGTCTCCCCTGTCTAATTGTTCATTTAACTGTCTACATTTGTATTTTCCTCCAGTCTAGAAATAGGAATTTCATTTAACAAGTAAAATTTCTTTTTAATCTGTATGTTTAATCATTTATTTCTCAATATTTTAAAATTTTTATTTATTGGTCATTATTTTAAAAATATAAACAATATAGAGTAAATATTTTAACAATACTATATCTCATTGTCAAAATTCCAGTATTCCTGGAACTCGTAGAAAGACCAAATAAAGAATTGAAAGAACCAATTAATTGTAGAATTTAGAACCTTTTTACTAGCAGACATTTAATTTGGCTAATGTGTTAAATGAAAAAAGGACTTCGTTTTATGTAATCCTTATCACTTGCTAATAGCTTGAACAATCTGAGGTCCCTCAAACTCCATGATTGCTTAACAATATGTTGCGATAATTTTGTTGCTTCCAGAAACTTCCAATTAAGTGAGGAAGACCACTGGATTTACCAGGCTGTTTTGGATCAGTATCCTGGAGATCTGTGTGGCAGGAGGACTCTGTATCTGGACATGTTGCAAAGATATTTTCCTCACAAATCTAGGCATGCTTTGGTGAGTACTGGCTAGTTAAATTGTTTCCATGGTCCATAATTTTTGAGTAAAATATATATATATTTTTAAACAGTGCTCTAAAATGTAGTTTTTCCTAATTCTAGAAAATAATTGGGTTATAGATTGAAAATCTGTCATTTTTCAAGTTTGCACGGTCCATCGGAAGGTGGGTGACTCCACTGGCCACATTTACTCTTCTTCCGTGCTTACTTGCCCTAGAGATCTTCACGGTGGCTCCCTGGATTGCTCTGCTCCTATTTGACCTCCCGGTGTCTATACGTTGACCTGCCAGCCATCCGAGGTATTTTCTTCTCTGGGTCTCACCTGAAAGTGGAACGCCTGCTTCTTCATCCAAAGAACTGCCACGCCTCAGTCCTTCTAGTCATGGGGAAGCCAACGCTTGCCTTGGGGCTGGGTCTCACCTCCATCATCCCCACCATCACAAATCCACTTGATCCCTCTAAATGGCTCTAAAACACAAATGCCTCAAATTCAGTTATGACTCAAGTTTCCCCGAGAAGGACCTGGAAACTTATTGTTTCATTTTTTTGTTGACAAAATAAGAAAACAAAAGTTACCATGTCACCAATTAATTTCAAAATAACTAACCTTAAAATATATATGTAAGCAAACATGCATAGACTCAACTTTTAAATGAGCCATGCTATAAAATATTATGATATAATCTGCATTTTGTCATTAAGCAAGTAACAATAACTGTAACATGTGTATAGAGTTTACCTTATATCAGTCATGTGTAAACTCCTGTAACAGGCGCAATAGTAGATGAGGGAAGTACCATCGTTATCCTTACTTTCCAGATGAAGAAATTGAAGCAGAGGCCGCACAGCTGGTATGAGCATCATCTATCCTCTCCCCCACCTTCCCACCCAATAATTATTTCCTTTAATTCTGACCTATAAATAGCAGATAACTGTTACATAAAAAAACATGCTGTTATAATAAATAATTCACTCTAGAATTTTAAAAAATTCTTAATTTATTAAATTAGATCTTTCTTTTCATTCCCTATTGAATATAGTTGCTTCTGTGACCAGCTGTCATTTTTATCTTTGTAGACTTTTATATTTGCCTACTATTTACATAATAAAGATTTTTACATTTACTTCTTACATTGGGTTGATTAGTATGCATTTCTGCATGGTGTATGCTTCCTTTCCTAAAGTTTAGCAGGTTTTAAGTATATTTTTGGCTTTTGGGAACAAAGTTAAAACGTTTACAGAACAGATTTTAGGAGCTGATGTTTGGTTTAAGTGAAGCCATAGCCTGTTTCATCATGGACGTAATTAACCATACCTAAAATATTATTTTAGGTAGGACCAACCTTATCTTGCTTGCTACCTTCTTTTTCACAACATCTAGAGGTTATATAATGTATCAAATTGAGAAACATGGTCTCTACTGGCGAAATAAAGAATTATTTAGGTCAGAGACTCTCAATATCAGGAGACACAATTTTATATAATGAGCTTTTCTGAATCACCAACAGATTTTTCCAACTACTCAGGCTATCTCCATTCTTTCTCCTCCCCTTGAGACTGAGATCTTCCCTGGTTGGGATTCACAGCCAATAGAAACTTCTGGTACTGATGTGGTAGTGCCATAACCCTCAGGTGTGTGGGATGGGAAGGCTAACGTCACTGCTATAACTACTTCAGGTTGAAATATCTTAACTTCTGATATTTCAATAATCAAAAGCAAACTGAATTTTTATGATTATTGTAACAACCTTTTTATGTTTATTAGCACATGTCAAATTGAATACCTTAAACTAATTGTTAAAAATACTAAAACTGATTTAAACATGGAGTTTTTGTTTTGTTTTATTTTGTTTTGAAATTATATGTAGGGGAAATAATGCTTTCTGCTTATAGATTCATTGCCACATAGAAGTGGAAGTCACCTGGTCTGACTCTAACCTATACAAGGAAACTATGGACTTTAAAACAGTAAATGACTGGTCACTTGTTAGCCACAGCCTGAGAACTCTGGGACTGGAACCTGGTCTGGTTGCTGTATTAACTATTAAGATATTTGTTCCCAGTTTTTATTTTTTTTTAGCAAGAGAGAGAGACAGATAAAGATGATAAGCATCACTCATAGTTGTGGCACCTTCGTTGTTCATTGATTGCTTTCTCATATGTGCCTTGACCGGAGGGCTCCAGCAGAGCCAGTGATCTCTTGCTCAAGTCAGCGACAATGGGGTCATGTCTACGATCCCATGCCCAAGCCAGCGATCCTGCGCTCAAGCTGGATGAGCCTGTGCTCAAGCCAGCGACCTCAGGGTTTTGAACCTGGGTCCTCTGCGTCCCAGACCAATACAGTGTCCACTGCAACACTGCCTGGTCAGGCTGTTCCCCCAGTTTTTAAAAATCAGTTGTTATAATTCCTTTCATTCATTTTTGTAACAATGATATAAGGCATAAGCCCACTTTCATTATAAGTGTAATAACAACCATCTGTTATCTTTTCAGGTTGAACATGAGAGAAGTTGTGACCAATATCGCTTTGCTAGGGAGCAGCGAAGGATCCTAATATCAAATTGGCATAAGAATAGGAGAGGCTTCATCCAGCAGGCTGTGCTGACACTTGCTGAAGCCTGTGCAACTCATGAAATGGAGAACACGTTGGCTAAGGACAGGAAAAAGCAACAGGAATTATGTGCTGATCTGAAAGCCAAGGTGAGATGCTTTGCAGAAGGCATTTCAGTATTTACCTGGATATTCATTTAAGAATCCACTTTTCCCTTTTCTTCAAATCCAACCTAAAGTTCAGTTTCTCTAAAAAGCCTATTTTGAATGAAATTGTTAGTTCAAACCATATAAAATTGCATTTTTTAGGTCAAAATAGTCAGCAGTCAACAATTTCATATATTTCCACCTGAAGTTACTATAACAACGGGAGGTAATATTAAAGTCCTGATCAGGGGTAGCCAACCCCAAGCCACAAATGCTGCCACCAGAGTGAGGTGCTAGATAAAAATGCAGAGTGTAATTGTAAAATAAATGTCTATGATGGTTCAAGATTCCTGAACCTCTCATTCACACTGAAGATGTAAGAAAAGGTCAAGCTATGAAGAGGAAAGAGGATCTGTGGAGAGAGATGTTGGGACACCTTGATGGGCTGTGTGTGAGTCCTCAGTATGAAAGGGTGAGGGGGTTCTTCCTCCTCAGACACAGGGAGGGGCCTCCAGGACAGCTTAGAGAGTTTAGTGGGTAGCCCCTGGAGTTGGAGGCTTGAAGACTGCTGTCTGATGCTCACAGGGAAATACAGAGGTGCTGCCTCATTGGCAGAGCTGCAAACAAAAGAGGCTTTTGTGTTGGGAGTAACTGCATTCCCCAGACTGGTCACGGATGCATGAGTTCTGGAGGCCCATGGGGAGCGGCCTCTCTGGGTGTGTTGGCAAGGCCGTTCAAGACAAATTGTATTGAGGTATAGCATGCACACAGTAAAGTGCACAAATCTTGATCTATTGATAAAAGACATGGTGGGAGGATGATGATGCAACAAGAAATTTTATTCTCTTGATAGAAAAAAATAACCCGGTAGATGTTACCCTGCAGCAATTAATAGCATATAAAAACAAATGTCCCTATTTTAAAACACTAGAGGAAAAATGCCTGCTCTGCATTTTATTTTAAGCAAAACGATATTTCTTTTTCCTTTTGTATAAGCTTGGGACCTAAAAAGAATAGGAGGGGCATCAAGTCTGATTTACCATGAGGTACTGAACGAATGTGTGTTTTCTTCTCCGTTTGTGGCTGATAAGAAGCATACAGGGGTCAGGGCCACGACATGTCCTTATTTACTCCTAGTCAGTTTGTATTCATTTTGCACACATTATCTTTAGCCCTTGAGCTATGCTATATGTAATATTTTCTTTTTATTGTATTGCACTGAAATAAACATACATGCAGTAACGTGCACAGAATATAAGTGAGCTATTGAGTGTTTTACTAGTATGTATTACCTCATAGAAATACCACCGAGATCAAGATATAGAACATTTCCCACAGCGCAGAAGGCTCCCTCATGCCTCTTTTTAGTGTATACTACTCCTACCCATATCCACTAGTCTGAATTTATCACCATAAATAAGTTTTGCTTACTCATGAGTTTCATAGACATCAAATTATCCAGTATATACTCTTTCTTGTTATTTTGCTCATCACATCTTTAAGTGTCAACTTTGATATATGTTGCAGTTATTGGTTCTTCTATATTGCTGGGTAGTATTTGATTGTATACGTATACCACAATTGATATGTTCTCTTGTTAATGAAAATTTGCATTATTTCCTGGTTTTTGCTATAATGGTAATAAATGGTGTTGTGTACATTCTCGAACATGTCTTATGGTGGACATATGCATTCATTTTTTTTCTTTCTTTTTCATTTTTTAATAACAGTTTGCATTCGGCCTGACCTATGGTGGCGCAGTGGATAAAGCGTCGACCTGGAATGCTGAGGTCGCCGGTTCAAAACCCTGGGCTTGCCTGGTCAAGGCACATATGGGAGTTGATGATGCTTCCTGCTCCTCCCCCTTTCTCTCTCTCTCTCTCTCTCTCACTCACTCACTCTCTCCTGTCTCTCTAAAAATGAATAAATAATAATAAAAAATAACAGTTTGCATTCAATACTAATTTGTATTAGTTTCAGGTGTACAGAATTGTTATTAGATAATTATATACTCTACAAAGTTTTCTGCCTAATATTTTTAGTTCCCACCTGGCACCATACATATAGTTAATACAATATTATTGACTATATTCCCTATGCTGTACTTTACATCCTTGTGACTGTTTTGTAACTATCAATTTGTACTTCTTAATTCTGTCACCTCTTTTACCTGATCTCCTACACTCCCTCCACTCTGGTGACTAACAATCTGTTTTCTGTGTCTGAGTCTGTTTCAGTTTTGTTTTATCATTTATTTTGCTCTTTAGATTCCACATAAAAATGAAATCAAATGGTATTTGTCTTTCTCTGACTTATTTTACTTAGCATAATATTCTCTAGGTTCATCTATGCTGTCTCAAAAGGTAAGATTTCCTTCTTTTTTATGGCCAACTAATATTCCATTGTGTAAATGTACCATAGCTTTTTTATCCTCTTGTCCATTGAAGGGCACTTGGGCTGCTTCCATAGCTTGGCTATTGTAAAATAATGCTGCAACGAACATAGGGCTGTATATATTCTTTCAAATTAGTATTTTAGGTTTCTTTGAATATACCCCAAAAGTAGAATCATTGTGTCATAAGGCAGTTTTGTTTTTAATTTTTTGAGAACCCTTTATATTGTTTTTCGTAATGGCTACACAAATCTGCATTCCCACCAACACTGCATGAAGGTTCCCTTTTCTATACAACCTCACCAGCATTTCTTGTTTGTTTGTTTATTGATGATAACCATGCTGACATGTATGAGGTTATAGCTCGCTACAGTTTTGAAGTTTTGATTTTCATTTCTCTGACCAGTAGTGATATTTAGCATTTTTTCATATGTCTACTGGCCACCTCTATGTTCTCTTTGGAAAAGTGTCTGTTCAGCTTCTCAGCCCATTTTTCTTTTCTTTTTTATTTATTCTCTCTTTTGTATTTTCCTGAAGTGAGAAGCGGGGAGGCAGAGAGACTGACTCCTGCATATGCCCAACCAGGATCCAGCTGGCAAGCCCATAAGGGGGCGATGCTCTGCCCATCTGGGGCATTGCTCTGTTGCAACCAGAGCCATTCTAGCACCTGAGGTGGAGGTCACGGAGCCATCCTTAGTGCCTAGGCCAACTTTGCTCCAATGGAGCCTTGGCTGCATGTGGGGAAGAGAGAGATAGAGTGAAAGGAGAGGGGAAAGGGTAGAGAAGCAGATGGGTGCTTCTCTTGTTTGCCCTGGCCAGGAATGAACCCAGGACTTCCACACACCAGCTCAGCCCATTTTTAGATTGGATTGTTTGTTCTTGTGGTGTTGAGTCCTTAATAAATTTTAAATATCAACTCTTTATCAGATGTGTCATTGGCAAATATGTCTCCCCCTCGGTGGGTTGTCTTTTCATTTTGTTGAGGTTTTGTTTGCTGTGCAAAAACTTATTAGTTTGATGTAGTCCCATTTATTTATTTTTTCCTTTTGTTTTCCTTGCCTGAGTCAATATAGCAGCAAAAATATCACTATGAGAAATGTCTAAGATTTTAATGCCTTTGTTTTCTTCTAGGATTTTTATGGTTTGGAGTCTAACATTTAAGTTTTTAATCTATTTTGAGATTATTCTTCTGTATGGTATAAGAAGTTAGTCTTATGGTTTTTTTTTGCATGTATCTGTCCAATTTTTTGAACACCATTTATTGAATAGACAGTCCTTTTTATTTTATTTTTTTGTGAAGAGACAGAGAGAGGGACAGAAAGATAGGAAGGGAAAGAGATGAGAAGCATCAATTCTTCATTGTGGCTCCTTAGCTGTTCATTGATTGCTTCCTCATAAATGCCTTGACTGGGGGCTACAGCAGAGTGAGTGACCCCTTGCTCAAGCCAGTGACCTTGGGCTAAAGCCAATGACCTTGAGCTTCAAGCCAATGACCTTTGGACTCAAACCAGCGGCCATGGGGTCATGTCTATGATCCCACGCTCAAGCCAGCAACCACACTCAGGTTGGTGAGCTCATGCTCAAGCCAGATGAACCCATGCTCAATCTGGCAACCTTGGGGTTTCGAACCTGGGTCCTCTGTGTCCCAGTCCTATGCTCTATCCATTGCACCACCGCCTGGTCAGGCTAGACAGTATTTTTAAATTTATTTTTATTTATATTTTTAGCAATAGAGAGGGACGGACAGACCGGAAGGGAGAGAGATAAGAAGTATCAACTCATAATTGCAGCACTTAGTTGTTCATTGGTTGCTTTCTCATATGTGCCTTGACTGGGAGAGGGGGTGGAGGGGAGCTCCAGCTGAGCCAGTGACCCCTTGCTCAAGCCAGTGACCTTGGGCTTAAGCCAGCAAGCATCAGGTCATATCTATAATCCCATGCTCAAGTCAGTGACCCTGCGCTGAAATTGGTGATCCCATGCTCAAGCCAAATGAGCCCATGCTCAAACTAGCAACCTTGGGTTCCAAACCTGGGTTCTTAGCATTGCAGGTCAATGCTCTATCCACTGTGCTTGCGCCTGGTCAGGCTGAATAGACAGTCTTTACCCCATTGTATGTTCTTGCCTCCTTGTCAAATATTAATTGACCATATAGATGTGAGTTTTTTTCCATGCTCTCTATACTGTTCTGATGATCTATACATCTGTTCTATATCAGTCCCATGCTGTTTTGATTACTATGGACTTGTAGTATAGTTGGATATTAGGTAGTGTGGTACCTCCAACTTTGTTCTTTCTCAAGTTGCTAAGGCTATTTGGGGGTCTTCTGTGGTTTCATAAAAATTTTTGGATCATTTGTTCTAGTTCTGTGAAATATGCCATTGGTAGTTTGATAGGAATTGGATTACTTTGGGTAGTTCATTTAAATAATGTTAATTCTTCCTGTCCATGAGTATGATATATGCTTCCAATTTTTATATTTTCTTTAGTTTCTTTTTTTAGTACCTTATTATTTTCTGAGTACAGATATTTTTCCATTTGGTTAAATTTATTTCTAGGTATTTTTTTATGTAGTTGTAAATGGGATAATTTTCTTAGTTTCTTTCTCTGATAGTTCATTATTGGTGTATAAAAATGCAAACAATTTCTGAATATTTATTTTGTATCCTGCTGCTTTATTGAGTTCATTTATCAGTTCTAGTAGTTTTTTGGTGGAATCTTTAGGGTTCTCTAGACACAGTGTCATGTCATCTGCAAATAATTACAGTTTTACTTCTTTCTCTCCAATTTAGGTATCTTTCATTTCTTCTGATTGCTGTGGCTAGAACTGAATAAGAGTGGTGAAAGTGAATATCCCTGTCTTGTCCCTGATTTTAAGGGAAACACATATTTTCCCCATTGAGTTTGATGCTGTCTGTGGGTTTGTTACACATGACCTTTAAATTGTCAAGATGGGTTCGCTCTATTCCAACTTTGTTGAGAGTTTTTATCATAAATGGGTGCTGAATTTTGTCAAAAGCTTTTTCTGCATCTATTGGTATGATCATATGATTTTTATCCTCCATTGTGCTTATGTGCTGTATTATGTTATTGATTTGCGGCTATTGTTCCGACCTTTATCCAGGAGTATATCCCACTTGATAATGTCATATGAACGTTTTTTCTGTATTTCTGAATTTGATTTGCTATTATTATTATTATTATTTTTACAGGGACAGAGAGTCAGAGAGAGGATAGATAGGGACAGACAGACAGGAGCGAAGAGAGGTGAGAAGCATCAATCATTAGTTTCTCATTGCCGTCACAACACCTCAGTTGTTCATTGATTGCTTTCTCACATGTGCCTTGACCGCGGGCCTTCAGCAGACCGAGCGACCCCTTGCTGGAGCCAGCGACCTTGGGTCCAAGCTGGTGAGCTTCTGCTCAAGCCAGATGGGCCCGCGCTCAAGCTGGCGACCTCAGGGCTTCGAACCTGGGTCTTCCGCATCCCAGTCCGACGCTCTCTCCACTGCGCCACCGCCTGGTCAGGTTTATTTGCTATTATTTTGTTGAGGATTTTTGCATTTATGTTTATTAGGGATATTGGCCTATAATTTTCTTTCTTTGTAGTGTACTTGGTTTTGAAGTTAGGATAGGATAATGCTGCCTTTATAAAATAAGCTTGGGAGTCTTCTTTCCTCTTGAATTTTTTTTGGAATAGTTTGAGAAGTGTTAGTTCTTCTTTGACTATTTGGTAAAATTCACCTGTGAAGCCATCAAGTTCAGAACTTTTGTTGTGAGTTTCTTAATTACTGCTTCAATTTTATTAGTTGTAATTGGTCAATTCAGATTCTCTTATTCCTCCTGATCAATTTTTGGAAGATTGTATGTTTCTAGGAATTTATCAATTTTGTCCAGATTGTCCACAAATTTTTGGATATAATTTTACATAATATTTTAAATTTTTTATTTTATTTTATTCATTTTAGAGAGGAGACACAAAGTGAGAGAGAGAGAGAGAGAGAGAGAGAGAGAAAGAGAGAAAGGGGGGAGGAGCTGGAAGCATCAACTCCCATATGTGCCTTGACCAGACCAGTGCAGGGTTTTGAACTGGCGACCTCAGTGTTCCCAGGTCGACGCTTTATCCACTGCGCCACCACAGGTCAGGCACATAATATTTTAAAAATAATCTTTTGTATTTCTTTGGTGTCAGTTGTTACTTCTCTTTCATTTCTGATTTTATTTATTTGTGTCCCCTTGTACTCATTTAATTTAATTAATTAATTTATTTAACATTGATATGACACTGGTTTGCAAAACCATACAGGTTTCAAGTATACAACTCTATAAAATACCTTCTACACCTGCATCATGCCATCTCAGCCCCAAGCAAAGTCTCTTTTCATCCCTATCCCCCTTTTTTGCCTAGCTTCCACCCCCTTTCACTCTGTGTATCACCATATTGTTCTGTGTCTGTGTTTTATATACAGTGGTGGGATTCAGCCAATTTGCACTGGTTTGGTAGAACCAATACCTAATTATTTGTTGAGTTGGGTGAACTAGTTGTTAAAATGGCACTCGTAATCAGGCTTCTAAGGTGGGCACCTGGGCAGCCACCTAATGTGGAAATCACGAATTGACATTCCTTACTTTTTTTTAACATTCATCTACACAGCAATGTATTTTAAACACCCATAGTATTGTTCATTCTGTCCATAGGTGAATAAAACTGTGAGTGAGGATACCAATCAAGAAGCAATATGGAAATATCTTAAATAACAGTTTTATTGTTTTTTGTCAGGTACTATTTAATATTTTGAAACTTTCGTAACATAACGTAGTTTTGTGTACTTTTATTTTTCTTATTTAAGTATTAAATGCATGAAATAATAAACTACTTTTCGGTATATAATTTTTTTAAGTGCTTAAAACAGTCATTAGGGCAGAGAACTAGTTGTTAAATTCTTTGAATGCCTCTGGTTATGTATATATGTTTTTTGGCTAATCCCTTCACCTTCTTTCATTCACTCCCCTTCTCCCCTCCCCTCTGTCCATACCTGTTTTTCTGTTTTGTTCATCAGTTTAATTCATTAGATTTCACATATAAGTGAGATCATATGGTATTTGTCTTTCTCTGGTTTATTTCACTCTTGCACTCATTTCTATTGAATAAGTACCTGGGAGTGTAATTGCTGAATTATAAGAATCAGGTGTGTTTAGCTTTTTTTAGTCCATACTGCCAAATAGTTTTTTAAGTTTTTCAGAGTGATTTTAGAAATTTGCAACCAGTTTCAGTTGCTCCACGTCCTCACCAACAGTGGTATTGCCAATCTTTCATTTCAACTGATCTGGTGGATGTGTAGCAGTACCTCATTATGGTTTCTATTTGCATTTCCAATAAAGATACTGAGCAGCTTTTCATATGTACATTGGCCATTTGGATATCCTCTTTTGTGAAATGTCCACTCTAGTCTTCTGCCCATTCATTTTCTATTTGGTTTTCTTTTTTCTATTTATTTGTGTGTTCTTTATGTATTCTGCATGCAAATTCTATTTTTAAAAAATTTGCTTCCAATATGTGACTTGTCTCTTCACTCTCTTAATGGTGTTTCTTAATGAACAAAATTTTCTTATTTTAATGAAGTTCTGTTTTCCAAAATGTTTAAAGTGTTAAGCAAACAAGTTTGTAACAAGGGTTTTTTAGGTTTGCTCACTTGTATTGGGGCAATGCCATGTGTGTATTATCTATGGAAGGTTGTGGGTGCTTGCCCTCAGGGTGGCAGACTGCAAATTGCCAATTGCCTGCCTCCATGGGGAGGGGTGATTGTTTGCTATTGTTTGCCGGGGAAGGGGTATTTCTGTCCAGCCAGTATTACTGGCAAGTGCTGAGGCTGGTGCGGGCTGTGAGCCTGGGGAGTCTGGAGAATGAGTCCAGTGAGTCTGGAGTACTGAGGGGATTGGGCTTCCCTGAGTGAGAGAGAGGTGGTCTTCTCTGCCTGTTTGCTCACCCGTCATTACAAAACTTTAATAAACAGAATGGCCACCATTTTCTGGCTGCACAGTTCCTTTACTGTCTGCCTGACAACAATGTGAACCTGCATGGCCATGGCAATGGCTACAGGCCTTACAAGTGTCTTTAAGATATGTTATATAAAGTAAAGTCACCCGTATAAGTGTACAATTCTATGAATTTTGACAAATGCATGATGTCAGCACCATCACAATGAACATATAGCCTGTTCCATCACCCTTCAAAAATCCTGCAATGCCTCTTTGTAGTTAGACTCTCGTCTACCTCTAGCCTTTGTCAATAGTTTTGCCTATTCTAGAATGTCAAGTGAATGTAACCAAACAGTATGCGTCCTTTCGAGTCAGGCTCTTTTCACTTAGCATAATGTGTTTGAGAGCTAGCTATGTTATTACATGTATTAATAATTTGTTCCTTTTAAATTCTGAGTATTGGTCCTTGATATGGCTTATCACCGTTTATCCATTCACCAGTTGTTTCCAGTTTTGGGCAGCTAATGTTCCTTTGTTTATGGTAGGGTTAGGCCTTAGCTCTCCTTGTGAGTCTATGCCACAGGGAGAGACATATCACTCTTGTTCCTTCCCGGCAGTATATTCGCCCTAGACCAGTGGTTCTCAAACTTTCTGAAGTTGGGGAGCATTTAAAATTCTACAAATAATTGTAGGCACACTATATACAAATTTCTGAGAAATATGTTATAATAATTAAGTCAAATATTAAAGAAAAAATATAAAGTGCAAGCATGCTTTTATGTTAATTAAATAAAATAAATATGACAAAATTAAATTTATTCTGACATTAAAAAACATTTTTATGGTACATTTTTTGAGTTATGCTTTTTAGAATTCATAAAAAAGAGGGGTTAAAAAATAAAAAATCACAAAAAGTTATCTTTTTATATATAGAGATACATTCTTAGTAAGATTTAGTAAATTTGGCAGGTTCCAGTGCGAATGTATCAAGTTTTTTCATTCTTGTGTTTATGAGAAACATGAGTCTGATGTGTCCTAGTGATTTTTTCAATGTTTGGGCATATATTTGAAAGGTAAACTCTCATTTCCTCATCAATACATTGAGGAATTCCTCTCTTTTTACTCTTAATTGTGTTGAGGGTAGAAAATCCTAATTCACATAAATAGGATGTTGAAAATTGTAGTAAAATGTTCAAAGTTTTTTTTAGATATTGCCACATATTCTTCTTTTATAGAAATCCAAAAGGCTTCAAGAGACAATTCCTTATGTTTAATCATCAATCCAAAACCCCCACCATGCATATCATCTTAATTTTACACCAAACAAAGGATAGAAGAAACTTGCCTCCAGTCTTTCCCAGGAACATGGGGTGTAGTGTAAACAGTCCAGCACCACAGCTTAACGGCCTTTTGCAACCTAATCAGGCAAGTGAGTGGGGGTTGGGCAGACTGTCAGCTTATAGCCAATTCCCCACACCTCTGTCCCCCAAAATCTAAACTCTAAAATCCCTGTTAGTTTTTTGGTCCCCAACAGGCACATATTTTTCTGGAATACCATAGGGTGCACCTGGAAATCTTCTAGGGTGCACCAGTGCACCCTGGCGCACACTTTGAGAATCTCTGACCTAGACACTTGTCAGTTTGGTGAAGGTAGAGTCATTCTGCTTTCCTGTTCAGCCTAAGTCTCAGTCAGGCAGGTCCTCTGTCCCTGGGCCTTGGGGCTAAAACCTATTCTGTAATCCTTTCCTCCACTTCATGGTGGACAAACTCTGCCGTGTGGCCTGGAGGTACCAGTGTGGGAGAGAGCTTCCTGCCCCTCCCTCAGGGGAGGAGGGTTTCTTTGTTCTCTTTCCCCAGCTGTAATGAGTCTACACTTGTACCGTGGGGATTTGCTGCTCTTCATCTCTCCCTACTCAGAGGCTTTAGTTCCTCACTCACAGACCTGCACTAAGGAAGCTCTCTCTGCTCTGATACTCTGACTCTGATTTTCTTATGAGTGAAACTGTAGAAGTGACTCGCTGGTCTGGCTGCCTGACACCACAAAAAGTCAGACTCATGGGACAAGTGCTGGTGAGAAGGAAAGAAATTTATTCAAGTGTTGGTCACCTGAGAAGATGGGGAGACTATTGACCACAAGACCTCTCCTTGCCTGACCAGGCTGTCACACAGTGAATAGAGCATCAGCCTAAGACACAGAGGACCCAGGTTGAAGACCTTGACGTCACCGGCTTGAGTGTGGGCTCATCCAACTTGAAAGCAGGGTCGCGAGCTTCAGTGTGGGATCATAGATACAACCCCATTGTCAATGGTTTGAGCCCAAAGGTCTCCAGCTTGAGCCCAAGGTTGTTGGCTTGATCAAGGGGTCACTGGCTCAGCTGGAGTCCCCCACTCAAGGCAAATATGAGAAAGCAATCAATGAACAAATAAGGTGTTAGAATGAAGAATTGATACTTCTCATCTCCCTTCCTCTCTCTCTCTCTCTCTCTAAACAAAAACAAACAAAAAAATATTTTAACAGCTCAGATGCCTTGGCTAGACTATATAGTGGGATTCTGGTAATTCGAGAGGGGAAGAATTTACAGGGAGAGGGTGGGCATGCAGTTTCTCTTGAGAAAGTGGAATTCTTATCTATGACTGGTTGGTCTTCTGTGCTTGTTTTGGCCTTGTAACAGGAACTGAAGCTAGCAAGAAACTAGAGTTACTGTTCTCTGAAACTGGTGCCTACACATTTCTGCAGCCAGGTTGTCCTTTTGTCCTTGTCTGAGAATCAGAACTGCAAGCCTCGGTGTGGTGGGAGTGAGGGAAAACAGGTGGGGGCTGAGGCAGTCATGTAGTTCCCACATATATTCATTCTTCCTGCTCTGATGTTATTTCTTGATGTGCGTTAGCTAGAGGGGAACAGGCTGTTTAATTGTTATGAAAGCTTGGCTAGAGGTGAAAGCATGGGATTGATTATATCCTTTTAATTTGTGACAGAATACATAACTGGATGACTAAATTGGTAAAATTTAGTCGTGGTTATGAGTAACAAACTGGATTTTACATTTTACAGAAATTCTTTTATAAGCTCACTTTGTTAGTATGTTCTTATTTAGCACTATTCTATGGCTAGTAAGAATAATATAAAAGTAATATAGCATATTCATTCCCTGTTATATGAGCATTCTGTGAGGTTTGTGGAGAAAATCTGTGAATTTCCCTTGTGTCTGTAGCTTCCATGGGCTCTATATTCCCATGTTCTGCTGCAGCAGCAAATCGTTAAATTTGAACTATGGATTTATTACAGAGCTTTCATGGTTGCTTTGTCTTTCTCAGGTGTTCTGGCTCAGGTAAACTAGTTTTCATATTGCTTCTCTTCTTGGAGCCATCTGTTTTTCTTTAAATCTCATGCTATTTTATTACACTGGGACCTCTGCTTTCTGGTAAGTTCAAGAAAATTTTTTGCTTGACCAGGCGGCGGCACAGCGGATAGAGCATCGGGCTGGGATGTGGAGGAGCCAGGTTCGAGACCCTGAGGTCTCCAGCTTGAGCGCAGGCTCATCTGGTTTGAACAAGGCTCACCAGCTTGAGCCCAAGGTTGCTGGCTCGAGCAAGGGGTCACTCGGTCTGCTGTGCCCCCCGCCCTGCTCCAGGTCAAGGCACATATGAGAAATCATTCAATGAACAACTAACGAGCTGCAACGAAGAATTGCTATTTCTCGTCTCTCTCCTTTCCTGTGTTTCTGTCCCTCTCTCTGACTCTCTCCGTCTCTGCCACACACACAAAAAAAAGAAAATTTTTGATGTTTTAGGTTATTTTGCTTTTCCTTGTGGTTAATGCGTGAGCAACATTCTTCAGCTTTCTACATCCTAATGAAATATTATTAATTTTTTTATGTATCCTATTTAAGAAATTGCTGGCTAGTAGAATAGAGTCATTTTCAAAGGCATCCTGCCTGTGGTTTTTCTGTTCATCAAATCCAGAGCTAAGGGGACCCCAAAACAGTAGAGTGGAACTACAATAAATATATAAACCAGATAGATGGAAGAGAAGGAGGTAGCCAGAGCAGAATGTGTAAGACCCCCAACAGGGAATTTTTATGTGGACAGTTCAGCTCACAATCATGGCAACAAAACCAGCAGGAGACTAAGAGTCAGCATTAATCACCTACCAGGTTTTCTTGGGACAGTGTCAGTCACCATTTTGATGAGAACTCTGCTGTTCTTCCTCGACCTCTCCTCTCCTTTTTCCCTCTCACCATGGATGGATGGTCCAAGCATCTAGGGAATAAAGGCGATCTCATCTTCTGAATAAAGAAGGAAGAGTTTATTTATCTTGGAACTGAATATTTTAGTTTGAATCAAGACTGTATTTTGTACTTGACTAGGCAGTATGGCTGTGGATAGAGCATTGACCTAAGGGTCCAAGTTCAAAACCTCAAGGTTGCCAGCTTGAGAGCAAGCCCATCTGGCTTGACTGTGGGCTCACCAGCTTGAACACAGGGTCACCAGCTTGAACCTGGAATCATAGACTTGACCCCGTGGTTGCTGGCTTGAGCCCAAAGGTCACTGGCTTGAAGCCCAAAGGTCACAGGCTTGAAGTCCAAGGTTGCTGTCTTAAGTCCAAGGTCACTGGCTCATCTGGAGTCATCCTGTTCAAGGCATGTATGAGAAAGTAATCAATAAACAACCAAAGTGCTGTAACTATGAGTTGATGTTTCTCCTCTTTCTCCCTTTCTGTCTGTCTGTCTCTATCGCTTAAAAAAACAACCAAAAAGACAAAAAACTGTATTTTGTGACTTCAAGTGACTTTGGGATTCTCTATAACTAGTTTTCATCTCGTGACAGGAGAAACATTTGAATATAGGATAGAAATAATGCATAATTTGGTTAATACCCACACATCATACTGTTCATTGTATCAAGTATATGCTACAGAGTGACCCCTACATCTCAGTCCTTCTAACAGATGCTTAATAGTTATTTTTTTATATTACCACGAATGACAAATCTGAGGTAGGATGTGCACCCGCTCACTGAAATAAGGGGCTTGGATCCTGGAGGCAACACAATATGGCGTCTCCTCAAGACCCGTGGTCACAAGATAATGAACAAACATCTCTGAACTTGTGGAGATGAAACTTCCAAAGATTAAGTGTGGGCAGAGAATGGTAAAATTGGAACATAAATTAAACTGTGGTAAAATAAATTAAGTTCCCATAGCGATGGTGTTATCAATGGGGTTTGTGTTCCTGATCAAGGACTAATGTGCAAGAACTTATATTTTGGACCAAAAATATAAAAGAAAAAGGATAACCCTATCAATTCTAATAGTAATGTAAAATATTAAATTATGCTTGTGGTTTTTTTAACCTGGAAGAAAACTTGGAGATTTATTCCTCTCTTTCATTTATAAGTCTGAAAGCTGAGTCCTGAAAGATAAAGTGACTTGCTTAAGGTTCACGCCAGCTCATTTGACTTGAAATTCAATATTATCTCAGCCCTACACAGCTTTGCATACAAGACTCTTACAGAATAATAGAAGATATTTATTATACTGTGGGCTCCAATGTGCTATAAAATAGAATGTGAAAAATGTCACTTCACTGTATCATAAATTTGACCTTTCTAAAACATTCTAGCTATAATAAACATTAATTAAACATTTAACCATAATTTTGTTCTCAGTCTTGGAATTTAAAAGGGTTTCCGGGGCTGATTTAGATGATTTGTGTTTTTTAAGAATAGTGGTAAAAGAATTTTGAAATAATGACTTTTCTCTGTGTTTTATTTTGGTGCTCAGTTACTGTAGCACATAGAAGCTTTTAGGGTGCTCAGAAGAGGCATAAAGGGCAATGGGGGTGTAGAACTCTCATTTTTCTCCCACAAAACCTGCTCATCTATCCCCTAAGCTTTCCCAGGTGACCAGCCCCTCCCCAGCATCCAACCTGGGCCACTGCATTGGCTGTGTGCTTGTTTCCTTAGCAGCCGTGTCTGTGGCATGGCTGGGGAGCCTCACTCCTGGATCTGTCACACCAGTGACATTCTCTGCCTCCATGCTGGGCAGCCAGGTGCCCTGGAGGAATATCCAACTTCATCCAGATTCCCAGTGCTACATGAGAAGCCTTTGTACTGGCTTCAGTTTGCCAATTCTCCCCATTCCTCTTATGACTGTCTCAAAGGGTCACCAGTCCTTACAAGACCCTTACCTGATGCCATACACTCTCTCCACTCTCCCCACCAAACTCCCAGGATACAACCCACCTTCTACTTTATCAATAAAAAGAAGTCATAGGGACATAAAATTGATTCCTAATTCCTGCCTCCCCACCCCATGTCTATCTGGCTTCTGCGAGTTTCCCGCCTTCCTCCTGATGAAGCATGTGATGCCTTCTACTCCTTCATGTCCAGTTCTTCCCTCTAATGTTTAGAATTCTAACCCATCTAAACACTTTAGAAAACTTGGTTCTAATGATTATACCCTTATCTTTTTTTTTCTTTTACTCTGTAAGGTATTTGTCTCAGTGTATAAATATAGTTGTCTTTCTTATCCAAATCAAATATTCTCTTGACTCCAAGTCACCCTCTAGCTCCTGGGCCATCCCTGATCTCTACCCTTTTGCTTGAAATTAATCTTTAGAAAGAATAGTATGTTTTGTTTTCTTCATTCTCCCCTCTCCCATGGTCACTAGTGACCTTCATACTAAGTAACTAAATTTCCATCCTGATCCCAGTGGGCCTAACTGCTTCATTTTTTACTTCTGACCACTCACTCTTTGGCATTATTCACTCCATTAGTGTCTAAAGAATTATTCACTTTACCATATCTTAAAATGATCCTTAAGTTTGCCTTTGTATTTGTCATTACTCCTGAAACCCTGGTGTGTACTCTAGGTTTTTGTCCTTGTTCTTTGCTCT
This sequence comes from Rhynchonycteris naso, assembly GCA_037038555.1. Classification (NCBI taxonomy): domain Eukaryota; kingdom Metazoa; phylum Chordata; class Mammalia; order Chiroptera; family Emballonuridae; genus Rhynchonycteris; species Rhynchonycteris naso. The sequence goes on from CM072997.1 coordinate 77,193,477, forward strand.
TCTCTCTCTTCTTCCTCTTTTTAATTATTGATTTTAGAGAAAGAAGAAAGGAGAGAGAAAGAGACAGACCATCCATCTGTTGTTCTTCTGTATGTGCCCTGACTGGGAGTCAAACTGGGAATCTTTATGTATTGGGGAGATACTCTAACCAATGAAGCTATCTGGCCTGGGTTTCTTTTTCTACTTTATTAGTGCCCAAACCCCCTTATGATTTTACCTACCTTATATGCTAATTACTTCCAACTTTCTTTTTCTTTTTTTCTTTTTTTTTTTTTTTACCATTTCTGAACAGCTCTTTCTTGAACTTCATTTATCTGGCTACATACTGGTTATATGAATTTAGAAGTTTACAGATACCTCAAACCCAGTGTCCAGAATAGAAATCTTTGTTTTCTTCTAGATTTGCACTTCTATTTTGAAACTTATCTTAGCTTCCTTTTTCTCTCTCTCATAGCCATTTACCAACTTTAGAATGTTTAATCTCTTAACTATCTACTCCTTCCTTTCTATCACTGGGCCCTGAATCATCATTCCTAAACTATTGTGGCAGTTCTCTAATAGCCATATTTCACATCCTGCCTTTCTAATATCTTTCCCCTAAACTGCAGCAGAATGCTTTACCTGAAATGTAATTTGGGTTATCTCATTCCTTGATGACAATGCCTCAGTGGCACTTCTTTGCTTATAATAATGGCCAAACTTCCTGGCATGGCATTCCTGCTCCTCCATAGCATGAACTCCAATTCCCTCTCCAGCCTTTTCTCTTGACCCATTCCACCTCAGACTTTACAATATAGAAATACCAACTACTTATAATCTACTCTCCCTTTGTACAATATTTAGTTTCCTGACTGTGTGCCTCCTGCTATTGTTGGCTTTGTCTAGAATGCCTCTCCTACCTTCTTTTGTCTGGGTAAGTGTCACTCATCTTTAAAACTGAACTCAAATGTCTGCCATAGGAAGACTTTTTCAAGCTCTTGGCTAGATTCAATTCACTCTTGGTGATCCCTAACCCCTTGTACATAACCCCACCTTGCCAGTGATTATGGCATACTAAAAAATCTGTGTTCCTTGCACAACTGCAAAGAGGAGTCCCATCTTATACATCTTGGTATAAGAGACATCTTCTCCAACTCCCCTATGCCTTCGGCACCCTCTCCCAATGTAACAGATTTTTCAGTGCTTAGAACATAGTAGGTGCTTGAAAACTTTTGATGAAGGAAAACATATAAGAAATCTTAGGCATTTCCGCCTCCTTTTTACACCAGCTCCTGATAAAGGACTATTTTTACTACCTTTTTTAACCTTATTTATGAGGAGGTTTGCTGTTGAAACAAGTATGTGAATGTGCAAAGTCATTAAGAAATGAATTTTAAAAAAAGTGAAATACAGTCTTAATTGTCAACACTGAATATACTGAGATGTCAAATGTGGTTTCAAAAATAAAACCTGGTAACCTGTAAGGCTGAGGCCTATTTCAGGCATGAACAAAGTTACTGGGCACTTAGTTTTCTTCACCAGTTTATCTGCTTTGGTACTCCTTATCCCCAACTCTAGCTGATTGTGTGTCTTAATCAAGAAGACACACTAGTTAGGGAAGGTAGAGCATACCTTTTTGGGGAAAACATAATTTGAATACACTTTTTAAATTTTGATAGTTTCTCATAGCATCAACTCCTTTTATCTTCCTTCTCCACAGAAATCAGTCTTTTTGGGTGTTGGAGAATAGACTTAGACTTAGGTTTTACAAATCATATGGTAAATTGTACTTTAATTCAAAATAGAGGGGTTCTTTTTGGTTCCAATTCAAGTGATAATGAATCACTGATGTCATGGTAAACAACTATAATAACTGAACAAAATATTTTTTAAAAAACCATGTGCACACATTGGACAACCAGTGATGGATAATATCCTTGAAATAAGAAAAGCTTCAAAGGTGAGCTCTAATTCACTCTGTATTTCTTCCTGGTGTCATTTTTCAGTATAAGGTGGAAAGAAATATAACCCAGCAGAAAATTATAGTCTTGCTAGGTGAAGGAAGCAGAGACTGGAGTTTGTGATGTAAAGGCAGCTGAGATTTTTGGGTCAGGGTACCAGAGATAAAGAAACAGCAGATAACCTGACCTGTGCTGGTAAGTGGATAAAGTGTAGATCTGGAATACTGAGGTCACTGGTTCAAAGCCCTGGGCTTGCTCAGTCAAGGCACATAAGAGAAGCAATTATAGTTGATGCTTCAAAATTCATCCACTGGCCCCTGTCTCTCTCTCTAAAAATCAAGAAATAAAATCTTTAAAAAAATAAGAAGAAAATAAACAACAGATAAAGAGCCACTAAAATGCATATAAAAATACCTCATGAGTCCTTTGGCACTTGTAAGCTCTGAATGCACAAAGTAAAATATTATAAAGGCCAATAGAGAACAACTACTAACAGGCCAAGGTTTCAGTGGTGACACATTTTTGAGAGGTAGGTATTGAAGTTCCAGCTTAGCCAAACTGCAGAAATCTTGGAGAGTATTCTAAACACTCAGTTGAAAATCCAGGATAGTCTAGTCTTAGGGGTGTGGGCTGGACTCAAAGATTATGAAAAAAAAAAAACCCTGAAAACAGATGTAGCCTAAAAAACAAAAATAAAGCATCAACAAGATCCAGGAGATTTTCTGGCAATTTAATTGTTTTCTAAACTAAAGACTCAATATTCTTCAGAGAAAAATAATATAATCTAGAGCTTCTATGATAGATCCTTCAGAATGCCCAACACAATAAAAGTTACCAACCATTCAAAAAACAGGAAAAAGGGACTGACAGATAAATCAAATAGACTCAGAAATGATCTAGACATTGTAGTTGAAAGAGAACTTCAAAATAATTATGGTTAGTATAAGGATGGGAGCTATTGCCATTGCTGTGCAGGTTCTCACTGGATTTGGGCAGATGGCAAAAAAAATGTGGAGCCAGAAAATGGGGGGGGGGCATTCCCTTTATTAGAGTCTTGTAACAGCAGACTAGCAAACAGGCAGGGAAGACTGCTTCTTTCTCACTCAGGGCTTCCAAGCCCCTCAACACTACCCCCCTTTAGTATTCTCTCTATTTCTAAACTTTCTATCCAAAACCAGCTGGGGGAAAAATACCCCTTCTCCAACAAACAATAGCAAACAATGCCCCTCCCCATGGAAGCTGCAATTTGCAATCTGCTGCCCTGAGGGCAAGCGCCTGCAGCCTTCCACAGACCACACACACACACACACACACACACACACACACACACACACACACACAAACACACACACGCTACTGCTCCAATACAAGGAGCAAATCTAAAAAAAAAACATTTGTTTATCCAACAGTTAGTATATTCAAAAAAATAGAAAAAAAGATGGACAAAATGGATGAAAATATTCAATATTTTAGAGAATTATATAAAAATAGATCAAATGGACATTTTAGAAATGCAAAATATAATATCTGAAATTAAGGTTTCATTGGGGACTGACCAGTGGTGATGCAATGGATAGAGCATCAATCTGGGACTCTGAAGTACCAGGTTCAAACTCAAAGTCACCAGTTTGAGTGTGGACTCATCTGGCTTGAGCATAGGCTTGCCAGTTTGAGCTCAGGTTCAGCAACATGATCCCAAGGTCACTGGCTTGAGCCCAAAGTCACTGGCTTGAGCAAGGGGTCACTGGCTTGGCTTGAGACCCTGGTCAAGGCATGTTATGAGAATCAATCTATGAACAACTAAACTGACACAACTATGAGTTGATGCTTCTCATATCTCTCCTGTCTCTCCCTCAAAAAAAAAAAAAAAAAAGAAAGAAAAAGAAAAAAAAGCATTGGATAAACTTTAAAAGTGGACTAAACATGGCAAAAGACATAATTACTGAACTTGAAGACAGATTATAGAAAATATTCAAACTGAAGCACATGAAGAGGAAGAGGATCTTAAAAACAAATAAAAGAAGAATAGAGTCAAAATAATAAGAGATATGGAACATAGTAAAAAGATTGAATATACATATATGTAATTCAAGTCCCAGAAGGAAGTAAGAGGAAATGAGATAGAGGGAATACTGAAGAAATAACATCTAAGAACTTATCAAATTTGATGACCAACATCAATCTACATTTTCAAGAAGCTCAGCAAACCTTAAAATGTATAAATACATAGAAAATGATACCCAAGCAAATGAGTATCAAGCTACTGAAATAAAAGGTAAAGAGAAATGAAGTTATGTAAAGAAACAGTATGGCAGAGAGACTCATTTTGCTGGTGTGGTCACAAGCAAAGGCAGTAGCTCTGGGATCACTAGTGATTGCAGCAATTTCCTAATTGTGCCAGGGCAGTGTGACTTTTACCAGACTAGCTGTGTGATATATGGTTCTGAATGTTATTCCTGGAAGCTTAGTCTAGAGCAGTGGTTCTTAACCTGGGTTCTATCGAACCCTAGGGGTTCGATGAGTTGGTCTCAGGGATTAGAAGCCTCTGCCGCAGAGGCCAGAATAAAGTAATACCGTAATTTGTTGTGAGTTCATGCACTTTGTTGGTTTTATTCTTTGAGCAAGGTGATGTTCATGCACGGCTCATTTTGTGCAACAGTAAAAAAACATATACCTATGTCTTGAATTTGGAAAAAAAATCATATTTTATTTATCACTAGAGAAGGGTTTGGTGAACGCGCATATGAAACTGGTGGGTTCGGTACCTCAAAAAAGGTTAAGAACCACTGGTCTAGAGCTTACTTCTTTGACCCTCCCAAAGACTTTGTGTACTTTCTAAAATCCTGTAGTTACTACTTTTCTTCTTTAACTAGGGTGAATTCTGTTGTGTGTAACTATTAACTCTGACACGCATGTCTAGATCCTGCTGTGCTATTCTAACATGACTGCTTGCTAATTGCAGGTGAGATGAGTAGGGGTCAGAACTAGGAATGACTCATCATTTAGCTGGGTTAAGCTGGGAATCAAACCTTTCAGCACACAGGAATCTGTAAGATCACCTTAGAGGGAGAAGTGACCACAAAAAGCTTATCCATCTGTCACATGGCCTAAGTGACTAGATGTAGGGGATAAGATGCTTAAAAAGTATTTTTGTTTTAATTTATTGACTTTAGAGAGAGGGAGGGAGAGAGAAAGAAAAGGAGACAGGAACATCACTTCATTCCTGTGTGTGCCCTGACTGGGGATCAAACTGGCAATCTCTCCTAGAGCTCTTCCTAGAGCTTCAAGAAGATGCTGGAACCAACCAAGCCATCCACTGGCAAGGGGAAAGAATGCTTTTACCGCATGATAACAATTTTTTAATGTCCATAGTTGTCATTTACTTCTATTTCTATTTCTGGTATTATCTCAGGGGTTTTTTCTTGGTAATGGGAGATATAGCAAGTTTATTTTTGGACATTAATAATACATTATATGCCTCCTTGATCAGAAAAGAAGAAAACAACATAATTTGAAAAATTTGGATGTCTAATTTACCATAGAAATTGGCAAGGATTCAGTAGTTGCTGCCAATTTAGGACATTTGTTTATGAATGTCTTGCTGTCATCAACTGTGTCATGTACCATCAGCATAATATAATCAGTGTTATTGATGAATCCCTTCCATTACTGGCTTCCCTAAAGCCTCTGCAGTTGGGGTCATCACAGAGAAGTTCTCTGTGGTTAACCATGGTTATAATATTGGCAGAATCAAGAGAGCTCTGAGGAACCACAGGCATTGATACTAGAGTGATTTTTGGTCACAGAAGCAGATGGTATTTTCTCTATATGGCTATATTATGCTATCCATGGCTCTTGGCAGATAGTGAATTGAAATTTTACAGTGCTTGTGGACTTGATGAATCTATGTATTAGTTCCAAGTAAAATACTGAAAATAGCCCTACTCTTGAAATGTCTGTTTTAAAACCCTATTTATCTGCATTGGGGTCTATTTTATAAAGTCTAAAAAGAAGATGTACTTTTTAATATTCTTTTTAATGAGAGCCTTATATTTCAGTTGCAAGTCATAACATCATTGCACAAGATGTTTTGCAAATGACGATATATGATGTGGCATACATTGTAGTGTATTTTTGTGCTTTACAGTGACTTTATGTGGTATAACTTCAGGCAAACATATCTCAAGGACTGGATAATTTAAGAGCAGAAACCACAACTTGGAGTTGAAAAGCCTGTGTTTTTAAAACATTCTTGTTAAAAATAAAGATAGGCTTACTAAAAAATTTTTTTAAGTGTGTCTCATTTAAAAGAATAGAGAATTCAGAAATAGACCCATACATCTATGGTCAGTTGATTTTCAGCAAAGATACAATGTCAGTTCAAGGAGAAAGGGTAGTTTCATAAACAAATGTTGTGGGAACCATTGCTTATCCAGATGCAAAAACAAATGAACCTCAGATACATACCTGTGCCCTATACAAAAATTAACTCAAAATGGACCATTGACCTGAATGTAAAACTGAAAACTACAAAACAGAGGGGAAGATAACATGAGAGAAAAATCTTTATAACTTTGGATTAGACTAAGAATTTAAAATATAACATTAAATGCACTATCCCTAAAGAATAAAAATGATAAGTTGGACTTTCTCAAAATTAAGAACTTCTACTCATTGAAAGACATTGTGAGGACAATGAAAAGACAGGCCTTTGTAATATTTGCAAATCACATGTCTAATGAAGTATCTATATTGGAATTTACAAAGAATTCTTAAACCTTAGTAATAAATAAACAACCCAATTTTAAAAAAAGAGCAAAATATTTGAACACTCACTTTACAACTGAAAATATATGGGAAATATGACATGAAAAGTTGCTAAATATTATTAGTCATTATAAAAATGCAAATTAAAACCACAATGGTGTCTCAGTATATACCTATTAGAAAGTCTAAACTAGAAAATCTGGCCATACCAAATATTGACAAAAACGTAGAACAACTGGAATTCTCATATGTTGCTGGGGGAAATGCATCATGATACAGTTACTTTGTGAACCACGCTGTTAAACCTACACTTGCTAAATGGCCCAGCCATTTTAGTCCTAGATATTTACTCATTTAAAATGAAAACCTGCCTGGCCTGTGGTGGCACAGTAGATGGAGCTCTGACCTGAAAGGCTGAGGTTGCCTGGTCAAGGCACATACAACAAACATCAAATGAACAGCTAGAGTTAAGCAACACCCCCCCTCCCCCATAAAATTAATAAATAAAAAGAATATATAAAATGAAAAACTATGTATACTTAAAAACCCGTAAGTGAACATGTATGGGAGCTTTATTTGTAATTGCTATAACTAGAAGCAACCCACATGCCCTCAGCGGGAGAAGAGGTAAACAAACCATGATACTTTCATATATAGTGAAATATTACTTAGCAATAAAAGTAATGAACTTCTGACACATGCAATACATGGACAGATCTCATAGGTATTATGCTAAATGAAAAATGTCTGACACAAAAATGTACATACTCTATGATTTCATTTATATGATCTTGCAAAGACAGAACTATAAGGACAGGGAAGGAGGGACTTCCCCAGTCACCATGAAGAAGTGGGAGAGAAAACCTTCACTCCCCTTCAAGTTTATTTTCCAGAAATTGCACACACTGGTCCCCTGTAACCTCCCATGAACCTGCACTTACTCATACATTTCAGACCTGGCTGCAAGCTGAATAATGTAGTTTATTTTAGGTGGTTATTGTCCAGCCAAAATTAAGAGGTCATTACAGAGAATAAATAGATAAGAGGGACAACCAGAAGACTCTGATGGCTGTGAGTTGCCAGCAGGAGTTTGGGGGGACCTGCCTCCCTAAGACTCTACCTCTGCTCAGGCATTTTCACAAAGGTCTCTATGGCCTATTTTCTCTAAGGCAAACACTGGACCCTTTGAGTTCTCTTGGAAGGCTGAGTCTATGGTATTTTTAAGGAAAAACTTAAGAAAAAAACAAAGACTTAGTTAAGAGGTAACTATATTCCCTGGCTTCTCTTAGTCCTCATGATGTCATCTACCCCTCCTCCTCTCCATTCCTCTTCTGCCTGCACTTACTTTGTGATGACCAAGTATTGGTAAAATGAATAAATCTTTATTTTGAAACTCATAGGCTAAAACATGTCAAATTGCTATTTTTGTAGGTCAGAAATGTCAGAATAACAGCAGTTTCATGTGGCTCAACCTAGTATGTAGATAAGTAGGTATGTGGGCTTCTTTCACATTATATTAACCCTTTAAGTAGTATGAATGTTCATGTATGTCCTCATGCCTCCTGACCATCCAGAGTATGATTGATTTATTTTAAAAATGTGTAAGGCAACATTTAAAAAAGGCAAATGTATGTTCTTGTTTCCATGAATTGGTTATCAAACAAACATGATTTTAAGTTAATAAAACTGTAACTGTAACTAATTTCATTTTCTGAACAAAAAACTCAGTCTGGGGGTCAGCAAGCATGAAAACTACTCACTACTCAAAGGTTTACTAATGATGTATTATATTTCCCTAGAGATCTGGTTTTACATGTTATGTATTAGGTACATGTGCTCTTTGCTCAACCCCTGTTGTTCTTCCTGTGCTCACCACTCATACTGTATTTATTATATCTTATGTAAATGTTTATTGCTGGGCTCTAAGCATATGAAGAGAAGGATATGTGTTTTATTTATTATTTATTTATTTTGTATTTTTCTGAAGTGAGAAGCGAGGAGAGAAACAGACTCCCGCATGCACCCGACTTGGATCTACCTGGCATGTCCATCAGGGGTCTATGCTGTGCCCATCTGGGCCATTGCTCTGTTGCAACCAGAGCCATTCTAGCACCTGAGACAGAAGCCATAGAGACATCCTCAGCGCCTGGGCCAACTTTGCTCCAGTGGAACCTTGGCTGTGGAAGGGAAAGAGAGATACATAGAAAGGAGAGGGGGAAGGGTGGGGAAGGAGATGGGCGCTTTTCCTGTGTGCCCTGGCCAGGAATCGAACTCGGGATTTCCACACGCCGGGCCAACACTCTACCACTGAGCCAACTGGCCAGGGCCTGAAGGATATGTGTTTTATTAATCTTTGTATCATTGCCTAGCATCAATTATAATCTATAATAGGTACTCAATAAGCACTAACATTAACCTCATATACCTTAAAATAAGTCATATTTGTGTAAAACTGACTTTAATTTTTTTAAAGAAATACTATAACAAGAATCCTGTATACCCATTAATGTTCTCTGACAATCTATTTGTGTTTCAAATTGTTCATATATGGTTTTGATGTTTTTCATAGTTTAAAAAAAAAGTGTGTTTTAAATCAGTTCATGGTACAGACTCATCTAATTCTGTTCAAGGCAGTCCCCATAGTTTTTCTAACACCAGAGCTCATTCTGGTTTCTATATATACTTTTCTCCAACTAGAAACTCAGAGGGCAGATCTATTTGTGTTTTGTAGTTTGCCCTTTACCCTGGCATTGTTTGACTGGGGAAACTTTAGGCAGGGAATGAGAGAATAATTGGGTAGAGACACTCTAGTCCTGATTCCTTGTTCTTAGATCAGATGGCACAGGAAATGTTCTGTCAAAAGGATTTCAAGTTTAGGATTGACAGATTACAAGTGGACAGATGAGGTATTCTTTTTAATGTGTCCTGTATTTTTATAGAATGCTCTGGATGATAATGAAGAAATTAAATATATTAGTTACTGAAGGAAATCTCTGTTTTGATATCTATGGTATTTAAGTACATTTCTACCTGGTGAAACATTTAGTGTTGTGAACATAATGGCTGTTTGCCACCAGGCTGATTCTAACCCAGTGAATTTCCACTGGCGCATTTTCACTGCAGACTAGTTATGAAAATCCCCATTTTGTAAACGTCTAAAATAATGTATATCAAGTTTCTCCAATTTTGTCTTCTTATAACAAATGTTACATTTGGTTATGGCCTGCTGGAAGTTTTTCTTTGTGGGTGAAAGAGGCAGACTAGTGATGGGAGAAAGTTGAACAAAAGGAAAAAAAAGAAGAAAAAATAATGTGTCGGTGCCCGAGGGAATTATAACAAAGGGAATCACATTTCCCAGCGTGAAAGAACTACACCAGACATGGCAAAAGTGCTTCTTCTGGGCGCTGTGCCGATTTCTTTACTTTCACAAAAGATGGAATTTCTAAAAGGCATATGTTGAATGGCTTAGTATTTAAAAGCAGCACAAGTTGCTTCTTACTATTTACTTAGTGATGATAGCAAAAATTATTCTTTGTACATAGCATAACTCATATACTTACTCAGTCACCACATCATTTTGAGCACCTGCCTTGTGCCAGGCGCTGTGAGAGGCACTGGGCATTTGGAGATGGATCCGATGCCATCAGGGGTCCAGATTCTAGTCGGAGACACAGACATGTAAGCATACAGTTATTACGGAGGGTGGTAAGGGCCACAGGGGAGAGATGTATGAAAATTATGGGAACACAGGCAGGGGTTATAGCTTATAGAAGGAGGTAGCAGTAATATGCACTGGGAGAGGTAACCATTTGACCCAAGTCCTAAAAGATTATATTTGTTAGCTTGGTAAAATGAGAAGTGGGAGGACATTCCAGACATCGGGACTGATGATCAATAACCAACATGTCATGATTCAAAAGCAATTCATTGTTTCCTCTTCATAAATCGTGGGCCAGAGAGTTATGGAAAGAGGGCTAGGTGTGTATTGGATTTTTAAGGCCCCTTGTGCAATGTCGAGGAGCTAGAGATTTAGTCAACATGTGTAACAAGGAGCCATTATAGGGTTTAGTATGGAACTGACAAATTATAAGATCAGTCTGATATCTTGGGGACAGCATAGATTTTATGGGGATAGTGGTACCAGAGGGGAGGGAAATCAGGCATGTATTGCCATAGTCTGGGAGAAAGATGATAGTGGTCTGAACTACAGTGATGATGATATAAAGATAGAGAGGAAGAGATAGAGGGATATTTAGAGAGTTAAATAGACAGAATGGTGTGAGGCAGAAGAAAAAGCTAATGATGGCCAGGTTTATAGCTCTCATTATTGAATGAATGAATTTATTTCAGTGGTTCTTAACCTTTTTTGAGGCACCGAACCCACCAGTTTTATATGCACATTCACCGAACCCTTCTTTAGTGATAAATAAAATATGATTTTTTTTCCAAATTTAGTTTTGCCAGTGCGAGACTAGGGTTGCTCAACTTGGATTGCATATCATGCAGATAGGACGCTGACTCCCATCTCGTTCCATGATACATGTGAATCCATGTTGTACATATTCGTCCAACCACTTTCTTTTTTTGCTCAACATATTTAGTATGAATTAAAATATTAAGAAAGAAACCACACGACGTTCAACTATGACAGCCAGGCGCTGACTACTGCGCATACTAAATTCCCCGCAGCACTGGTTGGCCAAGCAATGTAACATGATCCTCTGCAGCAAGTGATGGCCAAGTGGGGCGTGTCATCAGGACTTTACACAAGTGTGTCTTTACCTCCGTGGCAGAGGCTTCTCCTAACCCCTGAGACTGACTCATCGAACCCCTAGGGTTCGATAGAACCCAGGTTAAGAACCACTGGTTTATTCATTGGTTCTTTTGTTCATTTATTTATACAATCATTCATTCATTCATTCAAGAAGTATTAGTGAGTGCTGAGTATATGCTGACATTCTTCTAAAGATTTGGGAGTCAAACATGGAATAAAACTGAATCTCAACCCTCATGGTACTTACATTCTAATGGAAGTTTGGATGACTAACAAAATAAATAAGTAAAATCAATGGTACAAGAGAATAGTAAGTACTAGTGAGAACAACATTAAGCAAAGAAAAAGATACAAAGTGTGGGAGGTGTTATTGAAAATTTTGATAGACTAACCATGGAAGGCCTTTAAGGAGATGACAACTGAGTGAAAACCTAAAAGATGACAGAGCAGGCTGTGAGCCTAGAGGAAGTGTAACAGGCAAACCTAGGTAGGGAAAGGCAACAGCAGGGGAAAAGGCCCTGTGTGGGTTGTGCTTCAGGAACAGAAATTAGAACAGTGCAGTTGGAGTGAGCAAAGCATCACATGATCTGACTTACACAGTTTAACAGGATCCCTCTGGCTTTTGAGAATAGACCCAGTGGGGAGCTTTTCCAGTAAGCCGGTGAGAGACAGTTGTATGAAGTGCTCATATAGAATGACAACCTGTGCTGCCTGCCAGAGCATGCCCCACGCCCAGCTCTAACCACTGCTAGCCTCCTTTCTTCCCCAGCTTAATTCAGGGCCCCCAACTCATCTCTGTCTCAGACTGCTGCTGTGCCTCAGCTCCCTCCCTTCTGTGACTTACCTCCACCTCCACATCTGCATTCTAGGTCTCCTCCCCACCAAGTAACCCTTCTTTGCCCCTCCTCCCCTGGACTTCTCCATCAGCCCAGCCCCCAGCCCTGTGCTTCCCTCAGCTCCATTCTGTCAGCCTGCATCCACAGCTTTCCCATCTGTCTCTACCCTTTTCTCAGCTCCTTGCTAGAGCTCCATCGTACCCCCAACCATTTGCCTTCAGAATAACATAACCACATTTTTGCAAGAATCATTCCTGGGGTTCTTTCACTGGATATGCATACCTGAACAATACAAGTTGCTTTTGCCTGTTTTTTAAACTTTTGCAAATAGAATCAATTAGTATGGTATTGTAGTGTGTGTGACATCTTTTCCTGAATATTTTGTTGTGTATGTCTGTAGTATAACACAACTATTGACCCATATTGCTATTGATGAACATTTTGGTTATTTGCACGTTAGAGTTTTTTTTTTTTTAATATATATTTTATTATTATTAATTCTAATGGGGTGACACCAATAAATCAGGGTACATATGTACAATGAAAACATCTCCAGGTTATCTTATCATTCAATTGTGTTGCATACCCATCACCAAAAGTCAAATTGTCCTCTGTCACCTTCCATCTGGTTTTCCCTGTGTCCCTCCCCTCCCCCCATCCCATAACCAACACTCTCTTGTCCATGTCTCATACCCTCACTTTCATGTCCCACCTATGTATGTAATCGTGCTGTTCTCAGTTTTTCTTTTTTTCTGATTTACTTATTTCACTCCATATAATGTTATCAAGGTACATCCATTTTGTTATAAATGATCCGATGTCATCGTTTCTTATGGCTGAGTAGTATTCCATAGTATATATGTACCATAGCTTTTTAATCCACTCATCTTCTGACGGACACTTGGGCTGTTTCCAGATCTTCGCTATTGTGAACAATGCTGCCACGAACATGGGGGCGAATTTCTTCTTTTCGAACAGTGCTATGGTGTTCTTAGGGTATATTCCTAAAAGTGGGATAGCTGGGTCAAAAGGCAGTTCAATATTTAATTTTCTGAGGAATCTCCAAACTGTTTTCCACAGTGGCTGCACCAGTCTGCATTCCCACCAGCAGTGCAGAAGGGTTCCCTTTTCTCCACATCCTCGCCAGCACTTATTCTGTGTTGTTTTGCTGATAAGTGCCATTCTGACTGGTGTGAGGTGATATCTCATTGTGGTTTTAATTTGCATTTCTCTAATGATTAGTGATGTTGAGCATTTTTTCATATGCCTATTGGCCATCTGTATGTCCTCTTTGGAGAAATTTCTATTCATTTCTTTTGCCCATTTTTTGATTGGGTTGTTTGTCTTCTGGTGTTGAGTTTTATAAGTTCTTTATAAATTTTAGTTATTAACCCCTTATCAGATGTGCAGTCGAATATGTTCTCCCATTGTGTGGTTTGTCTTTTTATTCTGTTCCTATTGTCTTTAGCTGTGCAAAAACTTTTTAGTTTGATATAGTCCCATTTGTTTATCTTGCCTTTTATTTCAGTTGCCCGTGGAGATAAATCGGCAAATATACCGCTGCTACAGATGTCGGAGAGCCTGCTGCCTATGTTTTCTTCTAAGATGCTTATGGTTTCACGGCTTACGTTTAAGTCTTTTATCCATTTTGAGTTTGTTTTTGTGAATGGTGTAAGTTGATGGTCTAGTTTCATTTTTTTGCAGGTAGATGTCCAATTTTCCCAACACCATTTGTTAAAGAGGCTGTCTTTACTCCATTGTATGTTCTTTCCTCCTTTGTCAAATATCAGTTGTCCATAAAGCTGTGGGTTTATTTCTGGGTCCTCTGTTCTGTTCCATTGATCTATGTGCCTGTTCTTATGCCAGTACCAGGATGTCTTGAGTATAATGGCCTTATAGTAAACCTTGATATCAGGAAGCGTGATACCTCCTGCTTTATTTTTTCTTTTTAAGATTGCTGAGGCTATTCGTGTTCTTTTTTGGTTCCATATAAATTTTTGGAATATGTGTTCTATATCTTTGAAGTATGTCATTGGTATTTTAATTGGTATTGCATTGAATTTATAAATTGCTTTAGGTAATATAGACATTTTAATGATGTTTATTCTTCCTAGCCATGAGCACGGTATATGCTTCCACTTGTTTGTATCTTTCTTGATTTCTTTTATCAATGTTCTATAATTTTCCGAGTACAAGTCCTTAACCACCTTGGTTAAATTTACTCCTAGGTACTTTATTTTTTGGCTGCAATAGTGAAGGGGATTGTTTCCTTAATTTCTTTTGCTGATATTTCATTGTTGGTGTATAGAAATGCCTCTGATTTCTGAGTATTAATTTTATATCCTGCCATCTTGCTGAAATCATTTATAAGGTCCAGTAGTTTTTTGACTGAGACTTTAGGGTTTTCAATATACAATATCATATCATCTGCAAATAATGACAATTTTACTTCTTCTTTTCCAATTTGTATGCCTTTTATTTCTTCTTCTTGTCTGATTGCTGTAGCTAGGACTTCCAGAACTATGTTGAATAAGAGTGGTGAAAGTGGGCAACCCTGCCTGGTTCCTGATCTTAAGGGGATTGCTTTTAATCTTTGTCCATTTAGTATGATGTTTGCTGTCGGTTTATCGTAGATGGCCTTTATCATGTTAAGGAATGATCCCTGTATTCCCACTTTACTGAGAGTTTTGAGCATGAATGGGTGCTGGATTTTATCAAATGCCTTTTCTGCATCAATTGAAATTATCATGTGATTTTTGTCCTTCCTTTTGTTTATGTGGTGAATCACATTGATTGATTTGCGAATATTGAACCAGCCTTGCCTCTCCAGAATAAATCCCACTTGATCGTGGTGTATGATTTTTTTCATATATTGCTGGATCCGGTTGGCTAATATTTTGTTGAGAATTTTAGCGTCTAAATTCATCAGGGATATAGGCCTATAATTTTCTTTCTTTGTGTTGTCTTTGCCCGGTTTTGGGATCAGAATTATGCTCGCCTCATAAAAGGAGTTTGGAAGTCTACCTTCCTCTTGAATTTTTTGAAATAGCTTGAAGAGAATAGGAGTTAGTTCTTCTTTGAATTTTTGATAGAATTCACTTGTGAAGCCATCAGGCCAAGGACTTTTCTTTTTTGGGAGTTTTTTGATAACTGTTTCGATCTCATTTGCTGTAATTGGTCTGTTTAGGTGTTCTGATTCTTCCAGATTGATTTTTGGAAGGTTATATGATTCAAGAAATTTGTCCATTTCACCAAGATTGTCTAATTTTTTGGCATATAGTTCTTCATAGTATTTTCTTACAATGCTTTGTATTTCTGTTGTGTCAGTTGTTATTTCTCCACCGTCCTACCTAATTTTATTTATTTGAGTCCTCTCTCTTTTTTTCTTGGTGAGTCTAGTTAAAGGTTCATCAATCTTGTTTATCTTTTCAAAGAACCAGCTTCTGGTTTCATTGATCCTCTGTATTGTTTCCTTAGCCTCTATGTCATTTATTTCTGCTCTGACCTTTATTATTTCCTTCCTTCTACTTGTCTTGGGTTTTATTTGTTGTTGTTTTTCTAGTTCTTTTAGATGCAGGGTCAGGTTGCTTATTTGAGCTTTTTCTAGCTTCTTATGATATGCCTGTAGTGCAATAAACTTCCCTCTCAGAACTGCTTTTGCTGTGTCTCATAAATTTTGAGTTGATGTATGCTCATTATCATTTGTTTCTAGAAACTTTTTTATTTCTTCTTTGATCTCATTGTTAATCCATTCATTATTTAATAACATGCTATTTAGTTTCCAAGTGTTTGAGTATTTTTCATTTTTTTTTTTTTGTGGTTAATTTCTAGTTTCATGGCATTGTGATCAGAGAAAATGCTTGATATGATTTCAATCTTCTTAAATTTATTGAGACCATTTTTGTGTCCTAACATGTGGTCTATCCTAGAAAACGTACCATGAGCGCTTGAGAAGAATGTATATTCTACTGCTTTAGGGTGAAAAGTTCTGAAGATATCTATTAAATCAAGTTGATCTAGTGTATCCTTTAAGTCTACTGTTTCTTTATTAATTTTCTTTCTTGAGGATTTATCCAGTGTTGTTAGAGGGGTATTGAAATCCCCTACTATGATAGTATTGCTGTTAATCTCGCCCTTTATATCCATCAAAGTCTGCTTTATGTATGTCGGGGCTCCTATATTTGGTGCATAGATATTTACAATAGTTATATCTTTCTGTTGAATTGTTCCCTTTATCATTATGTAGTGTCCTCCTTTATCTCTTACTACAGCCTTTGTTTTAAAGTCCATTTTGTCTGATATAAGTATTGCTACCCCTGCTTTTTTTTCATTTCCATTTGCATGAAATATTTTTTTCCATCCTTTTACCTTCAGTCTATGAGCATCTTTTGTTTTAAGGTGTGTCTCTTGTAGACAGCATATGTATGGGTCCTGTTTCTTTATACATGCAGCTACCCTATGTCTTTTGATTGGATCATTTAATCCATTTACATTTAAGGTTATTATTGATATGTAGTTGTTTATTGCCATTTTATTCTTTAAAGCTGTATTCTTCTTTTGCTCTATTCATTCCTCCCTTTAAACTGTTCACAAGAGGCCCCTTAGTATCTCTTGCAGAATTGGTTTGGTTTTTATGAATTCCTTGAGGCTTTCTTTTTCTGGGAAGCTCTTTATTTCTCCTTCAATTTTAAACGTTAGCCTTGCTAGATTAAGTAGTCTTGGTTGTAGGTTCTTGTTCTGCATTACTTTGATTATTTCTTGCCATTCCCTTCTGGTCTCAAGTGTTTCTGTTGAGAAGTCCGATGTCATCCTTATGGGGGCTCCTTTGTAGGTGATAGCCTTTTTTTCTCTAGCAGCTTTTAAAATTTTTTCTCTATCCATTAGCTTTGGTATTTTAACTATGATGTGTCTTGGTGTAGATCTTTTTGGGTTTCTCTTTAATGGAGTTCTGTGTGCTTCTTGAATGTGTGGAGTGTTTCCCAGCCTTAATTTAGGAAAGTTTTCTGCTATGATTTGATTGAACAAAGTTTCCATTTCCTGTCCTCTCTCCTCTTCTTCAGGCACCCCTATGATGCGAATGTTGTTTCTCTTCATGTTGTCACAGAGCTCCCTTAGAGTTTCCTCACATTTTTTAAGTCTCTTTTCCTTTTTCTTCTCTGCTTCTGTGCCTTTGTTTATTGTGTCCTCTAACTCGCTTACTCGATCCTCAGCATCATCCATCCTGCTTTTAATTCCTTCCATTGTGGTCTTCAGTTCTGATACTGTATTTGTCATTTCTGTCTGATTCTTTTTTATTATTTCAATTTCATTTTTTATACTTGTTATCTCTTTATTTAGGTGTTCATAATGACTATCCATTGTTGCTTTAATTTCTTTGAACATCCTAACTATCATTATTCTAAATTCTGCTTCTGGTAATTTGGTTATATCTGGTTCATTCAGGTCCTTCTCTGGGGATTTCTCTTGATTCATTTGGTTTGCATTCCTCTGCCTGCCTATTTTTTCTGTGTATAAGCAAGTTGTGGCCACTGGAGTCCAGTAGGTGTTGCCTTTGTGTTCTCTAGGTGTGGTCTATCTGCAGGCCCCCCACCCCCTCTGCCAGTGCCTAGGGTGGTTGGGTATGAGCGTTGCCAGCGCCGGCCCACTGTGGCTTTTGCTGTGTTTTCTGCCTCTCCTCCGTGGGAGGGGCTGTGACTGAAGCCACAAGATTAGCACCAAGGGTAGAGGTGAGCACCTTTCCTCAGCTGTGGACCCAGCCTATTTCCGGACTTCTGCCCAGAACCAGCAGTCGGAGCCTGCTCGCTACAGTTCCGCGGGTTAGGCGGGGCTTTTGACGTGCTCTCAGCTGTAAGCCTTTGCCCGTCCGGAGCTTTAGCCCCGCCTTCGAGGCCAGGGCCCTTTGCGCAGGGTCGGAAACCAAGGTTTATTGGGGCGGGCGTGTTTGCTGGCTTCCGCTTAGCTGCGTACTTCCGCTCATCCCGGACTCTACCCCGCCCCCGCGTTCGGAGCCCGCTCGTGCACGTATGAATGCTATCCGAGTTTTCTCCGGCCGGATGGGGATAATAGCGTGGGCTCAGCTGCGAGCCTCCACCCGTCTCGGGGTCCACCCCGTTCCCGCGCTCGGAGCCCGCTCGCGCACGTATACTGGCCAACCGCAGTTTCTCCGGCCGGGGGGGCGGGGGTACTGGTAGCATCAGCTCAGCCGCGAGCCCCTGCCCGTCCCTGGTCCTAGCCCGGTCCCTGCGGTCAGGGCCGGCTTGCGCAAGGCCTGCCTGTTCCTGGCCTCCCGCTTCGTCCTCGTAAGTGGGATTAAAGGCGGGCCCGCAGCTTCCGGACCGCTCTCGCTCTTCCCCTCCGACCCTCTGGGCTAGACCTATATGTTACCGGCTTGGCCTCTGCCCACGCCGACAGAACCGCCTTTCAGCGTCCTGCCGCCCCAAAACCTTAAGCAGCCCTCAGCAGAGTAGGAAGGGACCTAATACTCCACACTGTAGACCTGGGAGCTCCCTCACTTGTTTCACAGCTCAAAACTGTCCAAACGCTTCTTCTAGGCTCTGGGACTGCAGGCTGGGGCTTGGTTCCTGGGACCCAGGTCCCTCCCTCTCCGCCAAACTTTCCTCCCGCTCCGCGGGTCTCTCCGGGCTGCCGTTTGCTCCGGGGAGCTGGGCAGCCCTCTTCGCGTTTTCGCTATTCCTACCAGTCTTGATGTGGCTTCTTCTGTGTTCCTTGGTTGAAGAGTCCACTTAGTTTTGTTCAAAGTTGGTTTATCCAGGTAATGGTTCTTAAAATTGAGTTGTAATCCACTTTGGTTCTGGGAGTTGGAAGTTGGTACGTCCGCCTACTCCGTCGCCATCTTGCTCCTCCGCACGTTAGAGTTTTTAGGAATATGTTTCTATGAACATTTCTACACATGTTCCCAGGGGCCATATTTCCATGGGGTCTGTATCAGCTAAGCATACAACTTCCCCTTGTTCTACATTCTTGCTAATGCTTGCATTCCCAAATGTTTTTATTTTAACTAGACATGTGGATATGAACTGATATTTTGTTGTGGTTTTCATTTGAAGTTCTTTGATTTCTAACACTATTGAGGGCCTTTATAGCAAATTTACTATTTGTTCAAATCTTTTGTCTATTTTTTTCTACTGGATTTTCTGTCTTTTTCTTACTAATTTATACTTTTCATTAAATATTTTAGGTATATTAAGTGTTTCAGATATGTTTCTACTCTGCATTTTTCATTTTCACTTTTAGTGGTAACTTTTCATTAAGAAATATTTTTAAGTTATAAATTTATACATTTTTAAAAATTTTATAGTTATTGCTTTTGTATTAGTGTAAGAAATCTTTCTCTACCCTCAAAGTCATAAATGTTTC
The DNA here is from genome assembly GCA_037038555.1 of Rhynchonycteris naso. Taxonomy (NCBI): domain Eukaryota; kingdom Metazoa; phylum Chordata; class Mammalia; order Chiroptera; family Emballonuridae; genus Rhynchonycteris; species Rhynchonycteris naso. The sequence continues at coordinate 77,213,171 of CM072997.1, forward strand.
CTTTTTAACCTTCTAAAACTCTTTACTATTTTACCTCTGATATTTAGGTTTGTGATTTACCTGAATGTATTTTTTAATGCTATGAGGTAAAGATCCAATTTTATTTTTATCATAAGAATATTCAGTTCTTCCAGCATCTTTTATTGTAAGGTCTGTCCTTCCCCACTGCTCTGAAGTTCCACCTGTGCCATAAGCCAGGTGTCTGTAAACATGTGATTCTGTATCTGGACCCTTTATTTTGTTTCATTTGTCTGTATGTAATGAATGGGCTGGTACTATCCTGCCTTAGTTCCTACCGCTTTATAATTAAGTATTGATTTATGGTAGAATAACTCCTCCTACCTTGTTGTTCTTCTTCATATTTATTTTAGCAATTCTTGGACTTTTGCTTTGCCATATACATGTAAGAAACAGCTTGCTAAGTTCTAAAAAAAATCCTGTTGGGGTTGTTTAAGATTGTTATGAATACATAAATAAATTTGTCAGGAATGGAAAGTGCTAAAAACTAAGAAAAACACAGTATATGTTTTAATTTACTTAATTCTTTTTTAACTTTAATTTTACTCATAAACTTTTCTGGTTTCTTTTCAGAAATCCTATACATCTTTTGCTATATGTAGTCTTAGATATTGGTGTTTTTGATACTGCTGAATATTGTATTTTTAAAAATTATATCTAATATTTATGCATTAACATAAAACATAATTTATATTGATTATACACAACTATGATATACTAATATTAGTATATGAAGTGTTATTAATCTAATAATCTTTATATTATGGTCAGTTGTCTATGTATTGACTATCACTTTCTGTGAATGGCAATATTCTTTCTTTTCAATCCATATTCCCTTTATTTCTTTTTCTTGCCTTATTTCATTAGCTAGGACCTCCAATACACTGTTGAGAGGAGTGTTGATAAAGGTCATCTTTATCATGTTTTCTATATCAAAGAGAAGGTTTTCAGATTAAAGTTCTCTATTCATGGTTTGCTAGAAGTGTATGCATATATGTATATAAATATATGTACATAAACATATTATTATTATTAAATGCTTTTTTTGTTTCTATGCTTACCTTTTTTATATATCCCCTCTATTTTATATTTTGATTTTTTTATAGATAGATTTTTCTGACCCATCTTCTGGCTTATTAATTCTCTCTTTATTTATTTCTAATCTGCCATTAAACACACGACTGAATTCTTATTTTTAGTTATTGTAGTTTTCAGTTCTAGAATCTCTATTTGCTTCTTTTTCAAAATTTAAAATGTCAATATTCATAGTTTTTAATTCCTTGCTTCCAATTTTAAGCTTTATCTCTGAATGTAGTAAGGATAGGGTTTGATAGTCTGTTTCTAATGACTCTTGTAAAATTCTGTGCTTTTTTATTTTTCTGGTTCTAGCTCAAGCAGACTCCCATAGGTGCAGCCCCTCAAAATCATGTTTTCTTCATGATCATTCTAAAGCCCTGCTCTTTTCTCCCAGTTAGTGAATTCCCAAGTGCTTACCTCTCAGTTTTTCTAAAAAGGATTGGTGATTTTGAGTAGCTTTCCCAATTCCCAAAGGGAAATTCTCATTTGGTCCTTTAATTTTTTTCTTTTTAAGAAGTTATCATTTCTATTTTAAAATTTGGCATTTAGTTGTTCAGCTAAAAGCTTGGTCTGAAATAACTAATCAGTCAAAATTGGTTTTATTTTCAAATAAATTTAATTATGTTTATTTTTTAAAATGAGTTAATTTAAAGAAATCTATTAATATGCACAGATTATCTTTGTATCTGGCTTATAAGGAGACACTCTAGTGACTAAAGTTTGCCAAACACTGGTGTAATGAATAGGACCAGAGGTACTGGTCTCATCAATTTGGTTCATGCCTTAACCAGGTCACTTATGAGCTTGTTAACTTTGAGCAAGTTACTTAACCCCCTGAAGCCTTTGTTTCCTCAATTATAAAATAGAGAAAATAAAGACCTAACTCACTGTATTGTTGTCTGTATTAAATGAATCCATGTGTATAAATCACATGGCATAGTCCCTAGAATTTATTAAACATTTCATAAATATTAGTTATTGTTTTCCTTGTTTGTGAGTCAGAAAAATGGTAATGGCATTTTTAGGTAAATAATTATTCTTATTTATGACAAAACATTCTAATTTGGAACATTTCTTGGTAGATGTGGACTGTTAATTATTAAGAATGGTCATCATTACTTCTAAGAAGTGTAAGGTGTTTCAGGTTAGTTCCTAAGTACTCCAAAGGACTTTCTACTTGAAATAGTCAATCCTGCTGTGACTCACCTTTCAGGTTATGTACTGCCCAACTTTAATCTCTGCACATTTGAATTGTGCTCTGCATTCATACCTCACAACTGTTTGCAATAGCCCTGGGTATATTCTTCAGTAATGATATATTCTTACCATATTTGCAATATTAATTTGAAAATCATAACTGGACTGTTGTAATTAGTCCTAACAATTTTGCTTCTTAAGAGAATTTCTTGAATTCTAGTTCATTCCCTGGCATCTTCTGTATGGACCTGGACAAATCACTTACTATTCCCAGGCCTCAGTTTCTTTGTCTGTAAGAGAGGAGAGTTGGGTAAAATTACCTCCACCTCTAATATTTTATACTTCACATGCAAAATGTAATTTTAGTTTCTCTGTAGTGGATTTGCATTTTTTGAGTAAATTTCTAGTATTAACTGGCCAGTTTGGAACTTGTGTATAGGTTAGTAATTAGTATGAGGCATCATACTTTTTTCCACTTTTCATGTTAACAAAGTATATATATATTCTAGCACAAATGTGTGACATTTAAAATAAAGAGTCTTAATTTTCCTGACCAGGCAGTGGCGCAGTGGATAGAGCGTCGGACTGGGATGCGGAATACCCAGGTTCGAGACCCCAAGCTCGCCAGCTTGAGCGTGGGCCCATCTGGCTTGAGCAAAAGTTCGTCTGCTTGGACCCAAGGTCGCTACCTCCAGCAAGGGGTTGCTCGGTCTGCTGAAGGCCCGCGGTCAAGGCACATGTGAGAAAGCAATCAATGAACAACTAAGGTGTTGCGACGGCAACAAAAAACTAATGATTGATGCTTCTCACCTCTCTCTGTTCCTGTCTGTCTGTCCCTATCTATCCATGTCTCTGACTCTCTCTCTGTCCCTGTAAAAATAAATGAATGAATGAATGAATGAATAAGTAAAATAAAGAGTCTTAGTTTAACCTAAGAGACCTTTTTAAAGTCTGTTCCAGCACCATTATTATCTGTGTATAGAGGACCATATTGAATGACTAGTTTGTTCGCAATATTTCCTATGGCTGAAAAAGTCTTTATCAGTGATAATGGAAATGCCATTTTGTGTGTCTGAATGAAGTTTTTGCTCACCTAACACAGTATTTCATACTTGCTTGACCAGGTGGTGGCTCAGTGGACAGAGTGCTGACCTGGGACTTTAAAGACCCAGGTTCCAAACCCCGAGGTCACTGGTTTGAGCGCAGGATCATAGACATGACCCCATGCCACTGGCTTGAGCCCAAAGGTTGCTGGCTAGAAGCACAAGGTCACTGACTTGAGCAAGGGGTCACTGGCTCAGCTGGAGCTCCCTCCCTAGTCAAGGCACAAATGAACAACCAAAGTGCCACAACTACAAGTTGATGCTTCTCATCTCTCTCCCTTCCTGTCAGTTTATCTGTCTCTCTCGCTTGCTAAAAATAACAAAAACAAAAAACAAAACTTCATACTTAATCTTAAAGTTGACTCAATGATACAATTAGTTGGTTTTGGGGGGTTCCTTTTTTTTTTTTTTACAGAGACAGAGAGTCAGAGAGAGGGATAGATAGGGACAGACAGACAGGAACAGAGAGAGGTGAGAAGCATCAATCATCAGTTTTTTGTTACCGTTGCGACATCTTAGTTGTTCATTTATTGCCCTCTCATATGTGCCCTGACCGCGGGCCTTCAGCAGACCGAGTAACCCCTTGCTGGAGCCAGTGACCTTGGGTCCAAGCTGTTGAGCTTTTGCTCAAACCAGATGAGCCCACGCTGAAGCTGGTGACCTCAGGGCCTCAAACCTGGGTCCTTCCGCATCCCAGTCTGATGCTCCATCCACTGCATCACCGCCTGGTCAGGCTAGACAGTTTTGAATTGAAACCCAATAAACTACTATTGCCTTATCCTGGCCTGATAAGACTCTTGAAAAACTTAAAAGTCGTATAAATAATTTACAACTAAATATCATTATTTTGCACAATAATCTTTTTATTTAACTAAAATATATTTGCCTTTTTTGGGGGGAAATTTTAGGCTTTCTTTTTTAGAAAACAGAAAGCTTATCAGGAATCTATAAGTATAATGGTTGTTCTTTAACTTAAAAGTAAATAGGTACTCCAGCCCTGAACTGCTTGGGTACTGACATGTACTGCCACTGCTGAAGTTCAGGGTTGTTCTGTCTGGGACTGCCCCCAGGGGGAAATGCTTGCTATAATATAGACCTTTTCAGTCATCAGGACTAGTTATACTGTTCTAAAGTAATAATAATTTCTCCAGAGATTTTTTTCAATTTAAAAATTTCCCATCAAGACTCTTTTACAAAATACTTTGAATACTATAACCAACTGCAACTCTGACTTCCAGCTGTCACCAAAGGTCTCTGAAGAATATACTTTGATTACAAAACTGGATTGACAGAGATTTGAGGTATAAAAGAGACTCCAAAAAGCCACAAAACTGTTAGACCCCTTTATTCATATACATTTCCGAGTTTGAAGCCACAGCGAAGTGTTAATATCAAAAAGTTCTTTCTTCCTTTTTTATTTTTTTATTTTTGAGAAAGGAGAAAGCTCATTACTACCTGGAAGCGAACGGCATGGCTCCCACTTGGGCATACACATGCCCTGAATAGAAAGAAACCTGTTATACTGTTGACATCTAAACGATGTAACAATTACAATTTAGTTATCTTTCCTAATTTTTCAAAATAGTTTGACATATATTTTTCTGTCATCCAAGCTATCTTATGAGAGAAGACAAATTATTATCCCTAAGCTTCAGATAAGGACATTGAGCCACAGATATTGGCCCTCCAGAAAGGATGTACTTGGTATTTGATTTGGGGCTAGAAATCATTCTGCAGATTCTTAGCCATGCCATTTTCTAAAGATCACAGGATCACTTGCAGGAACTTAGTAATAAAAGGAAAATGCTGCTCATAGAAAAGCAAGGAAACATTCTTCCTTCGTTCTTTTCCACATATCTTTCCCTCAGCTCTCATTGCAAAGCAAAGTGAGTTGGCCTTGTTGTTCCCAGCTGTGCACATGTTTTGTGGCTACCTAGCTGCTAATTTTGCAATTCATATAAATTCATTTGACTCTTTTAACTGCCCCTTTCTTTCTTGTAATCCATTCATCTTTGCTTCTGAGATTGCTCTCTGTTCACTTTCTCTTCTAGTCTATGACCACTCGGACTATCTTGGGCTGCAGAAATAGTCTCCACATTGATTCCTGTAAACATCCTGGCATGTTATTTCCCTGCTTACACTTGTGAATGGCTTCCCATGGACCTTGGAAGTGGCTGTCAATGCCCTCAGGCCCAAGGCCCCTTACTTGTAGCAAATATTCTGTTACATCTCACTTACTCTCTCCAAATGAAATCCATGGAAAATACTAGTAACATAAACACATAACTTGAAAATAAAATCACTAGTATTCCCTAACAATAATGTAAAGGGAAATAAAATAAAATAATTTTGTATAAAATAATATATATTCCAATATTTCAATGTTTGGGTGTGACAACACCAGAAGCCACAGTGGTCGGATGCTAGCACCTATACACCGATCTCACATCTATCACAGGGGTTAGGTTCCAGAACCCCCGTGACAGGCGAAAATCCGCAAAGTAGTGACCTTATATTTATTTTATTATTTATATGTATTTTAAGGCTTTATTTCGATTTAATATTTTTAATATGTTTTAATTAATATTTTTATATATTTTATATTGTTTTCTATTTTTTAGGCTAGAAAATGCTTATTTTATCACAAAAATAATTAAAATAATAAATATATAAAAATACTTATGTACCCCAAAATCCTGCGATATAACGAAAAGTCCATGATACAAAATTAGATATATACAAATAAAAATCCACAATACAGTGAGACCTCAAAAAGTGAACAGCGATATGGTGAGGGATGACTGTATGTAGAATCACAGGGGCTGTGGTGGCTACAGGTGTACATGGGTACAGGTGTGTGTATTCTATGAGCAGTGTTGTCATCAGGATGTAATTTTATAAAATAAAAGCTAGAGATATTGTTTATAACACTCTCTTTTTATGCTTTAATGTAAACACGAATCACTTGACTATCTCCTTAAACTGCGCCTTCTGAGGTAGAGTTTGAGATTATGTTTTTCTAACAAGCTCCTGCATGATGCCTATGCTACTGGGCCATGGACCACATGCTGAATAGACAGAGCCTAGACTAGATGGATATTATTTGTAACCAGAGGCTAAGAACATTTATGGATAGTTCAGTAAAATCTTGAAGTTCCACCAAGACTTCATGAATTTTAACATGGAGTTATCTATGTATTGCACTAATGTACAAATGCTGTCGTATGTAATATTTTGCTATCTTGGAACATAATCATAGAGCAAGGGCCAGGGAGCTGCAGGGAAAACACTCTTCCCTTCTTTGAGACAGTTACTAAGGTTGGAATCCTCTCCAAGGAACTTGTAATATTTAACAATGGGTACATTGGAGAAAGATAGATCTTGCCAAACCTGTATTGATTCTATAATCCCATGCTGTGTATTCAGGTATGTATTCAGATGCCTGAGGAAAATACATGAGAGATGATAGAGGGTGGTGATATGGCATCTGTATCCTTTGAAACAGAGAGTAATGAGCATTGTCATTTCTGGAAGGAACCCAGAATCGCTGTGGCACAGGGAGAATGGAGGGATTGCAGGGCTAGTTAGCATCTCTAGAGTTTGCAAGTATCAGGTAATGGCTTTCAAAGAAAGTCCCTGTGAAAGCTCCAGACTTAGTGCATGTAAAATTGAGATGTCAGATTCTCCCCCAAGGTCTGAGAAAGAGCAAATGTCCATCAGACATAAACTTATTAGTATAACTTCTGTTAATCCCTAAAAACACATTGGGGATACTTTACAGTGGGTTAAATTCCCATGGGACGAGGTGAGTCTGAAGAAGCAATAAAATTTGTACACACATGCTAATGTGACTCCAATTGTAATTGATATTGAAATATCAATAGCAAATAACATAAATATTTGTTATTTACAATTGATAATCATCCAATACCTTCTTCACTATTGTTCTCTATATATCATGTCTGTTATCATCATAATCTATACTTTTTTACCAAACTTCAATCTCTCTTTAGTTTGACATAGTCTATATCAGGTTTGTATGACTCCCACAAAATTTTTTTTCCTGATTTCATAAGATGCTCATGTAGAAGTTTGCCAGTCTGGAGAATCATAATTTGTGGTGTGGACAACAAACCCTTTCTTGACTGCTCAGAGCCAGTATTTATATCTCACATTTTTCCAGCCTCTTCCAAACTCATGATCTCCAATTCAAAGAAAAAATTCATCCACCTCTTGTGTCTCCAAGGCTTCAACTTCTGAGACAGTTTTTAAGGTCCATGAGATATATTCTGGATTTTTTGTTTCTTTCTTTCTCAGTGAATGAGCAGAAATGTGGGGTTTGGTATGCTTGATTCTAGGCAAGCTCTCCTTGATTCTTGACTGGAAGGTTGACTTCCCACATCAGACTTGTGTTTAACTGCCCTGTCCTCTGTGGTAAGCACCAGGCATCCTTCCTAAGAACTATGATTATACTTCCTGTGGCAGGGCTTCTGAAGCTTCATCAGAAGATGAGTCCACCCTGCCTGGGCAAAGAGTTTCATACCTGATATGTGGTTAAGGCTTTATGAAGTTTCCTCTTTTTCTTATCTATGTCAAGGATAAGAATTGCTAAGGAATTGGCAGTAGTTGTGCTCTTTTTCTATTTGACTTTAGTTCAAGGACTAAATTCACTTCATTCATCCTTGACCTACATTTCACCTTCCATTAATGAGAAGTATAGAAAGGAAGCCTCCTCCATCAAGGAGACTAACTTTCATTTAGTAACCATCTATTTTCTCTACCACTAGCACATGCTCTGCTTGTCCCTGAGATAGTTCTAAGGTTATTTGTAAGTCTGGAGTTCAGCTACAGCTCTTTGTTGCTTTTCCCAGAAATTCGCACTATAAATTATCTATGGAATTATAAGCTCAGATCTCACTTATAATTGGTCCTGATATTAATCAGCTGAGTATTAGCCTAGACTTTTTGACTTGAATAGAAGGAGAGAGAATGGGAAAGAAAAGGAATAAAATAAAACAAAGGCAAATTAATATAACTCAATTTATTGTAGAGAAGCAAAGAGGATATAAAATGCCCAAAATTTCCAAACTAAAATTTTTAGGAGGTATAAAGAAAAGAGAATAGCAATTTATTTTTGTGACAAAATCACTAAGTTTAATTTTAAGGAATGTGGTTTATATGATCGTTATACCTATAAATAAAAATAGTAAGCAATCAACATTTTGTCTGATTTCAGTATAATAAAACATATATCACAAGCTACTCATATACAGGTGAATTTTTATCTGAGAGATTTAGAAGGGTATACATAAAACCCCCTAAATAGCTTATTAACTTTAAAAATCTGCATCATTAATTCCATTAGTTGGTGAAAGTGAGGTGGAAGATTATTCTGAAACAGGATAGATCAATTTTATGAATTCAAGATGATGTTAATATTTACAAGGCTTGATTATTATAAGTACTAAGCAATTATTTGTATAATTTTCTCTTACATATTTTTGTCTGGAATCACATCCAATTTAAATTGCTCATTTTTCCCAGGAGCTTTTTCTCCTTCCAGCATTCATTTGTGAATCATATAAACTGTGAATGAAATTCAAGAGCTATCCTTTATAATAGTACACATTTGTGGCTTTTGTCTACCAATATGTCAGCTTTTACCTTTTATGAAAATACTAAGAATGCTATCTACAAAAGGAAAAGAAACCCCACAAAAAGGTGACTGTAGATATAATCAACATAAATACGGAATATATATATGCCAGAAGTATCTGTACCATAAAGGGTTGAGTAATACTCTTATTATTAAGAAAATTGAGAAATCTGTCCTGAATAGACTTTCTCCTGCTTGCTAACAAAAGCTACTTTTGTATGGACAGTCAGAAAATTGCTATCTGTTGTCAAAAGTGATAGTAATAATACAAGCCTTAACAAGATTTCAAATTTACCTACAGATTGTTCTCTGTATGGAGATTTCTTAGAGGTAAGCTTTATCTGAGCCATTTGAGTATAGCTTTAGTGTCTAGCGTTATCAGGACCAAGGCTTTACTCCTCATATAAAATCAAGTAATCCTTTCCTTTGCTATTTGCTTTTGTCCTAACTAACACAAGGGTTGCTGTCACACATCTCCTTTTTCTAGACCTGCTGTGAGCCCTCGCAGTGTGTAGCATGCCCCCACCCTTGCATAGGATACCACACCTAGGCAAGCCACCAGCTGTTTTTCATATTATTCCCATGAACTCTGTCACAAAATGTGCAAATAAAATAAAATTATGCAAATTTACAAATTATTTTAGTGAATAATAAAAATTAAACATTATTATTCAGCAAGTCGACATTAATATTTTGTTTTCAGTAAATCTAAAATACTATTTTCACGTATCTCCTTAAAATTCTAATTGAAGAGACATATTTAAGTATTAAAATAGTTTAGTTATATGATGTTGCAATGTTAATCTCATGCTTGAAGACATGCCTAAAACTCATATTCACCAGGAGAAAAAAACTGTGTTCTTGTGTGTCTCACAGAGAGTATTGGCATAGGTTCTGCTTTGTTTTGTTATTTACTTTACCTTTAAGCCAAAGTGCTTTCCAAAGGTGGCTTAGCCTGGATTTCACCGAAAGCAGAGCCCAAGCTTGTGTGCAGGTAATTTTTTTGGAAAGTGACCTCAAAGAAGAAAAGTAGGAGCTTTGAAAGAATCAAAAAGTAAGGAAGGGAAACTGTTGCCAGGATATCTTATTTTGCTGCTCTCCACTGTGGGCAACACAATGTTCAGACTGTTCATTTTTGCTGGGAATCCTGTGAGGAGCCATACAAAAATGTCTTGTAAATATTCTTCCAAGTGATGGAACTACTCTTCCAAGGGGAGAAGTATATATTCACCAGCTTTCATTTATCATTAGTCAAGAGTTATCCATTAGGATATAAATTTTCTGCATTTCTAGATTTACACAGGCATCAGAATGAGAAGGTTTTTGCAAATATCTCATGCGTGCGGTGGGGACAGAGAAGCTGTGTGGCAGAAAATGAGAGGCATGTGGTGCAAGTGAGGTTCTTGAGTGGCTTCAGGCCCTGCCTGTGAGCTGCTATTGTGGTAACACCTGCAGTTAAAAGGTTGGCCACCTGGATGTAATAAGTTGGGGCATAGAGATGTCTGACACATCAGCTACTAAAGAAGAGTGAAGAAAAAATGATTTCTGGGAGGTCAGACAAATGGAAGCTACAATGAGATACCACTATATTGCTGTTAGAGTGGCTTCAGTCACTCCTTCCCACCAAAAACAAACAAACAAAAAAACAAAAAAACCCCTAACTATCCAAAAATCTGACCATATCAAGTCCTGGTGAGGATGCAAAGTAACCAGAACTGTCATATACTGCTGTTGGAAATGCCAAGTTGTATAGCCATTTTAGAGAAATAGTTCAGCAATTTCTTGTAAACTTAAACATACACTTACCATACAACCCACCAATCCTACTGGGTATTTACTCAAGTGAAACAAAATCTTAAGTTTACACACAAAAAAACTACCACAAATGTTTATAGCAGCTCAATTGTAATGGCCCCAAACTGGAAGCAACCCAGGTGCCCTGCAGCTGTCGAATGGACAAACAATGTGGTGTGGTGCACACACACTGAAGTACATCTCAGCCATACAAAGGAGTCGACTCCTGATACATGCAACACATGGGTGAATCCCAACTGCATTACGCTAAGCAAAAGAAGCCGAACTCAAAAGACTATAAATCTTTTTACATAAAATTCTGCAAAAGGCAAAACTATAAGGTCAGAAAACAGGGCCAAAGCCACTGCATAATGAGTGAAGGACTGGTTGGCCAGGAGAAGAGACTGAGTACTGGCATTTTTCAGTTAAAGCTGAAGTTGTTATAGTTATATGGAAGTGAAGTCAAATTCTTTCAGACGTCAATGGAGATCTCTAATCTATTGTTTCTTATTGTACTACTTTGTTATAAACTGGGGAGAATTGCACAGTCACTCATCTCTTACTTAGCTCTAATATTATTGTGTCTACTAATAGGCTATGGGCTAAGAATAGATGTAAAAAACCAAATAACTTCTTACCCTAAAAGAGCTCTCACAGGGGAGGCAACTTTAAAATAAATAATTTGTATTTACTCCAATTAATTCTATAATAAGTATATATACAAGCTATGGTGGTGACACCAAGGACTAAATAATGGTCTTGTGGCTGGGTTCAGGAAGGCTTTACAGAGGCAAAGATGCTTGAGTTGACTCTGGAAAAGTGAATAACAATTTGATATTAAAACAAGAGGTGGGTAGTGGTAGCAGGCAACTCCAGAAGTAGGAAAAACTGTTCAAAGCCGGGGGGCTAAAACATCATGACATGCTTGAAGAATTCAATGTATTTTGTTACAGGTGGAGCATGATTTGATTTGCAAGTAGGGTGACAAAAGGAATATTCTTTTTTCAGATAACAGGGGACATGGGATGTGATGCTAAGCATTAGAATTTTATCTATAGATGAGGGACTGAAAACTAATGGTCTGACCATTCAATTAAGGCTTTATATGTTTGTCTTTTAGAATGTGAGTGTGTTTTCAACAATAACATTTTGAAAAATGTGAACACAAATCCAGACTTCCTGCTTCTTTTAAAAAACTGGAACGAACATCTGGTGATGTGGGGCCACACTGCTACATGGCAACAACTGGCTAGAGTAGAAAGCACCTGCCTCCCTTAGGTGTCTTAGGTGGAGCATGTGCCTGTCCACCTGGGTACAGTAGCAACTACCACCTGTTGCCTTACACTCAACCCCCTGCACTCAGTTTTGATTCTTGCCTGGCCCAACAGATATTTGAATTTGCCTCTGCGGAAGACTGCAGGGAGCCATTGAAAGGCTTGAAGCAGTGGAGTAATGTGATCAGATTTTTCATTATTCAGGCATGATGTGGAGGATAGGTTGATCTGGGATACATCTGAAAATGGAGAGCCCAGTTAGGAAGTAATCCTCACAGTCTAGAAAAGAGACGATGAAAGTTTAACAGAGCTTTGTAGCTTTGGGGCTGGAGATGAGATAGAGTCTAGACATATTAAGGAGGACTTAGTGGAAAAATGTGAAGTCTAATAGAGAGCTGGAGACTAATAATAATAATATGAAGTCTAATAGAGAGCAGGAGTGGCGCTTGGCTTGGGGAGCTGGGTGATCTACGACTCCATCAATCTAGATAGTGAATACAGGTTTTAAGGGAAAGAGTGATTCTGAGTGTTTTTTTTTTCTATATCTTGTTTCATATATTTTTATACTTCAGGTATCCCAATTTGATTCTTTAATTTTTTTCAAATACAGTTTACATTCAATATTACTTTGTATTAGTTTCAGATGTATATATGGCACAATGGTTAGTTTCTGAATGTGCTATTCTTAAAGGTTTGAGGGTTACCCAACAGGCCATGGCTTTGGAGGCTATGAGCTCATTCATAGTATTGGAGGCCCTACAAGTTGAGTGGAAAGAAAAGAACCAGAAAGGAGACCGTGGGGACCCCAGAGGGTTTGTACAGGAGGTGGATCCAACTCGTCAATGAAGATGTGCAATCGGTGTTATTATATCTGACATCTTACTGAGTCTTTAAAATATGTTTATATTTAATTATAAATTAGAGATATATTCTTATTAATTTCACAGAATATATCAATTTAAATGCTAATGACAATATTATTCAAGGATCAGAGCCTCTCCCTATGTGATCCATGGGTTGTGCGTGACAGAGGAATCCCACATGGAGAAACCTGGAATGCTACAACTCAGCTGACACCTATGAAAAGACAGAGTAATTTTAAATGTAAAAAATTTGCAAGAGATTTGCACATAATGATATATAGAATTATTGGTCAGTTACATTATATGTTATGACAGAATCTTTTTTTCTAGCTGTGAGTAATTATCTGTAAGCAGAAAACTTGCAATAGAACATAGACTTGAAATACCTATTTCATATTTCTAAATCTCCTAGTGTAGGTGGCAATTAGATTCACACTATCTTGCTTTATATGTTCTACTTAATATGTTTTTATGGATTAGGATAGAGTTGTCTCCTCGGCTGAATAGTATAGAATTCTATGGAAGGGGTCATAGCTATTTCTTTGAGAAACATACAGAATAAGTAATTAGAAGATAGAAGTTGGAGGAATGTATACATGAGCTTCAGTGAAGTTATCATTTAGAAGGAAAGCTGGTTAAATCTTGAACATAAAACAAATGAATTCAAAATAGTGCACATTGTTTTAGTGTTTATCTATTCAGAACATGCATTTCAGAGGTTTACTAAGACTTGATGGAAAAGAATAGGATTTCCCATTTCCATGAACATATTGTAATACCAGTATAGCATCCTGCCTCTTTCTTAGTATCTATTTGGAAAAAGTTTAAGATGATGAGACTTATCATCTTGTGTATGCTTAGGAAATTGATGTGTGCAATTTCCATTAGCATTTTTTAGTATAATCTGGGTGAGGACTCTGTACATGGATATAATGATCCCTTGATTTTATATTTTACATTTGATCTTCCCCTCACCTCTTTTTTCCTATTGCTTTTTCTTTTGTCTATATTCTGACTGTTCCTTCTGAAGGAAAGCATTCAGGCAATATACATATATCAACATACACTATATTGCGTTTGAAATATTTTTTGCTGAATAACATCCCAGGTGATGGTGGTTCAGTTGATGATAAAGGAAGTCACTTTTTAAAATGATTTTTTCCAATTAATTTTCTTGTGATCTCTGCTTGACTCCTCTTTTTGGCCCACTATATAGGTTAAGATGTAATGAGTTTGTGTGAAGAAGTTAAAAATACCACCAAGTTCTTTAAATGATTTGTTGTTGATTCTATGTTATATCTAGAAAGAACTGAGTTACTTGGGGAAAACATATTCTCATTGAAGGCTTCCTCTTTGGGTCATCTGAATTAGGAAGTCCATAAACTGTAATCACTTTTTATCACATTCTATAATCACTTTTCTTAACTTTTGTTCTCAGCAGTGGTCTCCATTTCATAGATCCAAAAATGTTTTATTCTCATTTTTTTTAAAAAAACTGTTCTAGTGGTTACTGATCTACGAGCATTTCTCCTGAGGTTCTGTTCATTAAAATAATAACTCTAAGGGAAATAGCAGAGTTTTGAGGTGTACGGTTTTGCTACTGTGAATTTAAGAATAGATCACTAATGCTTATTAATACACATCTCCCCTTTGTCATGCTATACATCATACCACCCTAATTACAGGAAAGGATTCTAGATAACTCTTCTTCTCTGTAATCCATTTCACTTGCATTAATTAGGCAAATGCCTTGTTAGGCAAATATGCTGGATATTTTATCTGTATTTTATTTTTAACCATAGCCCAAGATAAGAAGGCCTTGAATTGCAAAATAAAAAATGGAGTTGTTTCTGCAGTTAGTGACTTTATGGAAAACTCCTGACAGTGAAATTAAATGTCGGGCTCCATAACGACTTGTCTTAAGTTTCTAACAGAACATTTGTAAGATCACAGCTATCTTTAATAATGAGTTTTATAGACTACATTCTATGAAATTAGCATTGTAGTGGATTTTATAAGTTACAAAAATTGCATAGAAAACCTCAGACTGCAAGAAGCATATACTCTAATTGGGAACTGGAATGTGCGTATGAAATTGTTAATAAACAAAACCTTTTTTAAAAACAAAAATTGAGATATAATTGACATATAACATTATGTTGGTTTTAGGTGTACAACATAATAAGTTGTGCAAATACTGTGCAAAATGATTACCACAATAAGTTTAGTTAAAATCTATCACCACATGTAATTATTATTTTTTTCGTATGATCAGATCTTTTAAGATTTACTCTCTTAGCAACTTTTAAATATAAAACACAGCATGAACCATAGTCACCATACTGTATGTTACATCCCCAGAACTTGTAACTGAAAGTTCACACCCTTTGACCTCCTTTATCCATTTTGCCCACCCTCATTTCTTCACTTCTAGAAACCATCAATCTGTTCCCTGTATCAATGAGTGTTTTTAGACTCAACATACAAGTGAAATCATATAGTATTGGCATTTGTCTTTCTCTCTCTAACTCATTTCACTTAATATAATGCCTTTAATTTCTAACCATTGTTGTTATAAATGACAGGATTTTCTTCCTTTTTATGGCTGATTAATATTTCATTATATATATATATATATATGACACATCTTTATCCATTTATTCATTGATGGGCACTTAGATTGTTTCCATATCTTGGCTATTGTAATAATGTTGCATTAAGCATGGGTGTACAGATATCTTTGAAAAAAGTGATTTTGTTTTTTTTGGATATGTGCCCTGAAGTGGAATTGCTGGATCATATGGTAATGCAATTTTTAATTTTTAGAGCTAACTCCATACTGTTCTCGATATTACCTGCACCAACTTACTCCCACCAACAATGCACAAGGGTTTCCTGTTGTCTACATCCTCCCAACAGTTGTCTCTTAACTTTTTAATGGCAGCCATTCTAACAGGTATAAGGTGATATATCTTGCTGTGGTTTTCATTTGCATTTCCCTGAAGTTTAGTGATGTTCAGCACCTTTTCATGTACCTGTTAGCCATTTGTATGTCTTCTTTGGAAAATGTCTTAAAATTCTCTGCCATTTAAAAAAAATTATTATTATTATTATTTTTACAGGGACAGAGAGAGAGATAGAGGGATAGATAGGGACAGACAGGAACGGAGAGAGGTGAGAAGCATCAATCATTAGTTTCTCGTTGCCATTGCGACACCATAGTTGTTCATTGATTGCTTTCTCACATGTGCCTTGACCACGGGCCTTCAGCAGACCAAGCAATCCCTTGCTGGAGCCAGCGACCTTGGGTTCAAGCTGGCGAGCTTTCTGCTCAAGCCAGATGGGCACACAGGGCCCGCTCAAGCTAGCGAACTCAGGGTCCTGAACCTGGGTCTTTCGCATCCCAGTCCGACGCTCTATCCACTGCGCCACTGCCTAGTCAGGCTAAAAAAAATTAATTAAAAAAAATTTTTTATTTATTGATTTTAGAGAGAGACAAAAAGAAAGGGAGTGGAAGGATAGGGAAACATCAACTCATAGTGTTGCTTTTGTATCATGTGCAAACCTGGGGTTTCAAACTCAGGAACTCAGTGTTCCAGGTCAGGTCAAGGCTTTATCCGCTGTGCTACTACAGGACAGGCATCTCTACCATTTTCTTTCCTTTCTTTATTACTTTCTAAAAATTAATTTTAATGACGTGACATTAATAAATCAGGGTACATATGTTCAAAGAAAACATCTCCAGGTTATCTTATCATTCAATTATGTTGCATACCCATCACCCAAAGTCAAATTGTCCTCTGTCACCTTCTATCTGGTTTTCTTTGTGCCCCTCCCCACCCCCGTCTCCCTACCTCTCATCCCAGCCCCCACCCCATAACCACCACACCCTTGTCCATGTCTCATAGTCTCGCTTTTATGTCCCACCTATGTATGAAATCATGCAGTTCTCAGTTTTTTTCTGTTTTACTTATTTCACTTCGTATAATGTTATCAAGGTCCATCAATTTTGTTGTAAGTGATCCGATGTCATCATTTCTTATGGCCGAGCAGTATTCCATAGTATATATGTAACAAAGCTTTTTAATCCACTTATCCTCTGAAGAACACTTGGGCTGATTCCAGATCTCCGCTTTTATGAACAATGCTGCCACGAACATGGGAGCGCATTTCCTCTTTTCAAACAGTGCTATGCTGTTCTTAGGGTATATTCCTAAAAGTGGGATAGCTGGGTCAAAAGGCAGTTCGATTTTTAATTTTTGAGGAATCTCCATACTGTTTTCCACAGTGGCTGCACCAGTCTGCAATCCCACCAGCAGTGCAGGAGGGTTCCCTTTTCTCCACATCCTCGCCAGCACTTATTCTGTGTTGTTTTGCTGATGAGAGCCATTCTGACTGGTGTGAGGTGATATCTCATTGTGGTTTTAATTTGCATTTCTCTAATGATTAGTGATGTTGAGCATTTTTTCATATGCCTATTGGCCATCTGTATGTCCTCTTTGGAGAAATTTCTATTCATTTCTTTTGCCCATTTTTTGATTGGGTTGTTTGTCTTCCTGGTGTTGAGTTTTATAAGTTCTTTATAAATTTTAGTTATTAACCCCTTATCAGACATGCTGTCGAATATGTTCTCCCATTGTGTAGTTTGTCTTTTTATTCTGTTCTTATTGTCTTTAGCTGTGCAAAAACGTTTTAGTTTGATATAGTCCCATTTGTTTATCTTGCCTTTTATTTCATTAGCCCGTGGAGATAAATCAACAAATATATTGCTGCAGCAGATGTCAGAGAGCTTGCTGCTTATGTTTTCTTCTAAGATGCTTATGGTTTCACGGCTTACATTTAAGTCTCTTAACCATTTTGAGTTTGTTTTTGTGAATGGTGTAAGTTGATGGTCTAGTTTCGTATTTTTTCAGGTAGATGTCCAATTTTCCCAACACTATTTGTTAAAGAGGCTGTCTTTACTCCATTGTATGTTCTTTCCTTCTTTGTCAAATATCAGTTGTCCATAAATGTGTGGGTTTATTTCTGGGTTCTCTGTTCTGTTCCATTGATCTATGTGCCTGTTCTTATGCCAGTACCAGGCTGTCTTGAGTATAATGGCCTTGTAGTATACCTTGATATCTGGAAGAGTGATACCTCCTGCTTTATTTTTTCTTTTTAAGATTGCTGAGGCTATTCGTGTTCTTTTTGGTTCCATATAAATTTTTGGAATATGTGTTCTATACCTTTGAAGTATGTCATTGGTATTTTAATTGGTATTGCATTGAATTTATAAATTGCTTTGGGTAATATAGACATTTTAATGATGTTTATTCTTCCTAACCATGAGCACGGTATATGATTCCACTTGTTTGTATCTTTCTTGATTTCTTTTATCAATGTTTTATAATTTTCCAAGTACGAGTCCTTAACCACCTTGGTTAAATTTACTCCTAGGTACTTTATTTTTTTGGTTGTAATAGTGAAGGGGATTGTTTCCTTAAATTCTTTTGCTGACAGTTCATTTTTGGTATGTAAAAATGCCTCTGATTTCTGAGTATTAATTTTATATCCTGCCACTTTGCTGAATTCATTTATCAGGTCCAGTAGTTTTGTGACTGAGACTTTAGGGTTTTCTATATACAATATCACATCACCTGCAAATAATGACAGTTTTACTTCTTCTTTTCCAATTTAGATGCCTTTTATTTATTCTTGTTGTCTGATTGCTGTAGCTAGGACTTCCAGAACTATGTTGAATAAGAGTGGTGAAAGTGGGCACCCCTGCCTGGTTCCTGATCTTAAGGGGATTGCTTTTAATTTTTGCCCTTTTAGTGTGATGTTTGCTGTGGGTTTGTCATAGATCGCCTTTATCATGTTAAGGATTGTTCCCTCTATTCCCACTTTACTGAGGTTTTTGAGCATGAATGGGTGCTGGATTTTATCAATGCTTTTTCTGCATATATTGAAATTACCTTGTGATTTTTGTCCTTCCTTTTGTTTATGTGATGAATCACATTGATTGATTTGCGAATATTGAACCAGCCTTGCCTCTCCAGAATAAATCCCACTGGATCATGGTGTATGATTTTTTTCACTTATTGATGGATCCGGTTGGCTAATATTTTGTTGAGAATTTTAGCATCTA
Organism: Rhynchonycteris naso; assembly: GCA_037038555.1. Classification (NCBI taxonomy): domain Eukaryota; kingdom Metazoa; phylum Chordata; class Mammalia; order Chiroptera; family Emballonuridae; genus Rhynchonycteris; species Rhynchonycteris naso. The sequence continues at coordinate 77,232,280 of CM072997.1, forward strand.
AATTAATCAGGAATATTGACCTATAATTTCTTTCTTGTGTTGTCTTTGCCCGGTTTCGGAATCAGAAATATGCTCGCCTCATAAAAGGAGTTTGGAAGTCTTCCTTCCTCTTGAATTTTTTGAAATAGCTTGAGGAGGATAGGAGTTAGTTCTTTGAATTTTTGGTAGAATTCACTTATGAAGCCATCAGGACCTGAACTTTTTTGGGGGGAAGTTTTTTGATAACCGTTTCAATCTCATTTGTTGTAATTGGTCTGTTTAGGTGTTCTGATTCTTCCAGATTGATTTTTGGAAGGTTATATGATTCAAGAAATTTGTCCATTTCACCAAGATTGTCTAATTTTTAGGCATAGAGTTCTTCATAGTATTTTCTTACAATACTTTGTATTTCTGTTGTGTCAGTTGTTATTTCTCCACTTTCTTTTCTAATTTTGTTTATTTGAGTCCTCTCTCTTTTTTTCTTGGTGAGTCTAGTTAAAGGTTCATCAATCTTGTTTACCTTTTCAAAGAACCAGCTCCTGGTTTTATTGATGCTCTGTATTGTTTCCTTAGCCTCTATGTCATTTATTTCTGCTCTGATCTTTATTATTTCCTTCCTTCTACTAGTCCGGGGCTTTATTTGCTTTTGTTTTTTAGTTCTATTAGATGCAGGATCAGGTTGCTTATTTGAGCTTTTTCTAGTTTCTCATGGTATGCCTGTAGTGCTATGAACTTCCCTCTCAGTACTGCTTTTGCTGTGTCCCATAAATTTTGAGTTGATGTATGCTCATTATCATTGGTTTCTAGACACTTTTTTATTTTTTCTTTGATGTTATTGTTAATCCATTCAATATTTAATAACATGCTATTTCGTTTCCAAGTGTCTGAGTATTTTTCAGTTTTTGTTTTGTGTTTAATTTCTAGTTTCATGCCATTGTGATCAGAGAAAATGATTGATATGATTTCAATCTTTTTATATTTGTTGTGAACATTTTTGTGTCCTAACATGTGGTCTACCCTAGAGAATATACCATGAGCACTTGAAAAGAATGTATATTCTACTGCTTTAGGGTAAAAAGTTTTGAACATACCTATTAAATTGAGTTGATCTCGTGTCTTTTTTAAGTCTGCTGTTTCTTTATTAATTTTCTTTCTTGAAGATCTATCCAGTGATTTTACTGAGGCATTGAAATCCCCTACTAGTATAGTATTGCTGTTAGTCTCGCCCTTTATATCCATGAAAGTCTGCTTTATGTATGTCAGTGCTCGTATGGTTGGTGCATAGATATTTATAATGGTTATATCTTCCTGTTGAATTGTTTCCTTTATCATTATATAGTGTCCTTCTTTATCTCTTACTACAGCCTTTTTTTTGAAGTCCATTTTTTCAGTTATAAGTATTGCTACCCTGGCTTTTTTTTCATTTCCATTTGAATGAAATACTATTTTTCATCCTTTTACCTTCAGTCTATGTGCATCTTTGGTTTTGAGGTGTGTCTCTTGTAGACAGCATATGTATGAGTTATGTTTCTTTATCCACACAGCTACCCTATATCTTTTGATTGGATCATTGAATCCATTTACATTTACGGTTATAATTGATATGCAGTTGTTTATTGCCATTTTTTTCTTTAAAGCTGTATTCTTTTTTGGCTATATTATTTTTCCCCTCTGAACTGTTTACAACAGGCTCATTAGCATCTCTTGCAGAATTGGTTTGGTTTTAATGAATTTCTTGAGGCTTTTTTTGTCTGGGAAGCTCTTTATTTCTCCTTCAGTTTTAAATGTTAGCCTTGCTGGATAGAGTAGTCTTGGTTGTAGGTTCTTGTTCTGCATTACTTTGAATATATCTTGCCATTCCCATCTGGCCTCAAGTGTTTCTGTTGCGAAGTGGATGTCATCCTTATGGGGCTCCTTTGTAGGTGATAGCCTTTTATTCTCTAGCAACTTTTAAAATTTTCTCTTTATCCCTTAGCTTTGGTATTTTAACTATGATGTGTCTTGGTGTAGATTTCTTTGGGTTTCTCTTTAATGGAGTTCTCTGTGCTTCTTGAATGTGTGCAACTTTTTCCAGCCTTAATTTTGGGAAGTTTTCAGCTATGATTTGATTGAACAAAGTTTTTATCCCTTGTTCTTTCTCTTCATTTTCAGGAACTCCTATGTCGTGGATGTTATTTCTCTTCATGTTGTCACAGAGCTCTCTTAGAGTTTCCTCAGATTTTTTGAGTCTCTTTTCTTTTTTCTACTCTGCTTCTGTGCCTTTGTTTATTTTGTCCTCTAACTCGCTGATTTGATCCTCAGCTTCATTCATCTAGCTTTTAATTCTTTCCATTCTGGTCTTCATTTCTGATACTGTAGTTGTTATTTCTGTCTGATTCTTTTTTATTATTTCAATTTCCTTTTATATACTTGTTATCTCTTTATTTAGGTGTTCATAATAACTATCCACTGTTGCTCTAATCCAGTGGTTCTTAACCTTTTTTGAGGTACTGAACCCACCAGTTTCATATGCGCATTCATCGAACCCTTCTGTAGTGATAAATAAAATATGATATTTTTTTCCAAATTCAAGACATAGGTATATGTTTTTTTACTGGTGCACAAAATAAGCCGTGCATGAATATCACCTTGCTCAAAGAACAAAAGCAACGAAGTGCATGAACTCACAACAAATTATGGTATTACTTTATTCTGACCTCCTTGGCAGATGCTTCTCGAACCCCTGAGACTGACTCATCGAACCCCTAGTGTTTGATTGAACCCAGGTTAAGGACCACTGCTCTAATCTCTTGAACATCCTAACTATCATTATTTTAATCTCTGCATCTGGTAATTTGGTTATATCTGGTTCATTCAGATCCTTCTCTGGGGATTCTCTTGATTCATTTGGGTTACATTTCTCTGCCTACCCATATTGTCTGTGTATAAGAAGGGTGTGGCCACTGGAGACCAATGGGTGTTGCCTCTGTGTTCCCTACATGTGGTCTGTCTACAGGTCTGCCACCCCCTCTGCCGCTGCCTAGGGCGGTTGGGTATGGGCATTGCCAGGGCCGGCCCACTGAGGCTGTTGCTTTGATTTCTGCCTCTCCTTCGTGGAGGGGCTGCATTCTGGTGCCTGGTTCTATAAGCCACAACCTGTCTGGGCCTTCGCCTCACCCCCACAGGTGGGGTTGCACACCGCACTCAGGCCATAAGCCTCAGCACCAAGGGTAGGGGTGAACACCTTTGCTAGCTGCGAACCCAGCCTGTTCCCGGGCTTTCGTCCAGCCCCTGTGGACAGAGCCTGCTCTCCCCAGTGTCTCGGGCTGGGCGGTGCTGCTGGTGTGTGCTCAGCTGCGAGCCTCCGCCTGTCCCGGGCTTTAGTCCCGCCCCCATGGTCAGAGCCGGCTGGCACAAAGTTACTAACCTGGGAGGCCAGGTGATGCTGTGCACCCAAGGGGACCCTGCTTAGCAGCAGATCTTGGCCTGTTCCTGGCCTCCTGCTTTTCCCCCGCAGGTAGAGCTGCAGGCAGGCTCGCAGCTGCTGGACCACTTTCATGCGTCCCCTCCACCCCTACTGGGCTAGACTGAGCTCACACCTGCTGAGCCTCCGCCCCCGCTGACAGAATCCCATTTCATTGTCCCTCCACCACCGTCCCTCCAGCAAGCCCTCAGCAGTGTGGGTAGGGGCACTGCAGCTCAGACCCTAATACTCCATACTGTAGTCCTAGAAGCTCCCTCTGTCTAAGCAGCTCTGCTCTAAGTGCCACGGGAGAGCTTGTTTGGCTGGTGTCCTGTCTCCCTTTGCTGGTATTACTAGTTCCAGGGGAAATATTTGTTTTCGATTAGGGAAGTGACTCAGCCCAGGGTTAGGGTGGCTGTCCCTCAGAGTGTTTCTCCCTGTGCCTTCCAGTCCACACTCTCTTCCCGCTGCTCCAGTCCTCTCCCTTGTCCTCATTCCCCGGAGCCCTGGGTGAGTGGTTGTGAGTGAGGTTTTCTGTTCTGTCCCTTTAAGACGAATCCTGGGTCTGAGAAAACTGTCTCTCACAAACAGTATCCTTACCTGTTTCACAGCTCAATACTGTCCAAACGCCTCTTCTAGGCTCTAGGGCTGAGGCTAGGGCTTTGTTTCTGGGTCCCAGGTCCCTCCCTCTCCGCTAAACTCTCTTCCCGCCACGTGAGTCTCTCTGGGCTGCTGTTCGCTCTGGGGAGCTGGGCAGCCCTTTCTGTGTTTTTGCTTTTCCTACCAGTCTCAATGTGGCTTCTTCAATGTTCCTTCGTTGAAGAGTCCACTTAGTTTAGTTCAAAGTTGGTTCATCCAGGTGATGGTTCTTAAAATCAAGTTATAATCCACTTTGATTCTGGGAGTTGGAAGTTGGTACGTCCACCTACTCCATTGCCATCTTGTTGTTCTCAAGTCTTAATGTATTTTTAATTATTCTGTTGTCTTGCAGTCTAAAGCCTCTCTTTTTCTTATGAATAGTTCAAAGCTGAGTTTAGGTCCTACCAGTTCTGTGAAACCATGCTGAGTTTAGCCTATCATGTTGATAATAGGTCAAAGAGGAGGAGAGAAGAGATAGACAGAAGGAAGAAGTATGGTGTATGAAGAATTGTTCTGTCTACAATTTCCTATTGAAATTATGGAATCCTAGAAGTGACATGATAGGTGGTAGTCATCTGGACCAAGGTTTAGAGACTAAACAAGTATATAATTTCTAATCTGAGTTTTGACACTTCTTTATCTTCCTAAGAAATATTCATTGAGCACTTGGATGAGGCACTGTTTCTGAAGTGGGATTAGAACAGTGAATAAGGTTGTGTCCCTGCTCTCATGGGACCTATGGTTTAGTGAGAAACACAGGCAAAAAAATAAATCAATTGATTTTCAATTAAATTTCTTTCTAGTTTAATTGAGAAGTAGACATACAACATTCTTTGTTTAAGGGGTACAACATGGTGGTTGATTTACCAGATTGTGAAATGTAAACAAGAGGTTTAGTTAATGCCCATCGTCTTGCATAGATACAATAAAAAGAAAAAAAATTCTCCTTGTGATAAGAACTCTTAGGATAATAATATAATTTTATATAGTGAAATGAAAATAAAGAAAATAAGTTAAAGAGTAGGTGGTTGTATCTATTTTAGATACTATTCATGGATACAGGTCAGAGATGGGACAGACAAATCTTGGGTGAAATCCTTAGGCAGGGGCCCTGAATGCTCTTGAAAGACAGATGAGCAGGAGTGAAGGCTCTACAATCAAAAGCCTGGGAGAGATAAATATGAGTGTGTAGGAGTGGGGAGGAGAGAAAGGGGTCATATGTATAGGTTTAAGTACAAAGATGTCTTAAAAGACTGAGTCCTCCTTCTGAAGAAGGTGTTGTTCAAATAAATAGCCATAAAAGCCATTTGAAATGGTGGCCACTGACGAGTTAATACTGACAGAATCTTAAGCAGGGGTGCAAAATATTTTAAATTTATAGACAATGTGTACAGAATGGGTTGAATCAAAGAGACACTAAAATCAGGAAAGTCAGCTGAAAAGCAATTGCAATAATCCAGGAATATGTGTAACATTTGTGTAGCACTTATGCTTTCTTATATCATTTATTTATCCATTCAAAAATACTTCTGGAGCATCTGTTAGCTGTCTGGTGTTGTATAAGGCATTGGAGATACAATGGTGAGCAAATCAAATATAGTCCCTGTCCTCATGGGGATCATAGACCAGTGCGGAAACAGACATGTTTCATGGCCATGAGATCACAACACTGAATGTCTAATTTCAAACTATGATAATTACCTTGAAGGAAAAGTTAACAATGTTATGGGAGACAACTGGGGGACTTTACCTCATGTAGGGTGGGTGGGTAAGATTTCTCTGACAGATATTGGAGCTAAAATTTAGAACCAAGTAAGTATTAACTAGGAAAAGGTGTGGGGAGGTAAGGAGGAATGGAAGAGCATTCCAAGCAAATAAAATAGCATGTACAGCATACATATAGGCCCTGTTCAGAGACCTGTAAGATAGGCAGTGCTCCTGGAGCACAGAGGTGAGTCTATGATTGGGATGGGGTCCTGAGTTGGGGCTGCAGATATTAGCAGAGTCAACTGTGGGGTCTATAGTTAGGAGTTCAGACTTCATCCCAGGAGCAGTGGAAGCCATTGAAATGTAAGCAGTAAGATGATGTGGGCAGGCAATGAAACAAAAATGGATGTGGGCCTGACCTGTGGTGGCGCAGTGGATAAAGCGTCGACCTGGGAACACTGAGGTCGCCAGTTCAAAACCCTGCACTGGTCTGGTCAAGGCACATATGGGAGTTGATGCTTCCTGCTCCTCTCCCCTTTCTCTCTCTCTCTCTCTCTCTCTCTCTGTCTCTCTCTCTCTGTCTCTCCTCTAAAATGAATAAAATAAAAAGAAAAAAAATGGATGTGGGATGCATCCTTGTAGCACTCAGATGCAGGCTATGAAGATGGAGAGAGGTGAATGGATTCAAGAGATAGAGGCATAATTAACAGGACTTGGTAATGGGTTGCTTGTGGAGTGTAAGGATGGTTTCTGAGTTTCTGGCTTGTGCAAATTAATAGTGTTTGAACAGCAACCCTGTCTAGTGCCTGTCATTGTTACACCACTTTACAGTAATCTGAAGTTCTAGGTGGTTAAACAGTGTACCTCAAGCAGTGCCATTAATTAGTCTCAAAGATAGTACTCAAGCTCTGTTTTATGATTTCAAATCCTGGGTTCTTTCTTCTATATCATGCTTCTGGGTTAACTGCAGAAGGAATGCCTATGTTTAAAACACTTTGAGTAGTGATTTTTTTTTTTTTAAGGTTGCTGACCCCTGGGAGTGAGGTTTTTGTTTCTTTTTAAAGAAATAGTTTCAGTTCCAGTTTTATTAACTTAAAATCATATTTGTTAGATAACCAATTCATGGAAACAAGAACATACATTTGCCTTTTTTAAATGTTGTCTTACACATTTTTAAAATAAAAATTTTTGTTATGATTTTTCTCTGGATGGTCAGGAGGCATGAAGATGTACATGAATGTTCGTACTACTCAAAGGATTAATGATAGAAAGACAATAGCTTTGGTCTTTATATCATGGCATCATAGAATCTTATCATGATGTGTTTTTCAAGTTTCTTTAATTGTGACCTACAGTGAGAAATGTATTTTGCATCACAAATACACACACACGCGCACACACACACAATTTTCTGAAAAATAATTTCTTGAAACAACATTACTATAATGATAAGATGCACTCTGATATTTTCTCTTCTCTTCTGCAAAACAACTAGTTCTTGTTCACAAAATTGATTTCATTATCTATTAATGAATTATGACCCTCTGTTTGAAAAACTGATCTAGTCCTATACATTTTTAAACACAATTTGAGGCTCAGAAGTATGATTCTGTAGATCTCATAGTCATCAAGCAAATGATTTCCTAACTATTAGCCCCATTTTCTGACTCTATTATACGATTTAGCTTTGTCAGCTTTGTAAAGAAAATTGATAGGTTTGTAAATTTGCCCCTTAGGAAAAAAATATCTGTTGATAGTTTTCTGCTTCTTGACATTTAATTTATTTTTTCCTCTACAAGTCTTCTTTTACGCTAAGGTTAAAACTCTCTAGGACCCAATTAAATGAAACTTTGCAAGATTTTATTTGAAAAGAAAAGGGCATGAAACAGTCTGGATAATAGTGCATAATCTTTAAGATTCTGAGAAAGACTAATAAAAAGCCACAGAAAATGGAAAGCAGTTATCAAAGAGAGGTGATAAAAATGCACTTATGAAGTCACCCAAGAAAACAAAGGACAGCTGTGAAACCAAGAGGAGAAACCAAATCCTTCTGCTAAGCAGAAGTGCCAAGGAGAGAACAGAAAGCTTTAATAACGTAGGCAACATCACAGGCACTACATTTCATGAGTGAGGTTTAAACATAAATGGAACACATAAGCTAAAAAAAAGCTTGCTTAGGTAATATTGAAGAATGGTGGGACATTGGGAAAGAATTTAATGGACCTATCTGACTGTTAAAAATTTAATAAAATGATAATTTAAAGTTTACTCGCTGAACTGAATTTAGAAGCTTATAAGAACGTGTAGGGAGAAGGCAGAAAGGGGTTTGCTTGCCACTTTTTTGCATGTGTCCTCTAACACTGCTAGAAGTATGAACTAGTGGGAAATCCTGACATGGTTTTCTGGCTATTTTCCCTGTTAAACAAGCAGAGGTGGAGCACAGGAAGCATAGAAACAGCTAGAACTGGGGGAAGCAAGGACTGAGAGTCCCATGGTGGCAGTCAGAAAATGGTAGCATTTGTTTTGGTAAGAGTACCTTTTCTTTCTAAAGACCAATACAGCAGGGAGAAGGGGAAAGAGTGTCACTTCTTAGCATGGCCCCAGAGCCTTATTCATTCATCCACCAATAAGTATTTCTTGAATCCTTACTAAGTGCCAGATGCCATGCTAAGCTCTGGAGAGAGACTATGAATAAGATAAATTTGGTCCTTGCCCTTAAGAAGTTTGTAACCAGGTGGGAGGTACAAGCATTTCCCAATGGTTTGGTGCAGGTTGTAATAGAAGAGAGGGCCCAGGTGCTGGGGAAGGAGAGAGGAGACACATGTCCTGAACATGGTGAATGAGGGAAGGCTTCCTGGAGCCAATGACATGTAAGCTTAGACTTGAGTAGGGTAAGTTGAAATTGGCCAGATGAAGTGTGAAGATAGCTTGCTTGTTTCAAGGATTACATCACACCATATGTTTAATGCCTTTATATAAACCATAGGCTCGTCACACAATAAGCCCTCCTCATAAGGGGTGTTTTGAAAAATATTTTATTATTGTCAGTTATAGGCACTGGTCAGAAGGTACTTTTCTTGTATGAAACAGCACACATGACACAATGTTTGCATAAATGTGGCTGATAGAATTGAATATAAATACTTAATTGTCTATTATTATTGGACTGGCCTGTAAAATACTGATGTGCCTCATTGCAATTCATTTTGCTTGCAGAAGAAAACCTCAGAGCACGCTATACATGGTGATTTCTCCATATAAGGAAAATATAAAATAGAATCAGAAAAACAGAACTTAAAGAACTATAGATAGAGATAAACAGGAATACAGTATAGTCAATATAGTGATAAACACAGTGACAGATAATTACTAGACTTAGTGTAGTGATCACATTTTGAGATATAAAAACACCCAATTACTATATTGTACACCTGAAATTAATATAATATTGCACACAAACTATACTTGAATTAAAACAAAATTGGGCCTGGCTGGGTGGCATAGTGGATTAAGCATCATACCTGCACGCTGAGGTCATGGGTTCAAACTCCAGTCAGGGCACATATAAGAAGCAATCAATAAATACACAACTAAAGGGAATGGATAATTGGAACAACGAGTTGATTCTCTCTCTCTCTCTCTCCCTCTCCTTCATTTCCTCTATCTCTCTCAAAAGAAAAATAAAAAACCCCTCTTTTTGAAGTTACCTGATTTAGTCCTCTCAATTAATACATGAGAAAACTTTACAAAGTAACAATGTTGTTTGTTAGTAGTAGAAATAGGACAAAAAATCAGGTGTACTAACTAATAGTTCAACACAGTAGTCCCCCCCATCCTCAGTTTTGCTTTCCATAGTTTCAGTTACCCACAACCAAGTGCAATCCAAAAATACTACATGGAAAATTCCAGAAATAAACGATTTATAAGTTTTAAAGCGTGCGCCATTCTTAGCATGATGAAATCTCGTTCTGTCTTGCTTTGTCCCACCTGGGATGTGAATCACACTTTGTCCAGCATATGTATGCTGTATGCACAGTATAGTAAGATAGTTTGATAAAGGACCATATTCACATAACTTCTATTCCAGTATATTGTTATAATTGTTCTATTTTATTATTAGTTATTGTTGTTAATATCTTACTGTGCCTAATCTATAAATTAAAATTTCTTTTTTTTTATTTATTCATTTTAGAGAGGAGACACACACACACACACACACACACACACACACACACACACACACACAGAGAGAGAGAGAGAAAGAAAGAGGGGAGGAGCTAGAAGCATCAACTCCCATATGTGCCTTGACCAGGCCAGTACAGGGTTTTGAACTGGCGACCTCAGTGTTCCAGGTGGACACTTTATCCACTGCGCCACCACAGGTCAGGCCTAATCTATAAATTAAACATTATCATAGGTGTGTATGTGTAAGAAAAAACAATATATATAGGGCTTGGTACTATTCGCAGTTTCAGGCTTCCACTGGGGATCTTGTAATGTACCCCTCACAGTTAAGGGGAAACCACTGAACTCATTGTGCAACACTGCCAGTTAGAATATTTTTCAAAGCTCTCAACTTTGATGTCAAATTGTGTCAATATTGTTACCTTGATGCAGTTTTCATTATTACCTTTGAAGTTCTTATGGGTTTCATTTTTTGTCTTTCTAGTATTTTATTCACTCTGAAAATATGTGTGTTTCTAATTTTCACTTGAACCATCTTACGTTTACATTAAGATCAAGGAATATATGTAATGCTACGAATCATTTTCATTTTAAACCCTTAATTTATTATTTGCAATACGTGAACATTTTTAAAACTTTCTTTGTTCTTTGTTAGGTTAAGGTTTCATTCAAACACTGTACCTCTGGCAGGAATATTACAATATTAACTAAAGGCCTGGGAAAATGTCCTGTAGTTAATAATCTAAATATGCTTTCCTATGACACACTCCTGACTGCCACTGTGGTAATGTTCTTTCATGATTATTATTGTTACACAGTAGTGTTCACATGCTCGTTTAAAGCTATATAATTAGCAAACGCTTTAAGATAAAACCACAAAATTGTTCTTCTAAGCTATTCTTCCTTTTCACTCACTGTTCACTCAGAAGTCTTCTGTGCTTTTAGCCTTTTGTGCTACTATTGATTTTTCTCTCCCACCTGCCAGCTTCCTTAGACATCTCAAAAATCTCATAATGGGTTGTCATTCTCTCCACATGGGAGTCATCCAGATCCTTTGGCTGCCTCTGTGGGCATCCATTGGATAAGGATTTTTCAACGGCACCCTTTTCTCACGAGATTCTTGGCCCTATCCATTGTTGCATTCTAAAAAGCCCCATTTACCTTGCTGCCTGGGCCCCGATTGCTGCAGAGCCTGTTTCTCATCAAGATCTCACAACTCGAGCTCCTTGGGATATAATGCTAGCTGCTTCAACAACTTTTTCTCCTATATTCTTCATGTTTTTTGTAGGGTATGGTTATAATTACAGATAATATTGTGAGTTATTGATTTCGGTCAAACCTCGCAAGGGTCCCTGCCCATTTTCTTGATTCCAATATTAAGTGGAAGCAATTTAGTTTCTAAAGGCTGATGCTGACTTGCCTGAGAGTTTTTTCCCCAGCATTTCATATATTGCTTGACAGCCACAACCTATTGGCTTTTGGTTGCTGTACTTGCACTTGTTTCATTTAATGGTGTGTGTACTTAAAAAAAAAATAACATAATCTTTATCTTTTTTAGAGAACAGGAGAAACATCATTTAGACTTGCAAATGACAAGGAAGGGTAAATTAGATAAATTGTGAATAAACCAAGTTATCCCAGTTTTATTGGTTTGCTTATTTTATTGCTATACCTAACTTTGGGAACAGAAATCTTTTCCAGTTATAGATATTTACTTATTATTTGGCTACTTTAAATTATATGACATCACTTATACAAACATCATTTAATTTTAATTTCCATAATTAGTCTTAAATAAAAAAGTGAGAATAGTAATTGCAAAGCCCTAACTTTTTCTAATGGAAATTTATAGAAATAGCCTCAGTGCTCAGAAAGGCTGAATGTATGCTATTTTTCTTTCTTTTTTTTTTTTTTTAATATATATTTTATTATTGTTAATTCTAATTGGGTGACATCAATAAATCAGGGTACATATGTACAAAGAAAACATCTCCAGGTTATCTTATCATTCAATTGTGTTGCATACCCATCACAAAAGTCAAATTGTCCTCTGTCACCTTCAATCTGGTTTTCCCTGCGTCCCTCCCCTCCTCCCTATCCCACTCTTCCCTCCCTCCCCCCATCCCATAACCACCACTCTCTTGTCCATGTCTCATAACCTCACTTTCATGTCCCACCTATGTATGTAATCGTGCTGTTCTCAGTTTTTCTTTTTTTCTGATTTACTTATTTCACTCCGTATAATGTTATCAAGGTACATCCATTTTGTTATAAATGATCCGATGTCATCGTTTCTTATGGCTGAGTAGTATTCCATAGTATATATGTACCATAGCTTTTTAATCCACTCGTCTTCTGACGGACACTTGGGCTGTTTCCAGATCTTCGCTATTGTGAACAATGCTGCCACGAACATGGGGGCGCATTTGTTCTTTTCGAACAGTGCTATGGTGTTCTTAGGGTATATTCCTAAAAGTGGGATAGCTGGGACAAAAGGCAGTTCGATTTTTAATTTTCTGAGGAATCTCCAAACTGTTTTCCACAGTGGCTGCACCAGTCTGCATTCCCACCAGCAGTGCAGAAGGGTTCCCTTTTCTCCACATCCTCGCCAGCACTTATTCTGTGTTGTTTTGCTAATAAGTGCCATTCTGACTGGTGTGAGGTGATATCTCATTGTGGTTTTAATTTGCATTTCTCTAATGATTAGTGATGTTGAGCATTTTTTCATATGCCTATTGGCCATCTGTATGTCCTCTTTGGAGAAATTTCTATTCATTTCTTTTGCCCATTTTTTGATTGGGTTGTTTGTCTTCCTGGTGTTGCGTTTCATAAGTTCTTTATAAATTTTAGTTATTAACCCCTTATCAGATGTGCTGTCGAATATGTTCTCCCATTGTGTAGTTTGTCTTTTTATTCTGTTCCTATTGTCTTTAGCTGTGCAAAAACTTTTTAGTTTGACATAGTCCCATTTGTTTATCTTGCCTTTTATTTCAGTTGCCCATGAAGATAAATCGGCAAATATACCGCTGCTACAGATGTCGGAGAGCTTGCTGCCTATGTTTTCTTCTAAGATGCTTATGGTTTCACGGCTTACATTTAAGTCTTTTATCCATTTTGAGTTTGTTTTTGTGAATGGTGTAAGTTGATGGTCTAGTTTCATTTTTTTGCAGGTAGATGTCCAATTTTCCCAACACCATTTGTTAAAGAGGCTGTCTTTACTCCATTGTATGTTCTTTCCTCCTTTGTCAAATATCAGTTGTCCATAAAGCTGTGGGTTTATTTCTGGGTTCTCTGTTCTGTTCCATTGATCTATGTGCCTGTTCTTATGCCAGTACCAGGATGTCTTGAGTATAATGGCCTTGTAGTAAACCTTGATATCAGGAAGAGTGATACCTCCTGCTTTATTTTTTCTTTTTAAGATTGCTGAGGCTATTCGTGTTCTTTTTTGGTTCCATATAAATTTTTGGAATATGTGTTCTATATCTTTGAAGTATGTCATTGGTATTTTAATTGGTATTGCATTGAATTTATAAATTGCTTTGGGTAATATAGACATTTTAATGATGTTTATTCTTCCTAGCCATGAGCACGGTATGTGCTTCCACTTGTTTGTATCTTCCTTGATTTCTTTTATCAATGTTCTATAATTTTCTGAGTACAAGTCCTTAACCTCCTTGGTTAAATTTACTCCTAGGTACTTTATTTTTTTGGCTGCAATAGTGAAGGGGATTGTTTCCTTAATTTCTTTTGCTGATATTTCATTGTTGGTGTATAGAAATGCCTCTGATTTCTGAGTATTAATTTTATATCCTGCCACCTTGCTGAAATCATTTATAAGGTCCAGTAGTTTTTTGACAGAGACTTTAGGGTTTTCAATATACAATATCATATCATCTGCAAATAATGACAGTTTTACTTCTTCTTTTCCAATTTGGATGCCTTTTATTTCTTCTTCTTGTCTGATTGCTGTAGCTAGGACTTCCAGAACTATGTTGAATAAGAGTGGTGAAAGTGGGCAACCCTGCCTGGTTCCTGATCTTAAGGGGATTGCTTTTAATCTTTGTCCATTTAGTATGATGTTTGCTGTCGGTTTATCATAGATGGCCTTTATCATGTTAAGGAATGATCCCTGTATTCCCACTTTACTGAGAGTTTTGAGCATGAATGGGTGCTGGATTTTATCAAATGCCTTTTCTGCATGTATTGAAATTATCATGTGATTTTTGTCCTTCCTTTTGTTTATGTGGTGAATCACATTGATTGATTTGCGAATATTGAACCAGCCTTGCCTCTCCAGAATAAATCCCACTTGATCGTGGTGTATGATTTTTTTCATATATTCCTGGATCCGGTTGGCTAATATTTTGTTGAGAATTTTAGCGTCTAAATTCATCAGGGATATAGGCCTATAATTTTCTTTCTTTGTGTTGTCTTTGCCCGGTTTTGGGATCAGAATTATGCTCGTCTCATAAAAGGAGTTTGGAAGTCTTCCTTCCTCTTGAATTTTTTGAAATAGCTTGAGGAGATTAGGAGTTAGTTCTTCTTTGAATTTTTGATAGAATTCACTTGTGAAGCCATCAGGCCCAGGACTTTTCTTTTTTGGGAGTTTTTTGATAACTGTTTCGATCTCATTTGCTGTAATTGGTCTGTTTAGGTGTTCTGATTCTTCCAGATTGATTTTTGGAAGGTTATATGATTCAAGAAATTTGTCCATTTCACCAAGATTGTCTAATTTTTTGGCATATAGTTCTTCATAGTATTTTCTTACAATGCTTTGTATTTCTGTTGTGTCAGTTGTTATTTCTCCACTGTTCTTTCTAATTTTATTTATTTGAGTCCTCTCTCTTTTTTTCTTGGTGAGTCTAGTTAAAGGTTCATCAATCTTGTTTACCTTTTCAAAGAACCAGCTTCTGGTTTCATTGATCCTCTGTATTGTTTCCTTAGCCTCTATGTCATTTATTTCTGCTCTGACCTTTATTATTTCCTTCCTTCTACTTGTCTTGGGTTTTATTTGTTTTTGTTTTTCTAGTTCTTTTAGATTCAGGGTCAGGTTGCTTATTTGAGCTTTTTCTAGCTTCTTATGATATGCCTGTAGTGCAATAAACTTCCCTCTCAGTACTGCTTTTGCTGTGTCCCATAAATTTTGAGTTGATGTATGCTCATTATCATTTGTTTCTAGAAACTTTTTTATTTCTTCTTTGATCTCATTGTTAATCCATTCATTATTTAATAACAAGCTATTTAGTTTCCAAGTGTTTGAGTATTTTTCAGTTTTTCTTTTGTGGTTAATTTCTAGTTTCATGGCATTGTGATCAGAGAAAATGCTTGATATGATTTCAATCTTCTTAAATTTATTGAGACCATTTTTGTGTCCTAACATGTGGTCTATCCTAGAAAACGTACCATGAGCTCTTGAGAAGAATGTATATTCTACTGCTTTAGGGTGAAAAGTTCTGAAGATACCTATTAAATCAAGTTGATCTAGTGTATCCTTTAAGTCTGCTGTTTCTTTATTAATTTTCTTTCTTGAGGATCTATCCAGTGTTGTTAGAGGGGTATTGAAATCCCCTACTATGATAGTATTGCTGTTAATCTCGCCCTTTATATCCATCAAAGTCAGCTTTATGTATGTCGGGGCTCCTATATTTGGTGCATAGATATTTACAATAGTTATATCTTCCCGTTGAATTGTTCCCTTTATCATTATGTAGTGTCCTCCTTTATCTTTTACTACAGCCTTTGTTTTAAAGTCCATTTTGTCTGATATAAGTATTGCTACCCCTGCTTTTTTTTCATTTCCATTTGCATAAAATATTTTTTTCCATCCTTTTACCTTCAGTCTATGAGCATCTTTTGTTTTCAGGTGTGTCTCTTGTAGACAGCATATGTATGGGTCCTGTTTCTTTATCCATGCAGCTACCCTATGTCTTTTGATTGGATCATTTAATCCATTTACATTTAAGGTTATTATTGATATGTAGTTGTTTATTGCCATTTTACTCTTTAAAGCTGTATTCTTCTTTTGCTCTATTCATTCCTCCCTTTAAACTGTTCACAAGAGGCCCCTTAGTATCTCTTGCAGAATTGGTTTGGTTTTTATGAATTCCTTGAGGCTTTCTTTTTCTGGGAAGCTCTTTATTTCTCCTTCAATTTTAAACGTTAGCCTTGCTGGATAAAGTAGTCTTGGTTGTAGGTTCTTGTTCTGCATTACTTTGATTATTTCTTGCCATTCCCTTCTGGCCTCAAGTGTTTCTGTTGAGAAGTCAGATGTCATCCTTATGGGGGCTCCTTTGTAGGTGATAGTCTTTTTTTCTCTAGCAGCTTTTAAAATTTTTTCTTTATCCATTAGCTTTGGTATTTTAAGTATGATGTGTCTTGGTGTAGATTTTTTTGGGTTTCTCCTTAATGGAGTTCTGTGTGCTTCTTGAATGTGTGGAGTGTTTTTCAGCCTTAATTTAGGAAAGTTTTCTGCTATAATTTGATTGAACAAAGTTTCCATTTCCTGTCCTCTCTCCTCTTCTTCAGGCACCCCTATGATGCGAATGTTGTTTCTCTTCATGTTGTCACAAAGCTCCCTTAGAGTTTCCTCACATTTTTTAAGTCTCTTTTCCTTTTTCTTCTCTGCTTCTGTGCCTTTGTTTATTGTGTCCTCTAACTCGCTTATTCGATCCTCAGCGTCATCCATCCTGCTTTTAATTCCTTCCATTGTGGTCTTCAGTTCTGATACTGTATTTGTCATTTCTGTCTGATTCTTTTTTATTATTTCAATTTCATTTTTTATACTTGTTATCTCTTTATTTAGGTGTTCATAATGACTATCCATTGTTGCTCTAATTTCTTTGAACATCCTAAGTATCATTATTCTAAATTCTGCTTCTGGTAATTTGGTTATATCTGGTTCATTCAGGTCCTTCTCTGGGGATTTCTCTTGATTCATTTGGTTTGCATTCCTCTGCCTGCCCATTTTTTCTGTGTATAAGCAAGTTGTGGCCACTGGAGTCCAGTAGGTGTTGCCTTTGTGTTCTCTAGGTGTGGTCTATATGTAGGCCCCCCACCCCCTCTGCCGGTGCCTAGGGTGGTTGGGTATGAGCGTTGCCAGCGCCGGCCCACTGTGGCTTTTGCTATGATTTCTGCCTCTCCTCTGTGGGAGGGACTGTGACTGAAGCCACAGGATTTGCACCAAGGGTAGAGGTGAGCACCTTTCCTCAGCTGCTGACCCAGCCTATTTCCGGACTTCCGCCCAGAACCAGCAGTTGGAGCCTGCTCGCTACAGTTCCGCGGGTTAGGCGGGGCTTTTGACGTGCTCTCAGCTGTAAGCTTTTGCCCGTCAGGAGCTTTAGCCCCGCCCTCGAGGCCACGGCCCTTCTGCGCAGGGTCGGAAACCAAGGTTTATTGGGGCGGGCGTGTTTGCTGGCTTTTGCTTAGCTGCGTACTTCCATTCGTCCCGGACTCTACCCCGCCCCCGCGCTCGGAGCCCGCTCGCGCACGAATACTGGCCAACCGCGGTTTCTCCGGCCGGGGGGGGGGGGGGGCCGGTGGGGACTGGTAGCGTCAGCTCAGCCACAGCCCCTGCCCGTCCCTGGTCCTAGCCCGGTCCCCGCGGTCAGGGCCGGCTTGCACAGGGCCTGCCCGTTCCTGGCCTCCCGCTTTGTCCCCGTAAGTGGGATTAAAGGCGGGCCCGCAGCTTCCGGACCGCTTTCGCGCGTCCCCTCCGACCCTCTGGGCTAGACCGATCTCCCACCGGCTTGGCCTCTGTCCACGCCGACAGAACCGCCTTTCAGCGTCCTGCCGCCCCAAAACCTTAAGCAGCCCTCAGCAGAGTAGGAAGGGACCTAATACTCCACACTGTAGGCCTGGGAGCTCCTTCACTTGTTTCACAGCTCAATACTGTCCAAACGCCTCTTTTAGGCTCTAGGACTGGAGGCTGGGGCTTGGTTCCTGGGACCCAGGTCCCTCCCTCTCCGCCAAACTCTCCTCCCGCCCCGCGGGTCTCTCCGGGCTGCCGTTTGCTCCGGGGAGCTGGGCAGCCCTCTTCGCGTTTTCGCTATTCCTACCAGTCTCAATGTGGCTTCTTCTGTGTTCCTTGGTTGAAGAGTCCACTGAGTTTTGTTCAAAGTTGGTTTATCCAGGTGATGGTTCTTAAAATTGAGTTGTAATCCACTTTGGTTCTGCGAGTTGGAAGTTGGTACGTCCGCCTACTCCGTCGCCATCTTCCGGGAACCATAATTCAATAGTCTCTTTCACAGCCAGTCTCCAATTTTCTTATGTGTAATGTTAAAGGTGATATCCAGGTCCCACAGAGGAAACAGCTCATCAATCCCGAATGTCTATTTTTCTTTTTGTTCATTGTAGCTCCAATCTTCCTACTGACTGTCTGAGAATCTTGACATTATAGTATTTGATTATACAAATCTCTTTGGACATACCTTGTATTTTATGGGTTTTTAGAATTAAATTTTTAGTGTGGAAACATTAAATATATACAAAAATCCGTCATCACTCAGCTTCAACAACTATCATCGATTCATTAGTCAAATTTGCTTTATCTGTACTTTCACCTACTCTCTCATGCCCATAGGATAATTAATAATAAGCAAGCCCTCAGACATATCATTTCATCTGTTAGTATTTCAGTATATATCTCTAAAATAAAGAGAAGTCTTTTAAAAAGCATAGCCATACTATAATCAAACCTAAAAACTATAACAGTATTTCCTTAGTAGCATCAATTAATCAATATTGAAATCTCAGTTGTCTTAATTTCTTTTTACATTTGGCTTATTAAATCAGAATTCATATATTATCTACATACTGCTTTTTGTTGATATCTTTCTTAAATCTCTTTTAATCCATAGTTCTTATTTATTTTATTTTTTATTTTTGGTAATTTGTTAAAGTCCTTTAAAGTTTTCAAATTTCGATTTTGCTGATTGAGTGCCCATACTGTTTATTTAGTATGTTTCTCTATCGGCTGAATTTTCTGTATCCTGATTGATAGGTCTAGAGATTTGATTATATTTCTTTGTATTTTTTTGGCAAGAACAGTTCAGGGATTGTTGTATACTTCCATCAAGGGGCCAAAGTGTCTGCGTATTTGTCTGTGATATTGACTTGTTCAGTGCGCTCAATTGTCAACAGTCTGGTTCATCCATTATGAAGTTTCCCATCAGCTGTTAGCATGAAGTTTTTAGTAGCCATTGATGATCATGAATGAGAACTCATATTTGAGTAGGTGTTTCAAAATGACATATTCTGACAGTGTCATTTCTTCTTCATGTATTAGGTTTCATTTAAAAATATTGATTTTGTTAAACAAATAGGTAATTATTGAGCACCTATGATATACTAGCACTCTGCTAGACTGTACAAGAAGGAGACAAAATACATATATATCATGCGCCCTCTCTATATAGAAGTCAGAACACTATGCTCGAAACAAGTAGAGAGCAATCACGGTGTGGTAAGAGGATTAAGAAAAGAGAGAGGAGCATGAGTTGGAAAATGTTTCATGGAAGACATGGGACATGTGCTGGGCCATGAAGTATTTTATAAAATAGGGGGAAACTGAGGGCATTGCAGGAGGGGGACTATTTGGACCATGCTATGAGGCTAAGAGCAGTAAGGGAAGGTGCAAGAAAAAAACCTACCTAGAGATTACAATGAGCTGGGTTAAAGTGGGACAATTGTTGGGAGGGAGAATGCTGAATTATTCAGGCCGTCCTTGGAAAAACTGACATCACCTCATGAACTTTTTGGAATTATTCTAAATGCATTTTTGGAATTATTCTAAATGCATTTGACAGACTGAGTGAATTAGGGAATTACAGTGACGTGGACTATGGAAATTCAATAGTTTAGACAGTGACTTGTTATAAATAAAAGCTCATCTGAGCTTAAGAAATATAAGATTAACTAAGATGTAAAATGTGAAGGATTAGTCATGTTGATGGGTGTATGTAATAATAGAAATAATTACAAACTACAGAGATACTTGTGGTTCCACAGAGCAAATCAAGATGTTTGAAAAAAGAGGCAGGTGGACAGGGCTTGGTGTGAAGCTACAGCAAAGTTAAAAATGTTGAGTTTTAATTTTAGAACTGTTGTATTTTGGGTGCATATACCAATAGCAAAGGGTTTATGCATTTGTTAGGGTGAGATTGCAGACAAAAGACAGAACTAACATTGTACATTTTAGAGTCAAATACACAGAAGTAATAGGTTAACTCATAAGGGAGAATGTGCCCATCAGATAATGAACAGATGGAGGTTGAGGTCAAAGAGAAAAAATAGAAGTAGAGCTGTGGGTATAGGGCAGACACAGGAAGCATGAGGAAGAGAAGGGTAGTACCCATTAGTGGAGAAGCAGGGGAGAATAGTATATGAAAGGAAAGAGTTTTAGGCATAATAAGATGGTTAACAGGGTTAAATGCCACCATGACATTCAGGAATGAGGGACTGAGTACTATGCTTTGGATGTTCACTAGCAACTTAATAGGACACTTGATTTTTGAAAGGCGTGCTACAGAAGGAATATGGATTACAGGAAAGAATGGTTTGGAATCAAGAGGTCAGGATAGAAGGCATAGGTGATCTTATTCTAAGCATGGAGTTCCAGAGAAAAGGTAAATATGGCCAGGATTGCAGCCAATAGTAAAATCTACGTGTGTTTAAAAACCAATAGTCTGAATTTCCTTGGTTATTTTGATATATAGAGCAAATATATTTTTAGGAAACAAACTTTGAGTAGTTAAAGTGCAAAAAGAGGCTAACTATTTAGTCACTTTAATTCATTTTAGGATATTTTATTTATTCAATTTTCATTTTATGTGTTACTGTAATGAGTCACTGCTATATCAAATATGTAATATAAAGTATTAAATTGGAAATGCTAGTTGCTTCCTTTACTGAAAAGAATTCTGCATATCCCTACATCTCCCTCCTCTCTGCTTCCTTAGCTACATGTGTACATGCAACATATCAAAGTATGTTTTTATTTTGTTAGTTTCATTTATTTCTGGTTTCCAAAGAT
The DNA here is from genome assembly GCA_037038555.1 of Rhynchonycteris naso. Lineage (NCBI taxonomy): Eukaryota > Metazoa > Chordata > Mammalia > Chiroptera > Emballonuridae > Rhynchonycteris > Rhynchonycteris naso. Next base: position 77,253,261 of record CM072997.1, read on the forward strand.
AATACATGTTTATTGTAAAAATGTCACTCAGCACAGAAAGGCTTAGAGATAAATTTTTTAAATTCCATGAAATGATGCTGTTCAGAGACAGCCAATATATTATGTTGATAATCATTCTTCCAAATCTCTTTCTATGTGTAGATACATAGATGATATTTATTTCAATGAGATCATACTGTAATTGTGGTTTTGCATCTAAAATTGTGTTGTGGACATTTTCTATGGCAGTGAACATAGATAAAATGCATCCATTTTCAATGATAGTCATTGTATAAAGGAATCATAATTAATTTAAATTGTCTCCTATTGCCAGATGCTTAGACTCTTTTCAATTTTTGTGTCTAAGCAACGCTGCAGTAAACATTCCTGTGTGTACATTTTTGTGCACTTGTCTAGTTATCTTCTTTGAATAAGTTCCTAATAGTGCGGTTTGGACCAAAGGCTACACATTTTTATATTGTGATACAGATTTATATATGGCCCAATAAATGCTGTGCCAGTTATACTTTGGCCAATAACACCTATCAGTACCCAAAAGTTCTTTTAATATCTTGAAAAAACTTTTTATCTTCATTTGAGCTCATTTTCCTTACTTATAAAATAAGGAGGATGACATAATCAGTAGTTCTTAAAACTTTTTAGGATCCAGAAACCATTTGAATATTTTTAAAAAGTGTTGAACAGAAACTGGAACTGTTGTTTCAGAAAAGCATACCTGTGCAATAACAGAAATTTTCGTATTCTATTTATGAGAATTCACTGATCTTTTGAAGTCAATTCACGGACTCTTCAGAATTTCAGTTCATGAATCCAAGTGAAGAATCTCTGAATGAGGTGACTTTAAAGTTGCTTTCTGCTTTAAGACTAAAGCACACACACATGTCTTACACATACATCACATATATATCACACTCTTATGTGCACAGAATTTTAATGTATGTTTGGAAAAACTTTGACATCTGCTTGTTACAGAACCTAGTCTCACTGTGATTTGTAAAATCACTTGAGTATGTATAGTTACTGAAATGAATTTCTATTTATTTCAGATTCTTCGATGGCGAGCTCATCAGGAAGAGGTAGCGAGATTGGAAATGGAAATTTCTGCCAGAAGAAGAGAAAAGGAAAAGGAGAAAGAGAAACTGTGGAAGAAGAAAGAATTGTTACAAAGAGAAGAGAAGAAAAACCAAGTATGAAATTTGCTGTCGCTGTGAATGTGTGAATGAATGTTTAATTGCCTGATTGAGTTTTAGTTAGTCTTGGTGTTTGGCATGGGATTTTATTAGGCAGTTCTCAGGAAGATTTATGCACATGGATGAGAATCCACTTTATTAACCTACACAAGCACAGGTACTTGTGATTAGAAGAGATGTTGTGAGTAAAGACAGGTTTTAGAACTGTTAAGTCTTGTACTAAGTAAGGACATGACAAAGACCAAGCATACTGGGATAACATTTTGGTTTACTGTAATGCAGTAAATAACTGTCAAAAAATATCTGTGTGAGAAAAGCATTTTGAAAGATTGGAGAAAGAGCTTTATGAGCTTGTAGATGAGCTGTGGACATTTTGCCTGACACCAAAACAATAACAAACTAAACAAACAGTAATGGAAAGAATAATTAAGCTCTAAGCCATATACATGGGCAACATCTTTCAATTATATAGAACCAAGGCATATGTTTTATTTTATTTATGTTCTTTTTAAAAATACTTCTTTACATTTGTTAAGTAAAGAGAATGGTGTAATAAATGCATCACTACTTATCACATAGCATTGAAGCAAAGAATATTTTTATTCTTTTTCAGATTTATTTTATTCTACAGATGAATTGAAGTCCCCTTTTGAGGGTGTACTCAGTACCATTTCCCTTCTTACCTCCTCAAAGGGAATCTCAATCACGAATGCTATTTCTATCCTTTCAAACCGTCTATTTCTTTTAACGCAGTTTGTTATGTACTGTGTGACTTTTACATTTTTCACAAATACTATCATGCTGTATTATCTGCAACATGTGCTTCTTCATTCAACCTTACATTTTTGAGATATGTCCATGTTAATAGATGGAAACCTGTTTTTCTCCTTTTAACTGCTATACAGTATTCTATTGTAGAACTAAGCTACCGCTTATCCCTTCTTTTACTCGTTGATATTTAAGTTTCTTACGTTTTGTTCTTGCAATCATGCTGTAGCAGATGTTATACTAGTCCACTGGGGCATGTGTGCATGGCTTCCTCTAGGGTACACCTCAGAAGGGAATTAGTATGTTCTCAGATTTGCATGCCTTTGATTTCATAAGGTTTTAAATTTTATTTTATGAGCTACTAAAACTTCTTTTTGACTTTTGCCCATCTAATAAATGCAAACAGTTTCTCATTGTTTTCTGAATTCGCCTGATCACTTGTGAGATTGAAAACTTCTTCCTATTTATTGGGCAGCTTTCTTCATCTGTGAATTGCTTATTTGTACCTTTTGTCCATTTGTCTATTTCTTTTCCTTTATTAATCTGTATTTCTTTATAAATTCTGGATACTGTGTCTTATTCATTATATGGGTTTTAAATATTTTCTTCCATTGGTCATTTGCCTTTAAATTTTGTCTGTAGTGTCTGAGTTTCATGGAAATTTAAAATGATCATGTAATCAAAGCTATTAAACTTTTCCTCTGTGAGCTGTACTTTCCTTTATGAATTGTGACCTGGTAGTGAGAGCATCTCTACAGAGAGCTTTTTGTTGACCTCTCCTAAGGGTCCTGTGAATTTTACTGGCCCAGGACTAGGTGGTATACTAACTTTGTGGCTTGGGACCTGTGCTGGGAGCTACAGTATGTGCTGACTTAGTGCTGCTGCACAGCACCAGCCTGGGCCTCTAGATGAACTCTTTATTCCTCTGGTCCCAGGCAAAAAGTTAGCCGTTTTGTCACTTTCCTGGGGGGTGGTCATAGTGTATCTAGTTTCCATTTTCTGTGTGAACAGCTCCTACATATTTCTTACTCTTTCTAAGCTCGGTCCTAGCTCCTGTGTGCACGTGTCCTACAACTGGGATTAAAGGCCCTGCCCCTGACTTCTCAGACCTATCTCAGGTCCAGGTTTCCCCAAGAGTCCCTTGGTTTGGGCTCCCTCTCATGCTTTGACTTTGAGTTCCATTTATTTTTATTTTATTTTTTTAATTAATTTTAATGGGGTGACATTAATAAATCAGGATACATATGTTCAAAGAAAACATCTCCAGGTTATCTTGTCATTCAATTATGTTGCATACCCACCACCCAAAGTCAAAGAGTTCCATTTATTTTTGATACTTGGACATTGCTGTGTGTGTGTGTGTGTGTGTGTGTGTGTGTGTGTGTGTGTAGTTGTTGTGTTATATTTTGTCCAAAATATTTATATGTTTAAAGTGGGAAAGGCGATTTCTATGTTAACTCAGACATATTGACCAGAGTTCTGTCTACCTTTATATATACCAACCAAAAATCTAGATTCTTTTATTTTAGCTTTTTTATATGTTGGTAACAAATTTTAGCGCTTCAATATTTAACACTAGCTTGGCAGAAAACCCCATCAAGGCAATTACCCTGACTCAAGAGTGGTTGCTTTGTTAGCTGGTGCTCTGTTTTTCTGTCTTCTGTTCTACCTGCCTGGCTTTCTCATCTCATAGAGCAGCAATAGACATAGAGAAACTGTTTGTAAAACCCCACCTTTGGATGTCAGACAAGAGTTATATTTCTCCTAATTCTTCTTCCCAGTGACTTGTTTTTACAGAATAATACTTTTTGTTGTAATAACATCTTGACTTGTATTAAGTGCCAAAGTTTCCCATAGCAGGTCCCAGCTCTTTTCAGATCTACCTTTGAGTTATTAGATCACCTTTTTTTCTGTGCTTTAAAATTCTAGCTGACCATAATATTCACAGTTTTCATGGTTTTATTCAACACTGAAGGAAAGTCTTGATTCATAAGCTCATGTTGATCATGGTAGCATCTCTCCACTTTTGAAATTATTATGATAAAATCAAAAGATGATGCCTTTCTATAAACTATCCCTAGGAGCTATTAAATGAAACAAAATGACTATGCTAGATGAACCTTAAAATGCATGCTATGTAATATTGGTCCCAGCATCACCTTTTTCTAGATGTGGTTCTTTAGGTGGCTCTCATAACATAAAAATTGCTCTGCATCACAGCGTTTTAGGTTTTGTTGCTGCATGATGCCTGGAGTTTCATGGGATCCAAGACAATGGAGTTCAGTCTTGCTCCCCAAATGGAGATTTCATCCAAGGCTCACATAAAAAAAAAAGAGAGAGTCTCATCTCTTCCTTGATCTAGCATGACACAATTCTCTTCCAATTTAGCCAACTCCTAATTCAGCATTGAAACCACTCTCATTGTATGACTGAGGGATGGAGAACATGACCAGGAAAGTCATGGAACCTTCAGCTTTGTCTCAGAGATGTTTCTGCGGAAGAATTTATCATCTTGTGTTCTCTTAGCTTCAAGTGACATCACACCATAAATGCCAAGAAACCCAGGCTCCAGCAGAACCTTGGCACTTGGATGTTCCCCTTTGTCTCCAGGTGACCTGGCAAATACTCAGAATTGTTTTTGTTCTGCAGGTGAGCAGGGGAGAGGGAAACAGTCTAAAACAAAAGAGGGTAGGCTATCATAAACAGAATGCAGGCAGAGGGCTAGAACAGTGTTGCTTCTTAGAAGATTCAAGAAGCTCTGTGCTTAAAAAAGTCCACTGTACATTTCCAATTCAGGTCAACGCCATTCTCTCAGTGTGGGAATCTGTAGGTTCTTGTGAGAACAATTCATTATGAAATCATAAAATCTCTTCTCCAGTGTTTTATAACCTAATAGTATAGTGATCTAAAAAGCAAAAAATGGGAAAAATAAAGGTTAATATAGAAGAATGATAAAACAAATTTGCAGACTTTAAACTCTTCTTCTTCAGGATTGTTGGGACACAGAAGGGCCAATGATTAGCACCTGTGATAGGCAGGTTTCTAAGACGGGCTCCAAGATTTCCTGCCCCAGGAGATACATGTCCTGTATAATTGCCAGGATGGTAGATACTATGGGTTAGATTGTATTATAGAGCACAGACAACCTTGAGAAAGTGAGAGTGCCTGGGTGGGTTTGACCTAATTACGAGCCCTTTAAAAGCAAAGAGTTTTCTCTGGCTGCTCACAGGAGGGGTAGTCAGAGATCTGAAACGTGAAAAGAACATGACCCAACATTCTTGGCTTAAAAATTGAGGAGGTCATATGAAAAGGAATGTGGGTGGCTTCTAGGATTCAACAGCCAGAAAGGAAATGAGAACCTATAACCTACAGTCCTATAACTGAAGTAACTGAATTCTGCCAAAAATAAGAATGGGCTTGGAAGCAGATTTTTCTCTAAAGCGTCCAGATGAGGACTCAGTTTTGTCAACACCTTGATTTTAGCCTTGTGATATCATGAGCAGAGCACCCAGCCACACCATGGTGGACCTCTGTCTTAGAGGGTTCTGAACTAATAAGTGAGCTTAGTAAGACATATTGACACTAAGACTGTGTATAATGCAAAGGGGTCACTAATGGTCTAAACAGGATAATAATTTATTAATTTATTTGCTTATTCAACAAGTATTTACCAATTGCCTTCATGCAATTGTTAAGAGGTCATTCCACTCAAACAGAAATTGCCTCTTTTCTGGTATCTTTAAAAAGATGTGTTTGCCTGCTCTACCACAATGATAATATGCAATTCTTGGTTAGGTCAGTAGATGCTCTTACATATTAATACAGAGAATTTCTGTTAACTTCCAACTTTACAAATAGAATGAAATGGTTAGTAGAGAAAAACAAAAAATATAAAATGAATTAAACTATATGGAGTTTGTAATTAAGTTAAGTATTACTACATACAGTAAATAAAATATATCTGCACATATACATAATGTATACAAATGTGTATATCTGTGTGCATACACTTACACACATAATTATTGTGTGACTCTCCTGCCCCTCTCAGTGAGGACTAATGAAGGCCTTAGTTTGGGGTGATTAGCATAGTACCTTTGCCTTCAGTCATTCATGCCTAGACCTCCTCTTCTCTTATTTTCTTGTTCTATGTCATCAAAACATACTTTGGGCCTATGTGGTTTGATTATTTCTTTAGCATGAATGCTTTTATGCCAGTAATGGTTATTAGTTTTGCCACATTTGATCAAAGTTTAAGACTTAGAGTTTAAACTTTCTGCATTGACTCCAATAAGGTTCATCATCAATTCTTTCTACTAGTTTTTTTCTTTTTGCTATTGTGTGCATTTTTGCACTATATAAACTTTAGGATATGAAACTGTCCACTGCAATTTCTTCAAATTCCTGCAACTAATTGCCTTTCCTTTCCAGTGAATGCCCTGCTGGTGCAGAGGGAGGGTGGCAGAAATCTTAGGGATTGAGGTGGTAAGAAAAGAACCTTCAAAATCAGAGCACTGCCTCGAAAACATCCCCTGGCAGAAAGGCCACTCAGAAATGGCACCTTCTGCTCCAGAGCCTGGTCTGTTTCTTCCAACTCCTTTTTCCCCATGCTATTGCTTCTCAAACTCAACTAAAGTAAAGGTGTGTGTGTGTGTGTGTGTGTGTGTGTGTGTGTGTGTGTGTGTGTGTGTGAGAGAGAGAGGGGGGGGAGAGAGAGAGAGAGGGGGGGGGGAGAGAGAGAGAGAGAGAGAGAGAGAGAGAGATGCAGAGAGCCAGGGTGACATCTAACTGGATCCCCTTTAGACTAAAGTGACTCAAGATTTAAATATTGTCCATTTATATAATATATCACTGGGGACCAACTGAATTGTAAATGCAAAAGAAACATTGTGGGTAGTAGTACTCAGTAATGCAGTGACATTCAGATGATCTAAAGTTGGCTTACAGCACTTGTTTATATTTCCATAAAATGTGGAATATGGAATATGAGAACTCATAAAGACTCCATGAACCCTATAAACATGTCTTTGAACTACTCTGAAAAGCTTGACCTTTGCTCCAACATTAATCTGCCCAGATATCTCACTATAAACATTCTCTTTGTAAAGGAACCACCTGCAACTAGAGTAAAGTATCCCCATCTGGCTGAGGACCACTCTGTTAAGTTACTTCCTATCCTTAGTTTTGAGGTACTCTCAAGTACTAACTACTAGTAATGTGATCTTGCAAAGTTTGATGAGGTGGTTTTCTTTTCTTTTTGTTTTTTTTTTGTTGTTGTTGTTAGCACCATTTAACTAGACAGTAGAGTATAAATAAAATATAAACAAAACATTGAATATTATTATTACATTTATTTATTGGTCTTTTTACTTGGGACTCTGATGGAATATCTCATACATGAGAGCTACAAAACCTAATGGATAAATTAACTATTAGAATTTTATAGGCCCTTGCCAATTGGCTCAGTTGTAGAGCATTTGCTCAGTGTGTGCATGTCCTGGGTTTGATTCCTGGTCACAGTACACAGGAGAAGTTCTCATTTGCTTCTCCACCACTCCCCCTCTTGCTTCTCTCTCTGTCTTGTCCCTTCCTGCAGCCATGGCTCAATTGGAGTGAGTGGCCCCAGGTGCTAAAGATGGCTCCATGGCCTCCGCCTCAGGTGCTTAGAAGAGCTTGGTTGTTGAGCAATGGAGCCATGCCCCAGATGAGCAGAACATCACCCCCTAGTATGCTTGATGGGTGAATCCTGGTTGGGGTGCATGTGAGAGTCTATCTCTGTCTCCCCTCCTCTCACTGAATTAATAACTAACTAACTAACTAACTAACTAAATAAGTAAATTTTATAATGGTCCAAAGCAGAGGATAATATATAATTTATGTAGGAATTATTCCAATAACAAACTCAAGATTTAGACTTTATTTTCTGAACATTTAATAACAGTCCTCTAAATAATATTGTTTGAATAAAAAAATTAGTTTAGTATGAAGTTTAATTATCCAGAAGATCATATAATTTAAAAATATTCATAATGTTTTTTGTTTTCCTATTAAAATTTGGAAATGGACATTAACATAAGGTTATTAATTAAGTGACTCTAACCTTCTACTGTGAGACTGAACATAGAGTCAGCTCTCAGTATATGAGTCATAGGTGGCAGAAAGGCAGATAGATGATAATCCAAGAAGATCACTTTTCTGGTTTCAATATCTTTTAAAAGTGAAATTTCCATTAGAACTTCTTTTTAGAAAGTAAAAAAAACTGATGATGGGATATTCCTACTCTTTGTCAGGACACAGTTTTTTTATTTTTGTTTTTATTTTTTTCAGTTTTTATAAAAAAGTCAGATGAAAAAAAACAGACAAACCCTGGATGATCAAGAACCAGATATATTTGTTTGCCTGGAATTCTTTCCCAGGTTAGCATAACTCTCACTTTTACCTCACTCAGGATCCCACCCAGATATCATCAGAGAGAATGTTCATCTTTGATTCACATACTTAAAATAACACTCCCCTTGCCACTCTATCTACCCAACTTAATTTTTTTCTTAGCATTTATTATCCCCAACATGTATTTAATTGTTGACTGCCTTCTCTTTCTCTTCTAGAACATAAGCACCAGAAAAAAGGGGGACATGTCTGTTTTCTTTATTGTTTTATCTCCAGTGCCTGGCACAAGGCTGTCAATAAATATTGGTTGAATGAATTAATTTAATAAACAAACAGTATACAACTGTTCTTTGTTGTTGAGGTATAGAGGAAAGTGTGCCAGTATAGGTGACCCTAACGAGGTGGTGGGTGACCTTGGGCAAGGTATGTAGGCTCTGTGAGATTTTGCTTCTTCAGTTGTAAAATAAGGTATTTAAATTGAATTGCTAAAATCACCGCAGCTCTAAGGAGTCATGATTGAATGACTCTGAGGTTTGATTACTTTCACTTTTCACTCTCCCTGACATTTCAGGCTGTCAGCTACAACATCCTCAGTATATATACTCCCTTTCTAATGAGTAGTGAAAAGAGAGAAATTAAATAAGATTACACACAAATTCATTTTAACAATATTAACATATGACATGATCATTATGTAATATTTCAATGCCCCTGCTGAAAATAGACCTTACTTCGAAAGAAAACATTAAAGTTATTTTTTAATCCACCTGGCATTTAATTAAGAGGAAAATAACTAATGTGTTTATCCAATTTTTTGGCTCATCATGTTCTAAGGACCTAAGACTACATCACAGCAGAAACAAGCTATTACCCATTTGGGTGGGCAGCTCTGTTACGGAAAAATGCTCATATAATTGACCAAGTTAAACATCATCTAAAAGAGATTCATGTTATTTACTTATGCATATAGACATCTCCTACCTCTGAATAATTTATAATAAAAGACATTAACACTATCATGCTGGATATCCTCCCCTTGGATTTATCTGCTCTGTGACCAGAGAGTTGTCCTACATGATCCCCTTACCCTCTGGCTCCTGGTTGGGTTCAGTCAAAGTGGAACATTGGAGATGAGGATGAGGGAGGACAGTGAGGCTAGAAGTGCTGTTCCTCACTCCTTGCCCTGAAAACTTGTGCTGACTAGCTATGTCCTCCACCAAATGTCTCAGCTCCTGTTGGGTGGCCCTCCCCACAGCACATTATTTGACTCTAGTCTATGGTTCTAAAGCAGCCAGGCTACTGAATGACCACATATGATTGTTCTGCATTCCAACCCCTCCTTATCAATTATTTTCTTACTATCACATTCTTCTGGATTGATCCCAACTTTTAGTGTGCCATCTGTTTCATATTAGGAATAATTAAGATAGAAAGTAAGTGAATGAAAGACAAAAAAATTGAGAGGATGAGAAATATAGTTATGTCAGCAAGCCATGCTAAAATTGAACATGGTTAAAGTTAAAAGGAAGCATTTAGCTCTTATTTGCTAATAAAAGACCACAACCTAACACATTGGGAGATGGCAGCATATATTGGGGGCAGGGAGGCAAACCACCCAGTGGATAATATTTTCAGAAGAAATTTTACAGAGGAGTTTAAATCAGTCCTCATATAATATTGCATCAACTTTTATAAGGCTTTTGGCATAAAGTTAAATCATAGTTCTGTGAAACTTTCCTATAGAAAGTAAAAGTGATGGCACATGCAAGGTGCTAAAAAATGAAAATGTTATATAAAGGGATATGTAGTATTCTTGTCATCTGACTAGATACAGGAATAGAGTTTGTAAACCTAAGGAATGAATAATAGTCATGTCCCCTAGATATTCCTTCTAAATATTAACTTTTCTTGCCCATGCTTTTAAAAAATACTTTTGGAAATATGAAATATTTTATGTTCACTGTGGATAGTTTGGAAAATAAAAGCAAGCACAGAAAATATAATAAAAATTACCCAAAATCCTAAACCACTACCAAAGTAAAATTATTAGCAATGTCCTTATATATTTTTTGTATACAGAAACTTGAACTTAAATACAATCATACTACATACATTATTTTTAACCTAACTTTTCCATTTATCAATATATCATATATATTTTCTACCATATAATTTTTAGTGTTTGCATAGTGTTTTATTATGTGAAATATTACATTTAACCAATTTCTTATTTGGGGGTATTACATTATTTCCATTTTTCTTTTTACCATTTTAGGCTGTAATGACCATACTGGTATATAAATCTTTGCATATGTCTTGCTTATTAATTCTCAAATTTTATTTCTTAATTCTTAGGACTTTTGCTAGTTATATTTTTGTAAATTAAAAAATTTTTTTAGTTATAGTAGATGTACAATATTGTATTAGTTTCAGGTGTATAACCCAGTGATTAGACATTTATATAACATACAAAGTGATCACCCTGATAAATCTGGTACCCATCTGACATCACACATATTTATTACAATATTATTGGCTATATTTCCTATGCTGTATTTAACATACTCATGACTATTTTGTAGCTACCAATTTGTATTTCTTAATCCCTTCACCTTTTTCATGCATCCCTCTAAACCCCCTCCCATCTGGCAACATCAAAATGTTCTCTGTATTTATGAGTCTGTTTCTATTCTGCTTTTTAAATTTTATTTTGTGTTTCAGATTCCACATATAAGTAAAATCATATGACATTTGTCTTTTTCTGTCTGCCTTATTTCACTCAGCACAATACCCTCTAGGCTAATCTATGTCATTGCAGATGGCAAGATTTCATTCCTTTTTATGACTGAGGCATATTCCATTGTATATATGCACCACTTTTTAATCCACTCATCTATTGATGGACACTTCAGTTGCTTTCATATGTTGGCTATTATAAAAAAAATAACACTCACTGCAACAAATATATGGATGCATATATATATATTTAATTTAAAGTTTCATTGTTTTTGGATAAATACCCAGAATTGGAATTGCTGGGTGCTTCTTTGTCTTCTGTTATAGCCTATGTTTTAAAGTCTACTTTGTCTGGTATAAGTATTGCTACTCCAGCTTTTATCCTCCCCTTTGGATATTCTGCTTGTGAAGCTAATTGAATTCTACTCTGATGTTTTCTGAAGCTGGCCGCTGAGTGCAATGGTTCTGGCCTCTTGGGAGGGAACTTGGTGCAGGCCAATATCAGACTTCCTGTACTAGCCCTTCATAACATTTTTGAGGCTACAAGTGATCCAAAGTTTTAAGAGAGAATCTTAAAAGCAGCAAGAGAAACGCAGTTATCTACAAGGGAGCTCCCAAAGGGTATCAGTTGATTTCTCAACAGAAACATTTCAACCAAGAAGGGATTGACAAGAAATATTCAAAGTGATGAAAAGCAAGGATCTATAACCAAAATGACTTTACTCAGCAATGTTATTTAGAATTAAAGGACAAATAACTTTCTCCACAAGAAAAAGCTTTATAATTTCATCACCACCAAACTAGTACCTCAAGAAATGTTAGAGTCTTCTATAAGAAGAAGAAAAAAAGATTTAAAAATAATATAAAATGGCAACAAATACATATCAATCAACAATTACTTCAAATACAAGTGGATTGAATGCTCCAATTAAAAGATATAGGGTGTCTGAAAGACTATGAAAACAAGATTCTTACATAGTCTGTCTACAAGAAACTCATTTCAGATCTAAAGACACATATAGACTAAAACTAAATGGATAGGGAAATATGTCTTGCAAATGGAAATGAAAAAACAGCTGAGGTAACAATACTTATATCTGAGAAAATAGTCTTTAAAACAAAAGCCATAGTAAGAGACAAATAAGGGCACTACATAATGATAAAGGGAGCAATCCAACAAGAGGATATAACCCTTGTAAAATTTACATACCCAATATAGGAGCATCTAAATATGTAAAACAAATCTTAATAAACATAATGGGAGAGATCTGCAGCAATACAGTCATAGTAGGGGATTTTGATGCCCCATTGACATCAATGGCTAGATCTTCCAGACAGAAAATCAACAAGGAATAGCAACCTTATATGACACATTAGATCAGCTAGATTTAATTGATATCTTCAGAGTATTTCACCCTAAAGCAGCATACTATAAATTCTTTTCAAGTGCATAAGGAACATTTTTTAGGATAGAATACATGTTAGGACACAAAACAAATCTCAATAAATTTAGAAGATTGAAATTATGCCAAACATCTTCTCTGACCATAATGATAGGAAAGTAGAAATCAATCACAAGAAAAACAAAAACAAACAAAGAAAAAAAGAATAACACAGCATTATAGAGAGCAGGAAAGCAAATCCTGGAGGGAAGGAGGAAGGCTTTGGAGGCAGGGGGGCAAAGGGGATCTCAAGGGGGAACACGGGTGTATGTGTGTGGGGAGATATATTTATCTATGTAAACACAATGAATTAAAATCAATAAAAAAATTAAAAAACACAAAAACATGGAGGCTAAATAACATGTTACTAAACAATGAATGGGTTAACAATGATATCAACAAAGAAATCAAGAGATGACTTGAAACAAATGGAAATTAGAATATAGCAACCAAAAATCTTTGAGGCACAGTAAAAGCAGTCCTAAGAGGGAATTCATTGCGTTTCAGGCCTACCTCAAGAAAAAAGAAAAATTTCAAATGAACATCAAACTTTACATTTAAAGGAACTTTAAAAAGGAAAACAAACAAGCCCAAAGTGAGTTGAAGGAAGGAAACTATAAATATAAAAGCAGAAATAAGTGAAATGGAGTCTTAAAAAACAGTACAAAAGATCAATGAAACCAAGAGTGGGTCCTTAGAAATGATAAGTAAGATTGACAAACCTTTAACCAGACTCATCAAAAAAAAAAAAAAGAGGACTCAAATAAATAAAATCAAAAATGAAAATGAGAATTAACAACAAACACCAAAGAAACAGAAAAGATTGTAAGAAAATATTCCAAACAACTATATACCAACAAATTGAACAATCTGGAAGAAATGGATAAGTTCCGAGAAACATACAATCTTCCAAAACTGAATCAGGAAGAACCAAATAATTGAAATGGACAGACTACAGCTACTGAAATTGAAGCAGTAATAAAAAAATAAAAACTCCCATCACACAAAAATCTCAGACTGGATGGCTTCACAAGTGAATTTTACCAAACATTCAAAGAAAAATTAATACCTGTCCTTCTCAAAGTATTTCAAAAAATTCAAGAGGAAGAAAGATGCCCAAGCCAATTTTATGAGGCCAGCATTATCCCAACTCCAAAACCAAATAAAGACCCTACAAAGAAAAAAAATTATAGGTCAATAACCCTAACATAGGTGCTAAAATCCTCAATGAAATATAAGCAAACCAGATCCAACAATATATTAAAAAGGTCATACACCATGATCAAGTGGGATTTATTTCAGGGATGCAAGGTTGAAATAACACCTGCAAATCAATAAACGTGATACACCACATAAACAAAATGACAGATAAAAAACACATGATTATATCAATAGATGAAAAAAAATTATTTGACAAAATCCAGCACCCATTTATGTTAAAAACTCTCATAAAGTGGAAATAGAAGGAACATACCTCAACATAATAAGGACCATATATGACAAACCCAAACCCAACATTATATAACACTGGGGAACAATTTTTTTTTCATTTTCTGTTGCATGGGATTTTAGAACTTTTTCTATATCTATATAAATATCAGCATTGCTGATTCCAAATCTGAAATTCCTTTTTTGGTGCATGCTCTAGTTTTTATGCAATTTTAATTTATATTTTGTTACAGTTAATGGCATGCATTGGTTTTTAAATTGGAGTTAAGGGGCAACAACTCTTGGATTGAACATAACCACAAGGCAATTAATGTTTGACAAACATTACTTTTACATAATTGTAGTTGTTTTTAAATGTAAAAAATTATTATTTGATAAAAACACCCTCTTCTTTTGTTTTAAGATTGAATCATGGCTTCTTTGAATAGGCGTAAATATAAGAATAGTCCTGACACCTTCTGTTATATATGTGGCTGTTACACACTTCAATGTCAAAGGCTCAATATTTCATCATTTGTGACATGTGCATATATTGCCTACTTTCAAGTTCCCCTTGGTGATCAAAACAAGTATCAGCAAGAAAAAACAGCATATGATCGCATATCCTAATATTCCTTCAGCAATATGACCTATCCCACACTCTGAGACACTCTCGGTTCCAGTTTTCAATGGTTTTATTTCTTCTAGGGACGAAGAAAGTGAACATGGTGATCAAGTGTATTTTGATAAGATGCATGAGGAAATGGTTATAGAATCTGAAGGGTCTTCTTCTGATGCCAAGCAGTCATTAACCCCTCAGCAGTTTAGCCAACCTGAATTGAATGACTTAAGAAAGAGATTTTGGCCTATCAAAGAAAGCAGCTGAGTTATTAACCTCCAGGCTTCAAGAAAAGAATGTACTTCACTGGTCAGCTAAAGTATCCCATTTCAGGAAGCATGAACAAATTTTTGTGGACTTTTTTTACGAAGACACTTTGTTTACTGTCAAGATATCAGTATTCTTCTCAGCCAGCTAGGTGTTACCACTTACAGTCCAACAGAATGGCAGCTATTTCTTGACAGCTCTAAACGGAGTCTAAAATGTGTTCTCCTATACAACGGTAAAGTTTATGCGGCGGTTCCAATTGGTTATTCAACTCATCTGCGAGAAGATTATAATGACGTAAAAATTGTCCTCCATTTACTGAAGTATGAGGAGCATAATTGGATCATTTGTGTGGATCTTAAAATGGTCAATTTCCTGTTAGGACAACAGAGGTTTTACAAAGTATCCTTGCTTTCTGTGTTTGTGGGACAGCCGAGCTTGGGAGAAACACTGGACACAGAGGAGTGGCCGAAACGTGAAGCTCTGGAAGTAAGGATGCAAAATATTGTGAATGAACCTGTAGTTAATTGAGACAGGATCATTTTTCCCCCACTTCACATCAAACTTGGCTTAATGAAGCAATTTATTCAGGTTTTGAATAGAGAAAGTGAATGCTTTCAATATATTATTTCTGCTTTTTCTGCCATGTCTTTTGAGAAGATAAAAGCAGGTGTATTCGATGGACCTCAAATTCAAACCCTCATACTTGATAAAGAATTTGCCAGGAAGATGAATAAGGAGAAAGCAGCATGGCAGTCTTCTGTCACAGTTGCAAAGAACTTCCTTGGCAACAAAAAAGCAGAAAACTATGAACTTCTGTTTCAAAGGATGCTGTTGGCTTTCCGCGACATTAGATGTAACATGAGCGTTAAGATTCACTTCCTGAACAGTCACCTTGATAAGTTTCCCAAAAATCTTGAAGCTGTTAGTGATGAGCAGACTACTGCTGGAGCATCAAACGAGATTGTCCTCAACAAGTACACAAACACAAGAACTACAAATGCAAATTTTTGCCTAAATAGAATTTAAATAAGTTTTGTGCCAATTTTATGATTAAAATAAGTGTTTTAATATATTCTATTTTGAAATTGAAACAAATTCTGATGCAATCATATCTTTTAGTGTATTTACTGCATTATATAAATTATTTAAAAAAATTTTTTTTATATTTTATTTTTTTATTTTTACAGGGACAGAGAGAGGAATAGATAGGGATAGACAGGAATGGAGAGAGGTGAGAAGCATCAATCATTAGTTTTTCGTTGCCCTCGCAACACCTTAGTTGTTCATTGATTGCTTTCTCACCTTGACCATGGGCCTTCAGCAGACCGAGCAACCCCTTGTTGGAGCCAGCGACTTTGGGTCCAAGCTGACGAGCTTTTGCTCAAGTCAGATGGGCCCGTGCTCAAGCTGGCAAGCTTGGGGTCTCAAACCTGGGTCTTCCGCATCCCAGTCCGACACTCAATCCACTGTGCCACCGCCTGGTCAGGCTAAATTATTATATTTTCACAAAGATGATGCCCAAGAAGACATTCTACTTCATTACATTAAACTAAATGTTGAAAATTTTACAATAAGATGAAAACCTAAAATCTTAAATTGCAAAAAAACCTGTAGCTTACAGAGAAAAACTAATGTCAGATTTGAGATCAACACACTCGAATTAGGATAGAACAAGTGTTTTTGTGTATGCAACAAAAATTTTGTTCACCAGTGTAATCAATGGACAAAAACTGCCAGTGTTTTCTTTAAGAACAGGAATGATGTATCTTGGGGGGGGCCTCTCTGGGACTATCTTGTTTGTGACTCTTTGCACTTCCTGGACTTATGTGTCTTTCTACTTCATCAGATTAAGGAAGTTTTCAGTCATTATTTCTTGTAATAAATTCTTGATCCCTTGCTTACTTTCTTCTCTTTCTGGTGCCCCTATGAGGCAGATGTTGTTATGCTTGATGTTGTCCCAGAGGTACTTTAATGCTAATTATTTTCCTATTTATTTTTCTAAAAGAATATGACAATTTATCTTTTTGTCAGTGGTAGATGTACTTTCTAAAAAATCAGGTTAGAGATTGGTGGTACAGATGTTTAAGTTCAGGACACTGATAAGCAGCTGAAATTCAAATAGTCTAAATTGTGGACTGAAAAGAGATTCACTAAATTCAAATAATCAGGCTGGAGGGTGGCAAAATTAACTTTCTATATCAAAAACAAGACCTAGCTTTGATTTATTTACTTTATTTTTAAGTGAGAGGAGAAGAGATAGTGACACAGATTCCTGCATGTGCTCTGACCAGGATACATCCAGCAACCCCCATCTGGGGATGATGCTTGAATCAACCAAGCTATTTTTAGTGCCTGAGGCTGATGCTCAGACCAATGGAGCTATCCTCAGTGCTTCAATCAATTGAGCCACTGACTGTGGGAAAGAGGGAGAGAAGGGGGTTAAAGGCTGACTGTTGCTTCTCCTGTGTGCTTTGAAAGGAAACCAAACCTGGGATGTCCATATACCAGGCCGATGCTCTATCCACTGAGCAAAGTGGCCAGGGCTTGCTTTGATTTCTTATCAAGGCAGAGAGTTTCCCCATCTTTGCCCTTAAAGAATACCCTGCTAGGTTATTCTTTGAGATCCTAATTTTTATTCAGAAGCTTCAGAATGTCCTGAGTTGAAGCCCATAGACATATGTAAACCATAAATTATAGAACAGATAATATTGTGTGAAAGACTTTGAGGATGAAAGTAACTATGTTCATTCTTAGCAAAATATAGCTTCCATGGCCAATTTGTCTTAGAGAAGTACCAGTTCCCAATGCTATACTGGGATTAAGTGTCCCTTCATGTCCACATGACTAAGTGAATTGGCCTGGTGGTGGTCTATGGTCGATTGTTACTATCTTTCTGGGTGCTTTATAAATAGTTTTGGATTTGTATGAGTTGATATAAGAAAAGTATTTTGTAAACTGTTGTTTTCCATATTGTTTTTTACTAGATTAGTTTGGCGAATGTATATCTTGCACCTTTCATTTGCAAGGTGTGATACTAGATAAAAAGAAACACTACTGTATAAGGCATTTTCTTACCTTCCAGAAGTTCACCAAATGTGTGAAAAAAATAGTGTGGAGAAATATAGATGTGTTTGAATGATTATAAAAAGAAAAGTCATTCTTCAATTGGTGGTGAATTTATGTGATCTAAATGAAACAAATGGAAAAAATTTAGCGTTAAAAAGATACTATTCTATTAAGAAGTGCTGTTATGTTTCTATAGGTAACAACATCCCCCTTTTATATGTAGGGGCATATGTTCCAGGCCAAACTAGCTAAAGAATTCCTTAAGATGAAAAAATATATATATTAGCCAAGGTAATTAGAATTTAGAAAAGAATTGCTTTATCTCAATGGTTTGTGAGGAAAGAAACTGGGTATTTTGAATTCTGTATTTAACATTTTGTGTATCTGATGAAGAAGTATGACCTCCTCCTGAATAAGACACTAAAGCTTTTGAAATAATGATCTGAGAGCAAGGTAGAGAAGTCTATTTGTTGAAAGTCTCACTATTATACAATTGCTTGAAATCAGAGACCAAACTGTCTTACCAATAATGGTTTAGTACTAACTTTGTGCTTTCTATGTATAAACAAGAAGTTCTTATTTCATCTGAATTATAACAATTCTTGGACTGAAGTAAAAGAATAGAATTTAACAGTTGTGTAATATTAGTCCAAGTCCAAGTTTTTAAAAATTGAACTTTGATATACTTTGATAGCATAAACACTATTTTTTTAATGAGAAACAAATTTTTGGAAGATTAAAAAAGTAAGATGGGATATAATAGTGATCTTAAACCCCTGAAAAGAGCATAACTTTATTTGGGTTCATAAGTCTATATAGGGGATAGTATCTTTAATATATTTACTCTTTTACTGGCTTAGCTTTACCAAAATGAACAAAATGTGGAACCATGAAAGAGGAACATTCAATACAAATTGGAAATAATAGGAAGAAATGTGGGATAATGAGGGCCTGTATCAGTTTTCAGGAATGCAAGCTTTCTTTAGAAAACTCAGCTGAAAGTCAAGAGAGAAGCTTAAAATTCAACTCTTATCAGTTGCTCTAACTTTCTGGTCCCCCTACCAAGGATTAACTCAAGAATTCTAAAAAGCAATGTGTTTAAAATGTCTCAACTAATGTCCCAAAGGGCTAGTTAAGTACACTTAGCCTTAACTTTAGTTTGAGTCTTGCACAGCCAATAATTCTTGACACACACTCCCTTTTCCTATTAATTGAAGAAGAGTGAATGGAACTGTCCTTAGGGAAGTGCTTAGTTTGGACTTTATCATCCTGCAAATAAAATTGCTGGCCTGCTTCCCATCCACAACTTTGTTATTCTAAGACCAGGGACCAGAAAGAAGTAGCTTCCACTCAGTTAACGATGATCAATTAAGCCCTATTATGTGTCAGGCATGATACAAGGTACTAGGGATACAAAGATGAATAATGCAGATCAATATAGAAAGTGCTATGCTAAGGATACATAAATACTACCTTAGAAGGTACGCCTAGCTGTGTCTGGTGGAGAAGGTGAGGGAGAAAGGTTGAGGAAGTAATGTTAAAAATGAGTCTTAAAAGATGAACAGGAATGTTTTAGCAGGGGAGAGCTTGCCAGGCATCTAGGAAATGCCCATATATATCAGTAACAATCTAGTGGCAAAGCCTCATGAAAAAGAATCAAGGAATACAAGATAGGACAAAGAAAGCAATAAATGTTAACCACAGGTCATTGGTGTGCCAGGAAGGAGCTAATATTTTTGTTGGAATGTTCAAAGGAAGATTCAAAGAGGAGATGGCCTTTGATCTGGTTTTCCAGGTAGATAAAATTGGCAAGTGGAGGAGGGAATTAAAAATAAAGTTATTCTAGTTCAGAAAAACATGCAAAAGGAAAATAAGTATGTAAATGCATGGCCACCTTCTCTGTTCTATTTACATTCTCACCCTAGAGACCTCATTCAGTCCTGTAGCATCAAATACCATTTTAAGTGGATATCTCCTTTGTTTAGACCTCCAGCACTGAATCCTCCCTTGAATCACCCATCTATACCTCCGGATGTTTATATGGAATCTCCACTTAAAGGTCTTACAGTTATGTCAACTGTCTAATGTTCAATACTGATCTCCTAATGTCTTTCTTTTCCAAACCTGTTATTCTTCTAATCTTCCATCTCAATGACTACTACCATTATTCAACCAAGCATCCTTGATTTCTTTTTCCACCAGCCTTCATATCCAATCCCTCAAAAATATGTGACTCCACTCAGTAGCACATTTAAACACTTCATTTCCTATACTTGATCTTAGCCAAGAGGCCAAGAAGCAATCTCACTTCATTTTCTGACTCCACGTGATCATTTTTGCCTTATTTTTCTATCTTGTCTCCTTGTTTGCCCTTTACTCCTCTACTCTATGTTCATCATTTAATATTGAACTATCTTTTTAAAATGTCTGCCAGATCATGTCACTTCTTGCTTCAAACACTGCATTAGCTTTTTCTTGCTTCTAGAACTAAATCCTCACCCAATACTTGGTCCCTATATATCATGCCCATCTCAACTCTTTTTTTTTTTTACATTTTTTAAAAATAAGATTTTACTTAGTGATTTTAGAGAGACAAGAGAAAGAGAAAGAAAGGTAGGGGAAAACATCAACTGATAGTAGTTGCTTTTTTTATTAATTTTAATGGGGTGACATTAATAAATCAGGGTACATATGTTCAAAGAAAACATCTCCAGGTTATCTTATCATTCAATTGTGTTGCATACCCATCACCCAAAGTTAAATTGTCCTCTGTCACCTTCCATCTGGTTTTCTTTGTGCCCCTCTCCACCCCCTCTCCCTTCCTATCCTCCCTCCCCCCACCCCGTAACCACCACACTCTTGTCCATGTCTCATAGTCTCACTTTTATGTCCCACCTATGTATGAAATCATGTTCTCAGTTTTTTTCTGTTTTACTTATTTCACTCGTATAATGTTATCAAGGTCCATCCATTTTGTTGTAAATGATCTGATGTCATCATTTCTTATGGATGAGCAGTATTCCATAGTATATATGTACCAAAGCTTTTTATCCACTCGTCGTCTGACACACACTTAGGCTCTTTCCAGATCTTCGCTATTGTGAACAATGCTGCCACGAACATGGGGGTGCATTTCTTCTTTTCGAACAGTGCTATGGTGTTCTTAGGGTATATTCCTAAAAGTGGGATAGCTGGGTCAAAGGCAGTTCGATTTTTAATTTTTTGAGGAATCTCCATACTGTTTTCCACAGTGGCTGCACCAGTCTGCATTCCCACCAGCAGTGCAGGAGGGTTCCCATTTCTCCACATCCTCGCCAGCACTTATTCTGTGTTGTTTTGCTGATGAGCGCCATTCTGACAGGTGTGAGGTGAAATCTCATTGTGGTTTCAATTTGCATTTCTCTAATGATTAGAGATGTTGAGCATTTTTTCATATGCCTATTGGCCATCTGTATGTCCTCTTTGGAGAAATTTCTATTTATTTCTTTCACCCATTTTTTGATTGGATTGTTTGTCTTCCTGGTGTTGAGTTTTATAAGTTCTTTATAAATCTTGATTATTAACCCCTTATCAGATGTGTTGTTGAATATGTTCTCCCATTGTGTGGTTTGTCTTTTTATTCTGTTCTTATTGTCTTTAGCTGTGCAAAAACTTTTTAGTGTAATATAGTCCCATTTATTTATCCAGCCTTTTATTTCATTTGCCCGTGGAGATAAATCGGTAAATATATTGCTGTGACAGATGTCGGAGAGTTTACTGCCTATATTTTCTTCTAAGATGCTTATGGTTTCACAGCTTAAATTTAAGTCTTTTATTCATTTTGAGTTTGTTTTTTTGAATGGTGTAAGTTGATGGTCTAGTTTCATTTTTTTGCAGGTAGATGTCCAATTTTCCCAACACCATTTGTTAAAGAGGCTGTCTTTACTCCATTCTATGTTCTTTCTCCTTTCTCAAATATCAGTTGTTCATAGAAGTGTTGGTTTATTTCTGGGTTCTCTGTTCTGTTCCACTGAGCTATGTGCCTGTTCTTCTGCCAGTACCAGGCTGTTTTGAGTACAATGGCCTTGTAGTATAACTTGATATCTGGAAGAGTGATACCTCCTGCTTTATTTTTTCTTTTTAAGATTGCTGAGGCTATTCGTGTTCTTTTTTGGTTCCATATAAATTTTTGGAATATGTATTTTATATCTTTGAATTATGTCATTGTTATTTTAATTGGTATTGCATTGAAGTTATAAATTGCTTTGGGTAATATAGACATTTTAATGATGTTTATTCTTCCTAACCATGAGCACGGTGTATGCACCACTTGTTTGTATCTTCCTTGATTTCTTTTATCAATATGTTATAATTTTCTGAGTACAAGTCCTTAACCTCCTTGGTTAAATTTACTCCTAGGTACTTTATTTTTTTGGTTGCAATAGTGAAGGGGATTGTTTCCTTAATTTCTTTTGCTGACAGTTTATTGTTGCTATATAAAAATGCCTTTGATTTCTGAGTATTAATTTTATATCCTGCCACCTTGCTGAAATCATTAATCAGGTCTAGTAGTTTTTTGACTGAGACTTTAGGGCTTTCAATATACAATATCATATCATTTGCAAATAATGACAGTTTTACTTCTTCTTTTTCAATTTGGATGCCTTTTATTTCTTCTTCTTGTCTGATTGCTGTAGCTGGGACTTCCAGAACTATATTGAATAAGAGTGGTGAAAGGGGGCACCCCTGCCTGGTTCCTGAACTTAAGGGTATTGCTTTTAATTTTTGCCTATTGAGTATGATATTGGCTTTGGATTTGTCATAGATGGCCTTTATCATGTTGAGGTATGTTACCTGTATTCCCAATTCACTGAGAGGTTTGATCATAAAAGGGTGTTCGATTTTATCAATTGCTTTTTCTGCATCTATTGACATTATCATCATATATTTGAATTCTTGATGAATACCTGAGAGCAACCTAGAAACCCACATGTGCCAGTGACAAGGACAGGTGGAGGGTGATATAGCCAGATAGTGTAAACATCAAAGGAAGAATGGTTGTACATGACAGGAGCATCGAACAATGAGGAAAATGACCAAACCGTTTTCTAGCCTCTTGGCACATGGGGTATTGGAAGATACTCTTCCTTCATTGCCCAAGAGAATTTCAGTCAAAACCATGTAACAGTATTTGGATGTTAAAGAAATGAAGGATTTAGTGGTATAATGACACAGAGGTTTCAGAGGGCCTGATTGAAAGACATGGGAAGGAGTTATCCAGAGAGAAAAAAGGAGAGAGAGAGAGAGAGGTTGTCCATCTGACTCATGGTGCCACAATAGCTGAGGATACCAGACAGTCAAGAATGAAAAGAATTGGTCTTGAAATGTCATGAAGTCTCAGGTGTGACATATTACTAGGGCCTACACAGGACATTGCACCAAATGGTATCAAAGTATCAGCAACCTAGGGTGGGTCCACTTGTAGTTAAGGGATTGTTGGCAAAAGGACCACTGACTACTGACGTCCCTCCAAGCCAATGCTGGGAGGAAGCAAACATCACTGGTCAGTTGAAAACCAGAGAAAAATAATCCATTATCTGTTCTATTTAAAATTTTAATTTTGAAGTACCTTTTTTTTCTCTGACTATGGAAGAAATAAATACATACTCATTGCAAACAATAAGGTAACACAGAAAAGTATAAAGATTACAGTAAAGATCATTTATAAAATCCAGAGGGACACTGTAGAATCACTGTGAACGATTCCGTATCTGGCACTGAAAGAACTCCCTGGCTCTGGTAATCTGGGACTCTGAAATGTGCCTTCTAAGTCCGTTTTCTTTTTCTCCCTCCCTGGTCTTTTGTTCACTCCCCATCTTTGGTGCTGCTACCTCTCTGCTTTGTCCAAATTGTTCTCCCCAAATCCAGATCTCAATTATTTCTGAAGTGGAATCACTTTACCTTGAGCTCCTCTCCCCATTCATTAAGTGTTGAACGAATGTGGCTACTGTGGCTGCTGGGGTTGCGGGATCTGCTGCAGCATCATTGTGGCTGTGGCCACGGTGCTCCACATGTTCCTTTTGGTCCTCCCAGGGCTCAGAAACCATGTTGCTAGGGCAAGTCAAAAAGCCACTTAGCTTTTATATTCTGTCAATGATGCTGTTTTTTTACTAGCAGGATCCAGTCTCGACCCAGATACAGCTTGGCAGGCCAGAGTGGTGAATGAGCCTCTGTCCAATAAACATGAGTTTCAATAGCCCCATCAATGGGAGGATCCTGAAAAATGGTTTCAGTACCCTGAAAATAGCACATGTGTAATCTGCTTTTCTCATTCTGTCTCCAGGACAGTGAATCAGGCCTGGCAAAAGCAGTGCTTTCACCTTTGTGAGCTTGATAAATTTGTCCTTCATTTCACCACATAAGTTATAACTGCTATATATCACAACACTGCTAATTTTTTCTTTTCTTCCTTCCTCCCACCTATTTCCTGCCACTTCCCCAGAAGCATAAAGCTTTCAACATCCTGCTGTCCATTAGCATAAATAAACTCATGCTTTTAAAGTAAAAATAGATTTAATGCTATATTTGTTAAAGACTGCATTACCTAAAGAGGGTAAAAATATTCTTGACTAACAGGTAGATCATATACTTCAGAGACAATAATATGCTCTTACTGTGGTTCCCTGAAAGTCAATTATTTTAGCCATAGATTAAAACTTCAGGTCCCAGCACAAGTTACATTTCCACGTCAGAAATTGTTAAACTGTTCGGTTTCTCAGGATGTGACCCTTCATGTTTTAATTTATTTTTTCTGTTGCCAATATGTTGTACACATATTTAAAAAATGAACAGGATGAAGTGCCATTTAACTTCCATCTTTGCTATATGAGCCAATGGGTAATGAATGTTATTATAACCTTTCTCCTCGTTCTTATATATCTCTTGTTAATTTAAGTTTTATGTAACATTTATTCACTAGATAAGAAAATACTGGGCTAAAAAAGAACAGAATTGGCAAGAAATGGAAATGAGAGATCTTCAGCGTCTAAAAGAACTGAAGAAATTAATGGCTGAACAGTCGGTAAAAGACAGAGAAAGGTACAAGAAAAATTTTAAATTGTGTGGTGACGAAGGTGGCGAATGGAATCTTCTGTCATGTGTTAAGACAGACAGTATCAGTGGGAACATTTTTTTATACTTAATGTATACTTCTAGTATTTATATTAAAAAATGGATAAACTGATACTTATGATGCATTTTAAACTCTCATATTTATTCATACATGAATCTCTAATATATGAATTTTGTTCCTTAGATAGCCTTTTCATTAAAACCTCACAGAAGATTTCATAGTATTTGATTGCCCCTGTGTGCATGAAATAATACTGGCTGCTCCTGTGACTTAATATTTTAACCCAAAAAGAGGAAAGTTTTATTCAGATGAAAATAATGCTGTGACTGAGGCTGGGGAAGACAGTATACAATTATACTGTGCTGTATTCTATATATTTAATTTTTCTATACCCGTATAGTAAAAACCCTGAATTTCCTAGAATATATTTTTTAGAACTGGAAAGATCAACAAACACTGTCTTCTCATTTTATGAATGACTACACTGAGAAATTAAAATTATTTTTCCAACATTTCTGTATTAATCAGGATCAGTGGAAGAGACAGGGACAACATAGCAATTTGAATAGAAAAAACTTGAAAGAATTTTTCATTCTGACAGAAAATCTGTTACATAAAGGGATAAAGCGAACTTTAAAGAACACCCCAAGGATAAAGGAGGGTTCCCATGAGAGAAACAAATTTGGAAGTTTGTTTCCCATCCTTCTCCATGGTAGGGATTCAGACCTTATTATAGAAGGTGTGGTTGTGGCTCACTGCATGGTGGTAAAGTTCTTGGATGGTCTCAACTTGATACTGTTCACAGTTGGCAGACAAGCAGGAAATACTCTACTTGGGTGCAGGAGGCCAAAGCTGGATATCAACCATTGGTATGCTTGTAAGACTTGTTGGAAATCTGGCCATTGGAGTGTCTCTGAAATTTGATGGGAGACTGATTAATTAACAGGCGCCATTGGAACTTCATAGGCAAAAGCACAGCTGGGTGTCTCTCACACATGCTGTTGGCAGCCATGTCGTAGGAGCAAGAATAAACACTGAAACCAGGGGCGAAAGCTGCTTTCTTCTTTAGTGTCTTTCCTGATGTAATATTATGTCAGCTTTATGGGATAAACAATTATAGGGTGTAGTTCTATTTTCATAGAATAGACAATGAAGGGTAGATTTGGAGCTAAGAGATAAAAAATTAGTAACTGGCATAGTTATGTAGCTTTGCTAGCTCCTGAATAAACTTTTTCAAAAGATAAATTAAGGATAGATCTTTCATTTCATAACATAAATCACAATACAATTTATTTCCTTTATTTCTTATTACATGGGAGGTGAGGAGGCAGAGAGAGCCTGGAGCCAACTTGCTCGGCCATTCAAGCCATGTCTGTGGGAGAAGAAGAGAGAGAGAGATAGAAAGAGAGAGTGTGAGAGAGAGAGAGAGAAAAGGGGGAGGGGTGGAGAAGCAGATGGTTGCTTCTCCTGTGTGCTTTGACTGGGAATCGAACCCAGGACTTCCACATGCTGGTCTGATGCTCTACCACTGAGCCAAATGGCCAGGGCAATAAATTTTCTTTATAGTTGGTCAATGTAAAACAATTGTCTAGAATTCTGTACTTCCTGTTTAATCTTGCTGTTGACCTAAAACTGCTCTAAAAATAAAGCAATTTGAAAAATTGCTCTTTATAAATACCTTTGGAAGACATGGCCATTTTATATAGTGAGGCTCACTTGTATCTAGGAAGCTTTCTTTGTGACCTGTAAGGCAGGTATCTTAAACTCCAGCCACAAGATTGCAGAGTAAATCTGCAGTTCTACAGAGATGCCAGGAAATTTGTAAGGATTCTCTGGGTGAAATTCGCATTATTTTCCAGGTATCTCAGAATTTTAGAGTTGAGTTTTATCTGTTGTAAAGAAAACCAAGCATATAGCAAAACCCAGGCTCAAGACTGAGAGGTGAGACAGCCAGTTAAAAACCAATTAAACAATCACAAACCAAGGTCTAAGTGGAAATCCGAAGACAGGTCATGCCATGGGTCAGAGACAAAAACTTGCAAAGCACTGAGTACTAAAGGACAAGGCAAAGGTGATGGTCAAAAGCTGCCTAGATAGTTTGAAACTATGCTGAGGAAACAAATGTGAGCCACAGGAATGAAAGGGAATGGACAAAACAGATCAGATGTGAGGTCCCAGCAGCTAGCGGACATGCTTCTAATATAATCTCTCCCCATAGTCACAGAGTTTCTTTGATTACAGAGCCATTTTAGTCTTTTGCTTCCTGTTTCAATAATTATCAAGATTAGCTGACTCAGAACTCCAGTTGAAAAGAAGAAAAAGAAAATTTGATTAATCTGCATTATGAAACAGGATAAAAATAAGCAATTATAACATAGTAAAAAGGTTATGAAGGACTAGGAACCAGAAGATGGAGGTTTTAGCGTTAAATGTGTCTTGCATAGTGTAATACCTAGGGTAAGTCCTTCTCTTAACCTCTACAAGGCTTTATTTTGTCCTTCGTAAATTGAACCGGAATACTTCTGCTGGCTAAACGAGCTATCAACTCTGAAGGGTCTAGGAAGGGTCTATGGTCTGTATGTTTAACTCATGTGAAATGTTGTACAATAAGATTATTATGAACCCAATGTTTGCATGCCAATGCAAAATCAGTGAGAAAGGCCATTAAAATATCAGGATAATATATCAGGAAATTTCACAGAAAATTCTGTATGATGTTGTGTGATAAAAGCATGATCTGCCTGACCTGTGGTGGCGCAGTGGATGAAGCGTCGACCTGGGAACACTGAGGTCGCCAGTTCAAAATCCTGTACTGGTCTGGTCAGGGCACGTGTGGGGGTTGATGCTTCCAGCTCCTCCCCCCTTTCTCTCTCTCTCTCTCTCTCTCTCTCTGTGTCTCCTCTCTAAAATGAATACAATTTAAAAAAAAAAAAAGCATGATCCTCATTCTGTGACTTAGGGAAATGAAGTTTAGCATGTAGAAATTGCTGGTAGCTTTTGCTTCTCTGAACTAGAAGTTGTATTTTTTCATAACCATCCTGAAACTAAGAAATTGGTTGATTCGTTAAAATGTTTTTCTCTATTACTAAAATGCAACTTACAAATCTCATATTTGTTATTATAATTGTAGGCACATTTTTCTCATGTCAGAATAAGATCTGTGAAAAACACATCCACACAGCCTTGAGGGTTTGGAAACCTCTGTTCTTTATTTTCTTTTCCTATTTTTTTTAATTCTAAGACAAAGTTTCTTGAAAACAATATTCATAAATTAGCACATATATTGGGTTGAACCATAAGCAATTTGTATTTTTGTGGGTCAAAAATGGTTAAATAGTTGTAATTTCATGTGGTTCAACATTATTTAAAAAAATAACAATTCATTTTATTTATTAATAATTATATTCCCCTTCTCAATCTATTATATCTCTTGGGCTCATTATGTTATTGAAATTACTGCCAAAGTTTCCATTATCCTGTTAATTTCCTGATGCCAAATTTTCATTTCCTAATGTCCTGAAGGTTAAGAGGGAAGGCTCAAGTTTAGAATCAGGCTCTCAACTTTAGAATACTGACTCTACCCTTTGGAGCTGTGTGAACTTGGCTAAGTCATTTAACTTCTCTGAACTTCAGTTCTTCATCTGTACAATGAAGATATAATTGTTATCTACTTCATAGATAAAGCTTCGACCTGGGAACACTGAGGTCGCCAGTTCAAAACCCTGCACTGGTCCGGTCAAGGCACATATGGGAGTTGATGCTTCTAGCTCCTCCCTCCTTTCTCTCTTTCTCTCTCTCTCACTCCGTGTCTTCTCTCTAAAAAATGAATAAAATAAAAAGAAATTAAGAAAAAACTCATTCATTCTCTTATAAAGAAAGCAAGAAAAAGACAAATTACCTATTTACTATTAACTACTAGCTATTGGTTGTTACTGGTATATAAGTTTTTTGTATCAATTAGAAAAGAGGCTTCCTTCTGGTGGCAAAGTACATAATGCCCTTATTAGAAGTAGACACATTAGAAAAATAAAACATGCCCCTCTGGAAGCATGGCGCGAAGCTGGACAAGCCCAGGCACAGCTGGACGTCATCCCCCTTATGCTCCTGACTCTGCAGCACTTTTACATGTACAAACTTCACAATGACACATGATGCCCCTGTAAACAGATCTATGGAGCTAATTACTTTAAAATACTACACATTATCCACGTTTCTTCTAAAATTTAGCCATCTGGAATTTATTTTCAGGAATGATAAGAGGTAAGTGTCTTTCATTTTTTGGTCTAAAGTGACAGTCACTTGTCTCAATGCCAATTACTTGATGATTCATTCTTACCCACTGATTTGATATGCCACCTTTATTATATACTACACTTCTAATTATGCTTTTATATCTGTATGGACTCTTGATTAGATGAAATAAAAACTGATCTATGTTTATATTTTTACATGTACACCATGCTGTTTTAACTATTCTGTTCACCATCTGATAGAATAAGAGTTCACTCATTATTTTCCCAAAATATCTTAGTTATTATGTAAAATTTTACTTTAAAAATTCTGTTGATATTTGCACTAAAATTTTGTAAAAGAGAACTGGTATATATACTAACTTTAATCTCTAATATAGGATCATACTTCCATAATAGCTGGAAGCTATTCAGTTCAAGTCTTATTTTAGGTTATTCAGAAAATTTTATAGGTTTTTTTTTTTTTTTCTGGTGAAGGCTTTGGTATCATTTTGGAATAAGTAGAAACTGGTGACCCAAGAAGTCAATAATAAATTTTCTTTTGTAGTAATGTCAGAAAAAGTGTCTGAAGTAGGAAGTGGCAGTGAGGATGCGGATGTGACAGGTGTTAATGAAGTGTTTAGATTAGGTAACATGGTGGCTCATTTTATTAGGGCTGGAGTTGGAGGGAAGACAGAGAAAAAAGCACGATCCTGAACATTACTGAACTGCTTCTGTCCTTTTGGGTTGAAAGCTTTAGTTATTTTGTTTTCAGTCTTTTTTTGTTTTCTAATAAATTTATTTGACTATAGGCTTTTTTTCTATCTTTGGCCACTTTATACAAGATTTGAAATATGTTTTAATTATCCAGTTACTAAATGTTTAAATTTAATTTTTGATGTACTAACAATAAATTGGTAGATATTGTGGTACTTGCCAAAGGCAAAGTTGCTAATAGTTTTCATTTTTTATTTCTCTAAAAATTATTATTCCAGGTCATTGCATAAAAATGTGCAGAAGTTCAGCTTGGTTATGGGAAGCTGCTAACACTGCTTGCTACCTTTAACAGTGAAAGTCTCCTTATTGAAAAAAACTTATATTATACATTCCCATTTTAGTTGTACAATTAGATGATTTCTAGTGAATTTTTATAGTGGAACAACAATCACTATTGTCCTGTTTTAGATCATTTACCTCAGCCCCCAAAATCTTTCACACCTATTTGCATTAATTCCCAGTCCCACTCCCAGCTGCAGTGACTGCTGACCCGTTTCTGTCTCACTGGATTTGCCTTTCCTTGACATGTGGTATGGATGCGGTGCCTCTGGGTTCTTTCCCTGAGCACTGCGTTTTGAGGTCCATTCATGTTATGGCATGTGTGATTATTTTTTTCCTTTTTATTGCAAAATAGTATTCTACTTCAGCATTACTTTAAATATCTGTTTTACAAGGCAACGTAGTTTTTTACCCTTTGGGAGAGATGAATATTAATGTATGCAAGATGATAAAAACCAGGTTCCAGATTTACATAAAGTATGATATCAGTTCTATAAAAGACTTTCATTTGTAGCAAGATCATATATTCACTCACACCAATTTCAAATGTGTGAAGAATAGTAACTGCCCTCAATTTGTTTATAAGCCCCTTTTCTTCAAGCTAGTGAAGAAAGATGGAAAAGTTTTATTTTTGACATTTTTTAATTTAGAAATTAAATTTAATGTGGTGACATTGATTCATAAGAGTACATAGATTTCAGGTAAACATTTCTACAGCATTTGAACTGTTGATTGTGTTGTGTGCCCATCACCCAAAGTCAAATCATTTTTCATCACCATATATTTGTCCCTCTATCTTCTGCTTCTTCCCCTTTCTACTTCCCCCTGGTAACCACTTCACTTTTATCTGTGTTCATGAGTCTCAGTTTTACATCCTACCTGTGGGTAAAATCATGTAGTTCTTAGCTTTTTCTAATTTACTTAGTTCACTTAGTATAATGTTCTCAAAGTTCATCCATGCTGTCATAAATAGCAATATGTCATCATTTCTAATGACTGAGTGGTATTCCATTATTTGTATTTATCACATCTTCTTTATCCAATTTTCTATTGAAGGGCAAAATATTTTAATTAAAATATTTTGAG
This sequence comes from Rhynchonycteris naso, assembly GCA_037038555.1. Classification (NCBI taxonomy): domain Eukaryota; kingdom Metazoa; phylum Chordata; class Mammalia; order Chiroptera; family Emballonuridae; genus Rhynchonycteris; species Rhynchonycteris naso. The sequence goes on from CM072997.1 coordinate 77,284,652, forward strand.
CTCTTTCATTTTGGATTATCTCTATCTCTTTGTGTGTGTATGTGGGGGGGGGGGTAAAGTTCAAACTCTCTCCTGGAGCTCAGACTGCCTCCTCTGATGGAAGGGTGGGTAGCTGGTCAGCATGCTGGTTCTGATGTTCCACAGGGTCCTCACTACCCTCACAATTCAACTCATCCCTTCAGCTCCTCAGAGTACAAGGCAGTACTATCCAATAGAAATATTATGTAAATTACATATATAATTTAAAATTTTCTTGTAACCAAATTTAAAAATGTAAAAAAGGATGACATTTCTTTAATAATAAATTTTACTTAACCCAATATATCCAGAAATATTATCATTTCAGTATGCTAGCAATATAAAATTATTTTTTTTTGTTTTGACAGGGACAGACAGAGAGACAGAGAGAGGGACAGATAGGGACAGACAGGCAGGAATGGAGAGAGATGAGAAGCATCAATCATCAGTTTTTTGTTGTGACACCTTAGTTATTCATTGATTGCTTTCTCACATGTGCCTTGACCACGGGCCTTCAGCAGACTGAGCAACCCCTTGCTGGAGCCAGCAACCTTGGGTCCAAGCTGGCGAGCTTTTGCTCAAGCCAGATGGGACCGCGCTCAAGCTGGCGACCTCAGGGTTCGAACCTGTGTCCTCCGCATCCCAGTCTGACGCTCTATCCACTGCACCACCGCCTGGTCAGGCTATAAAATTATTGAGATATTTTACATTGTTTATTTCATATGAAGTCTTTGAAGTCTGCTGTATATTTTGCACTTTCAGCACATTTCAATTTGGAGTAGTGACACTTCAACTGCAGAATACGTCACGTGGTTATGGGGCATCATATTGACCAGTGGAGGTGCCTGGAAAGCTTGGTAGCCACCTGGCAGTGGAAGGTTAAGTAGCTGTTCTAACTGCAGATTCTGGCTCCCTTATGGGATTGATAACACATTTTATATAAATTTCAAACTGTGCTATTTTTCTTATCTTGCACCTTTCAGGGTCTTCACTAGCTTTGCCAGAATGTCTTTGGTATCTCTTGTATTAGAAATGGCTTTGGTCCTTATGCAATTCACTGGTAACATGACTGGACCCACTTAGTCTTAGGGTGTGGGCAAACACATGCTGCTACTGACCCTGCTGTGGCCTCTGGTCCGGAGGTCTCCTCCTCCTCCAGGTCTTGCTCCCTGCATGTGCTTCCAAATAAGACCTTATGCATGCAGTGAGAAACAAATGTTCTCTCACATAATCTCTAAACACTTCTCTCTGCTCCTGTGTCATGCTAGACAGTACACCATGTGGAATGCAGGGCTTTCTCGGGAGACATTTTATAACAGGAAAGTGGGGAACCAGCCCATGTTCCTGGGTCCTCCCATAGCTATCCCAGTATTTCTTCTCAGCCACCAATCACCACAGTTTGATCCATAAGGGGTAGAAAGGGATGGAGCTGGTGCTGAGAACTGCACCTACTCCTCTCTGCCATACCTGTGAAATGAGCAAGGAGAAATATGATTTCTAGGAGCAATAAAATAGATAAAGTCGATATTTTCAACATGGTCTTTCTGTGATGTCTATATAAAGAAGAAGTCTAGAGAGAACCATAACCTTATGGTGACAGTTTTTATTTCCAGGTAATGAAATGAAGAATAGTTTTGATTTTGATTTTTTTATACTTCTTTATTTCCAAAATTTCCACAATGAGCATACACTTGTGATAGTTAAGAAAAACCTGTAGTAGTTTTAAAAATAATAAATAAAACATATTTTTCTATTTTTCATTAGTTTTTTACTGTGAATTTCAAATAGAAAGTAATGTGCAACGTGTAAAAGTGAATATGCTTATCCAAATATAAGACCATTAAATAGAAGATACTCTTTTCAGGTAACAGGAATCATCTTCAAAATAGACATAAGAACATATACTTCTCTTTTATTTTCTACCATAATGTTTAGAATTTGTTTCACCTAAATTCTGCATTCCAGGTCCTTCTTAGCTTTCCCACCACCTTGTCATTTGACCTTTTAATGGCTCTCTTCAAGGCCTTTTTCCTGCCACAGCTGGAAGCTGAACTATTCTTTTGCACAGTGGTTCTTACTTCCAGCAGGGCACTGAGTGCACAGTTCCCACGACCTTCCCACTGGGGCCCGTTGGGGCCAATGTCATAGGCCTCGTCACTGCACTGTGTAGCCCTGTAAGCCCAATGGTTCTGTGAATTTATGTTTCTTCTCTTTTGAAGTAATTTTATGTAGAAAAAGTATATATGTATACTTTTTTCTCTACTGAGTATTCTTTATGTTGGACACACACTGGGAGGAGGTGAAAACAAGGACATGTAATGGTCATGTCTCATTTTTTTAATCTTTCCTTAGCATCATCGCTTCCCATCTCCATTGAAGGCTGCAGAGTCAACAAACAGAAATTAGATCACCCTTCCTGCACAGAGGCCTCTCTCCTCTTATCGTTGACATTTTGTAAATGCTTGTTAAAATGTTCAACCTGTAACTTTTCTGAAGTTCAGCTCTCTTGCAGCTAACATGTGCACTCCTTTCTCTTCATAACCATTGTTTTTCCAAGGATGGATATCATTGTGGCATTTCAGTTATATGCATTGCTGTCCCTTGTAATTTAATAGTCTGCCTCTTCCATTTACCTCCTTTGTAATAATTTTAATGTACTTAATTTTTAACTATATATTCTACACAATAGTTTTAAAGCTTTCTAAAAGCAGATTTATTTGGTTAAGAAGTTCTTCTGGATATTGTTTTATAACCAGAAAACTGAATGAAGTTGGGCATGATCTACAGAGGAAGGTGTGGGTTATTACTAACTTCATTTGTCAATGTTAATGTAATACTAGAGCAGTGGTTCCATTCAGTGGAGTCATCTGGGGAGAGTTCTAAAGTCCTGATGCCCAAGCTAGGACCCCAACCAAGTCAATCAGGATCTCTGGTAATGAGGTTTTCCAACAGTTTTTTAAAAATCATCAGGAAATTCTGAAGTGCAGTGAAGTTTGAGAACTAATATACCAGAGTTCTTTGCATGCTTTCTGAAGTATGGACCCCAAATCACTTATTAAATTCTTGAGAATACTGTATCTCACTTTTTGTAGAAATACCCCTAATTTCTCTTTTCTCGATGTTATACACCCTCACTAAAATAGCTCATGTAAAAGTTGACATTCATAGAAGAATTCTAGAAATGTTATGCAAGGACAAACCTTGAATGTTTCTCTCCAAGCAGAGATGTGTGTGTGTGTGTGTGTGTGTATACGCACACACGCACATACAATGTGCATTTAATGGAGAAAACATTGCTTTCTATAGTAGCAAACACTAGTTTTTAGTTATTATTTCCAAAAGAAGAGAGTTTTCCTGGGTTGCAAGACAATCAACATTTGAAGTTTAAGATGGCCATGACTGTTTGGAAAGGAAGAAACTAGAGCCAGCTGTCCTCCTAACACTAAATTAGCTTTGTTAGTCTAGAGTGTACTTTGGGATGCTTGCCAGCAGCACGGAATTGACAGTTATTGCGTTCTCTAAGTAATAAAACCAGATGTTTCTCTCTATTTTCCGTGCCTTTTCTTAACAATATGCAAAACTCAGTATGTTGTATTGGAAGACATTCAGGGCATTTAAAGTGGGTTCATAGTCCAATCTTTGAGATTTTTTAAGGGTATGCTTAGTAAAGTGATGGCAACAGAGACTTAACAAACATTTCTTATGTTTTTGCCTCTCAGTGTGAGATTTCCCCAAATTAGTGGGAATGTTCTTGTTCATTAAATCTCTGTTACCAAATCTCCATTCCAAGTGGAGGTGCCAAATGATGTCAATCAGGGATTACTGTGAGGCATTAAGCAGATAGAATTCTTAGTGAATTGGTCTGTTTCGCCTTTTAAATGAAGTTAGATATGTTTCACAAATTAACATTAATTTAAGAGATTAATTTAAAAGACCCCCTGGATGGCCAACATACCATCTTCTAACACATAGAGGTAATTTTGTCAAATAGCAATAACACTTAGAACCTGCTCATCAATATAATAACATAGTTAACTATGGACATGTGTGTGTTTTCATATGTTGAGGCATGAATGCACATATTATTTGGACATAATTGTAGTTCTCCTTATATGGATCATAGCTGAGGAAGCACCATTGACAGTGGGAGACTAAGAAATTTGTGGACAAAGCAATGTACAGTTATTTAATGTGGAAATGAACTAGCAAGTATGTGCCAGTGGGCAGACAGAGCACCAGCTGGGCAGACATGGCTCAGCTGAGGGTCATTCTAGTGGTCTTGGACGACAGTTTATCTTCTGAGGTATACAAGTCCAGCTTCAGATCTGTGATATTTTCCAAACCACTGGCAATTAGAGAAGGCCTGTTGTTCAGTGGTTTGGATTGCTTTTACTTTATTGTTTACAGCTTTGATGTTTGATTTTAGAAATCTTGTTTAAAAAGCTACTGGATTACTACTACATTCCAAGTTGACCTGTCTGTTGCAGTTACTTATTTAAGATATAAGGCAGAATGTCATCACATGTGTGTTTGATAGAGGGGAGGCAATAGTCAGCAACCCTTTATAATACATGTTTATATAAAACGACCATTATTGAATTCTTTCAGTGCCCACCATTGTTTTTCTTTCATATGTGTGTCAATAAAGTGACCACAGACACTATACTTATAAATGAAACAGCCAAATGCTCTGGTCTTTTCAAGAACCAATTATCTCATATTTTCTTCCCCAGAAACACAGACATTTATCTTGGCCCATCATTAGTGCTACAAATATTTGACAGTTTCTTTTTGGTCACTGGGTGTTGGAAACAGCATTATCTCTCTCGCAGTCAATGTTTGCACCAATACCTAGAGGTGCATGATTTGCTGTTCCTCTTCCGCTGCAGAAAGATGCTGTGCTCTCCGAGGCCACATGCAGTATTTGTGAATGAAATGGAGGCGACCACTGTATAGGTATCGATGTCTTTACCATTCACGCTGTAACTAGGAAGTTTTACTAAGCACTTTCAGGTAATGAAATATTGACCTTTTAGATATAAACTCTGGGAATATTTTCTAAAGCTACAGGGCTAAGAAGGCATAAATTTAGCAGCCATAGTTACATGAAGGCAATATAATTCATGGCTTGGGAGAAATATAATGGCAACTTTCCTAAAGTGCCACCATTGTACTGGATACAATATAGCTTCAAGCACTTGATGTGTATCCTCTGTTTGGAACTACTGCAAAACACACATACAAAGCTATCCAGTAATACTGAATAAGAATTATTATTTAGTTATCAAGGAAGCATGTTTATAGTCTTTGCATATTTTACAGTCTTTCTGTATATATTTTAATGTGAGTTTTATAGAATCATATAATTTTAAAGCTGGAAGAAATCTTGGGAAGCATCCAGTGGAGGCTTTTTGTATTAACCGGGGTTCTGGTTTTTGCAAACAACAGCAATTGTTTTTAATTTAATTTTATAGTAAAAAGATTATATTGAAAGATATTTGGGTAGCTTACAGAATCATCTGCAGAACAAACCTTTGGAAATGGTTGGCATATCTGAAGCTGGGAAGATAAGAAAGTGTCAAAGCTCTCACCCAACTCCCACATCAGAATCAGCCCAGTGAGTCCAACCACTGACCATGGCCTGCCTCCCCCTCTGCTACCTTCGGACTCTGAGCATCACTGTTGGCCACATTGTCTTGGTTCGTATTCCTGCCATACTATGTGGCCTTAAATAGCATCTCCATAGGCCCTGTTCCTTGGCATCACTGGCTTCCAATGAAGGATCTGAGGGGCTGAACTCGGGTCAAATGCTCGTGTGTCAGCTGCAAAGTAGGCTAAGAAAGCTCATATCTGACATCAACAGACAGTGTGGTTTCTTCAAAATAGGAAGGGAGCTCAGAGCAAGGGAAAAAGGGAAGGAAAAATGTCTCCTACAGTCCACAATTTTACTTGGCAAAATTAACAAATACTCTCTTTTCTATACTAAAACTACCAAAAATTTCACCTAACACTGTCAAATTTTACTTTTACAACTCAAAACATCTCACTTCATTACGAAAGGGAATCAACTTAAAGTCTCATTTGTTATAGCATCTAGCTCTAAATTCAAGACGTCTACTTGATATTTTTTGCCCTATTATCCTCTAGTCCTGCCATGATTTATTTCAATATTTATGACCTCTGAATGATATTTTAAAGTTTACCACCAATAAAGTAAAAGTATGTGTGTGTGTGTGTGTGTGTGTGTGTGTGTGTGTGTGACCAAGGATGACTACTTCATTCAGTAAATGGCTGAGTTCCTGCTATGAATTCCCAGTTTCCTTTCTCTGCTCTGCATTACTTGTGCCCTTTGCTTTCAGCCAGCACCGTGGCTGGGTGAGGTTCTTTATTCAGTGGGTAAACTTAAGGTGACCAGATTTTAAAGTTGGTAAAGTGGGACACCATTGACTGGGGGGGGGGGACTCTTGATTAAAAATTTGGTCTGTATGGAGCAAAAAAAAATTTCATAGAATGCGAAAGTAGTATTGTAATATATTTTTTAAATTTCAACATAAGTACAATTTACAAATTAATACATTAAAAAATATGTATAGTATTATTTTATTCTTTGGTATATTTCTCATTTGAGTGAATTTTTTTTAGTAGATTGCTGTCGTTTAAAAGGTCATGAAATTTTTCGCAAGAATTTGTTAAATTATATTTCACACATAAAATGGGTTTCAAAGTCTCAACACTTAATTGTGATTTTTCTGATGTCCACACTTTATTTACCGAAGAAAAAACACGTTCAGTCGCAGCATTAGTTCCTGGTAAAGACAGCGCATATCATATTCCACAATTTTTAGTGTATTATTGTATGGAACATGATGAAATATTTCTAAGCATTTGTTCTCTATTGTGATTTTTGCTGATGGCCAAGATTTAACCTTTTCCTTATCAATCTATTTTTTAAATAATGATACCTCATTAAAAAGATCATTTTTAGAAATATTACTATATGGAAAATTTTGAGTGAGTCAGAGGGATTAGGTTACACAGTCCCGAAACCAATGCCAGAGCTGCACAAGAGGGCGGGAGCAGGCAGGGCAGCATCGCCAGTGTGCTGGCACACGAGCAGTCGTGCACACTCCCCACCTGGACTCGTCCTTGCAGCGGCCGAGCTCCCAGTGTCCAGCCCCTCCGCCTGCTGGAGACTGAGCAGCTTGCACCTCATGGAGCCCGGAGCTGCACGCCTGCGTCCAGGACGCGGGCCCAAAGGTAGTTAGCGGACTTGACAGCCACAGCCCCAGCAGGTACGTCCTGCCCGAAGTTTTTTGTTTCAAGGCCCAGCACAGGGCAGCCAGCTCTTGCGGCAGTGCAGGCGCTTCCAGGTCGAGGCGGGGTCTCCCCTCCGAAAACTGTGTATTCCCTTCTCATTCTCCCGCCGTTCCCTAGCTTTTCGTGCATTCTTTCCAAAAATCAGGACTTTTTTAAAACACCGCGTGACACGGGACAAATGATTAAAAATCAGGATTGTCCCACCAAAAGCGGGACGTCTGGTCACCTTAGGTAAACTTCTATTTTGGTTTCTAAGGGACTGCCTTACGCAGGGTGACTTTTACCACTGGGCATGCAATGCCAGAAGGTATCCTGGGAGTTCTTTGGATCCCATCTACTTCTCCCAGCCTCAATTGAGCAGCACAATGCAACCAACAGTTCATGTGCTATGGAAATGTTTACCCGAAACCTATGCACTCTGATTGATCTGTGTTACCCCATTAAATTTAATTTCTAAGTAAAAAAAAAAAAGCAGTCCTTTTTCCTTTTCATGAGTCAGTTGCTCCAGCCAGTACTATAACCTTTTTTTTTTTCTATGTGCTTAGTGATCTGGTAAACCCCAGAAGGCAACAACGTACATCAGCTCCTAATTCAATGTAACTATCGTTACACTGTCTTCCTGGTGAAAGTGTTAGAAGTTAAAGATATTAGAAGTTAAAACTATTAGAACTTTCCCATCTCAGGGATGGGAAGCAATTTAACAGTGGGCCTTTATGTTTAATTATGAAAAGGACCATTCTCACTTGTACTTATTGGCCCACCTATGGACATATTCTGTCAGTGTTGAGAAACTACATTATAAACTGGTCACTGCTTCCAAGGAAAACCACCATCTGTAAAATAGCATCCAATTTACAACATATTATCTCCCAGCTCAAAATGTACCAGAGTCTTCAACAGGCCGTTCCTTCATTTTATAAGGACAGCAGCACACAGGTGATGTGGTGAGTCCCTGGGCATCAGCTCACTGCCCTGATCCCGTTTCCTCAGGAAGCAGCAGTGCACTGTGGTATGCAGTGAGTGCACAGATCAAGCAAGTATGGTGAGTAGGGAAAGAAAATTCAAATTCTTTTTCTGCCTTTCCCATAATAGAATGGGTGAGATATAATATTGTAACCAGCTAACACTGCCTAATTTTCCCAGTGTAGGATACCCTGTGAAGAGCCCAGAGTGACAGTGGGACTATGCACAGCTTCTGTTCCTACTGCTGTGGCATTTTATCATAAGCCCACTGAGCAAGTACCAGGCTGCCCAAGAAGAAGACATACACACATAGAGAAAATCTCTTCTACACCTGTCTTTAAAATCGCCTCCATACAGGAGTCCTACATGCTGGACTAATTCCAACAGGTCCATCCACATAATCTCTCTGAGTCTTCCTGTTAAAAATCCTCCAATCACATTCCTCCAATGTCCCTAAGCAGTTGGCCAAACCATTAACTACTGCCCACAAAATATTCCATCATTTTTTCATTTGTTCAAAAATATTTATTGAGTAGCTAACATGTGGCACTTACTAATCTTTTACCTCTGGTAAAGTGAGCATTGAGGTATTTCTCTTGACATTATACCCACGTGGAAAATTTTCCTTCTTTACCACTTTTCATGGACACCTCAGAGCGGGGCTGTCCACTATAGCAGTCTGCCTTTTTCTGGGGCCAGTATATGTGCAGACCCTGCTGTACAACTGGCTCATTTATGACTTCCTCTGTCAGCTAGTCATTGAGAATGCCCTAGGGGCCATAGGGGTGGGTTCAGGGAAGGATGCCAGTATAGGAGAGTGAGCTACCTGTTCATGCAAATTATCTATGCCTTCAGGTCATGCTCAAGCCCAGTTCACTTTCATTGTATTAGTCTGTGCTGTTAGTTACCCCAGCGGTATGGCCAGATGCCTCAGATTAACACCCAGCTCATTTTGAGTAGCTAGAGTCTGGCTGTCACCTGGTGTCTTAAAGGCGAAAGTCCAGTTGATACCACCCTCATCTAACTGTTGTGAGGAATAAGATAAAACATGGAAGCCCTTGCTATAATGCTTCTCATATTGTTATCTGCTTGACAAATGACGGCTACCATAATAATAGCAAGCCAAGAGCAGCTGTCTCTGAGGGTCTCTACTACACAAAAACCTATAGCATTTTCAGGCAGGCTCTGCAGAACATTCTGATTATTCAGGTCCCCAGTGAGTCCACTGTGCCATGGGACCAAAGGGCATTGCTGTCTGTCTGCACTGTAGCTTTGACCAGCTGGACAGCTTTCTCTTGCTCTGTCCCCTCTTCAAAACTGTCAGCTTCTCAGATCACCCACTAAACTGACCGAAGAGACATTCTCACATGCTGATTTTGCTGTCTTCAAAATCCAGAGTATCACCTCACATTGTGATTTTTTTTTTTTTAAGTGGAAAAGAGTACCATGTGTCTTTCACTTTGAACATGGAGCGTCTATATTGACAGTTCTACCCTACTTGTCTCTATCTTGTCTCTATGACTTTAGGCAAGTTAATTACCTTTTAGAGTACTCCCACAAGATTGTTATCACAAGTAAGGGAAATAACATCTAAGAGTACCTGGATTAAAATCACATGCAATAATGTTAGTTTCTCCATACTCTCCTCTGTATCTGTCAAGTTTAACCAGCTGTGTCCTGGCACATCCCATTCTCCACGTCCCAGATGTAGCTGTGTGTCACCCGCTCCAGTCTGTTCCTTCGCTAGCCTTTCCTTTTCAGTAACTGCCATCACCACTCCCCTTACTGCCCACTCGGAAGCCCAGGTGACCCCTTCCTTTTTCATTCTCCATTCCTACAGGCAAGGGCTTAGTAAATCCCTTGAATTTACCTTTTAAGTACAGATATTCTTTGCTAGCCTGATCATCCACTATTATCTCTGCCTTGCGATTTCTCACTACTTCAGCTTTGCCTGCAAAGCAAACACATCCAATGAAATTCTAATACTGAAAACATTCGGTGGTTTATCTCCACCCTTTTGGTAAATTTCAGGTGCCTCAATCTTGCTTTTGAGATGAGCTATGGCCACTGTGCTTTATCCTTCATCTCCCACCTGACTCCTCCCCTCTCCCTTCCTCTCCAGACTATGACACTCCATCAGTCCCTGAAGGAACCCAGGATTTCTTTTGCCTCCACTGGTTCTGCAGACTGACTGTTTATTCCACTCAGAACACCCCTGTGGCTAAAACCCACTCCTCCTTCACGTCTCTGCTCAATTGTAACTTCCTCAGAAAGGCTTCCTCTGACTCCTAGGCAAGGTTAAGTCTTCTTGATATATGTCTACACAGTGCCTCTTGCAATGAATTGTTGCTGCATTACAAACCACCCATAATTTATTGGTATAAAACAACAACAATGTTATTATTGTGCTTATGCATTCATTAGGTTAGGAATTTGGACAGGGCACAGATAGAATGGCTTGTCTCTGCTCCATGATATCTGGAGCATCAGTCAGGTAGACTTGAGTGGCTGAGACTGAATGGTTGAAATAATCTGGTGACTTTTTTCATTTGGACTGGGATGACTAAAAAGCTAGGTGTAACAAAACTGGCAACTGGAGCTCTACATGGGCTCTCATAAAGCTTGACCTGACTTCTTTGAAGCATGATGTAGATGCAGAATAGTTGGACTTCCTGCAGGGTACCTCAGGGCTCCATCAAACAAGGCAGGAGACTAATGACCTTTTGTATCCTAGCCTTGCAAATCATGTAGTGTTACTTCTGTTTTATCTATTGGTCAAAGTTGTTATAGATCCATCCTGATTCGAGTGAAGGAAATTTAGACCCAAACTTCTAATAGCAGGAGTATCAAAGGATTTGTAATTGTGTTTAAAGACCATCATAATGTCCTATATCTGCACAACCTCAAGTGTCATTTTTCTTAATTGCAATTACTTGTTAAACTTTTATCTTTCCCAGTAAACTGTAAATTCTATGAGAGTGGAATCTGTATCTGTCTTCACCGCAATACCCTCACATTTAGTACACTGCTGGTAACCCAATAAATATTTATTATATGGAGGAATGAGTATAACTAGAGTAAACCACTACTAGGCTAATGTCAGGGCTTTGATTAGTTTTAGGTGACTGGGCCACACTTGTCTTTGTTGTGGTTAAACCAGAAGAATAAGGAATTACCTCACTGTTTTTGGTTATTTATGGTTGCATTTTTATTCTTACCAAGAAAAGAATGCCATTCCAAAATTATCAAGCCTAATCATTAAAGATAATAAATCTTAAAAGTTATCTAGTTCAATGATTTTAATTTTTAAATCTCTTCTACTACTTCTCCCCTGAGAGGTCATATATCCTTGGTGTATATATATCTCCTGATGCTAAACTTGCTGTCTTCCAGGGCATTCCATTTTATTTTTAGACAGCTGTTGGATTTTTTTTCTTTTTTTCTTTTTCTTTCTTTATTTTTTGGTACTAAGCCCAGATCTGTCCCACTAGCTTCTGCTCATTAATCCTACTTGTATTGTAGAGCATGTGGAACAAGCCTGAGCCTTCTTTTCCTTGACAACCATTTTAATATTGAGGCTTGTTATGCATTTCTCTTTCCCTATACATATCTCCATCCCTATAAGTCATTTCTTTATAAGCTCTTTTTGAAGGGGTATGTTTTCAACTCATCCGTCATTTACAGTAGAGAACGTTTTAAGGGAAAACCCTCACTGGCCAAAGAAGTTCAACATCATGACTCACCACGCATTACAGTTCAGGGTCACTATGGAAATAGTATTGCCAAAGGATATAAATTATTGTAAATAAAGGCTAATACTTAGGAAGTTATTTGTATAATATCTAATATACATTTATTTAAGTAAGGCAAATTCATATCTAGAAGCAAAATAATTTGATTGTAGAGAGGTATTGACATGAGACCAGTCTGTTAAGGTAAAGGCCCCAGAGAGCACAGACAGTGGGTGCAGTGGCTCCACTTGCAGAATGAAAAGAATGACTTACCTTTCTCTAGTTCCAGGTAGATCCTCGGTTGATCCTTATTATCATCTACATTGTGGCTTCCCCCAGTTACACTGTTATAAACTTAAAATGAGCCTTTCTATTGAGAGCAGCTCATAAACTTCAAACCTTAGAGGTCTGGGAGGAGACTGTTATTATCTGCTCAATGGTTTAAGAGCACAGAGCTGCTCAGACCTGTCATGGTATCCAGAGGGGCCCCTTTCCTCCCTCAAAGCTAAGCGAGGCAGGTACAAGGCAGACAAACAAAGGTGCAGGGGTAAGTTTTTTCCTATTGTTTCCTGCGTTGAGCCATATCAAACCCTCTGCCTTTCTTTTTTTTTTTTCTGGATTACCTGCAAGCTAAGAATGTTTTTTGCATATTTAAATGGTTAAAAAAATAAGAAGAAATCATGTTATGTGAAACTGTATGAAATCAAAATTTCTATGTCCATAACAAAATTTTATTGGAACATAATTACTATATTCGTTCTTACTGGTTGTAGTTTGTTAACCACCTTTTCAGACATAATTAACTGTTTACAGAAAATTCAGGTGAAAACCAAAGAAAATAGATATCAAGAGAAAATAATCAAACAAATCCAAAATGAGAAACATTCTACAATATAGCTTCTTTAAATGCTATAAAAAAGTCAGTGTCATTAAAAAAAAGTGCTGAGACTATTCACACTTAAATAAACTAGTGAGACATTAAAACCAGTTTCAACATGTGAGCCTAGGTTACAACCATCTATTTCTTCTTTCTTTCTTTCTTTCCTTCTTTATTCTTTCTTTCTTTCTTTCTTTGTTTCTTTCTTTCTATCTTTCTTTTTCTTTTAAATGGGAGGAAGGAAGATAAAGAAACAGATTCCCACATGTGCCCTGACTGATCCACTTGGCAACGCCCCCATCTGGGGCCAATGCTAGCTCAAATCAACCAAGCTACTTTTAGCACCTGAGGCTGGCACTTGGACCAACCAAGCCACTGACTGTGAGGGGAAAGAGAGAAAGAAGGGGGAGGGGAAAGAAACAGATGGTCACTTTTCAAGTGTGCCCTGATCAGGGATCGAACCTAGGACATCCACACGCCAGGCCAATGCTCTATCAATGAAGTCAACCAACCAGGGCCACAGCCATCTTTTTTATACATTGCACCACTAAACCCTACCTCCCCTTCCCTGTCCTGTGCAAATGCTATTTTATTTGTTTTTTTGAATTTCTTAATAATTTGTTGATTACAGTTGACATACAATATTATATTAGTTCCAGGAGTACAACATAGTGATTAGACCAGTGGTTCTTAACCTGGGTTCTATCGAACCCTAGGGGTTCGATGAGTCGGTCTCAGGGGTTCGGAGAAGCCTCTTCCGCGGAGGCCAGAATAAAGTAATACCATAATTTGTTGTGAGTTCATGTACTTTGTTGGTTTTGTTCTTTGAGCACGGCTCATTTTGTGCACCAGTAAAAAAACATATACCTACGTTTTGAATTTGGGAAAATTATATTTTATTTATCACTAAAGAAGGGTTCGGTGAATGCGCATATGAAACTGGTGGGTTCGGTACTGCAAAAAAGGTTAAGAACCACAGGGTTAGACATTTATATAACTTAAGTGATTACTTGGTAAGTCTAGTATCCATCAGACACCATACATAGTTATTATAATATTATTAGCTAAATTCCCTATGCTGTATTTTACATTCCCATCACTATTTTTATAACTGAAACTTTGCACATCTTAATCCCATCACCTTTTGAACTCGCCCCCTTGACACCCCTCCCATCTGGCAACCATCAGTGTGCTCTCTGTATCTATGGGTTTGTTTATGTTTTGTTTGTTTGTTTTGTTTTTTACAGTCTCCAAATAAATGAAATCATACCATATTTTTCTTTCTCTGTCTGATTATTTCACTTAGCATAATACCTTCTCTAGGCCCATCCATGTTGTCACTAATGGTAAGATTTCACTCTTTTCTAGAGCAGAGTAATATTCCATTGTAAATACATACCACCTCTTTCTTATCCACTTGTCTATCTTCATACACATAAGTTGCTTCCACATCTTGGCTATTATAAGTAATACTGCAATGAACATATGGATGCACATGTTTTTTAGAATTAGTGTTTTAGGTATCTTGGGATAAATACCCAAAAGTAAAGTTGCTGGATCATATGGTAGATCTATCTTTAGTTTTTTGAGGCATCTCTATCCTGCATAGAATCTTTCAGTTATTTTCTTCCTCCATAAGAATGATTTGCAATCACTACCAGAATGACTAATGAGAATGTCATAAGCATCTTGAGCTGCTTTTCAAAACTTTATGAAATAAAATCAGTACTTTTTTAAAACTCTATATTAAAAAATTAAGAAAGCAAGTTTATGAAGACAGAGAAGCAGAGAAAAAATGGCTATGCTTTAATCACCAGTCTTTAATTATCATCAGTCACAAGCAAGTGGTTTGTATTATTTGACACTTTTGTGCCCAAAGGAAAAATAAATTGCTTCTTCCTAACAACAATCTAAGCAGATAGCTATATTTTTACTAAAAATTATAGTAAAATGATCTTCTTTATTCACCTGAAATTTTCCTACAAGACAGGACTTGGTGTTAAAATCTTAATTTATTTCAAAATATGTCATCTAGAAGTACCTAAGGCCTGTTATAAAAAAATAATTAAAAATAACTTATAAGCTGCCTGACCAGGCAGTGGTGCAGTGGATAGAACGTTGGACTGGGATGTGGAGGACCCAGGTTCGAAACCCAGAGGTCGCCAGCTTGAGTACGGGCCCATCTGGCTTGAGCGAAAAGCTCACCAGCTTGGACCCAAGGTCGCTGGCTCGAGCAAGGGGGTTACTCTGTCTGCTGAAGACCCACATTCATGGCACATATGAGAGAGCAATCAATGAACAACTAAGGTGTAGCAACAAAAACTTGATGATTAATGCTTCTCATCTCTCTCCATTCCTGTCTGTCTGTCCCTATCTATTCCTTTCTCTGACTCTCTCTGTCCCTGTAAAAAAATAAAATAAAAAATAAAAAAGATAATTTATAAGCTGAAAACTTATTTCTTTTCTTAAGTGAGAAGCAGGGAGGCAGAGAGACAGACTCTTGCATGCTCCCTGACTGGGATCCACATGGTAAGCCCCCTGTGGGGTGATGCTCTGCCCATCTGGGGCTGTTGCTCCTTTGCTTGGCAACCAGGCTATTTTTAGCACCTGAGGGGAAGCCATGGAACCATCCTCAGCACCTGGAGCCAACGTGCTCCAACCGAGCCATGGCTGCAGGAGGGGAAGAGAGAGATAAAGAGAAACAGGGGAGAGGTGGTGGTGAGGGAGAAGCATATAGTTGCTTCTCCTATGTGCCCTGACTGGGAATCAAACCCAGGGAATCCACATGCCAGGCCAATGCTCTACCACTGAGCCAATCAGGGCAGAAACTGGTTTTTTTTTTTTTTTTTATATATATATTTTATTATTATTAATTCTAATGGGGTGACATCAATAAATCAGGGTACATATGTACAATGAAAACATCTCCAGGTTATCTTATCATTCAATTGTGTTGCATACCCATCACCAAAAGTCAAATTGTCCTCTGTCACCTTCAATCTGGTTTTCCCTGCGTCCCTCCCCTCCTCCCTATCCCACTCTTCCCTCCCTCCCCCCATCCCATAACCACCACTCTCTTGTCCATGTCTCATAACCTCACTTTCATGTCCCACCTATGTATGTAATCGTGCTGTTCTCAGTTTTTCTTTTTTTCTGATTTACTTATTTCACTCCGTATAATGTTATCAAGGTACATCCATTTTGTTATAAATGATCCGATGTCATCGTTTCTTATGGCTGAGTAGTATTCCATAGTATATATGTACCATAGCTTTTTAATCCACTCGTCTTCTGACGGACACTTGGGCTGGTTCCAGATCTTCGCTATTGTGAACAATGCTGCCACGAACATGGGGGCGCATTTCTTCTTTTCGAACAGTGCTATGGTGTTCTTAGGGTATATTCCTAAAAGTGGGATAGCTGGGTCAAAAGGCAGTTCGATTTTTAATTTTCTGAGGAATCTCCAAACTGTTTTCCACAGTGGCTGCACCAGTCTGCATTCCCACCAGCAGTGCAGAAGGGTTCCCTTTTCTCCATATCCTCGCCAGCACTTATTCTGTGTTGTTTTGCTGATAAGTGCCATTCTGACTGGTGTGAGGTGATATCTCATTGTGGTTTTAATTTGCATTTCTCTAATGATTAGTGATGTTGAGCATTTTTTCATATGCCTATTGGCCATCTGTATGTCCTCTTTGGAGAAATTTCTATTCATTTCTTTTGCCCATTTTTTGATTGGGTTGTTTGTCTTCCTGGTGTTGCTTTTTATGAGTTCTTTATAAATTTTAGTTATTAACCCCTTATCAGATGTGCTGTCAAATATGTTCTCCTATTGTGTGGTTTGTCTTTTTATTCTGTTCCTATTGTCTTTAGCTGTGCAAAAACTTTTTAGTTTGATATAGTCCCATTTGTTTATCTTGCCTTTTATTTCAGTTGCCCATGAAGATAAATCGGCAAATATACCGCTGCTACAGATGTCGGAGAGCTTGCTGCCTGTGTTTTCTTCTAAGATGTTTATGGTTTCACGGCTTACATTTAAGTCTTTTATCCATTTTGAGTTTGTTTTTGTGAATGGTGTAAGTTGATGGTCTAGTTTCATTTTTTTGCAGGTAGATGTCCAATTTTCCCAACACCATTTGTTAAAGAGGCTGTCTTTACTCCATTGTATGTTCTTTCCTCCTTTGTCAAATATCAGTTGTCCATAAAGCTGTGGGTTTATTTCTGGGTTCTCTGTTCTGTTCCATTGATCTAAGTGCCTGTTCTTATGCCAGTACCAGGCTGTCTTGAGTATAATGGCCTTGTAGTAAACCTTGATATCAGGAAGAGTGATACCTCCTGTTTATTTTTTCTTTTTAAGATTGCTGAGGCTATTCGTGTTCTTTTTTGGTTCCATATAAATTTTTGGAATATGTGTTCTATATCTTTGAAGTATGTCATTGGTATTTTAATTGGTATTGCATTGAATTTATAAATTGCTTTGGGTAATATAGACATTTTAATGATGTTTATTCTTCCTAGCCATGAGCACGGTATGTGCTTCCACTTGTTTGTATCTTCCTTGATTTCTTTTATCAATGTTCTATAATTTTCTGAGTACAAGTCCTTAACCTCCTTGGTTAAATTTACTCCTAGGTACTTTATTTTTTTGGCTGCAATAGTGAAGGGGATTGTTTCCTTAATTTCTTTTGCTGATATTTCATTGTTGGTGTATAGAAATGCCTCTGATTTCTGAGTATTAATTTTATATCCTGCCACCTTGCTGAATTCATTTATCAGGTCCAGTAGTTTTTTTGACTGAGACTTTAGGGTTTTCTATATACAATATCATATCATCTGCAAATAATGACAGTTTTACTTCTTCTTTTCCAATTTGTATGCCTTTTATTTCTTCTTCTTGTCTGATTGCTGTAGCTAGGACTTCCAGAACTATGTTGAATAAGAGTGGTGAAAGTGGGCAACCCTGCCTGGTTCCTGATCTTAAGGGGATTGCTTTTAATCTTTGTCCATTTAGTATGATGTTTGCTGTCGGTTTATCATAGATGGCCTTTATCATGTTAAGGAATGATCCCTGTATTCCCACTTTACTGAGAGTTTTGAGCATGAATGGGTGCTGGATTTTATCAAATGCCTTTTCTGCATCTATTGAAATTATCATGTGATTTTTGTCCTTCCTTTTGTTTATGTGGTGAATCACATTGATTGATTTGCGAATATTGAACCAGCCTTGCCTCTCCAGAATAAATCCCACTTGATCGTGGTGTATGATTTTTTTCATATATTGCTGGATCCGGTTGGCTAATATTTTGTTGAGAATTTTAGCGTCTAAATTCATCAGGGATATAGGCCTATAATTTTCTTTCTTTGTGTTGTCTTTGCCCGGTTTTGGGATCAGAATTATGCTCGCCTCATAAAAGGAGTTTGGAATTCTTCCTTCCTCTTGAATTTTTTGAAATAGCTTCAGGAGAATAGGAGTTAGTTCTTCTTTGAATTTTTGATAGAATTCACTTGTGAAGCCATCAGGCCCAGGACTTTTCTTTTTTGGGAGTTTTTTGATAACTGTTTCGATCTCATTTGCTGTAATTGGTCTGTTTAGGTGTTCTGATTCTTCCAAATTGATTTTTGGAAGGTTATATGATTCAAGAAATTTGTCCATTTCACCAAGATTGTCTAATTTTTTGGCATATAGTTCTTCATAGTATTTTCTTACAATGCTTTGTATTTCTGTTGTGTCAGTTGTTATTTCTCCACTGTCCTTTCTAATTTTATTTATTTGAGTCCTCTCTCTTTTTTTCTTGGTGAGTCTAGTTAAAGGTTCATCAATCTTGTTTACCTTTTCAAAGAACCAGCTTCTTGTTTCATTGATCCTCTGTATTGTTTCCTTAGCCTCTATGTCATTTATTTCTGCTCTGACCTTTATTATTTCCTTTCTTCTACTTGTCTTGGGTTTTATTTGTTGTTGTTTTTCTAGTTCTTTTAGATGCAGGGTCAAGTTGCTTATTTGAGCTTTTTCTAGCTTCTTATGATATGCCTGTAGTGCAATAAACTTCCCTCTCAGAACTGCTTTTGCTATGTCCCATAAATTTTGAGTTGATGTATGCTCATTATCATTTGTTTCTAGAAACTTTTTTATTTCTTCTTTGATCTCATTGTTAATCCATTCATTATTTAATAACAAGCTATTTAGTTTCCAAGTGTTTTAGTATTTTTCAGTTTTTCTTTTGTGGTTAATTTCTAGTTTCATGGCATTGTGATCAGAGAAAATGCTTGATATGATTTCAATCTTCTTAAATTTATTGAGACCATTTTTGTGTCCTAACATGTGGTCTATCCTAGAAAACGTACCATGAGCGCTTGAGAAGAATGTATATTCTACTGCTTTAGGGTGAAAAGTTCTGAAAATATCTATTAAATCAAGTTGATCTAGTGTCTCCTTTAAGTCTGCTGTTTCTTTATTAATTTTCTTTCTTGAGGATCTATCCAGTGTTGTTAGAGGGGTATTGAAATCCCCTACTATGATAGTATTGCTGTTAATTTCACCCTTTATATTCATCAAAGTCTGCTTTATGTATGTCGGGGCTCCTATATTTGGTGCATAGATATTTACAATAGTTATATCTTCCTGTTGAATTGTTCCCTTTATCATTATGTAGTGTCCTCTTTTATCTCTTACTACAGCCTTTGTTTTAAAGTCCATTTTGTCTGATATAAGTATTGCTACCCCTGCTTTTTTTTCATTTCCATTTGCATGAAATATTTTTTTCCATCCTTTTACCTTCAGTCTATGAACGTCTTTTATTTTAAGGTGTGTCTCTTGTAGACAGCATATGTATGGGTCCTGTTTCTTTATCCATGCAGCTACCCTATGTCTTTTGATTGGATCATTTAATCCATTTACATTTAAGGTTATTATTGATATGTAGTTGTTTATTGCCATTTTATTCTTTAAAGCTGTATTCTTCTTTTGCTCTATTCTTTCCTCCCTTTAAACTGTTCACAAGAGGCCCCTTAGTATCTCTTGCAGAATTGGTTTGGTTTTTATGAATTCCTTGAGGGTTTCTTTTTCTGGGAAGCTCTTTATTTCTCCTTCAATTTTAAACGTTAGCCTTGCTGGATAAAGTAGTCTTGGTTGTAGGTTCTTGTTCTGCATTACTTTGATTATTTCTTGCCATTCCCTTCTGGCCTCAAGTGTTTCTGTTGAGAAGTCCGATGTCATCCTTATGGGGGCTCCTTTGTAGGTGATAGTCTTTTTTTCTCTAGCAGCTTTTAAAATATTTTCTTTATCCATTAGCTTTGGTATTTTAACTATGATGTGTCTTGGTGTAGATTTTTTTGGGTTTCTCCTTAATGGAGTTCTGTGTGCTTCTTGAATGTGTGGAGTGTTTCCCAGCCTTAATTTAGGAAAGTTTTCTGCTATAATTTGATTGAACAAAGTTTCCATTTCCTGTCCTCTCTACTCTTCTTCAGGCACCCCTATGATGCGAATGTTGTTTCTCTTCATGTTGTCACAAAGCTCCCTTAGAGTTTCCTCACATTTTTTAAGTCTCTTTTCCTTTTTCTTCTCTGCTTCTGTGCCTTTGTTTATTGTGTCCTCTAACTCGCTTATTCGATCCTCAGCGTCATCCATCCTGCTTTTAATTCCTTCCATTGTGGTCTTCAGTTCTGATACTGTATTTGTCATTTCTGTCTGATTCTTTTTTATTATTTCAATTTCATTTTTTATACTTGTTATCTCTTTATTTAGGTGTTCATAATGACTATCCATTGTTGCTCTAATTTCTTTGAACATCCTAAGTATCATTATTCTAAATTCTGCTTCTGGTAATTTGGTTATATCTGGTTCATTCAGGTCCTTCTCTGGGGATTTCTCTTGATTCATTTGGTTTGCATTCCTCTGCCTGCCTATTTTTTCTGTGTATAAGCAAGTTGTGGCCACTGGAGTCCAGTATGTGTTGCCTTTGTGTTCTCTAGGTGTGGTCTATCTGCAGGCCCCCCACCCCCTCTGCCAGCGCCTAGGGTGGTTGGGTATGAGCGTTGCCAGCGCCGGCCCACTGTGGCTTTTGCTGTGATTTCTGCCTCTCCTCCGTGGGAGGGGCTGTCACTGAAGCCACAAGATTAGCACCAAGGGTAGAGGCGAGCACCTTTCCTCAGCTGTGGACCCAGCCTATTTCCGGACTTCCGCCCAGAACCAGCAGTCGGAGCCTGCTCGCTACAGTTCCGCGGGTTAGGCGGGGCTTTTGACGTGCTCTCAGCTGTAAGCTTTTGCCCGTCAGGAGCTTTAGCCCCGCCCTCGAGGCCAGGGCCCTTTGCGCAGGGTCGGAAACCAAGATTTATTGGGGCGGGCGTGTTTGCTGGCTTCCGCCGAGCTGCGTACTTCCGCTCGTCCCGGACTTTACCCCGCCCCCGCGTTTGGAGCCCGCTCGTGCACGTATTAACGCTATCCGGGGTTTCTCCGGCCGGATGGGGATAGCAGCCGTGGGCTCAGCTGCGAGCCTCCGCCTGTCTCGGGGTCCACCCCGTTCCCGTGCTCGGAGCCCGCTCGCGCACGTATACTGGCCAACCGCGGTTTCTCCGGCGGGCGGCGGGGGGGGGGGGGCGGGCTGGTAGCGTCAGCTCAGCCACGAGCCCCTGCCCGTCCCTGGTCCTAGCCCGGTCCCCGCGGTCAGGGCCGGCTTGCGCAGGGCCTGCCTGTTCCTGGCCTCCCGCTTTGTCCCCGTAAGTGGGATTAAAGGCGGGCCCGCAGCTTCCGGACCGCTCTCGCGCTTACCCTCCGACCCTCTGGGCTAGACCGATCTCCCACTGGCTTGGCCTCTGCCCACGCCGACAGAACCGCCTTTCAGCGTCCTGCCGCCCCAAAACCTTAAGCAGCCCTCAGCAGAGTAGGAAGGGACCTAATACTCCACACTGTCGGCCTGGGAGCTCCCTCACTTGTTTCACAGCTCAAAACTGTCCAAACGCCTCTTCTTGGCTCTGGGACTGCAGGCTGGGGCTTGGTTCCTGGGACCCAGGTCCCTCCCTCTCCGCCAAAATCTCCTCCCGCCACACGGGTCTCTCCGGGCTGCCGTTTGCTCCGGGGAGCTGGGCAGCCCTCTTCGCGTTTTCGCTATTCCTACCAGTCTCAATGTGGCTTCTTCTGTGTTCCTTGGTTGAAGAGTCCACTTAGTTTTGTTCAAAGTTGGTTTATCCAGGTGATGGTTCTTAAAATTGAGTTGTAATCCACTTTGGTTCTGGGAGTTGGAAGTTGGTACGTCCGCCTACTCCGTCGCCATCTTGCTCCCCAGAAACTGGTTTTTTAAATTAATTAATTTATTTTGTTAGATGAGAGAAGGGTAGATAGTGAAGCAGACTCCGGCACGTGCCCCAACTGGGATCCACCTGGCAACCATATTGTGTGGTTGCTTGAATTAACCAAGCTATTTGTAGCACCTGAAGCTTATACACTGGGATCAACGAAACCATCCTCAGTGCCCTGGGCCATGCTTGAACCAATTGAGCCACTGGCTGTGGGAGGGGAAGAAGGAGAGAACAGGAGAAGAAGAGGGAGAGGGAAAGATGCAGATGATCACTTTTCCTGTGTACCCTGACCGGGAATCAAACCCAGGATGTCCACACATCAGGCTGATACTCTATCTACTGAGCCACTGGCTAGAGCCAAAAGTGGATTTTTAAATTACCATATTCCCCCATGTATAAGATGTATCTTAATTTTGGGGCCCAAAATTTGAAAAAGAAAATTTATCACATAAAGTAATTCAGCTCATTTTATTCATCATAAAATTCATACAACTCCTCATCACTGTCAAAACTCCCATGTATTAGCTTGTCCTCATCTGTGTCTGATGACAAATCACTGTCTTCATATATCACCTCATCCTCAGTTCCATCTATGGCATTTGAAATGCCACACTTCTTAAATGACTTGACAATGATATCAATCTTAATATTATCCCAGGATCTTTTCACCCAGGTACAAACTTCTCTTAGAGTTGGTTTCTTCACTCTTCCTGCTGGTGTCAAATTGTCCCCAGAAGACTTCATCCATTTGTCTCTCATGGCAGCTTTGAAGGGTTTATTAAAGCTGACATCAAGTAACTGGAGCTGGGATGTCAAACCTCCAGGTATGATGGCAAGTTTTGTTTTTGCTCTGCAGCAATCTTCTTTGTGTTTTTTGTTATATGTGCCCTGAACTGATCAAGCACCAATAGGGCAGGTTTGCATAATAGCCCACCTGGTCTCCTTCTTCAAACTTTCTCAGACCAGATCTTCATCCCATCCTGATCCATCCAACCCTTGTCATGAACGTGGACAATCACTCCTCAAGGAATGTCTTCTTTTGGCATTGTTTTGCATTTGAAAATCAGCATAGGAGGCAGCTTGGTTCCATCGGCACAACAAGCTAGAACAACTGTATAATGGCTCTTTTCATGTTCATTTCTCTTCACAGTTACAGTTTTCACCCCCTTCTTCTCAACAGTTCTGTTACTTGGGACATCAAACTGAAGGGGGACTTCGTCCATATTTGCAATCTGTCCCAACTCAAACTGATGTGTCTTCTGACATTGAATGATAAAATGATGAAATTCAAGGACCTTCTGCTCATTGCTTTCAGGCATCTTTTGGGCAAGTCTGCTGCATATACGCATGCTCAGTCTATTCCGTTTCATGAACCTGAAGCACCAATTGTGTCCTCCTTTGAAATCAGTAACTTCTTTATCATCTGCAACTCTTCTGGCCTCATGCTGAACCATCTTTGTGGACATAAGAATTCCAATTGCCCTTTGCTCTTCAATCCATATCTTCAATTCCTTCTCTAAGTCAGGCCATTTTGCTGACTTGCCTCTATGGCCTTCTTCTGCCATGGCATTTTTAGTATGGTTTCTTCTTCCCATAGCCAGTTTCGGATTGATTTCTCAGTTGAAGGAGGACCAAACTTACAGTCAGCAGCACGATTTCCATTCATTTTTGTGAACTAGATGGCTTTTAACTTGAATTCAGCACTGTACAAAAATCCTTTCTGAGCCATTTCTGGGCAGAATGTGGCAAAATGTAACCTACCATAATATATTGGTAATAGATGTGAAACGATGAGCGCAAAGACAACAAGCACGAAAAGCAGGAAATGCAAGTAAAAAATATCTACAACTATTGTATAAGACGCACCCAGTGTTTAGAACCCAAACTTTTCGAAAAGGGGTGTGTCTTATACATAGGAAAATACAGTAATATCAACATATCTCTTTATTAACACTATTTACAAGAAAGTTATTTTTCAAGCTTAAAGAATCATGTAATTTAGAGCAAACTAATAAAGCCACGTAAGATCTCATATAGACCAAGACATTTTTTAAAAAATTCACACCTCATTCCCATGAACTCTTCAATTCTCCTTGTAAAGCCAACATTCAACTACAGAGCTGACTTCTTTATGCTCAGCTCATCTGTACTAGACTTCAGGTCCCTGCCTCTGTTTCTCTATTCTTGTTTTCATCTCCTTTATGCAGAAACCATCTGTGTGAGGACAAAGCTGTTTCAGAATTAAGGTTTGTTTGATTTTCCTCATCATGATGAAAGTTTCTCCTGTTTTTCTTCCTTAGAGGAGAAGATATTCTTGAACTTTACAGTAGTAGCTTTTCTGTTCCATTTAACAAAGTGCTAAAGTTTGTGCTGCCAGTAACATACAAAATCAAACAAGATAAATTTAAAGTCAGTTCACTGTTTCTGCTTTTTTTAACCTACAGACCATGCTTACAGTATGATAGTTCTATATGATTTTTTCCAACCTGAAAAAGAGATCCTGAGGCCACTACAAGTATTGCCTGAAGACAGACACAAAGTCCAGGCAAGCCTAGGCAGCACTGGGAAAGATATCAAACGCATTAAACTAGCATGTGTTTAAAATCATTATAAATTTGCATTTGGAGGACTAAATGATTTCTGGTGTGATTCAGAAATAAGGAATATATTGGCCATGAAATTGGGCTGTTTGTAGATGGGCAGAACATCTTGTGTGGCAACCCAGTGTTGATATTACTTTAAATCCCTTAATTTCTATTTATACTTTAAATAATTATATGGATGGCTACTATCTTGGCATAAAGTGATAAACAAAAAGGACACAGTCTCCATTTTCAAGGACCCGACAGTCTAAAGGAAAATTCAGATTATCTTGGTGAGGGCAAGCACAAGGTACTGTGAGGAAATATTGGAGCAGCGTCCCAACCAGGTGGAGTGGGGACAGGGGCCAAGCAGCAGGTCTCCTTAAACAGAAAACATCTTCCAGAAATGGGAAACATCTTTCTGCCAAAAACCCATGGCAATTTTAAGATGCTAAAAATAATTTTGTGTAGTAGGAGTATAATATTTGGAGTAAGTGGGGAAAGGTTGTGATAAGGAAGAGATTGAATAGATATGTAGAAGCCAAATTATGGAAGTCCTTGGAAAACTTAAATCTTACGGTGTATGAGTAGGGTAAATGCTCATTGTTTTATTTAATTAACTTTAATTAATTGCATTAAACAATTAATGAGTGAATTTTGTGGTATTTACCCTTTGTATTTCCAAAAGAACTTTAATGCATCTATAGAGACTTAACAAAATCCAGGAAACCAGAAGAACCTTGTATAGAAGTCGTGTCTACTATTAGAGTGGCAGTAAAGACTAGGGAAGGTTGGTTGCACATATTAATAGATAAATGGCTATAAAATGGGATTAGACACACAAATGGACCTGGTGGAATATTAAGGGCAATTACTTGAGGGCCTCACAGACCTTCTCACAAAAAGACCTCATTTACATGATCAGAAATGGCGTTTCAAACAGAATGTTTTTTGGTCTTACTCCTCTGTATTATGTGTCATAGGTATTCATATCCTTATCCCTTAATTATACATACCCATCTATTTGGGGTAGCCTTATGATCTTCAATTAAGCACAGCTCTTTGGAAAATATTTAGAAAGTTAATGTTCATATCTGCTTGTGGGGAAAATCCAGACATCCCTCTTCCATTGACTGCATTTTTGTTTGACTTTTTAGTAATAAGACTCTCTGCTTTCAAATTAAGCTCTGTGGGATCATTGATTAAAGTGGATGATTAAAAACAACTTTAGGGGAAATAACTTTAAGATAATTTTCTCTTACTGAATTGTTTTAAAGTTTTTTCTATAAAGAGATGTAAGTTGAATCCTTCTTGACTTATCCTGAGTGGAAAGAAAGAACAATGATGCCTCTGTATTAAATTCCCAATCATTCTCCAAGATCACTTTCAGTTTCCCATTAGCCTTATCATTGCCATATAAGGAGTCTCAGTTTCTTTAGATTTTCCTGAGTCAGTTTCCTGATCCTTTAATAATGTTTGCTGACCTCTTCCTGAATTCCCTCTTAAGAATTCAAGTATTGATTCTAAGACATTTAATGATCTCCCTCTTTAGTATTTTAGGAGATACTGAGCGGGGCTTACATTGTAGCTATTTTAAGTGAGCCCGGCATAAGTAACTGTACAGCTACTATATAGTACGTACAGATATGCACGCACAGACACAAACAGATGCAAACACATTTGCAAGTAAGTAGATATTGTGAGTAAAAGAGCAGGCATTTTGAGAGGAGAAAATTAGATGAAAAATTTACACAAAGGAACTTCTGACTTTATCCAAGAAAGGAGAACCAATAAAAATAAATACAGCTCAGTATAAAATTTATTCAGATCCGTTGTTTGATATAGGTTATGCTTCTATAGGCCTTGACTCGGGAGATGTTAGACCACATTCAGAGGAAAGCAGGTTAGAGGGAATTTAAACATTTTAAGTAAAGTAGGCACATTTCATGTAACTGTATTGTACTGTTGTGTTTTTTCATCTTAATTCTGAATGGGTTCACAGCAGGAACATACAGGTAAACATTTAACAACTTGCTGGAGGTGAGAGGAGGGAGTGGGGATTTGCCCTCATTTGTAGCATTTGCTGATTTCTGTGGTGTAAATACACCATTGTTTATTTCAAACTACCAATTGATATCACTAAACACTGGGAAGAAATGTGCATTTGAACATCATTATATGTTATTTCTACCATACAGATATAATAGATGTAAATAACTTCATGAGCACAGATAAAAGTAAAATAATTGGAAAGTGATGAGTTTTGAGTATTCGTTACCTTTGTTTTTAAATACAATCTATTTCATTTTAATTTTATATAATTTGATGTTTGCTAATGGTTTTGTTTAACAACTAGCTTGCAAACGTCCTAAGAATTTAGCAATTGACTCTCTGTAACTGGTGAGGCAGCTCTGGCAGTTGAATAGGGTTCACAGGTGCCCCAGCAGATGAAAGAAATTATATGACTAAGTCCCATGAAGAGAATTGTGATTGCCTACAGATCGCTGTGGAATTGCCTGTATGCAGCCCTGCTGTGCCCTTCAGCTGTGCTGCCTCCCTTGTGAGCTCTTCCGAAATTTAGAAGTGAGGTCCTAAACCTCATGCTCCCACCAGACACTGCACTTGATCCAACTCGTATAGTCACTCTGAAGGAAGGTGGAAGGTTTTCCAGAAACTTCAAGGTCTTGAGTAGAAGACTGGAAGTGATGTTTCCATCTGGTCTTTTGTTTATACTGGTAGCTTTGGAGGTAAAGGCAAACATAAATTTCTCAGGATGCGCTGTTCTTTTAGAAATGGTTTCTTTGGTGGTTCATGACCAGAAAAAGAGGCTCTGAGCTAGAAACAAAGGATAGTTCCCAAAGATGGAGAAATATTTTTGATAAGAATCTTGCAATTCTAAAAAAGGGGGTTGGCGAGAATATTATTCTAAATTTTAAGAGAAAAGTCAAAAATTTACAGAAAACTTTGGCAGTCAATGAATGTTAAATGAAGATGAATTCTCAAGTAAGTGACTGGAGAACGGATAGTTGCAACGTAGAAATTAAGGCCCTAAACTCTAAAGTCAGGATGTTGGATGTACCTTCAGGTGACATTTGCAAATGTAGGAGGCACATCCAAAGACATTAGGATAAGCCAGTGAGTACATGAAGGAAAATGGATAGTAACATGGGCTGTGACTGTGTCTAAGGACATTTGGAGTATAGGAAAATCATAAATATGTACCCTCAAATATAGAAGCACACACATTCATATGTATGTACTTCCACATATATTAACAAGGCAGATTCAGTATAAAAAATAACTTATTCAACTAATGATTAAATAATATCCCACTTTCTCCACTATATATATATATATATAGATAGATAGATAGATATAGATATATAGATATATAGATATATAGATATAGATATAGATACACACACACACACACACACATTTATACACACAAATATATAATCCAATAAAGCCAATGAACTGGAAATGTTAAAGACCAGAGAACCAATCATTTGTTACATGTAGGCCCGCATCTGGGCATCAATGGCCAGAAACTGAGGAGGGAGCGACTCACATGTTCCTATGAACAACAGTAGAGTAAATTGATCCAAAATGAGACAAGTAGAGGTTGTCTCATGTGTAGAGCTATCAAAGTGAGCTTAGGAGTAAACAGCAGGTGATAGAACATACACAGATATCAGGAGTCTGTGGCAGGATTAAGAAAAATGGATGACCCTGAAGGGAATGGGATGCTGGAGCAAAATAACACTTGTATAGTATAGTCCGAAGATGCAACCACATGGGGCCATTCAAAGTAATACATCAAGTGGGCAATGGACCAGACATTTGAAAGTTTTATGAGCACAGGGCATAAATAAGAAGGAATAAAGTAATGTTCAAGAGATTGATCACTCGAGGACAATTTTCTACCGTCGTTTTTTTCTTTTTTCTTTTTTTAGTGAGAAGAGGGGAGATAGTGAGACAAACACCCACATGTGTGCTGACCAGAATCCCCTGGCATCCCCGCCTGGGGCTGGTGCTGGAGAACCGAGCTATTTTTTGTGCCTGAGGCTGACACGCCCAGACCATCCAAGCTATCCTCAGTGCCCAGGGCCACACTTGAACCAATGGAGCCACTGGCTACAGGAGGGGAAGGTAGAGAAGGGGGAGAGAAGCAGATCGTCTCTTCTCCTGTGTGCCCTGACCAGAATCAAACCTGGGATGTCTGCATGCCAAGCTTATGCTTTATTCACTGAGCCACCGGCCAGGGCCAATATTTTACCTTTCTAATGCTGGGGTTTCTATTGTCCCCATGCAACAGTCACCAATCTTAGAAAAGCAGTGGTTTCCAAACTTTAGAGAGAAAAAATATCACCTGGTGGGTGGTGGGTATGTGAAGATATAAGTCCCAGAATTCTACAACCAGGATCTTAGGTCAGACACAGGCATCTGCATTTTAAAAATAAGCATCCTTGAAAATTCCATTGCAGTTGGTTTACCAACCACTTTCTGAGAAATGCAGCAGTATAATTAATCCAGGGGCCCTACTGGTGAACCATGTCTGGGAACATACTATTCAACAGTCCCAGGGGTCCAGCCCACCCGGTGAGCAAATGCTGACTCCTTTGTGAGGCAAATTCATGGCCCAGCTGTCACAACTTGTTATAGTTGCTTGGGAACCTCTACTTCTTTTACTCTAAAAAATAAATCTCCTTTGATTTTTAATGTTGATGTTTTTTACCTTGGGTTTAATAGTCTATATTATTTCAAATCTTGTTTGAAGAAGGAGGGGTATAAATCCTAATTAAATAAAAAGTTTGATTGCTGATGCCCTCTCTCATATCATCAAGAGAAGTTGAGATAGTGGGATGCTGTTTAATCATTAATTGAATAATAAGTTATTTTTTATCCTGAATCTGCCTCATTAATGTATATGGGAGTACCTCAAAAACTGTAAAGTTTTACACAAATTAGTAATTTAAAAAAATATTACTTTCTAAATACCAAATAAATATATGTATTCATCTATTGTATTTCTATAAAGTCTTTATATAAAATAAAGTGTTTATTTTTATAAAATCTTGTATTTTTGACATTGGGAGGAATTCCAAATGTTTCCACTAAATACACCTAAAAACAAGAATACATCACTTTGTCACAATACTGTGCTTCTTTATTCTTTGTAGCTCTTCCAAATCCCACAACAGAGAGAGGATTATCAGTACTATCTGAGTGTGTGGGCTTGAAAAGCTCTAAATGTTTCTAAAGAGCAAGGCTTTTTGATGGTTTCTTTTTTTTTTAATGCTGGGAGCTTTTGGTGTAAGTTAAGCCTTATAATCTGTCAGACGATTGCTCCACAAACCATACCTTCCTAGGGCTTCCATGTGATGGACAAAACTGATATTAGGTTAAACCAGCTCAGATAGGGTCTTATTGTGGCCCTTGTCTGGCAGTTGGCTTATTTGCAGGAAGGCTGGTCTCCATATGTAATTTTGTCAATATCTGCTTATGAACATTTTCACCCATAAAAATGGAGGAGTCTAAGCAAGACTTTCTGCTTTAACTGAAGAGTACATGTAAGAGAGAAATGTTGGCTGTGCTTGGCTAAGGTGATCAAATTGTTTTCAGAAGCAAGGATCCAGGCAGAAGATAGATTTATTGATGTGACAATCTTTGGGGAAACCAGAGATATGATCTCAGAAAGATGTATATTCCAAAGGAGGCCTTAGGGAATATTCTTGTATCTTGAAATAACAGAAAATCTGGCAGAGAGGAGTTGTGACATCTGGGAGAGGACAATAAAGATTGAGATTTAGAGTCGCTTGGAGAGAAAATGTGAGTTGCTTTTCATATATATGACAAAGTTGGCTGTATCTCTAAGATATTAGAATTGTGTGGACATTTAGCTTATAGCTTTTAGAGAGAATAAAAGAATAGCCTTCTTTTTGCTATTCAGGCCAGTAGCTTGGGTCAGAGTAAATAATCTACCTTTGAGGAACAAGATTAATATCCCTTTGTCAGCTGAATGTGAACTAAATGGATTTTCCTCTGGACTCACTGGGGGTCATGCTTAAGTTCCATGAGAGAGCCAGGTCTGTTGGATTTCTGAGCTCCATTGCTGTGAAGTTCCTGTGATAGGCGAGAACTCTTCATCCTAAGGAGGGTCTCAGGTCATTGCTTTACTCTTTGTGCAAAATGTAAACAAAGAGGCACAAGCCATCTCTTAATGTCCTTATAGCTGTGCCTAGATATACCAACACTTGGCCATTTTAACTTTCATTAAAATAAAATTACATAAAAATTAATTATCTGTTTTGTTTGTAACATGAAATGACCTAGGAGACTTGGCCCTATTTCTCTTCCAGCCTACCCATCTACTCCAGTTGCTCCCCACGTTAGGGATTTAATTATAATTCTGAGATGCTGTTAAATTGTACAGATTGTACATTTTTGTAAGCCTGTTTTATTACACTTCTCTGGCGCATAAACCTCCTCTAGGAATTTCTTCATTTCCTTTGAAAGCCATCCAAAGAGAGGCCCCAAGGAATATGGGTGTGGGCATTTTTAGCTTAATTTAGGAACGAAAAATAAATGGTTTTTGGATATTTACTTCTGCCCACAGCTAAATAGTGCTGTTGAAAAACTGTATGTATCTTTTAAGAAGGGGACTGAGGATCAGTGACCTAGGCATTATTTGTAAATTTATCTGGATCTCTGTCCAGCTTACTGTTTTTATCTTCGCCAGTAAAGTTGTGTTTCTATCATTTTGGTCAATAGTGCTTATTTCAGCTCTGTGTATCTTCGTGAGCTCTGGAGAAAGCCACAGTCAATTCCTTCAGCCTCAAGTTATAGCCCTTCTAGAACATAAACGTTGGCATCTCACCTGACAAAACTGCACTGCAGACAGCATAGCCGTCAGGCAGGCCCTGGAGGTGGGCCCCTCCCCTGACATCCAAACACCAGTGCTCACTTGGCTGAACTTAGAGTTCCTGCTTTGTGGAGCTGTCTGTCTCTAAAGAAAAAAGAAACAATGAATGATTCCAGAGCTCAGTCCTGACGGTTGTGCTGAGACAGGCGTGGCTTGGCAGCACGGCACTGGAGAAGCGGGTTGAAACTTGAAGGGGGAAGTTTCAAGTGCAGCAGGACTAAGTCAGCATTTCAGGGAGCCAAGGGAAATGGCACTGGGAATGTCACACCCCAAACTAAACATATCTTATTGTTTCTTTTTTAAATAGTATCTTTAAAATACCTAACTAAAAAGTTTTGGTAAAAAGAAAGATGTATCTTTACAATTAATTGTAAAGGGAGGATTAGAGGTGTTACTTTGAAAAAAAAGATGAAAGAAAGAAAGAAAGAAAGAAAGAAAGAAAGAAAGAAAGAAAGAAAGAGAGAAAGAAAGAAAGAAAGAAAGAAAGAAAGAAAGAAAGAAAGAAAGAGAGAAAGAGAGAAAGAAGGAGGGAGGGAAGGAGGAAGGGGAGAAGGAAGGGAGGAAGAAAGGAAGAAAGAAAGAGAGAAAGAAAAAGAAAGAAAACAAACATCCCAAAGGTGCTGATGACAGTAACCTTTCTGTGACACTAAGTTTTTGAAAACCTCAAATGTTAAAGAGGCTGTTGGTGAAGTCTCTTTGCTGATCATTTCCTAGGTGGAAAGATAATCGGGGTTGACTTCATTGCTGTGGGTGGCTAAATCGCTATAAACATCTTTGGTCCTTTTGATGTTTGCTGTCTACAGAACTTCTGAGAGACCTGGGAAGAAAAAACAATGTAAGGGGAATTGTTCAAACCCTGTTACAGAAGGCAGGTGTGTTTGTTTGTTTGTTTTGAGGAGGCACATTTTATTAAGCTTGTTTACTTAAGTTATTTGTTTGAGGGAGAGGAGTGTAGTTTCTTTTGTTGTCTCAGTGCCTCCCATGAGAGCCCTGAAGAAGAGAAACCACTTCTGTCAGAATGATACAGATATCTGCCTTTGGAAAAATGAGGACCAATTAAAATCAGAAGTGAAAAATAGATAAAACCAGACTGCAGTATTATGATCTGATAACACCGTGGTATATTTTATTAACGTGGCTTTTTGAAATTTCCTACTTAAGCAATGCTGCTTTCACTATTTGTGATTCTGAAAATACTCTTATTGATATTTGGGGAATCAGAAATTACATGTATCTTATAAGGATTCTTTAGGAAAAATATTTCAATAAAACTAATCAACCATACTTGTTATATACCTTTAAATCATTTATTTCTTTTTTACAAACCAAAATGGAAAAAAAACTTTTAAAAAGCTTCTAATATCGTGAGAAAATGCCTCAACATGGGTTTTCCTCTTACATCCAATAAAACAATTATAACATTTTAAGGATTTAAAAAATGCAATGCATATTAATTATGAAATTAAATTTTATCTACCATAAATCTTTTGTGAATTCAAGAGCCACAGTACAAATTATCCAATTCATGTTGAATGGCAGATAACTCTTCTCAGTGAACTCCTAGGATGACAAGTGGTAATCAGATGCTGGCTCTGCTGTTGTCTACTTGATAGGTATTTCCAGTAGCTCTGGGCTTTTCTTATGCTTTGCATAATATGACTTTTACACATTCATATATATGGTACTTAACGTAAATATGTTGAATAAGTGAATGTACGGAGGCAATTAGGCAAATAAATGTCGGCCTGCCTGGGTAGCCTTGTACATTTCAGTTCAGAATAAATTCCTAACGCCAACATGTCATTCCTGCCTGTATTTTCCTTCCAAAATCACAGTACTTGCAAATCTGTGTCATGGATGTCATGTCTGATTAGCCTTTTGCATACATGGTTTCTAATTGTTCAGAGGAACTAGATTTTTTATTAATTTTAATGGGGTGACATTAATAAATCAGGGTACATATGTTCAAAGAAAACATCTCCAGGTTATCTTATCATTCAATTATGTTGCATACCCATCACCCAAAGTTAAATTTTCCTCTGTCACCTTCTATCTGGTT
The DNA here is from genome assembly GCA_037038555.1 of Rhynchonycteris naso. Taxonomy (NCBI): domain Eukaryota; kingdom Metazoa; phylum Chordata; class Mammalia; order Chiroptera; family Emballonuridae; genus Rhynchonycteris; species Rhynchonycteris naso. The sequence continues at coordinate 77,318,412 of CM072997.1, forward strand.
TTCTTTGTGCCCCTCCCCTCCCCCCTCTCTTTCCCTCTACTCCCCTTCATCCTCCCTCCCCTCCCTTAACCATCACACTCTTGTCCATGTCTCATAGTCTCACTTTTATGTCCCACCTATGTATGAAATCATGCTGTTCTCAGGTTTTTTTTTCTGATTTACTTATTTCACTCCGTATAATGTTATCAAGGTCCATACATTTTGTTGTAAATGATCCGATGTCATCATTTCTTATGGCTGAGTAGTATTCCATAGTATATATGTGCCAAAGCTTTTTAATCCACTCGTCCTCTGATGAACACTTGGGCTGTTTCCAGATCTTCGCTACTGTGAACAATGCTGCCACGAACATGGGGGCACATTTCTTCTTTCCGAACAGTGCTATCGTGTTCTTAGGGTATATTCCTAAAAGTGGGATAGCTGGGTCAAAGGTAGTTCGATTTTTAATTTTTTGAGGAATCTCCATACTGTTTTCCACAGTGGCTGCACCAGTCTGCATTCCCACCAGCAGTGCAGGAGGGTTCCCTTTTCTCCACATCCTCGCCAGGACTTATTCTGTGTTGTTTTGCAGATGAGCGCCCTTTTGACTGGTGTGAGGTGATATCTCATTGTGGTTTTAATTTGCATTTCTCTAATGATTAGTGATGTTGAGCATTTTCTCATATGCCTATTGGCCATCTGTATGTCCTCTTTGGAGAACTTTCTATTCATTTCTTTCACCCATTTTTTGATTGGATTGTTTGTCTTCCTGGTGTTGAGTTTTATAAGTTCTTTATAAATTTTGGTTATTAAGCCCTTATCAGACATGCTGTTGAATATGTTCTCCCATTGTGTGGTTTGTCTTTTTATTCTGTTCTTATTGTCTTTAGCTGTGCAAAAACTTTTTAGTTTGATATAGTCCCATTTGTTTATCCAGCCTTTTATTTCATTTGCCCATGGAGATAAATCTGCAAATATATTGCTGCTACAGATGTCGGAGAGCTTACTGCCTATGTTTTCTTCTAAGATGCTATGGTTTCATGGCTTACATTTAAGTCTTTTATCCATTTTGAGTTTGTTTTTGTGAATGGTGTATGTTGATGGTCTAGTTTCATTCTTTTGCAGGTAGATGTCCAATTTTCCCAGCACCATTTGTTAAAGAGGCTGTCTTTACTCCATTGTATGTTCTTTCCTCCTTTGTCAAATATCAGTTGTCCATAAAGGTGTGGGTTTATTTCTGGGTTCTCTGTTCTGTTCCATTGATCTATGTGCCTGTTCTTATGCCAGTACCAGGAGGTCTTGAGTACAATGGCCTTGTAGTAAACCTTAATATCTGGAAGAGTGATACCTCCTGTTTTATTTTTTCTTTTTAAGATTGCTGAGGCTATTCGTGTTCTTTTTTGGTTCCATATAAATTTTTGGAATATGTGTTCTATATCTTTGAAGTATGTCATTGGTATTTTAATTGGTACTGCATTGAATTTGTAAATTGCTTTGAGTAATATAGACATTTTAATGATGTTTATTCTTCCTAACCATAAGTACGGTATATGCTTCCACTTGTTTGTATCTTCCTTGATTTCTTTTATTAATGTTTTATAATTTTCCAATTACAAGTCCTTAACCTCCTTGGTTAAATTTACTCCTAGGTACTTTATTTTTTTGGTTGCAATAGTGAAGAGGATTGTTTCCTTAAATTCTTTTGCTGACAGTTTTTTGTTGGTATATAGAAATGCCTCTGATTTCTGAGTATTAAATTTATATCCTTCTACCTTACTGAATTCATTTATCAGGTCCAGTAGTTTTTTGACTGAGACTTTAGGGTTTTCTATATACAATATCATATCATCTGCAAATAATGACAGTTTTACTTCTTCTTTTCCAATTTGGATGCCTTTTATTACTTCTTCTTGTCTGATTGTTGTAGCTAGGACTTCCAGAATTATGTTGAAGAAGAGTGGTAAAAGGGGGCACCCTTGCCTGACTCCTGATCTTAAGGGGATTGCTTTTAATTTTTGCCCATTTAGTATGATGTTTGCTATGGGTTTGTCATAGATGGACTTTATCATGTTAAGGAATGTTCCCTGTATTCCAACTTTACTGAGAATTTTGAGCATGAATGGGTGCTGGATCTTTAACAAATGCTTTTTCTGCATCTATTGAAACTATCATGTGATTTTTGTCTTTCCTTTTGTTTATGTGATGAATCACATTGATTGATTTGCAAATATTGAACCAGCCTTGCCTCTCCAGAATAAATCCCACTTGATCATAGTGTATGATTTTTTTATATATATTGCTGTATCCAGTTGGCTAATATTTTGTTGAGAATTTTAGCATCTAAATTCATCAGGGATTTTGGCCTATATTTTTCTTTGTGTTGTCTTTGTCCGGTTTCGCGATCTGAATTATGCTCGCCTCATAAAAGGAGTTTGAAAGTTTTCCTTCCTCTTGAATTTTTTGAAATAGATTGAGGAGGATAGGAGTTAGATTGAGGAGGATAGGAGTTAGTTCTTCTTTGAATTTTTGGTAGAATTCACTTCTGAAGCCATCAAGCCCAGGACTTTTCTTTTTTGAAAGTTTTTTGATAACTGTTTCAATCTCCATTGTTGTAATAGGTCTGTTCAGGTGTTCTGATTCTTCCAGATTAATTTTTGGAAGATTATATGATTCAAGAAATTTGTCCATTTCACCCAGGTTGCCTAATTTGTTGGCATAGAGTTCTTCATAGTATTTTCTTACAATACTTTGTATTTCTGTTGTGTCAGTTGTTATTTCTGCACTCTCATTTCTAATTTTACTTATTTGAGTACTCTCTCTTTTTTTCTTGGTGAGTCTAGTTAAAGATTCATCAATTTTGTTTACCTTTCAAAGAACCAGCTCCACCTGACCGGGCGGTGGCGCAGTCGATAGAGCATCGGACTGGGATGCGGAATACCCAGGTTCGAGACCCCGAGCTCACCAGCTTGAGCGCGGGCCCATCTGGCTTGAGCAAAAAGCTCGCCAGCTTGGACTCAAGGTCGCTGGCTCCAGCAAGGGGTTGCTCGGTCTGCTGAAGGCCCACGGTCAAGGCACATGTGAGAAAGCAATCAATGAACAACTATGGTTTCACAACAGCATAGAAAAACTAATGATTGATGCTTCTCACCTCTCTCCGTTCCTGTCTGTCTGTCCCTATCTATCCCTCTCTCTGACTCTCTCTCTGTTCCTGTAAAAAAAAAAAAAAAAAAAAAAAGAACCAGCTCCTGGTTTCATTGATCCTCTGTATTGTTTCCTTAACCTCTATGTCATTTATTTCTGCTCTGATCTTTATTATTTCCTTCCTTCTACTGGTCCTGGGCTTTATTTGCTGTTGTTTTTCTAGTTCTTTTAGATGCAGGGTCAGGTTGCTAATTTGTGCTTTTTCTAGCTTCTCATGGTATGACTGTAGTGCAATGAACTTACTTCTCAGTACTGCTTTTGCTGTGTCCCATAAATTTTGAGTTGATGTATGCTCATTTTCATTCATTTCTAGAAACTTTTTTATTTCTTCTTTGATGTCATTGTTAATCCATTCATTTTTTAATAACTTGCTATTTAGTTTCCAAGTGTTTGAGTATTTTTCAGTTTTTCTTTGTGGTTAATTTCTAGTTTCATGGCATTGTGATCAGAGAAAATGCTTGATATGATTTCAATCTTCTTCAATTTGTTGAGACCATTTTTGTGTCCTAACCTGTGGTCTATCCGAGAAAATGTACCATGAGCGCTTGAGAAGAATGTATATTCTACTGCTTTATGGTGAAAAGTTCTGAAGATATCTATTAAATCGAGTTGATCTAGTGTATCCTTTAAGTCTTCTGTTTCTTTATCAATTTTCTTTCTTGAGGATCTATCCAGTGATGTTAGTGGGGTATTGAAATCTCCTAATATTATAGTATTGCTGCTAATCTCCCCCTTTATATCCATCAAAGTCTGCTTTATATATGTCGGGCTCCTATATTTGGTGCATAGATATTTATAATAGTTATATCTTCCTGTTGAATTGTTCCCTTTATCATTATGTAGTGTCCTTTTTTATCTCTTACTACAGTCTTTGCTTTAAAGTCCATTTTGTCAGATATACATATTGCTACCCCAGCTTTTTTTCATTTCCATTTGCATGAAATATTTTTTCCATCCTTTTACTTTCAGTCTATGTGCATCTTTGGTTTTAAGGTGTGTCTCTTGTAGAAAGCATATGTATGGGTCCTGTTTCTTTATCCACGCAGCAACCCTATGTCTTTTGATTGGATCATTTAATCCATTTACATTTAAGGTTATTATTGATATGTAGTTGTTTATTGCCATTTTATTCTTTAAAGCTGTATTTTTCTTTTGCTATATTCTTTCCCCCCTTTAAACTCTTCACAACAGGCCCCTTAGTATCTCTTGTAAAATTGGTTTGGTTTTTATGAATTTCTTGAGGCTTTTTTTGTTTGGGAAGCTTTTTATTTCTCCTTCAATTTTAAATGTTAGCCTTGCTGGATAGAATAGTCTTGGTTGTAGGTTCTTGTTCTGTATTACTTTGAATATATCTTGCCATTCCCTTCTGGCCTCAAGTGTTTCTGTTGAGAAGTCCAATGTCATCATTATGGGGGCTCCTTTGTAGGTGATAGCCTTTTTTTCTCTAGCAACTTTTAAAATTTTTTCTTTATCCATTAGCTTTGGTATTTTAACTATGATGTGTCTTGGTGTAGATTTTTTTGGGTTTCTCTTTAATGGAGTTCTGTGTGCTTCTTGAATGTGTGGAATGTTTCCCAGCCTTAATTTAGGGAAGTTTTCTGCTATGATTTGATTGAACAAAGTTTCTATTTCTTGTTCTCTCTCCTCTTTTTCAGGAACCCCTATGATGCAAATGTTATTTCTCTTCATGTTGTCACAGAGCTCCCTTAGAGTTTCCTCACATTTTTTGAGTCTCTTTTCTTTTTTCTGCACTGCTTCAGTGCCTTTGTTTATTGTGTCCTCTAACTCGCTGATTCGATCCTCAGCGTCATTCATCCTGCTTTTAATTCCTTCCATTGTTGTCTTCAGTTCTGATATTGTATTTGTCATTTCTGATTCTTTTTTATTATTTCAATTTCCTTTTTTATACTTGTCATCTCTTTATTTAGGTGTTCATAATGACTATTCATTGTTGCTCTAATCTCTTTGAACATCCTAACTATCATTATTTTAAATTCTGCATCTGGTAGTTTGGTTATATCTGGTTCATTCAGGTCCTTCTCTGGGTATTTCTCTTGATTCATTTGGGTTGCATTTCTCTGCCTGCCCATTTTGTCTGTTTATAAGAAGGTTGTGGCCACTGGAGTCCAATGGGTGTTGCCTTTGTGTTCTCTAGGTGTGGTCTGTCTGTAGGCCCGCCACCCACTCTGCCGTTGCCTAAGGTGGATGGGTGTGGGTGTTGCCAGCGCCGGCCCACTGCGGCTGTTGCTGTGATTTCCACCTCTCCTTTGTGGGAGGGGCTGTGTTCTGGTGCCTGGCTCTACGAGCCTCATCCTGCCTGGGCCTTTGCTTCACCCCTACACGTTGGGTTGTGCACTGCACTCAAGCCACAAGCCTCAACACCAAGGGTAGAGGTCAGCACCTTTGCTCAGCTGCAGACCCAGCTTGTTCCCGGGCTTCCTCCCAGCCCCCACGGTCAGAACCTGCTCACCACAGTTTCTTGCGTTGGACGGTGCTTCTGGTGTGCACTCAGCTGTGAGCCTCCACCTGTCTGGAGCTTTAGCCCCATCCCCAAGGCCAGGGCCTGGCTGTGCATGATTGCAAACCGCGGTTTCTAAGGCTGGGCAGGGCTGCTGGCGTGTGCTCAACTGCAAGCCTCCGTTCATCCCGGCCTCCAGCTCCACCCCATGGTCAGAGCCAACTCATGCACGCAGGATGGCAAACCGCAGTTTCTCAGGCCAGGCGGGGCTGCTGGCGTGCACTCAGCCACGAGCCTCCACCTGCCCCTGGTCCTAGCCCCAGCCCCACGGTCAGGTCCGGCTTGTGCAGGGTCCAGGGACGCAGAGCATATCTCTGCCCGTTCCTAGTCTCCTGCTTTTCTCCTGCAGGTGGGGCTGCAAGTGGCCTGCAGCTGCCCGACTACTTTCACGCATCCCCTCTGCCCCAAGTGGGCTATACCAAGCTCACACCAGCTGGGCCTCCGCCCCCACCTACAGAGCCGCTTTTCAGAGTCCCGCCACCACCATCCCTCCAGCCAGCCCTCAGCAGTGTGGGTAGGGGCACTGAAGCTCAGACCCTAACACTACATACTGTAGTTCTCAAAGCTCCCTCCGTCTAAGCAGCTCTGCTCTAAGTGCCATGGGAGAGCTTGTTTGGCTGGTGTCCTGTCTCCCTTTGCTAGTATTGCTAGTTCCAGAGGAAATATTCGTTTTTGATTAGGGAAGTGACTCAGCCTAGGGGTTAGGGTGGCTGTCCCTCAGAGTGTTTCTCCCTGTGCCTTCCAGTCCACACTCTCTTCCCACTACTCCAGTCTTCTCCTCTGTCCCCATTCCCTGGAGCCCCGGGTGAGTGGTTGTGAGAGAGGTTTTCTGCGTTGTCCCTTTAAGAAGAATCTTGGGTCTGAGAAAACTTTCTCTTTCTCACAAACAGTATCCTCACTTGTTTCACAGCTCAGTACTGTCCAAACGCCTCTTCTGGGCTCTGGGACTGGAGGCTGGGGCTTTGTTCCTGGGGCCCAGGTCCCTTCCTCTCCACCAAACTCTCCTCCCACCACACAGGTCTCTCCGGGCTGCCATTCGCTCTGGGAGCTGGGCAGCCCTCTCCGCATTTTCGCTTTTCCTACCAGTCTCAATGTGGCTTCTTCAGTGTTCCTTGGTTGAAGAGTCCACTTAGTATAGTTCAAAGTTGGTTTATCCAGGTGATGGTTCTTAAAATTAAGTTATAATCCACTTTGCTTCTGGGAGTTGGAAGTTGGTATGTCCGCCTACTCCATCGCCATCTTGCCGTCCTCTTAAGTTCTCTTTTAACTTCTCAAATGATTATATATTTTACAAAGGAATACCTACTGACTAATTAATAGAAAAGTATATACTAAATTTAGTTATAAATTTTTATTTTGTAAACTCCTATGTCTTGTTATTTACCTTCAGCTTAAAAAATTCAGTTGAATGCTTTTCATAACTCTTTTTTTTTTTTTTTTTTGTATTTTTCTGAAGTGAGGAGCTGGGAGGCAGAGACAGACCCCCACATGTGCCCATCCAGGATCCACCTGGCATGCCCACCAGGGGCGATGCTCTGCCCATCTGAGGTGCTGCTCCATTGCAGCCAGAGCCATTCTAGTGCCTGAGGCAGAGGTCATGGAGCCATCCTCAGCACCGGGGCCAACTTTGCTCCAATGGAGCTTTGGCTGTGGGAGGGAAAGAAAGAGAGAGAGAGAGAGAGAGAGAGAGAGAGAAGAAGGGAAAGGGTGGAGAAGCAGATGGGTGCTTCTCCTGTGTGCCCTGAGCAGGAATCGAATCAGCAACATCTACACCCGGGGCAGACACTCTACCACTGAGCCAACCGGCCAGGGCTCCATAACTCTAAATTCATCCATTATTATTGTCTTTCATGTTTTGATGCATGCCTTCTTTAAAGCACTATGATAGTTGTTGGAGATACAGAGGCATTTAAGACATAGCCAGCTTACTCAGGAAATGTAGTCTAACAGAAAAAAACCATGAAAACAAATAACTATAAAGCAAACCAATTAATATATATTTATTTATGCTCTTTAGTTTGTTTACTTGAATATCCCTGCTTGTTCATGGAAAGGCAAGTAACATTTTCCAACCTGGGTTCTATTGGAAAAGGTTTCTCTTATCAGTTAATTTTGGAAAATATGCACACTAAGTCCTCCTTTTGGAGATTCATAATGCATACCACCGTATTATAATAAATAGTCTGAGAGATCCTTATGTAAATAAATCTATTTCACTTTGTTTATCTGCTTTTTCCCAACTTACTTGACTATCCAACACATTTTTCATGGCACATGTGTTAACATCTTGCAAAATATTAACATTCCGTGGGCCATCAATTTGGGAAATGAACTGATTAACATTTGGAACAGCTTGGTATGTGCTCTTTTGTTAGAAGATAGAAAGTGTATTGCTTATATATAGAGAGGATGTGTTTATTAGTTAGGACTCCTCAGAAGTGACGGAAAGAAACTAACTTAAACTCCTATAGATTGGATGGAATAGGGAGTGGATTGATTCACATGAATGGGAATCCAAGAATGGGACTTTCCTCAGGGACTCAAGTGACAGCTTCAGTTTCTTCTCATTCTCTGCTTCTTCACCCTGTAAGTGTTGGTGCATTGACATGGGCTTCCTCATGTATCCGAGCTAGATGCATAGGAGAAGAGGAGGCATGGATACAGGAAGCTCCAGGAGTAATTATGTTATTATATAGCTTAGCATTCTTAGAGAGAAGACAGAGCTTTCCTTCTTCAAAATCTATAAATAAATCCCCAGGAAAAAATTCTGATGGGCTCAGATGAAGTCATGTGTTCACTGAGGGTCAATTACTGTGTCATATTAATAATGTATGCTTATTAACTATATCTGGTCACATATAAACCCCTCATACCAGGAAAGGGGAGAAGAGGATTCTCTTATTAAAAGCTTCAACAGACCTACACAAAATGAGGAAAGGCAGTTCAAAGGGGGTTGCTATTACTAGGTTGATGTTAGAAGACTTAAAAAAACAAAACAACAAAACAGATATTGACCACAATGTGGTGTAATTATTAAAATCTATTGTAGATTTGGCCATAATAGGCAGTTGGTCTTGGTATCCAATTAATGCCAGGAAGTGGAGTTAAAAAAATCAACTATTCTAATAATGAAGTCATTATTTTTGAAAGACACCTTCTAATTTATAAAATGGCTTATAGCTAATAATCCCAAATGTCATAACCTCAGCCAGTTCTTAAGAATATAAAAGATTTTCTTGACTTCAAGAAGTTGTATTGCTCAAAGCTATATGTTTTATGAATGCCTACCATAGATTTTTAAGTAGCTGAAGTGACTATTTCTACTATAAATATTTCAGCCTAAAATTGTTGCAGCCATGTTATAAAGTATTAAACATTAGAAATTTAATTGTCTGCCTTTGGATTGGAGCAAACCCCAAATAATGGACTAGGCAGAATCTTTGCCCTGTCCACCTATGGTACCATGGTGACTTATCTCTGAGAGGAGGTGGGGAGGCTTTTCCGCCTTCTATTTAGAAATGTGTCATTAGATTTGTTCCAAAGTTTTCACAGAACAATGTCAACTCTATACCAAGTTTACATGCCCGTTAAAGCAGAAGTTCTGCACTTAACTATCAATGCAATATACTTATACTTGAGGGATTTGTCTGAGGTCAGCCCTGAAATTACATAAAGAAAATATTGAATGTGGGTTTTGAAGGAGGTGGAGGCTATAGACATTCATGCCTTGATAGTAGTTGGAGTCAGATTTCCCAGAAGATGTTTTTAAATTGAGGAAAGAAGAGGATTCATGTTGGAACCTTGGGTGGACAGATGAGGAGGAGTCAGTAAAAGACAAGGAGGAGGCCTGACCTGTGGTGGCGCAGTGGATAAAGTGTTGACCTGGAATGCGTAGGTCGCCGGTTGGAAACCCTGGACTTGCTGGTCAAGGCACATGTGGGAGTTGATGCTTTCTGCTTTTCCCTTCCCCCTTTCTCTCTCTCTTTCTATTCTTTCTAAAATAAATTAAAAAAAAAAAAGACAAGGAGGAAAAGCAGTCAGAAGCAGGAGGTGCATTTAATGAAGTAAATAGGCATCAGTACCACACATTGTGGCCAGGTCAAGTTGAAGGGGCTCTAAAAGAAGGCTCTGAGTTTGCAATTTGGAATCACTGGTGAAAGTTGGGAGAGCAGTTTTCATGGAGTAAAGGGGGCAGAGCACAGACTGCTAGGGGCTTGAGACTACCTGAGAAGTGAGGAGTTAGAGACAGAAAGTACAGCTTCTTCACTAATAAATTTTATTGTAAACAGAAAAAGAGAAAGAGAACAGTAGCTGAAAAGGAAGTAAGAATTGGGAGACATATTTTTCTCCATTGGAAAAGTTTGTTTGAAGAGGAAAAAGGACCATGGAGTGGGGAGAGAGAGAGACTGAAGAGATAGGAAAGCAAGATATTCATTTCTGGAGCAAGATCCAAAAGACAACTAGGCTTATGGGATTAAGAGCTCAGGTGTAAGAAGAAAAGGATGAAGATGAGCCTTGACAAGGTTGGACGTGGGCGAAGCATGTTGAAGAAATGGATGTTTAGTGGCCTTTTATTTTCAGTGATGTAGGAGGGGAGGTTTTCTGCTAAGAGGGAGATTAAGCATGAGCTAGAAACATAGGGAATGTCAAGCATCTGCGGGTAAATAAAGTGATTTTGGAGTATGCTGTCTAATTAAGGTTCACCTCATAAATGTGTAATAAATTCAACAAAGAATTGGAGCTGAGAACTGGCAGGGCAGGTGTGGAAAGAAAAGACAAGATATTAAAGGATATTGGCGACTACGCCTTTGAAGAGATAGACCCAGAGATCTAAAGCTAGGAGACAACGAAGCTGGTCTGGTTGTGCCTCAGTCTGGGAGAAAAGGAAGAGGTGGAGCATTAAGAAACTTCATGAGGGAGGATCTAGTCTGGTGGCTGGCACATAGTGAACAGTTAATAACTATCATTGAGGAACGGAGAGTTTAGTAAGCTAACATAGCAGGCTGAGTAAGGATGAGTGAGAACATAGGAACACAGGAGGTTGGCAGGCAGCCTATTCCTAGAATGGTTCCGGGAACAACCTTTATCAAATGTATGCAGTGACTTTAGAGATAGGAGTCAGAACTGAATCCCCTAGTTAAGGACTTTGACAAGGGGACAGTTCTAGGTGATGCCAAGCTCCAACTTTGGTCTAAAGAGTGGGATGGTAAAGAAGGGAGGAAGTGAATGCCGTTGGGAATCAAGGGCATAGTTTTAAATATCCCTTTAGTAATATTGGGCAGTGTGACCCAGACAGCTAGTAGTTGAATTCCAAGAACGCTATTAGAATGAGGATGGTCTAATCTGAAAGTCAATGAGTAAAATTTTTCTGGAATTGTCACTGGGGAGCCAGGAAAATGGCAGCCTCTTCCCCTGACTCATTTAAAGGGTAGCAATGCAAGTGGTGTCACCTGGGAGGCACTGGTTTTCAATGAAAGAAATCCTTGGAAGGAGCAATGAAGAGTGGGGTGAGAGAGGGTTATATGTTCCAGAGGAGTATTTTATCACTTTGTTCAGACTTGCTGGTGCATGGTACTTAAAATAACAAGACAGACCTCTATTACTCTTTTTATTTCCCTATAGACAATCTATCTTTTATTGTCTATACCACACTTTTGAAATGTGATTGGAAAGAACTATTCTAGGGAAAATTTGAGGACATCTGAGAAGATAAAAGAATTACTGAAGGCTAGATGGGAAGAGTCAGGAATAGTTCAAAAATATTAGGATATATAAATTGTGGCAGAAATGTCGTTTTGCACTAATTTGGGGAAAAGGCTAACATATGTGCATCCTTTCTCTAGTAGTTCCCCCCCCCCGACACACACACACCTCGTCCTGTGCTCAGCTCTGAGTCCCCAGGTTTAAGTTCTTGCTTCATAGCTATTTACGTCTCTGCACTTCCGACACAAGTAAACTCAGATAGCTAGGTTGGGACTGAGTATCACCAGCAAGAACATGTACTTCATTATCTTTTATGGGTTTTCCCATTCCATGTGATAAAATATCCACCACCTTGGAGCTTCAAGGACTATTTCCAAAGGTAGTGTCTCACACCTTCTTTTTAAGGCTGATATGCTTTCAGGTCATTTCTTCCTTCTTTGATTTTACTAAATAGACCCTTTAAATATCACCAGTAGCCTTGACTGTTATCAGTCTATACCAGCGTTTGCCCATTGGAGGGAAAGGTTTGTCACCAGCCATTGTTGCAGCTGCCCATCACCAACACTGACCCAAGCCCGAGAGAGCCACTGGCCCTGAGGGAGCCTGTCTTCGTCCATGAATGTTGGGGTTTGTAAGTAGGCTGAGGTTGAAAAATTCTGCTCTTGAATGTCAGTAGTACCAAAGCAGGAGTTTCTAGTTTAAAACAATCCTAAGGCAAATAACTGTGAGGTTTTGCATGTGCAATCAGAAATAAGCCCTGCCTCGGTAGCAATTTGTACCTGGCTTTATCTTGATAAGAATAGTCAGGCAGAGTCTCTCAAATCTGAATTATTTGTCTATGATGTCATTCTCAAATTAGAGTGCCCAGATCAGCAGAATCGGCATCACCTGGAAACCTGTTAGAAATGTAAATTATTGGACACCCCCCACTACCACCACCACCACCACCACCACCACCACCACCACTACTGAACCAGAAATCCTGTTGGTGGTCTAGCAATCTGCTTCAACAGCCCTCCTGGATTCTGATGTGAGCTCAAGTTAGGGAACCACTGGGCCAGGTGGTATTGGTTCCAGCCCAGGCTCACATTAGTACCATCTGAGGCAACTAAAAATTTTAAAAATACTAATGAGAGAGGGAGCAAGATGGCGACGGAGTAGGCAGACGTACCAACTTCCAACTCCCAGAACCAAAGTGGATTACAACTCAATTTTAAGAACCATCACCTGGATAAACCAACTTTGAACAAAACTAAGTGGACTCTTCAACCAAGGAACACAGAAGAAACCACTTTGAGACTGGTAGGAATAGCGAAAACGCGAAGAGGGCTGCCCAGCTCCCCAGAGCAAACGGCAGCCCGGAGAGACCCGCGTGGCGGGAGGAGAGTTTGGAGGAGAGGGAGGGTCCTGGGTCGCAGAAACCAAGCCCCAGCCTACAGTCCCAGACCCTAGAAGAGGTGTTTGGAGCGTTTTGAGCTGTGAAACAAGTTAGAGAGCTCCCAGGCCTACAGTGTGGAGTATTAGGCCCCATCCTACTCTGCTGAGGGTTGCTGAAGGGCATAGTGGGCGGCAGGACGCTGAAACGCGGTTCTGTCGGCGTGGGCGGAGGCCAAGCCAGTGGGAGCTCGGTCTAGCCCAGCAGGGTCGGAGGGGACGCGCGAAAGCGGTCCGGAAGCTACGGGCCGGCCTTTAATTTCACTTACGGGGACAAAGCCGGAGGCCAGAAACGGGCAGAAATCTGCTCTGCGACTCTGCGCAAGCTGGCCCTGACCGCGGGGACCGGGCTAGGACCAGGGACGGGCGAGGGGCTTGCGGCTGAGCTCACGCTATCAGCCCTGCCCAGCCGAGAAACCAAGGTTTGCCATTCTGCGTGCGTGAGCGGGCGCAGGGACGTGGTAGACCCCGAGACAAGTGGAAACTCGCAGCTGAGCCCACGCTAATATCCCCGCCCGGCCGGAGAAACCGCGATTTGGCATCCAACATGCAGCACGAGCAGGCTCTGAATGCGGGGCCGGGGTAGAGTCCGGGCCAGCGGAAGTCCGCAGGTGAGCGGAAGCCAGCAAACACGCCCGCCCCAATAAACCTTGGTTTCCGACCCTGCACAGAAGGGCCCTGGCCTCGAGGGCAGGGCTAAAGCTCCGGACGGGCAAAAACTTACAGCTGAGAGCACATCAAAAGCCCCGCCTAACCCGCGAAACTGTAGTGAGCAGGCTCCGACTGCTGGTTCTGGGCGGAAGTCCGGAAATAGGCTGGTCCGCAGCTGAGTAAAGATGCTCACCTCTATCCTTGGTCCTGAGGCTTGTGGCTTGAGTGACAGCCCCTCCCGTAGAGGAGAGGAAGAAATCACAGCAAAAGCCACAGAGGGCCGGCTCTGGCAACGCCCATACCCAACCACCATAGGCAGCGGCAGAGGGGGTGGTGGGCCTGAAGACAGACCACACATAAAGAACACAAAGGCAACACCTACTGGACTCCAGTGGCCACAACTTGCTTATACACAGACAAAATGGGCAGGCAGAGGAATGCAAACCAAATGAAACAAGAGAAATCCCCAGAAAAGGACCTGAATGAACCAGATATAACCAAATTACCAGAAGCAGAATTTAGAATAATGATAGTTAGGATGTTCAAAGAAATTAGAGCAACAATGGATAGTCATTATGAACACCTAAATAAAGAGATAACAAATATAAAAAATGAAATTGAAATAATAAAAAAGAATCAGACAGAAATGACAAATACAGTATCAGAACTGAAGACCACAATGGAAGGAATTAAAAGCAGAATGAATCACGCTGAAGATCGAATAAGCGAGTTAGAGGGCACAATAAACCAAGGCACAGAAGCAGAGAAGAAAAAGGAAAAGAGACTCAAAAAATGTGAGGAAACTCTAAGGGAGCTCTGTGACAACCTGAAGAGAAACAACATTCGCATCATAGGGGTACCTGAAGAAGAGGAGAGAGGACAGGAAATGGAAACTTTGTTCAATCAAATCATGGCAGAAAACTTCCCTAAATTAAGGCTGGGAAACACTCCACACATTCAAGAAGCACACATAACTCCATTAAAGAGAAACCCAAAAAGATCTACACCAAGACACATCATAGTTAAAATACCAAAGCTAATGGATAAAGAAAAAATTTTAAAAGCTGCTAGGGAAAAAAAGGCTATCACCTACAAAGGAGCCCCCATAAGGATGACATCGGACTTCTCAACAGAAACACTTGAGGCCAGAAGGGAATGGCAAGAAATAATCAAAGTAATGCAGAACAAAAACCTACAACCAAGACTACTTTATCCAGCAAGGCTAACGTTTAAAATTGAAGGAGAAATAAAGAGCTTCCCAGAAAAAGAAAGCCTGAAGGAATTCATAAAAACCAAAACAATTCTGCAAGAGATACTAAGGGGACTGTTGTGAACATTTTAAAGGGAGAAAAGAATATAGCAAAAGAAGAATACAACTTTAAAGAATAAAATGGCAATAAACAACTACATATCAATAATAACCTTAAATGTAAATGGATTAAATGATCCAATCAAAAGACATAGGGTAGCTGCATGGATAAAGAAACATGACCCATACATATGCTGTCTACAAGAGACACACCTTAAAACAAAAGACGCACATAGACTGAACATAAAAGGATGGAAAAAAATATTTCAGGCAAATGAAAATGAAAAAAAAGCCGGAGTAGCAGTACTTATATCTGACAAAATGGACTTTAAAACAAAAGCTGTAGTAAGACATAAAGAAGGACACTACATAATGATAAAGGGAACAATTCAACAGGAAGATATAACTATTATAAATATCTATGCACCAAATATAGGAGCCCCGACATACATAAAGCAGACTTTGATGGATATAAAGGGCGAGATTAACAGCAATACTATCATAGTAGGGATTTCAATACCCCTCTAACAACACTGGATAGATTCTCAAGAAAGAAAATTAATAAAGAAACAGCAGACTTAAAGGAGACACTAGATCAACTTGATTTAATAGATATCTTCAGAACTTTTCACCCTAAAGCAGTAGAATATACATTCTTCTCAAGAGCTCATGGTACGTTTTCTAGGATAGACCACATGTTAGGACACAAAAAAAGCCTCAACAAATTTAAGAAGTTTGAAATCATATTGAGCATTTTCTCTGATCACAATGCCATGAAACTAGAAATTAACCACAAAAGAAAAAATGAAAAATACTCAAACACTTGGAAACTAAATAGCATGATATGAAATAATGAATGGGTTAACAATGAAATCAAAGAAGAAATAAAAAAGTTTCTAGAAACAAATGATAATGAGCATACATCAACTCAAAATTTATGGGACATAGCAAAAGCAGTTCTGAGAGGGAAGTTTATTGCACTACAGGCATATCATAAGAAGCTAGAGAAAAGTCAAATAAGCAACCTGACCCTGCATCTAAAAGAACTAGAAAAACAACAACAAATAAAACCCAAACAAGTAGAAGGAAGGAAATAATAAAGATCAGAGCAGAAATAAATGACATAGAGGCGAAGGAAACAATACAGAGGATCAATGAAACCAGGAGCTGGTTCTTTGAAAAGGTAAACAAGATTGATGAACCTTTAACTAGACTCACCAAGAAAAAAAGAGAGAGGACTCAAATAAATAAAATTAGAAAGGACAGTGGAGAAATAACAACTGACACAACAGAAATACAAAGCAATATAAGAAAATACTATGAAGAACTATATGCCAAAAAATTAGACAATCTTGGTGAAATGGACAAATTTCTTGAATCATATAACCTTCCAAAAATCAATCTGGAAGAATCAGAACACCTAAACAGACCAATTACAACAAATGAGATCAAAACAGTTATCAAAAAACCCCCAAAAAAGAAAAGTCCTGGGCCTGATGGCTTCACAAATGAATTCTATCAAAAATTCAAAGAAGAACTAACTCCTATCCTCCTCAAGTTATTTCAAAAAATTCAAGAGGAAGGAAGACTTCCAAACCCCTTTTATGAGGCGAGCATAATTCTGATCCCAAAAACGGGCAAAGACAACACAAAGAAAAAAAATTATAGGCCAATATCCCTGATGAATTTAGACGCTAAAATTCTCAACAAATTATTAGCCAACCGGATCCAGCAATATATAAAAAAAATCATTCACCACGATCAAGTGGGATTTATTTTGGAGAGGCAAGGCTGGTTCAATATTCGTAAATCAATCAATGTGATTCATCACATAAACAAAAGGAAGGACAAAAATCACATGATAATTTCAATAGATGCAGAAAAGGCATTTGATAAAATCTAGCATCCATTCATGCTCAAAACTCTCAGTAAAGTGGGAATACAGGAATCATTCCTTAACAGCGAAAGGCCATCTACGACAAACCCATAGCAAACATCATACTAAATGGCCAAAGATTAAAAGCAATCCCCTTAAGATCAGGAACCAGGCAGAGATGCCCCCTTTCACCACTCTTATTCAACATAGTTCTGGAAGTCCTAGCTACAGCAATCAGACAAGAAGAAGAAATAAAAGGCATACAAATTGGAAAAGAAGAAGTAAAATTGTCACTATTTGCAGATGATATGATATTGTATATTGAAAACCCTAAAGTCTCAGTCAAAAAACTACTGGACCTTATAAATGAATTCAGCAAGGTATCAGGATATAAAATTAATACTCAGAAATCAGAGGCATTTCTATATACCAACAATGAACTGTCAGCAAAAGAAATTAAGGAAACAATCCCCTTCACTATTGCAGCCAAAAAAATAAAGTACCTAGGAGTGAATTTAACCAAAGAGGTTAAGGACTTGTACTTGGAAAATTATAAAACATTGATAAAAGAAATCAAGGAAGATACAAACAAGTGGAAGCATATACCGTGCTCATGGCTAGGAAGCATAAACATCATTAAAATGTCTATATTACCCAAAGCAATTTACAAATTCAATGCAATACCAATTAAAATACCAATGACATACTTCAAAGTTATAGAACACATATTCCAAAAATTTATATGGAACCAAAAAAGAACACGAATAGCCTCAGCAATCTTAAAAAGAAAAAATAAAACAGGAGGTATCACTCTTCCAGATATCAAGGTTTACTATAAGGCCATTATACTCAAAACAGCCTGGTACTGGCATAAGAACAGGCACATAGATCAATGGAACAGAACAGAGGACCCAGAAATAAACCCACAGCTTTATGGACAACTGATATTTGACAAAGGAGGAAAGAACATACAATGGAGTAAAGACAGCCTCTTTAACAAATGGTGTTGGGAAAATTGGACATCTATCTGCAAAACAATGAAACTAGACCATCAACTTACACCATTCACAAAAACAAACTCAAAATGGATAAAAGACTTTAATGTAAGTCGTGAAACCATAAGCACCTTAGAAGTAAACATAGGCAGCAATCTCTCTGACATCTGTAGCAGCAATATATTTGCTGATTTATATCCACGGGCAAATGAAATAAAAGGCTAGATTAACAAATGGGACTATATCAAACTAAAAAGTTTTTGCACAGCTAAAGACAATAAGAACAGAATAAAAAGACAAACCACACAATGGGAGAACATATTCGACAGCCCGTCTGATAAGGGGTTAATAACTAAAATTTATAAAGAACTTATAAAACTCAACACCAGGAAGACAAACAATCCAATCAAAAAATGGGCAAAAGAAATGAATAGAAATTTCTCCAAAGAGGACATACAGATGGCCAATAGGCATATGAAAAAATGCTCAACATCACTAATTATTAGAGAAATGCAAATTAAAACCACAATGAGATATCACCTCACACCAGTCAGAATGGCACTCATCAGCAAAACAACACAGAATAAGTGCTGGCTGGGTTGTGGAGAAAAGGGAACCCTTCTGCACTGCTGGTGGGAATGGAGACTGGTGCAGCCACTATGGAAAACAGTTTGGAGATTCCTCAAAAAAATAAAAATCGAACTGCCTTTTGACCCAGCTATCCCACTTATAGGAATATACCCTAAGAACACCTTAGCACTGTTTGAAAAGAAGAAATGCACCCCCATGTTCCTGGCATCAGTGTTCACAATAGCGAAGATCTGGAACCAGCCCAAGTGTCCGTCAGAAGACGAGTGGATTAAAAAGCTATGGTACATATATACTATGGAATACTACTCAGCCATAAGAAATGATGACATCAGATCATTTATAACAAAATGGATGGTCCTTGATAACATTATACGAAGTGAAATAAGTAAATCAGAAAAAAAAAACTGAGAACAGCATGATTTCATACATAAGTGGGACATAAAAGTGAGACTATGAGACATGGACAAGAGAGTGGTGGTTATGGGGTGGGGGGAGGGTGGGAAGGGTGGGATAGGGAAGAGGGGAGGGACACAAGGAAAACCAGATAGAAGGTGACAGAGGACAATTTGACTTTTGGTGACAGGTATGCAGCACAATTGAATGTTAAGATAACGTGGAGATGTTTTCATTAAAATATATATATATATATATATATATATATATATATATATATATACTAATGATTGGGTCCCACCACCAGATTCTGATCCAATTAGTTTGGCATGGTGCCTTGACATCATATTTTATAAGTTCCAATGATGCTAATGACCATCATAGTTGAGAACCATCATTTGGTTATAATGTAAGGTTATATAATTTA
This sequence comes from Rhynchonycteris naso, assembly GCA_037038555.1. NCBI lineage: Eukaryota > Metazoa > Chordata > Mammalia > Chiroptera > Emballonuridae > Rhynchonycteris > Rhynchonycteris naso. The sequence continues at coordinate 77,337,489 of CM072997.1, forward strand.
GGTCTTTGTAATAAGTTTAAAAACAGTTTATTATGAACAACTTTATTCATTTTACTAGAGTGTTAATATAGGCATGCTTATATAGAAAAAAACACAAATAATGCAATACATAGAAGAGTGGGGTCTTTTCTGTCCAGTTTTCTTTCTTCACTATTCTGAGAACCTAGGGCAATGCTTGGCACATAGTAGGTGTTCATATAACTATATGTTGACCCATCAAATTAATTACCCCATTAAAGAATGGAAGTTCTAATGAGAACTTCCATTTACACCTCACAAAGGAATCAGCAAATGCTCTGAGCTGGAAGAATGGTCACTGTTACTGGCTGGTGTGGGTTCATTTCCTCCTGGTTCTGGGAATTCTCTATGAATCCCTTTGTTCTTGTCTCACACTGATCTGTACCAGGGTGCCACTGCCTTGTATTAGAATTCACATTATCTTTGCAGAAATTGGCCTCTGTTTACGCCCTTAGCCTCAATCCCCATTGAGGAGGGCCTTGTTGCCAACTTTGTTAGACAGATTATACCCTCTGATGTGAGTACCCAGATATGCAACTTTTCTTTTTTCTGGGCTTGCTCCTCCTCCTTCTTCCCACCTCCCCCACCTTTTGGGGGTGCTCCCACCTGGCCCACCTATCTTTTGATCTGAATATTCTTCTTTGTTACAGTGCTCTATAGCTAATAGAGAGGCCATCTCTGCTTGGTGAAAAGAACAACTTTCTGAGTGGATTTGAGCTAAAAATGGATCTCTTAGCAGGCAAACCACCTCTGGAAGTAGCACAGTGGGCATGTGCCTGTTAAGAGATTTCCTGTTCAATACTGAGTAAGCCACATGATCTAAACACTAGGTAGCAGGGTTGTTCATAAAACTGCCTTTAATTTGGTAGGCAGATTACTTCCCTGAAACATTTGGGGGCATTCAATACTGGTTAGAGCAGTGGTTCTTAACCTTTTTTGAGGTACCGAACCCACCAGTTTCATATGCGCATTAACCGAACCCTTCTTTAGTGATAAATAAAATATGGGTTTTTTTCCAAATTCAAGACATAGGTATATGTTTTTTTACTGGTGCACAAAATGAGCTATGCATGAACATCACCTTGCTCAAAGAACAAAACCAACAAGGTGCATGAACTCACAACAAATTACAGTATTACTTTATTCTGGCCTCCGCAGCAGAGGCTTTTCCGAACCCCTGAGACGGACTCATTGAACCCCTAGGGTTCAATAGAACCCAGGTTAAGAACCACTGGGTTAGAGTATTCTAATTAAGACCTTTCTTTATGTTGCTTTACTTACTACTTAAAGCTTTGTTTTTGAATGTAGAACCTGCCACTACCAAGTATTCTTCTGAAGTCTTTCATTCCTCTCTTAGTTACTTTGGCTTCTTTTTAGACTGAAATTACCCGTGGCTCCAGATAAAGAAAGGTCAAGATTTTGTGCTTAATAATCTGCCAAATTCTTACTGAAGTTTCACTGAAGCCAAGGGAGGCTGTTACTAAAATTCAAGGTGTTTCCAATCCATTTGCATTTGTTTGCTCATCTCTTAGAATGCAGTATGCACAGAAAAAGTCTTCTGAATGATACATAAATTCACCATTTCTACATGAAAGCTGTCCCTTCAACTACACTCAGGCCTAGAGGTTTAAACAAAATCCTTTTCAGATTATCGCTAATGCTGTGCCTGGTTCTACAGCAGCTGTTGCTTTTGAACAATATGATGCTTCTCTTCCCCCTGAGAATGGTTGAAAATGCCTCTTCTGCTGCCCTTTCCACCTTCATAGACCCAGAGAGCATATAAAACAGACCGGGAGATGCACCTAGGAGTTTGTTTGGGAATTCAGGGCACAACTGAAAGACTATTGAGTTTAACCCCTTTCTGACATTGACTTTCATAGCAACAGTTTAATTTGGAGAAAATCTGCAACCCCTAATGGCTAAAGGTATTTACGTGGAAAATTTTCCAAATGATTGACTTCCCTGTGTTGCTATTTTCTCTCTCCATGAACATGTGAGAATTTGGCTTTCTTCCAGAAGTTTTTCTGCACCACTTCTTTTTAGGCAAAGAAATTTTTCTACCCAGAGAAGGAGAAGAAAGAAGCACCAAGAGATTTCCCCTTAAAGTGAATCAGTGTTTGAGTTTAAACCATAGCCTCTGTAAAAACAAAGAATTCGAATGTCTTGTCTTTCCTTAAATTTTCCTTTCAAATCTTTAAGGCAGTCATTAGTAATCTTGATCACTTTGGAGCCAGTGATCAGCTTCATGCTTCATCCTGTTTCTCTCCTCCTGCCCCCCCCCCCTCTATTTGCATCAAGTTTACTTAAGGAGTTGTCTGCACTCCCTCTAGTCTCCACCCCTCTCCTTCTTCCTCACCTTCCACTAATTCTTCAGCCATTTCTCTACTGACTGCTCCTGTCAAGATCACCAGTGGTTCCTTACTATTTCATCCAATGATTATCTTTGGATTTTAATTGATTGTTTTATAGCATTTGACATCTCTGAGCCCATTTTCCTTAGTTCGTTGCTGCTATTTCTCCTCATTCTCCTGGAAAGTTTCCTCTTCTTCTGTTTCTTTCTTAAATGTTATTTCCTTGGGAATCAATTGGACCAACTTTTCTTATGCTACATAGGCTGACTGTGGGGTGTTGTGGGTTCTGTTCCAGACCACAAAAATAAAATGAGTTTTTCGATAAAGTGAGTTGTAATCTTTTTTGTGGGTATGGGTCCTGATTTCAATTTCTAAAATATGCAACATCTGTGAAGCACAATAAAACAAAGTATACCTGCCTGACCTGTGGTGGTGCAGTGGATAAAGCGTCGACCTGGGAACACTGAGGTCGCCAGTTCAAAACCCTGCACTGGCCTAGTCAAGGCACATATGGGAGTTGATGCTTCCAGCTCCTCCCCCCTTTCTCTCTCTCTCTCTCTCTCTCTCTCTCTCTCACTCACTCTGTGTCTCCTCTCTAAAATGAATAAATTAAAAACATTAAAAAAAAAACAAGGTATACCTGTATGCTTCCTGATTGATATCATCTGCCCCGTGGCCTCAGTTCATGCCATTGATAGGATTCCCCATCTACTGTATTTCTTCAGCCCAGATCTTGGGAAGAAAGGCCTATGTCCAAAATGAATCTAATTCCTTCTTTGTTTCTCCTGAATTTCCATTTTGAGTGAGGGACTCCATTGTTCACTGTACAAGACAAAAACTTCTTCCTCTCTCTTTTCCCCTCCCCCATAAAATAACAATTCTTATTTATTCTATTTTCTTATAAATTTTAAATTCATTCCTTCTTCCCACCTCCCACCAGAACCTCTCACCCTGCTCTAATTTGGGAAACCATCAACTTGTATGTTGATAACTCTTTCTGGTCTTGCCTCCTTATTAATTTATTCTCTATGTCACTGGAGAGATTTTTTTTTTTATCACCACATTTCCTTGATCAAAAGCCCCCATGCTTGCAAATCTGGCCCCCTCTTGCCTCTTGAACCTCAGTTCTTGGGACTTCCCACCTTGTATTGTTCATTTTGGGTCATACTGAATTACTTTTAATTTTTTTAGACATACCATGCTCTCTCACATCTGGGCCTTTTTTACCCCAGCCTTGAACATTCTTCTCATTATCTCTTCATTTGGTGAATTCCTGCTTCACTGATGGATCTAAAAGTTGAGTACTTCCTTTTGGACGCTCCCTTGAATGTTCTAAGCCTGAAAAAGGTGCCTCTCTCATGGCCTGCACCCCATTGTCCCATTAGAGCAAGAGCCATCCTCTGTCATAATCGCCTCAGTCTTTGTATTCCCATTAGGTTGTCACTTCTGTGAAGACAGGAACATGTCTGCTGTGCTGAGATTATATCTCCAGTACCGCACACAATGATTGATACAGAGCATGCACTCAGTATGTATTTGTTGAATGAATGAAGGAATGAGCCTCAAAGTAAACCATGAACCAGCCTTCTTTACAACACAGGTTCAAAATGCCTTACTCTCATCTGCGATGCCTTACTCTCATCTGCGATTTCTCCCTCACCAGTCCAGTTCCCCTAACTGCAACAACCATTTCTTTTCTAAAAAGCGAATAAACTTTGTGGCTGACAAAGCAACGTATATATCCCAAAGGAAGAGAAACTTTCCAAAGGTTCTGAGCATTAGCATATGGTAATTGTCAAATCCCAGGGTATCTTTTAATTGAAGCTTCACAGTAGTTCACTTAGCTTGTACTCAGTGCTTAAATTGAGTAGAACCTCATTAGAGAAGTTGTGTCATGCCTTAGTGAAAATGGAGAGGATGAGAAATACAACTCCCCATGACATGGGGGCAGAGGAGGAAGGGAGCAATCTGGCTTCGGGTTCTTTAATCTGTGTGTCTGACTGTACCAACTCCTGATATGGGAAGCAGTGGGGAGGACAGCCACAGCCATCAAGTTGCTTAGCATTTTCTTTTTAAATCCCGTTCTGGGATTTTACTCAGTGCTTCCCTCCTTCCTCCTCTCTGTGCTTCTTCTTCAATGGAAGCCTCGGGAGCAAGCTGGTTTTACGGTTTTCCTTCCCAGAATCAAGTCTTCCTGGGGGAAAGAACGGGCTCAGTCTGACCATCCTTTCTGGGGCTTCTCTTTACCTGTCAGCATCATTTGCTTGCTCCGCTCTAGCCACCCTGAATTCTTCCCTTATTGGTGCTGCGACTAGAGGCAAGCCACATTCCCAGGGAGAGAATTTAAGAAGTCACCACTCTCAGATGCCAGCCCTGCACTTGGCAGAGCCCGAGTGCCTCTCACTCACCCTGGCTTTCCACCCAGAAGGCTGCCTCCCCTCGGCCACCACGCCTCCTCACCCCTCCAACCCTCTTCCTCCAGACCCAGCTCCGCTGCCTGCTCAGTGAAGCTCCATGGAGCAACCTTTCCCACAACCCAGCAAGGAGTCATCTCACCTTTCTCCAAATACTCAGTTGGCCTCATTTATACCCCTTTGAAGGCAATGCATGCCTTGTTTAGTTTTAGACTTGCCTTTTTATCTCTATGCTAAACTACAAACTTCTTAAGGGTTGTCCTTTTCTCAGCATGTTCTCATTATCTAGCACAGGGTCTGACATGGCATAAGTGTTCATGAGTCAGTGAGGTGAGTGGAGTCATCAAGGGGAAAAGAGAAAAGAGCAAGTAGTTAATTGCATGGGGGTGCGTGGGGGTGGACATGGGCCCCGAGGCCAGTTTGCCTGGGTTTGATCTCTGGCTCTGCCACTTACTGGGTGTGAGAACCTGGACAGTTTACATCACCTGTCTATGCTTCCATTTCTTTATCTTTAAAATGGGATCAATAGTAATACCCCAGAATAGGGCTGTTGTGAGGTCCAAATGAGATGAATCATGTAAAAGACTTAGCACAAGACTTGTTGCACAGTGAACACCCAGTAAATGTCAGGATTAAGAATAAAAAGGGTCTAATGAAGGCACAGCCATGGAAACTGAAGGTGTACATGCTAAGGGCAAAGCACATTTGTGACTGATGTCATAAATAAAATTAAATCAAAATTATTAATGATGGAAGAAAGAAGCAATGACCTCGTATTTCCTGGAGAACCCAGGTGACTACGTTTTTTGAAAAGACAAATCTCATTTCTAGTTCAGTAGAAGAGTAGCTTGAGCAATAAGATGATAAGAGAGGCTATCCTCAAAAAGAAACGGAGGGCCAAATGAGATTGAGGCTATTAAAACAAGTGTTCAAATGTGCCCTTTTTAAATATCTGCTGATTTTAAGGAGTAGGAAAGCATAATGCTAAGGCAAAGTCATGTTTTTGCTGCCATCTACAGTCAAAGAGCAATTTTTAAAGTTGTTTATAACACACACACACATACACACACACACACAGAGAAAGCACATTCTTAACAAAATGAGTGACAATATAGATAGTTTGGTTTAAGTTCTAATAATTAAGATAATTTGGGCATATTACTCTAGTATTTTATTTACTATTCTTCCTAAAAGTATGTATATTTAATTAGTAATATAGCCTTTTAAAACCTCAGAAAACCCAGATTAGCTGCAGATGTGGCAGCCAACAGAAAGTTTAAGAATTAATACAATGATTTTGATGAATAAAGAGATGAATTGGATTTTACCCCATGACCAGCAAGCTCTCAATTGTTATTAGAATTATTATAAATTGTATTTTATACAAATGTCTTTTATTGTTTGGATATGAGAAATCTACCAAAAGCAAGTGAAAACAAAAGGAAGTAAAAAACAAAATCTGAGATTCCATCTGCTGCTGTGCTATTATCTATAAAATCTCCATGATTATGGTGACATTTTCCCCTGTGCATTGTTTTTAAGGGTGAACTATAGACAACAATTATTGGAAAAGCGTTTGATGGAGAAAAAGGAAGTGGCTCTTCAAGAAGCACATGAAGAAGAAGAGAGAGAGAAGCGGCTGGAAGCCCTTAGGAAACAGGTGTTTTTAAAAAATTATTTACTTATTGGGGTGATATTGGTTTGCAAAACCATACAAGTTTCAAGTATATAGCTCAATAAAACATCATCTGCAAACTATCGTGTGCCTATCACGTCAAGTAAAGTCTTTCTGTCCTTATTTGTCCCCACTTTGTCCACCTCCACCTGCCCCCACTGCCCTTTCCCTCTGGCTATTACCACGCTGTGACTGAGTGTATGTATATGGTTTTCGGCTAATCCCTTCAGTCTTCTTTTATCCAGTCCCCACACTCCCTTCCCCTCTGACAGCTGTCAGTCTGTTCCATGTGTGTCCATGCCTCTGGGAAACAGGTGCGTTTAATTTAAAGTTTCCATGTAATGTTTAAAAAAAGATTTCTAAATGCTCTTAATAACATTACTACTTGGGCTTAGTTTAGGAGTTCTGCCATGTAAAATGTAACTTTTCTAAATTGAGACACTGATCTTCATTTCTGGGAGCAATTAGATTTATGTTGAGCCATTTCCAGATTCTTCGTATATTAAGAGAACTTTACCGGCACCTCTTAGAAAGCTCTCCCAAGATTTAAATGCATCCACATGACCTCTAGTTTAATAGCTGAATAGTATCGACGTACAGCAGTAAAACTGTGTTAAACCAAAAGATTTTATTCTCCTTAAAAAAACCAGTGAGCCTGTCCTGTGGTGGCGCAGTGGATAAAGTGTCGACCTGGAATGCTGAGGTCGCCGGTTCAAAACCCTGGGCTTACCCGGTCAAGGCACATATGGGAGTTGAAGCTTCCTGCTCCTCCCACCTTCTCTCTCTCTCTCTCTCTCTCTCTCTCTCTCTCTCTCTCTCTCTCCCTTTCCTCTAAAATGAATAAATAAAAAAATAATTTAACAACAACAACAACAAAAAAAACCCAGTGAATTTTGAGCAAGATAACCCTCTTTGGGTAGGAGCCTCTGTTGGGAAATATCCCACAACAAACAAATGTGTGAAAACTCACTTTTTAAAAATACTATTTTTGTGGAGGAATAAAGCCTCTCAGAACTTTGCCTACTAAAAGTAAGCAAAAGTTTTGTAAGTAAACAGATAGTAAGATCAGAAATTTAAGAACATGGGAAATGAGATAAAATAGTTTCTTGAGGGTTTTTTTGTTTTGTTTTGTTTTTTGTAATTTTTTAGAATTTTTAACCTGGAATTGATTAGCTCAACTCCTGAGCTCTGAAATCTTCACTGACCTGTCTCCCTGCTGGCAGGAGGGGGCCATCTACTTTCTGGTCAGTGCCAGCGAAGGCAGCACAAAAGCTTGGATAAGAGCTTGGCCCCTGGTGTCCTTTAGCCCTGTACAACTGGCAGAAGACACTTAGATCTTTTACTTAACATCTGTAAGGCCAGTAGCTGCTGCCATCGTGACCATACACGTGCAGGTTATTTTTTTGTTTGTTTGTTTTGTTTTTTGTATTTTTCCGAAGTTAGAAGAGGGGAGATAGTCAGATAGATTCCTGCATGTGCCTGACCGGGATCCACCCGGCATGCCCACCAGGGGGCGATGCTCTGCCCATCCAGGGCATTTCTTTGTTTCAGCCGGAGCCATTCTAGCACCTGAGGCAGAGTCCATGGAGCCTTCCTTAGTGACAAGGCCAACTTCGCTCCAAAGGAGCCTTGGCTGCGGGAGGGGAAGAGAGAGATAGAGGGGAAGGAGGGGGGAAGGGTGGAGAAGCAGATGGTCACTTCTCCTGTGTGCCCTGACCAGGAATCGAACCCAGGACTTCCCACATGCAGGTTCTCAATGAATTTGGGCAGATGATAAAGAAGCAGTGAAGCCCAAAAATGGTGGGCCATTCCTTTATTCTAGCCTTGCAACCAGCCTGCGAGTAAACACACAGCAGGAAAACACTTCCCTTTCCATTCAGGGCTCCTAAAGCCACTGACTCATCCAGTTTTTCCTAGAATCAAAGGCCCACACCAGTCTCAGCAGAGCTTACAAAAGCCCCTCATCCCTCTGGTTCCCCATCTGCCAATATGGCTTCTTACTCTCTGCACAAACTGGCTTCTCTCTCCTTCCCTTCCATCTTGGCAGCGGCTTCTTCTTCTCCTTGTCTTTCTTCTTCCTCCTCCCCTTCTTCTCCTCTTCCTTCTCCTCCTCTTCCTCCTCCTCCTTCTTCTCCTTCTCCTTCTCCTCCTCTTTCTCCTTCTTCTCCTCCTCTTTCTCCTCCTTCTCCTCTTCTTTCTCCTTCTTCTCCTCCTCTTTCTCTTCCTTCTCTTTCTCCTCCTCCTCCTCCTCCTTCCTCTTCTTCCTCCTCTTCCTCCTCCTCCTCCTTTTCCTTCTAAAAAACTACGTGGGCCCACAAAGACCACTCCTTCAGCATACATTAGCATAACAAAATCCCTTTCCAAGCAGGAAGGTACTTAACAGTTTCATTGGGCAGTGCCATTTTTAACAATAAAAGTAAACAAATTCAGAAAATACAGACTTTACAAACTCATTTGCCGAACAACCTCCCTACACTTTATTTGCCCCTTTGAAGAATGGGAATAATAATATTAGTACCTGCCTGATAGCTTTATAGTGATGTCTGTTCACATTGTTTTGAATATTTATTAAGTATAAAGTCCTCTTCTAAACACTCTTTTAATTTCTATCAAACCATAGGCTGTAGGTGTTATTAATATTCCTATTTTATAGAAGAGGAAACGGAAGAGACACAGGGGTCACACAGCTAGTGAAGTTCAGACTGAATTCAAACAAAGGAAGTATAGTTAGATGAGGTAGTGTAGATACATATCACCTTCTTTAATAAAATGGGTTAGAGAAATTCAAAGCATAGGCATTTAAGTCCTGGTGATGCTAGAATCAACAAAATTTAAATTATACAGTCATTCTCAAGTAAGTATATACCATGGCTTTCTAGGGACAAAACTTAATATCACTATTAATAACACATTCTTGTTCAAAATGCAACCTTGATAATGACTGAGTCTGTATGATTAGAATTTTTTCCATCTGTAAACCCTTTGAGAGAGGAAATGTCTGTGCCCATAATCTGTAATCAGTGTTTAGAATTATAGTATGAGATTTTGACTGGGAAACCTATAATAATTAAAGTATGCTCAACCCTTAGTTATGTCATTACAGTTCCTAAATTCATTTTAAATGCCATTTTCCTAGTACTAATTCTTGACTTTAGGAGTTAGCAGACAGGTGTTACTAATGGTGCATATAATTTACAAAATTAGTGGTTTCGTTTCATTAGGACACAGGTTTGAATGACTTCAGTTATCATAAAGAATAAGGGCATTTGGGTGAAAGTGATGCTGTAGTTTGTCAGGACAAGTGGGAACACTGGTTTATGCCATCTCTGGGAATATAGTTGCCTGGCACAATAGAAATTTACCCATCTTGCCCTATAATGCCAACACACTCAATTTTACCCACGAATAATATGCTCTATAGTCAACTTAATCAGATCTTTCTAGAATATTTCATGAGGCTGTCACTATGGCCTTAGAATGCTAGTGGTTAAAAATTAATGTTTTTCACTTTTGGTTACTTTCAAGGTGCTTGACTATGTAAGTTTTCTATATAAGATTTCCTATGACTTTGTATCAGAAGGACAAATTTTTATATGAATTTAATTTTAACCGTAGCTTGCCTTTAGTAACAATAACATATCATGACCTTTCAATATTATATTTGGTTTTTAATCTACTAACTCCTTTGTGGCTCTCTAGGACTGGCCTGATTTAACATTGTTTCTACCCTTGCCTCTTAGGTTTTTATCTTTAATAAAATCTCTTAACTTTAATGAACGTTAAACATGAATGATATGGCCCAGAGGTGTTTGGTCTATTACTTGTTCCAAGTCGCTATGGTTTCTCTCACGTTAGGTTGCTATTGTTGCTCAATTTGATCCTGTTAGAATGATGTCGGATACAATGGCATCTAGAGCAAAGATGGGTATTGGAACTGAGGAAGAATTTATTCTTCAAAAGCCACTCTTCACACTGAATACATACAATGAACAGCAGGTAATTATGGGAATTAGCATGGTTGATGCAAAAGCCATGATGATGATAAGAATTGTAGGAGTGTGTGTTTGGGGTTACAATCATTTTCAGTATTTACATTTGAATACTACACATACTGGCATAATTTTTTACTTCTAAATGGTAGCATGTAATTACTGCACAACCCATAATATAAAATAGTTGACAGGTGAGCACAGAAAAAGCAGTTTATCTGGAAATGTTATGACTGTTACTTAAAATATTTTTTAAATTTAAAATCTTTACTTTAAAATTATATTAATACTGTATTTTGTTTGTGAATATTGCTCTATTATATTCAGAATTTGTTTAAATTCATAACAAATCCTTTTGAAGAATAATACCGATGATTAAACAAAGGAGAGGAAAGCTTTCAGGATTTAAAATGGACAAGATAATACATCAGAGTTAATGATAAAACATATTCTGTGGAGAAAGTATCCAAGGGTTATTTACCCATTTCTAGGAAGGGAGGACAGATGAATGACTGTGTATCCCTGAAATTAAGGGAGAACGTAGTTAGTTCTGTAGATCTAAGGAGAGCTGCTAAATGCTTAATTATTTAAAAAAGCAGAAAACTTCATCCATTCACCTATTGACAAATAAATGTAGTGTGCCTCTATTATATGCTGCATACTTTGCTAGGGATTAAAAAGAGGAACGATTCATTTATCAATTGGACAAATATTGATGGGATGTGGCACTGTGCCTTCTGAACAAGATGAACTTGTCCTGTGTGGAAGAAGCGAGCAGGGGAGCTGGGCTGGGAGGGAAAGTGACGTGTGTGGGAATCATACCTCTGGTGTGAACTCACCTATCTAATGGAGTTCTGAGGGCTACAGCAGCAAGAAGACGGGAATAAAAGTTAGCCCTGGCTGGGGAAGTTAGAGAAAGTGTCAAAGAAGAAACTTAAGCTGTATCTTAGTTGAAGATTTTTGGCAGCAGAAACAATATTCATTCCAGATGATTTAAGAGAAGAACAAAAAATAGGTTGGGAGGAGGGAGTGGGCATAGGGAAGGGATACATTATCAAGATGCAGGGGCGTCTCCAGCAATCAAAGCGGTCAGGGCAGTGGGACTGCAGAGAATTGAAGTTGGAAGCTAGAAAGCTCTCAGGGACCTGGGCTGAAGAAATAAGCTTTCGCCAGGTAGGAGAGGATGGAAGGAGGCCTTTCCTGGTTTGTGTTCAGTGTAAGGTACGGGTCAAGGGCAGATGCTGGCAGATGAAACTGGAAACAAAGTTAGGGTCAGATTGTGTCAAGTACCATAGTAGGTCTTGCTTGTTAAGACATTTCCCCTTTATCCTGTGAGCAGAGGTGAGATTTTGAAGCAGGTGGATTACATAATGAAATTTCTATTTTAGCAATGGGTCCTGAATGGAAGATTGGTGTGGCTAGTAGATAGGGCTGGAGGTGGTGCGGGCTAAGATCCTTTCATAATGATGGAGAGGGGAGGGGCAACAATGGTTCTGGCTGAGAGGAGGAGGGATAATGAAAGTGAGGGCAATTTTAAATTAGGCAGTTTGCTCCACTATTTACTGGCTGTGTGAAGTTGTGTAAATTATTTAATCTCTTTCTGTCCTGTTCTCTTCATCTGCAAAACAAGAATTCCTGTGAGGATTAAGATAACGAATGTCAACTGCCTAGAATATTGCTTGGCACCTAATAGTAAATCAGAAAGTTAAAATCATTAGGTGTTGCTGCTATTAACTATATAAGAATGTGGAAGGAAAAACAGACTCAGGGAGAGAGAATTTTTGTTCAAATCATATTTAAGGTGAAAATATCTGGTATACATTTACAAGAAACTGATTGGCTGCCTCTGGGGGGTGGGGATTGGGGAAGATGGAGGTCAGCTTGTGAAGAACTCCATTTCACTTTGTTCAAAAAACAGAATAATGAAAACAGTTGTGACCTCACAACCCCAGAGCTGAGGAGAGAGGTGAATGCTGGAGATAATCAGGGAGTGAATGCACACAGGTGGAGCATAAGTCACCAGAGTAGACAACAGTGACCAGGGAGACTGTGTTGGAACGGAGGAGGAGAAACCTAGGTCTAAGGATCAGATATGTTGGTTGTCAGACATAAACCTCTGTATTATTCTTGACTTATATGAATCACTGCCCCTAGATTAGTCCCTGTATCTAATCACTTGCCACATTCTATTAATTCTTCCCTTCGGTGTTTCTGACAGTTATCTCTTCCTTGCTACTAGTCAAGTTTAGGCATATTATTATTTCATGTCTAGATCACTGTAGTAGACCCCTAACTACTCTCCCTGTATCCATCTCTTCTTTCCTTGTCACCTTACTTTATTCCAAACTGACAATCAGACCCATCCTTTTATGCAATGATAATGATTATATTACTTCCATGCTAAAAATAGAAACAAACATGACCTCAGTAGTTCCCCAGACACACTGGCATAGCCTTCAAGCCTTTAAAATTCAAGTCTCTGTCTTAGAAGTATCCTTTTCCCAGTGGTACTTTACCCAAACTACCCTGATTCTAAATTGACCTATTTCACCTCTAAGTTTGCATGTGCCTTCCCTTCTTGTTCAATCTCTCTTCTTCCCCACTCTGTTTTATAGAAGAATAAGGAGCTCAGGTGCTCCTTCTTGCCTGACACCATTCTAGTCTCACTGGTACCAAGAGATGTGCACTCTTGGGCTATCTATTATGTTGCCACAAACTGTAGTTATATGTGTTTAATCTTACTATCCCTATTAAAGAGCTCCTTGAAGGAGAGGCTGCTTTCAACAGCTTATTATCTAATTCTCTATGTGGACTTCAAATCCATGAAAAATGCTTCATTAGCTGAAATCCATATATGGGTACCTTCTTATCATTGTGAACAGCACCAATGACATTTAATATTCATAGAAGAGGGAATAAAGTCTAACCAGCTGTAAGTGAAAACAGAAATTGAACTACTCATATGTCTAGTCCCACTTAGAATCAGATTGATGGAAGCATTTTCTAGTTCTGCTTGAAATAGAAATCCGGCCTTGGAAGAAAAGGTCTATTGATTTTTGTTTTTCAGGTAGTGGCCATGTGTTTAAACTTAATTTACATATTGACACATGATGGAGAAATTAAAAATGTCTGTTTAAAGGCAGATATATAAGGTTGTGGTTTAGATGTATTTCATTTTAATCAATGGTTGTTTATATTTATTTATTCCAGCTATCATTAAATAATCAATGATAGTACTGAATATAAGCTTCTTTCATCTCATCTTTTAATTTAATGTGTTATATTTTGACTAATCTATTATGCATTATTCTGTATATCTTAAGTTGGAAATGACTGATACACTGCAAAGTGACAATGTCAAAAAGGTTTGAATATTTTCAGTAAAAATAACTGAGATATAGTCACTATATACACAAAATTTATTATTATCTAGTCATCCATCTAACAAAAAAAATTACACAGCTTGGGAAAATATAAAATGAAATATTAAAATTTACTTTAGTTCAATGAATTGTTACTTATTTATATTGTATTTTATTTCTACAGATAATTTCTGATCCTAGACTTCGTTTTGAGTTAGCACTTCGAGAAGCTGGACTTCATAAAACCTTTTATGCCAAAGAGATATTACCAAAAATCAGTCCTCAAAAACCTCCAAGAAAGGACATGGAGTCTACTGTATTTAAAACATAGAGTTCCTCTTCAAACCCTTTAAAATGTAAACAAGATTTTTCTCTGAATATATTTATGTGGATAACAATAATTACTGCTTTCTTAAAGTTTTTATAATGTGAGACATAGAAATCATAGCATCTATTAAAACAACCTTGCCTTTTTTTATTATTCTAAAAATTTTATGCACTATTTCCAATATCTTTGTTTATCTAATAGTACTAAATTCTCCAGGACTGTGAAACTCAATTATGACACTTATGGTAGATATATTATCATTTAGTAAATTGCAATTTGGAAGTTGCATTATCCCTTGAAAAGAGGTCAGAATAACCATTTGTGAGAATTTAATTTATATTGCTGCTACTTACTAATATTAATTTCTGCTTGTTATTTTCAGAATTTAACTTTTTAATCATGAAAGCTTCATCATCATTAATGCTTCTATTGTTTCTTGATTATTATAAGAGAAGACTCAACCTTTCTCTAAATTTAGAAACCAATTTTGTATACCATGTTTACTGCAAACCAATTATCCAAACAATTTCATTTTGTGAAGTAGCTCATAAGAATACTAGAAATTAGAAATAATGTTTCAAACATGGGAATATCTGTTTTGGCTTGGGAAAATTGTATGTGGTTGTTTAGAAGAAATATTTTAAAATTTATAATATTTACAATGCCATCAAAAGTTCCACATTATCTATTAAATATATAGATAATTTTTATAGAAAGGAAATGTTTTAAATAAAACTCAAGCATAAGTTTTTTACTATTTCTAAAGAACCATACAAATACAAGTAGCTGCTGATGCACAGCAGGACATAGTGCCGCCATTTTGGGAACCATAGAGAGTTGGTACTTGTGGATATGCTAAAAACAGTTGAGATCTGGGAGCAGTGTAGCCATTGGCTATGCCCAGACTCAGACCTTATTAATCTTTTTTCTTTTTAAAAGCAGTATTAATAATAGTTACCATTTGTATCTATGCTCAGTATCATGTATATACTTTGTACATAATGTCTTATTTAACCATGATAAAAACCTTATAAGATTTTCATTTTTTTCAGATAAAGAAACAGGTTCAGAGAGGTAGAATAATAAGACCTAGATCACTTATTTTTAACTGTGAGTATTAAATCAATTTAGCGAGTCCTGATCAGCATTTTTTAAATGAAACAAAATAAAATAAATCTGAAATTCAAAAGTCTAATAAACATATGAGAAGATGGAAATATCAGTTAAAACGCCTAATAAAATATCAATCTGCATATACCAGATTGGCACAATTCCAAGAAATCTAACAATATCAAGTAATACCTTACAAGCAATGGGAAGCACCCACCCGTGAGGAGATTGTAAATTAGGAAATGTTACCTGGTGACATTGTAAGTGTTCATACACTTTGATCAAGTGATTCTATTCCTACATATATGCACTAAAGAAGCCTTTGCAAATGTGTGTAAAGAGACATGAACTGAGATTCACAAATGAAAATAAGCCAAATATTCATCAACAGTAGAATGCATGTAAAATTGTGGTATAATTCATATATGGAATTGCATATAGCAATGAAAATGAACATAATATTTAGTGAAAAAACCCAGATGCAAAAATATGCACACTGTGTTGTATTTAATTTATCTAAAATACAAAAACAGGCCAAACTTATATTGTTTAAGGTGAAATAATAGAAGAAAACAAAATATATGATTAACTCTAAAATCAAGGTAATGATTACCTCTCAGACCTGATCAAGTGGTGATGCAGTAGATAGAGTATCCCAGCATTGACCTGGGATGTTGAGGACCCAGGTTTAAAACCCTGAGGTCACCAGCTTGAGCATGGGCTCATCTGGCTTGAGCACAGGCTCACTAACTTGAGCATGGGGTCACTGGCTTGAGCATGGGATCACCAGTGTGATCCCAGAGTTGCTGACTTGAGCTCAAAAGTCTCTGGCTTGAAACCCAAGGTCATTGGCTTGAGCCCAAGTTTGCTGGCTTGAGCAAGGGGTTACTGGCTTGGTTGGAGCCTTCTGGTCAAGGCACAATGAGAAGCAATCAATGAACAACTAAAGTGCTGCAACTACAACTTGATGCTTCCCATCTCTCTCCCTTCCCGTCTCTATCTCTTTCTCCTCTCTCTCACACACACAAATTACCTCTCAGGGATAGGGCAGCTGATGGCAAGGGGGCTTCCAGGTTAACAGGTAGTGATTTCATGATGTTTCTATTCTTTAAAGTGTACATAAGTGTTTATGTACTATTAGGTCAATGCTATAAATTCCCAAATAAGGTGAGAAAAAATTAAGAAAGTAAGTTATTAAAGTATAATTTCTTAGTATATTAGTGCATCAAAGCTAGTCTTTTTAGTCAGTTTCTGATTAAATATTTCTAATATATAGGAATGTCTGTGATAGCAAGGAAGTACCTCCATGGGAGTCATATTTACCCTGACATGGATAGTATCTCTTTTACTTTCTCCACCCAATCCTTGTGCTCTGCTTCACTTAGGCTCTTGCCAGTCTAGTTTGTCAGGTGCTCATAAAAAAGCCAAGAGTACATATACAATAGGAATAAGCACTGTGCCATGAAACTCAACTTCACCTATTCATGTGTGTGTATATAGTGGATCACAACAAAATTAGAAACTATTACCTTCAATCCCATGGATAATAAATGGGATAGCCTGATCAACTCCACGTCTTTATGAATGATGGGCTTGTCTCTCACTGAATTGAAAGGCTGTAATCACTCCATCATAAACTGACTTTTGTATGTTAAATCATCCTTGCATTCTAGGAGTAAATCCCATGAGTTCATGGTACAACACTTTAATATGCTGCTGAATTCAGTTTGCTAGTATATTTTTGAGAATGACAATAACATTTCTGAAGACTATAATTTCCTTATTTTCAAAATAGGAAATTATTTTGAGTCTTTGTTTTTTATTTTTAATAATTTTTAATTTCTTAGCTTTTATTTTCCTTTAGGCATTATCTGTTATATCTTTTATTTGTTTGTTTGTTGATAAATTTAGTCTCATTTATGAAATGTTTATCTTTTATTTATAATTTTTTCCTGAGAATATATCTCATCATTTCTGAGTTTTTCTAATACTGACTAATATTCTCTCATATCTTGTATCATTTTTATAGTTTTTTTTAACTCTATAATTTTAATCTATGTTGTGGTAATGTCTCTGGTGTTCATTCCTTATCTGTAGGGATGTTATTTTGTTTCTCAACCTTTTTTTTTATTAACATTAAGATCTGACCCTTTTCTTTGCTCAATTATATTTGAAATTAATTTTCAAAATTTTAGATATATTTGTGACTCAAAGTATTTCTTTTAACTTTACAGCTCTGGAATTCTCTATTTTGCTATATTTGTGCAGGATTCAAAAACATTTGGCAGCTTATTTTCTGGAGACATGTTCTCCTCTTCTTCTATCTGGACCTGCTGTTTCCTTTGACTTTGTTTTCCTGTGCTGCTCAGGTGGACTCTCCTCTCAGCAACTTCTCGCCACCGGGGGGTGGGGGGAAGGGGAGGCTTTGTCCTAGAGGTAAGTTTTGACTCGTTAGTGTAGGAATTCATGGCCCCCTCAGATTTTACTGCCAAACCTAGTTTCAGCTGAAATTGTTTCCTCTCAGTATTTCTTGGCTCTTTCAGAGTTCTCAGGCCCATCTGATACCCCTTCCTTTCCTCTGTCCTGCAAAGATGCTGGTAGAGTAGAATCAGGTCTTATAGCTGTCAGTGGTTACTCTCTACACATTCTTATGTGTTTGTGTGTTTGTTTCTTATGGGAATACTTTGTCACCTACTATAGAAGACTGTCCCCATGGGGTTTTTGTAGCAGTGTCCTGGTTTGTTGTTGTTTGCTTTTATAGACTGATATAAGAGATTTGAAAACCATCACAACTGCTGTCATCTACCAGAAGCCCTCCAAACTTAATTCTTGATCCTGTTTGCCTTTTGTTTGTTTGTTTGTTGCACTAAATATGCTCTTTCCTCCAGCCTGCAGCATCTCAGTAATGGAGCCATCATTCACTCCATTACACAACGTGAAATCCACAGTCACTCATTATGCTCTCTCTTCCCCACTTGTAACATTTCTATCAAGACCTATTGACTTTCTGTCTTCTACACAGCAACCATGCTACCAGTGGAGAATGGTTGTGCTTTGTGCCTTCCCAGCCACACCATTCTCATATTTTGAGAATATCCCACACTATGCATTCATATTCCACATTAGAAGTTAGATACTCGGTTTCCGCAGTCTCTTGTGGTATATTCTCTGCCAATCCAATGTACCCATCTGAGGTTTCATTCATAAGACCACTATGTAAGAAGGCAAGAATCCATTTTATGGCAAGAGTAACAGTGCAGGCTTCAGCTTTAGGGATAAAAGATCTCAGTCAAATCCCAGAAATCATGAAGTTTGACCTAAGAAGAAAAGAATCTAATTATTCTACTGTTTCTGACATCTGATTGATATGTTTTGGAAAAATATGTAGTTGAATGCTTGCTGATGCATTTGAGGATGAACACCTGATAGATTACTGCCAAGTACTTGAGAGGTCCTGAGGGAGAAAATGCTCAGGAATGCAGACACTGAACATTTAGGAACACTGCATATTTCACTTTGAGACTCAATGCAGGACTGGGTAATAATAGTAGAATTCACAAGCTGCATGACCTCTCACTGAATAAAGTCTCAATCCTTAGAAAGGAATGTGACAGCAAGTCTGTTTTATTCCTACTGCATTTTAAAAGTCTCTAGAAAGATATTTTCTGCCAGAATTTCTCTTTTTACACTAACAAGTAACTGTGTTCATTTTTTTCTACTTTCAATAATGTTTGTGTCTAATGTTTTTAAATTGCTTAAACTGATTTATTTGTTTTTAAATACATGGCTTTAATGTTATTGTAGGCCTTACTAATTTTACAAAATACCATGTTTTCAGACAATTTATTATTTTATATGTGAAAATATAAGTGTGGAAAAGAGCAATGGTTTTATTTTCCTTCTGTTTTGCACATTTTCCCAGACATGTCAATATTACTTAGCACCACATATGCTTAAAACTCTTAATATTTATAAATAACTTCAAAAAAAATCTGCTTACATCTCTTTAGACATTTTATAAATATTGTATTAATTTGAAATACTTACTTTCACAGTATTTTTAAAACAAATGCTGCACAAGATGACCCATTACTATTGAAATATTGTAAACTAACTTAGTTTGGGATGATTATTAAAGGTAATATTTTTAAGCTTACCAAAATGAAATAAAACTTTACTTGGATGTGACAATTCTTGACTTGCTAAAGGAAATCCAGCGCAATATGATATGAGTTTACAACCCCAGGGATTTAGACCATGCTATCTGGAAAAAAGACCCAGGTCTTGTGAAGAGAATATTTTCTCATCCGTGTTGTTACAAAACAGTATAGTGCAGTTGCTTAAAACTATCTTAAAAGTAGAACCTCAGAGTATCTTTATTTTAACATTTCTAAACAATTTGCTTTTGTACCTACTTTCTCAGTCCAAATCTACGGTTTAATTAGATTCAACAAATATTTACTAAAATTATGGCATAATATAAAGTCTCTGCAACCATTAAAAAGAGGATTGTGGTGATAGTTGCACAACTATGTGTCTATTCTAAAAAACAATGAATTATATACTTTAAATGGGTAAATTATATGGCGTATGAATCATATCTCAATAAAGTTGTTACAAACAAGCAAGCAAACAAACAAACAAAAAAACCCCAAGGAGAGTTAAATGGGTTTATATGAAAAAAAGCAAGATAAGTTGTATAGGTGAGGGTCAGGGAGTAGCAATGGAAAAATACGTATAGAGTGATCCTATCTATGTAAAAATAAGTCCAAATTGTTGGAAGGATGTACAAGAAACTATCAGCAACTGTTACTTTGGGTAATTGGAATGGAAAGTGTTGATGGAGTGATGACCAAGGAAGATTTATTTTTTCCCCAGTATTATTTTTAAAACAATTTTTAAATCTGAATATTTTATAGGGTGCGATGTATCAGAGGATGTGGAATCTAAGAGTTCCTGCATAAACCATCCTCTATGATGGTTAACACCTAGCAGGGATTTGAGGTGGATAAAGGTCAGTCAGTAAGGGTTTTTTGACTCAATAAATGGGTGGATTAATGGATGAATGGGTGAACTGTATGAATATTGCCTTTGCCTATGGGAAACTTAACCAACAATTATCTATAGCAGCTCTGATTAAGGAGAAATATACAAGGTAGAAAGACTCTTTCTCTTCCTAAAGCATGCTCTGAATTTGGCTGAGGAGATAAAACATCTCACATGTTTTTAAAAAAATACAAGTAAAAGATAGTAGATATGAGAAAACTTTAGAGCAAGACATTTCATGTCCTACTTTTTTCCCTGGCAGGTTGTAATACAACTCCTCAGCTTCTTGGGACACTGGGACAGCTGTGTCTTCTTCATGCCTTCCCTCCTGTCTCTTTCCACCTAGGGCATAGAAATAAGAAAGAACTAGGAAGTGAAGGGAACAGAAAGGGTTTGAATGGGTCCAAGGGTTTCTGGAGTAGAGGGACTTTTACAGTGGACTTACTGTGTGGCATATAAGTCTGAAATTAAAATGTAAAACCCAGATACCATTACAGAAAACTTCAGTGGTTAAGCGTGACCATGATCATCCTCAGAAAACCCTCTCTGTGGAGATGTGGAAAATCTCCTAGTCCTCTACACAAGTTTAGATAAAGAAAATTGCATAACCTGTGGCAGGCAGGCAGGCAGGCAGGCAGGCAGGGAGGGAGGGAGGGAAGGAGGGAGGAAGGAAGGAAGGAAGGAAGGAAGGAAGGAAGGAAGGAAGGAAGGAAGGAAGGAAGGAAGGAAGGAAGGAAGGGAGGAAAAAAGGAAGGAAAGGAAAGGAGGGAGGAGAATATTGGGGCCCAGATCTCAAACATTAAGCCTGGATGGCTATTCTAAGTGACATGTCTTGAGAGGATTTACCAGGTAGCAGAAGTTTTATTTCCTGGGTGAAAACTGGACCCTTCCAGCAGGGAAGATAAATTTCTGGGAGCCTTTTTGTTCAGGCTGGCAGATTTTTCACCCCTGTAGTCTGTGGACCACTGACCTCCTTGGTCTGAGCTATGAGGAAAGAAGTGATACATTATTCAGATGCTCTTGTTGTGCTCTTTGTCTACCCTTTGAGGCTTGTTAAAGCTAGAAAGCAGTACCATTTGTATCTGTGTGTTTCACTTCTATCCTCTAACCTAACCTCTTTGTTCTCAGACACAAGCTTATGGACACTTGAATAACAGCCTAATAAGATGTTTGAACTTTATTGCATAGACATTACAAAATAAGTAAAGCTTTGTTGGGTGTAAAAACAATGGGTGCTTTTGGAAGGCTAATATGAGAGCAGGGTACAAGTTGGGTTGTATCAGGGAAAGGAAGGTGTTGGGGAGCCCATTTATGGTTATATAGAATGTGTGAGGAGATGTGAAGGTGGTTTCTGTGGAGTTTCTGGTTCTTACCACTTAAGGAGAAAGTCTGAACTCTGAATTCATTCATCCCTCTTCCTCTAGCAGAGTTAGTTTAGAGGTTTGGGGGAGCACATCTATCTCCAAAGGAAGCCTTGGGCCAGTGGACACATGAGTGAAAATATGCACAAGTCTCCTAGCACGAAGGTGCGGTGATGGGCCTGGCATTTCTTCTGCTTTCCTCTCATCCAAGTGAAACGTTTCCGAATCCCGAATGGACACTTGGGCTCTTTCAGAATCTGATCAATCCTGATCCTAAACATGGTGAGAAGGAAGTCCCTCTCACCCTCTGAGTCTCAGTCCTTGCGTTTGCTGCTCCTTTGTCAGCCTGCCACCTTGTCACCTGTTCCAGGGCCTGGTCTGCTGCACTGTATCCTGTCCGTGGTTCCTTCTGTGTAGCTCCTTGGTGATGGGTTTGCTGCCTGTGGCATTTCAGGACACAGGGGTTGTATTCTGTCACCAAAGCCTCCAGGTCCTGTAGTACTTACCTTCACCCATCTCCTGTCACAATCACCTGCATGGCCTTCTGCCAGTCCTCTACTACATCCTACTCTGGTTTAGCTCTCTCTGTTCCATAGGCCTTTGTCTCTGTTCACTTCAGTCACTGGCACTCACACCTTATCTGTCCTTTATTTTGAAAGAAATATATTCTCCACACTCATCTCTATATGTCAACTTTGGTTGCTGTCATCAAAAACCACCCCAAGGAACCATGCCCCTAGTAGGCAGGTCCCTCTGTCGTTCCCTCCCTCCACATTGAATTGGGATGGCCTTTGACTTCTTTCACCAACAGAATGGGCAGAAGGAATGCCACACCAGCTCCAGGCCTCGGCACAAGGAAAGGCCCTGCGGTGTCCACTTCCCAACTCTCAGAAGCCAGTGCCATGTGAGAAGTCCAGCCGCCTAGAGGATGGGCTACACAGGGAGCTATGTGGAGAGACACCACAGGGTGGGACATGAAAGTACCAGACACAGGAGGGAACGTTCTAGTACATTCAGGGATCCAAATGACTCCAACCCCAGCTGCCATATGACTGTGTCACACGGGAGCTCTGATGAGACCAGCAGAAAAACCACCCGTCTGAGCCCAGTCAACACACGAAATTATGAAAAATAAGAAAATTGTCTTAAGGAGTTTTGTTGTGGAGTAGCACATATCTGAATCAAAACTCAACAAATCCTTGACCAGCCCTGGCCAGATGGTTAGAGCTTTGTCTCAAAGCACAGAGGTTGCCATTTCAATCCCTGGTCAGGGCACATAAAGGAACAAATCAATGTTCCTATCTCTCTTCCTCCCCCTTCATCTCTCTAAAAAAATAAAAATAAAAAATCCTTGACCATTCTAGTCCTTTGCTTGAATTTCTAATAAATACAACTGACATTTATTGAGCACTAACTGCATACCAGGCACTGTTCTTGCTGCTTTGCATGTATGAAGTAATTTGATATAAACAACAAACCTGAGATATGCACTTATTGTGTAAGGGAAGCAAAGGCACAAAGAAGTGCCTTACCTTACCAGTATTACACAGCTCATGGAAACCTCGATTTAAAGCCATATAACCTGGCTTCTAATCCCTGAACTCTACTGTCTACTTGGCTCAGGATTTGTCAGTCTAATCATCCTTCTCTTGTCATGAATATCTGAAACTATGTTGAGTATCTACAGAAAATAATGAGTGATAGCCACAAGTCAGATGTGAAGACTATTCTTTGTGTTTTTACCTGCATATGGCCTCAGATGTATAGTAATGGCATGATTTGAGAAATATTGAGAAAGTCTCCTGGCAATCCCCCCAATAAATTGCAAAGATATGTCCTGCTTAAAGCTTGTCACCTCAGACAGAGCCCTGAGGCTCCTCTCTGGCCCCTTTGCTCAGAAATGGTTTTTGCAGTTTTGAATGTGGCCTCAGGCACTTGCTTTTCCTCCTTTAAGCTTTGCTCTAAGAACAAAAATGGAATTTCCTTAATTCCACATCCTAACAGTTACGATCAGCTTGTAGCAATTCACAAGATTTACTGAAGGCTTAGAGTCTAAAGAGATTATGATCAGAGAACTAAAGAACTAATATACTAGATGTGACCACAGGGCATCTCTTAGGAGGCCTGCCACCAGCCACTATTCTCCTGCCATGGTGTGGTGGTGGCCAGCCAGACTGTGTTCAGTCTGCAGGCCAGGCTCCAACTCTCTTAATCTCCAATAGTCTTCTTGGGGCTATTGACTGGGGTTGGAGAGGTGGTCCAGGGAAAAATGAAAGATCCATCCCTTCCTGATGGTGTTGAGTTGCTCCCAAGTATCATCAAAGTGCCCATCAGAAACTGGCAACCTTCTCTGAAGAATGGTTCATTATCAGAAAACACTATGTCGGGCTTGACCAGGCAGTGGCGCATTAGATAGAGCATCGGACGAAGACGCGGAGGACCTAGGTTTGAAACCTCAAGGTCGCTGGCTTGAGTGCTGGCTCATTCGGCTTGAGCAAGTGTTCACCAGCCTGAGCGCAGGGTCTCTGGCTAGAGTGTGGAATCATAGATATGACTCCATGGTCGCTGACTTGAAGTCCAAGGTCACTGGCTTGAGCAAGGAGTCACTCGCTCTGCTGTAGCCACTTCCCCACCCAGTCAAAGCACATATGAAATGCAATCAATGAACAACTAAGGAGCTGCAACAAGGAATTGATGCTTCTCATCTCTCTCCCTTCCTGTCTGTCTGTCCCTCTTTCTAACTCTCTGTCTCTGTCAAAAAAGAAAATACTGTGTCAGGTACACCAAGCATTCACTGAACTAAACCCAAGTCTCTTCTCTAGCATGATATGAATGGGGTTCCATCCACATACCCTCCTGTCATTGCTCAGTCACTATCCCAAACTGCCTAAAAACAAATGCCTAAGCAAAAACATACAGAGGTCTCAGGAACAAGAATAATTTTCAGGCACAGAATTATCTAAATATACATTTAGAAAAAAGTTAGTTCTTAGTATAATCATTCAGCTAAAAAAATAAATCCAAACACATTACTAAATGAAATACAATAATTCAATCCAAAGTATCTGAATTTGAGTGTTTCTACTGCATTCAGATCTTCCAAAAGGAACAATGGTATATGGGTATATAAAAAAATCCTGCACATTGTAATTGTGAATTAAAAGTAACAGAAAACAAGCAAGGTGGAGTTAAGGACACAAACATATGCAACTTGGTAACCAGAACACTAACATCAACAATAATTGTCACCTGAGGTGTTACTTGGGCCACACAGGAACCTACCACAGTGAATGAAAAAAAAAAAAAAGCACAGAATGGAGAGAGAGGAAATGGTGGTAACACCTTATTTAGAGCACAGCTGTAAAGCTCTGAGAAAACACTCCTGGAAATGGACTCCTGAGCCTGCAGACTGCTTTTATGGTGGGCAGTGTGAATCCAGGTAATGACTGCCAAACTCAGAACAACCCCATCAACAGCAGGGTCACAGGATAACAGGCTTCCTCACTGCTCCCTTTGCAAAGAGTCAGATTTTCCTTCAACCCATTCTTTCGCAAAGAATAAAGTCATTTCAAGTGTGCTGACTATCTGGGGGAATCTTCGTTACATCACACAGAACCAAAGACCTGGGCTTCTAGTATTTCTGCACCTCACACTTGGCCACCCCAGCTGACAATAACCCCCATATCTCTAAGGCCCTGGAAAAGGAGTTAGCAAACTTATTCCGTGAAGGGAATCGTAAGGTTTTTCACCTTATGGGACATATGATCTTTGTCATAACTACTCAACACGGCTATTGTAACAAAAGAAGCCAGGACAATGTGTTAACACTGAGCCCGGTTGGTTCCAATAAAACTTGACAGAAACAGGAGGCCAGTCAAGTTTGGCTCTCAGGCTGCAGATTGCTGACCCGGATCCAGAGCAGCACCGGTTCCTATGTGTATGTTCATCTCTCTCTGCTGTGGGCTGCTGCTTTGCTTTCTCTTTCTCTTAACGATGTCTCCTAATTTCTTACCAGCTTAACAATGTCTTTTAAAGTATCTTTAGTAGAGTGGTTTACCCAGATATGAGTTTGGGGTAGCAGAGGCATTTTTCTAATACCTAGTTTTCCATCCTGTTGGAAATGTGTGTTACCTATTGTTTTCTCTCTTGAATGTCAGGTTCTGTGTTTTAGAAGTTCTCCCATAAACAGAATATAGTTGGATTTCATTTTACTTTTCAATCTGATAATCTCTGTCTTTTAACTGAGTTAAGTCAGTTTATACTTACTATGATTATGGATACATTTATATTTACTTCTGATCCCTTATGTTCTATTCCCTGTTTACTATACAATTTCTAATTTTTCTTGTTTATCCTCTTTCATTTTTCTACTACTTTTATCAAGCTTTTCTCTTTTTTTTCTTTTTTTTTATTAACTTTAATGGGGTAACACCAATAAATCAGGGTACATATGTACAATGAAAACATCTCCAGATTATTTTATCATTCAATTGTGCTGCATACCCATTACACAAAGTCAAATTGTCCTCTGTCACCTTCTATCTGGTTTTCCCTGTACCCCTCCCCTTCTCCCTATTCCACCCTCCTTCCCTCCCCCCATCCCGTAACCACCACATTCTTGTCCATGTCTCATATTCTCACTTTTATATCCCACTTATATATGAAATCATGCTGTTCTCAGTTTGTTTGTTTTTTTTCTGATTCACTTATTTCACTCCGTATAGTGTTATCAAGGTACATCCATTTTGTTGTAAATGATCCGATGTCATCATTTCTTATGGCTGAATAGTGTTCCATAGTATATATGTACCAAAGCTTTTTAATCCACTCGTCTTCTGACGGACACTTGGGCTGTTTCCAGATCTTCGCTATTGTGAACAATGCTGCCACGAACATGGGGCGCATTTCTTCTTTTCGAACAGTGTTGTGGTGTTCTTAGGGTATATTCCTAAAAGTGGGATAGCCGGGTCAAAAGGCAGTTCGACTTTTAATTTTTTTAGGAATCTCCAAACTGTTTTCCACAGTGTCTGCACCAGTCTGCATTCCCACCAGCAGTGAAGAATGGTTCCCTTTTCTCCACATCCTCGCCAGCACTTGTTCTGTGTTGTTTTGCTGATGAGTGCCACTCTGACTGGTGTGAGGTGATATCTCATTTTGGTTTTGATTTGCATTTCTCTAATGATTAGTGATGTTGAGCATTTTTTCATATGTCTTTTGGTCATCTGTATGTCTTCTTTGGAGAAATTTCTATTCATTTCTTTTGCCCATTTTTTGATTGGATTGTTTGTCTTCCTGGGGTTGAGTTTTATAAGTTCTTTATAAATTTTGATTATTAACCCCTTATCTGACATATTGTCGAATATGTTCTCCCATTGTGTGGTTTGTCTTTTTATTCTGTTCTTATTGTCTTTAGCTGTGCCAAAACTTTTTAGTTTGATATAGTCCCATTTGTTTATCTTGCCTATTATTTCATTTGCCCGTGGAGATAAATCTGCAAATATATTGCTGCTACAGATGTCAGAGAGCTTGCTGCCTATGTTTTCTTCTAAGATGCTTATGGTTTCACGGCTTACATTTAAGTCTTTTATCCATTTTGAGTTTGTTTTTGTGAATGGTGTAGGTTGATGGTCTAGTTTCATTTTTTTGCAGGTAGATGTCCAATTTTCCCAACACCATTTGTTAAAGAGGCTGTCTTTACTCCATTGTATATTCTTTCCTCCTTTGTCAAATATCAGTTGTCCATAAAGGTGTGGGTTTATTTCTGGGTCCTCTGTTCTGTTCCATTGATCTATGTGCCTGTTCTTATGCCAGTACCAGGCTGCCTTGAGTATAATGGCCTGGTAGTAAACCTTGATATCTGGAATAGTGATACCTCCTGTTTATTTTTTCTTTTTAAGATTGCTGAGGCTATTCGTGTTCTTTTTTGGTTCCATATAAATTTTTGGAATATGCGTTCTATATCTTTGAAGTATGTCATTGGTATTTTAATTGGTATTGCATTGAATTTATAAATTGCTTTGGGTAATATAGACATTTTAATGATGTTTATTCTTCCTAGCCATGAGCACGGTATGTGCTTCCACTTGTTTGTATCTTCCTTGATTTCTTTTATCAATGTTTTATAATTTTGCGAGTACAAGTCCTTAACCTCCTTGGTTAAATTTATTCCTAGGTACTTTATTTTTTTGGCTGCAATAGTGAAGGGGATTGTTTCTTTAATTTCTTTTGCTGACAGTTCATTGTTGGTATATAGAAATGCCTCTGATTTCTGAGTATTAATTTTATATCCTGCCACCTTGCTGAATTCATTTATCAGGTCCAGTAGTTTTTTGACTGAGACTTTAGGGTTTTCTATATACAATATCATATCATCTGCAAATAATGACAGTTTTACTTCTTCTTTTCCAATTTGGATGCCTCTTTAGCTCTTCGTAATATGCTATTTAACTCTTTCATCAAGTATTCTTTATGATTACAAATTTTTTCATTTTTATAGTTTTAAAGTTTGAAAATTTTTGAAAATTTAAAATTTTATTTAGAAGTAATATTTGGTTCTTGGTTTAGTGTAGTGGTTAAGAATTCTGTTTTCCAGTGTTATTGACTGTTTGTATCCTCCCCAAATTCATCTGTTGAAATTCTAACCTCCAATGTAGTTATATTAGGAGATGGGGCTTTAAGGAAGTGATTAGATCATAATAAGATTATCCAGATATAATAGGATTTGTGCCCTTGTGAAAGAGACCCCAGAAAACAACCTTGCCTCTTCTGCCTTGCGAGGTTACAGTGAGAAATGGCTGTTTATAAACCTTGAGATGGGCCCTTACCAGACACCAGATTTCTCAGCTCCTTGCTCTTCATTTTCTCCACCTTTAGAACTGTGAGAAATAAATGTTTGTTGTTCAGGCCACCCAGTTCATGGTATTTTGTGCGATAGCAGCCTAAATGGACTAAGACATTTAATAAAAAATGTCTTTGTGCAAATTTCAACCCCATCACTTATTAGATCTATGGCCTGGAACAAGTTAGTTAACCTTTCTGTGCCTAAGTTTTTTCATCTATAAAATTAAAAAAATATTAATATCTTATAACAAGAATAATAGGGTGGTTGTGAGGATTAAATTAGTTAATATTTGCAAAGCATTTAGAAAGTGCCTAACAAGTGGTCAGTGCTATATTATTTTTATTATCATCAACATCATTCAAAGCAGCCTTGTCTTTCTACATTTCTCATCATTGTACTTTTATTCTGTTATAGCTTTCTTTACTTATTTAAAAAATATTTCTTTGGTAGTCATTTCTAAGTGTCATGCTAGTAACTCAAGTTTTTGTATTTAATGATCTTGTACTTTGTTCACTGATTGTGCCTCTCACAGACACAAAATGTTATTTGCTTATTCTGTGACTGAACATGAGCTCTCCTTCAGTGAGGCTGTTATTTTGTGAGAATCCCCTGCTAACTATGTGTGTCTGTGACTCCCACATGATTTTGTATTTACTTATGCCGGGAGTGCCAGGGGCATCTCTGTTTCATAACCAAATTTTCTGTTTATATCTTGAAATGAGGTTTTCTAGAATACAATAAAAATTTTAAACTTCAAGCCTAAATAAGGATCAAGCATGAAGTTTAAATTTCTCAGGGAATTCCATGTTACTTTCCCCCACTTGTTTCCAGGCAGAGACAGACAATATTCACTGGTGATATCTTTAATGGGCATTTTAAGCAAATAAAATTTTGCTTCACAATTAATGGTTTATAAGAAACCCCTTCCTTTAAAAATATAATCATAGGGACCTCTTCCCCAGTTCCAAAGAGGAGTCATGAAGACCAGGTGGGCAGCCTTGCTTCTCTTGGGTCTTAGTTCCTTCTCCTCACCTCATCCAAACTGAGACCTCGTGTCTATATGAGCTTTAAACCCAAGTCTCCAGGTTATAAGGTAGCTGCTCAGGACACTACTCTGGCTTTAAGTTTTTTCTCTTTTATTAGCATGCTTTGATTCTCTTCCAGGAAGATTTCCTGGAGCTTTGGTAGATGTTTCCAGTGTTTTGGCTATGTTAGCTCTCCATCTTGCACGACTCCTAGTCCAGTAGACTTGTTTTTTCTCATAACGTTATTCCACAACGGTCTTCCTTTCTTACTAATAATCTTTCTTCCCTCTCAATATTTACACTCTTTTTTTTTCTTTTCTTATTAACTGTTTCCCCTTGGTACCAGTTACTTTCCTTTGCTGGTAGCATATTTGATCCTACAGAGTCCCGCATGTGCCACACAAACTGAAAAGAAAACTAGCCTTATTAATTAATCTTTTTCTGTCATAGAGACACCCAAGCATTTCTGCTGAGGGCAATGTAGATTGGGCTGACGCAAGGAAACTGACTTTAATAATCACAGCTTCTGTAGCAATATTTTCTTCTCTTTTCTTTAGTAAATATTCTAGATTTAATCATTCTTTTTTACAGCTTTCATATGTTAGTCATATTTTCTCACTTCATTCCTGACTCTGATAAACTGTGTTTTGAGAAATAGCCTTGGCTGGCCACACTCTCTTAAGGAAGAGAACCCAATGGTCTGATGCAAAGGTTAGGGCCTTCTTGGCAGACACAGTTCTATATTGAAAATGAAAACATTAGGCAAAACGGTCTCTCTACTGGTGGCCATGGCCATACCTAACTCCTTTGCTCTGGTCCCTCACTTACCAAGCAACATTCTTAGATCACCGCACTCCTCTGTAGAACAAAGAAGCCCCTGGAGACATGCCAACCAGGAGGCATGATTCTATCAGGCCACACTGTGTGAACTTTCTCTATAAAAGTTAGTAAATTAGAACTTGCTATTATAAAACCCACTATACAGACCCCATTGGGCCTTTACCCTTTTTTATTGTAGTAAAATACATAGTTTTTTACCATTTTAACATTTTTTGAGAGTATAGGTTAGTAGTAGTAGGTACATTCACATTATTGTGTTACCCTTCTGACTATCCACCTCCAGAACTTAATTATCATCCCAGCTGAAACTCTGGACCCATTAAACACTAACGCTAGTTTCCCCTTTCCCTCAGCCCCTGCTGACCTCTATTCTACTTCATTTCTGATGAATTAGACTCTTCTAGGCCCTCATATAAGTGGAATCCTGCAGCATTTGTCTTTTTTTGTGACTGGCTTATCTCATTTAACACAATGTCTTCAAGGATCATCTGTGTTGTAGCTGGTGTCTGAATTTAATTAAGCCTTTACTTTTTAATGTATTAAATTTTATACCCTTTGGGGAAGCTGATTTTTTATTAGTTACAAAGCCATAAAGCATTTTATCTGCATAGAAACTGAGATCATCACTGACATCTCTCACTCATGAGCCCTTTAAATGCCATTCTCTCCCACAGCTACTGCTTTTGGTGTGTCATGTTTGAACTTTCCTTAGCCTTTTAACAAAGGAAAGACTTTGGAAACACGTTATATTCACATGAAAAGGGAATTTTTATTCTGAAATATGTAAGCTGCTTAACTTATTAGGTGAAAATTTGAAGGCACTGACCTTCACAAGTAGGGGAACTGACATCTCTAACAAGAAAATGATGTCTTTGGTTGTCTCAGCTTATCTTTAACCCATCTCTGCCCTCCCCCTAACCTAGAATATTGTAACAGGTCAAGTTCTCATCATCCACACCCAGGAATAGCTTCTTGATATTGGTACTTATCTCAACCTTACTCCTCCTCCTCCCACTTCTAACAAACTTCTGATCAGTCCTGTTCTACGCCTTCCTACCTTTGCGGAGGAATAAGGTCCAATTTCCTTACTCTGACTTTTTGGACTTCAAATAATAGAACCCCAAATTTCCTTTCCAGATCCAGCCAAAATGTTCTAGTCATGTGTCCTAATTTTTTTTTCTTTGCCTTAGCTCATGCTTTCCCCTTTGATGGCAACATTTGTCCCAGAATATTTTTAAATTATGGCCCTTAAATAAAGATAATCTCAAATACCAACTTTTGTCCCAGAAACCTTTTCAAATCTTTCCACCTTCATATGATCATTTCCTGTATTGAATCCTTAGGACACTTTCATTTCTACCTCTCTTTGGAGGCTAGCAGATTATTTTTTGTCACAGTGCCTCCAACTTAGTAGGCTGTAAATTATTTAAAGGAAGTAGCTGTCTTGTTCTCTCTAAACCTCTTTCTAGCTGTATGACTTGCATAAAGTCCTTTATAAATATATTTGTTCTATTATTTGCTCGTTTACTTAGAGTGGGTCCATGGCATTGCAACCTTGAATCAGTCATGGAATGAGCTCTATAACAGGTGAGACCTCTGGAGTCCCAGTAGCAGGAAGGAGATGGGGGGAGCCTGAAGCATAGGAAATCGATCTGAATTATGGGCAGGTGTTCATTGCTGATTATTTACCCAGAGTAAGTGAGAATTTGGTGAATTTGTTTGCTTCATCATTTTGTTTTGTTTCAGTGTTTGTTTCTTGTTTGTTTGTTTTTGGTTGTGGTATCTGGTAGAAATATAAATGCAAAGGACCTTAAATTCAGATAATAAATAAAGTGATATGGAAATGAAAAGAAGAATCTATATATTGAAAGATTTGTCTTTCCTTTTCTAACAAGGGATGAAAAAAACCAAACAAACAGATTATTCAGATGGTTTCTCTAATATTGGAATGCCCAGTGCTTCACAATGTTAATGATTAAGGTACTGTAGAGAATAACAGACTTTCCAAGAAATTTTAAAAATTAAAAATATGAACATAATTCTAAATCCCTACCTTTTAGTAGAATAATTTTGACTAATTCTCTACAAAATAAATGATATTGGTTTGTAGGTATATTCCCTGATGAGTTTTTATATTATATTATAGTTATAAAAAAGATAAAATTTAAATCATGCTTAGGGTTTTAGAGGGAAAAAATAGCTTAATGGTGGACTTTTGTTTTCAAGTGAAAATTGTTATACTCAATTTCAGGAAAACAAATGTTAAATTGATTCTATCAATAAATTGAGTACAACCATTTTGAAAAGAGGAAGAAAAACAGTGCAGAAATGAAAAACTGGTGAGTAAATAAATGATGAAGCAGGTTGCAAATTATAAGTATTTTATTTATTCATCTTAGGAGATACTGGATTTTGAAGCCACTGGATATTATTTGGGGAATCTTAGAAGACAGAAAAAAACCTGACCAGGCAGTGTCTCAGTGATAGAGTGTCGCACTGGAACACAAAGGATCCAGGTTCGAAACCCTGAGGTCGCTGGCTTGAGCACAGGCTCATTGGTGTGAGCGCGGGCTCACCAGCTTGAGCAAGGAGTTGCTGGCTTGAACATAGGATCATAGACATGACTCCATGGTCACTGGCTTGAGCCAAAGGTCGCTGGCTTGAAGCCCAAGGTCTCTGGTTTGAGCAAGGGGTCACTTGCTCTGCTGGAGCCCCCTGGTCAAGGCACACATGAGAAAGCAATCAATGAACAACTAAGGATCTGCAATGAAGAACTGATGCTTCTCATCTCTTTCCCTTCCTGTCTGTCTGTCCCTATCTGTCCTTCTCTATCTCTCTCTCTATCTCTGTCACACACACACACACACACACACACACACACACACACACACACACACCAAAAAGGAGTTAGAGAAAGTCCTGGAGGACATAAGAAAAGTTCTGGTTTATTTTTCAAAAGGGACTAAGTAAGAGCCTAATAGCTAAAAATTAGTTTACTTAACCTCTAATCCTAAAATGGAGATTGCTGGTCAAATCCTCAAAAAATGCACTGCATTATAGACATCAAGAGGCACAGAGGATCCTGAAAAGGAATGATGTGGCTTTCAGAAACTCAATATGTGCCAGACAATTTTAATTTCCTCCCATGACAGGATGATGGGCCATGTAGCTTGGAGGCAAGCAATAGATGCCATTTATCTGTCTTTTACTCAAGCTTTCAATTCTATCAGACGTGTGATGCCCAGCTGGTTAAAAAGAAAAACACTGATTTCTGTTTTATAATAAAAAATGTAATGGGAAAGTCTTCATATAGAATGACTTCAGTTTCTCAAGCAAGTGTTTTTAAAATGGTTTTAGATTCTTCGACGTATTCTGGTTCCCAGCAGGAACCAGATGGCGCAGTGCAACTCACTGATGGGAGTATTTACAAAGGGGCAAGCAGGATTTAGTGAACAGCAAAGTATGGTGCAACTGGAAACAGCTGTTACCAGCCCTGTTCTAGGTGGAGCTGAGGGGCAAGTAATTATAGTCATCTAGGGGAGCCAAGGGTGCGGCAGGGGTCACCCACAGGAACTGTGGTCTTTGATAGAGGACACAGGTATTTGCCATGACCCAGCCTGAGAAAGGTGTGTGAACTCATGAAATTATATGCTAATTTTGGGGTACACAATGAAAGTGACCTTTCCTGCAGAGCAGGTCCATAGATTCTATTAACTTTTTGCAAAATGAGTCCCAAATATCAAGAGTTCTATTTTTAAAAGAAAGAAATAAAATTCAAACTGACTTTGGTATGTTGTTGAAATTGATAGTTTATAACTCTCATTAAGCACCTACACATCTACAGAATACAAAATACTAAATAACATCCTATAACTAAGTAAAAACAAGCCAGGAAAAGTTATTTAATGTATCTTGGACCAAAACGCAATGATCACACTTCAACTCTGTTGGTATTTGAGAGTGAAACATAGACTAGAGAAGCTGGGCATGGCTGTTAGTGAGTTCCCTTAGCAAATTATATTGAATGGCACACATATATTGCTCTGAAAGACTGGTCAAGTAATCTCATTTGGATAAAATTAATCTGATAGGTTGTCAGCCATGTACTGTATTTGTTATTTATTTTTTTATGGTTTTGTTTGTTTTTTGGGTTTTGCTTATTTTGATGTATATATACACTTTAATACACTATATGTACTTTCATAGTGCATGGCACATAGTAACTGTGAATGAATTATATGTATGTAAATATTATATGTATATATGTCTTAGTCAACTTAGGCTGCCATAACAAAATACCATAGACTAGGTAGCTTAATAAACAGAAATTTATTTTCTCACAGTTCTGGAGGCTGGAAATCCCAGATGAAGTTTCCACTGATTTGGTCTCTGGTGAAAGTTCTCTTCCTGGCTTGCAGATGACCACCTTCTCACTACGTCCTCACAAGGCCTTTCATTCTTTTTATTATTGAATGTATTGGGGGGGGGTGACATTGATTAATAAAGTTACATAGGTTTCAGGAATACAACTCTATAACACATTATCTGTATATTGTACTGTGTGCTCACCACCCCAAGTCAAGTCTCCTTCCATCACCATCTATTCCTTGTTTATTTTCTTCCACCTCCCCTCATCCCTTGCTCTCTTGTAATCACTATACTGGTTGTGAGGGTTTTTTTTGTTTTGTTTTTTTTCTTAATCCTTTAACCTTTTTCACCCAGCACCTCCAAACACCTATCTCCTCTGACAACCATCAGTCTGTTCTCCAAAACTATGGGTCTGTTTCTATTTGTTTGTTAGTTCATTTTGTTCATTAGATTCCACATACAGGTGAAATCGTATGTTACTTCTCATTCTCTGACTGGCTTATTTCAATGATCATAATGCTCTCCAGGTTTGTTCATGCTGTTGTAAAAGGTAAGATTTTCTTCTCTTTTAGAGCTGAGTAGAATTCCATTGTGTAAATGTACCACAGCTTTTTTATCCACTCATTGACTGATGGACACATGGGCTGCTTCCAAATCTTGGCTATTGTAAATAATGTTGCAGTGAACATAGAGGTGCATATATTCTTTTGAAATAGTGTTTTGTGTTTCTTCTTCCAGAAGTAGAATTACAGTTCCATTTTTAATTTTTTGAGCTAACTCAATACTGCTTTTTACACTGGCTGCACCAATCTGCATTCCATCAGCAGTGTACGAGGGTTCCCTTTTCTTCATACCCTCGCCAACACTTGTTGTTTGTTGATTTATTAATGGTAGCCACTCTGACAGATGTGAGATAATATCTCATTGTAGTGTTAAACTTACATTTCTCTAATGATTAGTGATGTTGAACATCTTTTCATATGTCTTCCTTGGAGAAGTGTCTATTCGGGTCCTTTGCCTATTTCTTTTTTATTTTTTTTAAGTCTGGAGACATTTTTTTTAAAGATTTTATTTATTCATTTTCAGAGAGAAGAGAGAGAGAGTGAGAGAGAGAGAGAGAGAGAAAGGGGGAGGAGCAGGAAACATCAACTTCCCCATGTGCCTTGACCAGGGAAGCTAGGGTTTTGAACTGGTTCTTTGCCTATTTCTTAATTGGATTTTTTCTTTTTGGTGTTGAGTTTTATAAGTTCCTTATAAATTTTAGATAGTAAATCCTTATTAGATGTATTAGTGAATGTGTTCTCCCATTCAGTGGGTTGCCTTTCATTTTGTTGATGGTTTCCTTTGCTGTGCAAAAACATTTTAGTTTGCTGTAGTTCCATTTGTTTATTTTCCTATTTTTTCCTTGCCTCTCACAAGGACTTCCCCCAGTGCCTGTGTAGGGAGAGAGAAAGAGTGTAAGCTCTCTTGTTCTCTGGAATCCCTTCTTATAAGAACACCAATCTTATTAGAACAGGGTCCCACCCTGTGACTTTTTAAACTTAATTTATTTTTTATAGGCCCCATCTCTATTGTGTGCCTGAGGGGCACAAAAATGCAGTTTATTACAATATAAATGAATTATATATACCTTTATAATTTTATTATATATAAGTATGATATATAATACATACACCATTTTACAGGTATATTAGGAGATATTTTATTGCTTAATATTCATTTTGAAATACCCCTTAATTTTTGTGAGCAGTATATATATGGTATATATATAATTTTTGTGAGCAGTATCGATATGGTGTGTGTGTGTTTTTATATATACACACACTTCACTTCTAACGCTCAAACACTACAAGTGCTGGTGCTATAAAATAATTTTATTTTTGGTCAGAACATTTAAGATCTAATCTGTTAACAAATTTCAAGAATACAATATAGCACTATTACTAAAGTACCCTTTGGTCCCTTTGACCAATTTGACCAACATCTCCTCATTTCCCCCACCCTCCCAGTCCCTGGAAACCATTATTCTGCTCTTTATTTCTATTATTTGACTAACTTTGTTTTTTAGATTTTATATATAAATAATACCACAGTATTTTTCTTTTTCTAACTAACTTATTTCACATAGAACAATGCCCTCAAATTTCATTCATGTTGTTAAAAATGGCAAATTTTTCTCTATTTATGACCGAATAATATTCTATTATATATATACTACAGTATATACATTTTTTCTTTATCCATTTTTTTCATCAACAGACAATTAGGTTGTTTTTGTTTCCATATCTTGGCTATTGAGGAAAAGATAACAATGTGAGGTGATAGATATGTTTGATTGTGGTGATCATTTTACAAAGTATATGTCTATCAAGTCATCAAATTATACATTTTACTTATGTACAATTGTATTTATCAGTTATAATTCAATTACACACACACACACACACATATATGTATTGTTTCTCATGTTGGGGAGCAGGATTCAAGTAAAGGGTTGGCTCCTTCTATAACTACTTCAGTGGAGACACTGTATAAAGACTTAGATGTTCAGGTGAAGGAGTGTCTACCAGAAAATAGATCACCCATTTATCTAAATCAGGGGCTGTCAACCCAGGCTGCAAATCACCAGAGGAAATTTTTATGTAGTGCTTCCCAGGCCCACTGCCAGAGATTGTTATTTATAGTGGGTCTGAGTTAGCATCCCAGATGGTGTTTTTAAAGCCTTCCTTGATGACCGTAAGATGCACTAGTGCAGAGAGCCACAGGTCAGTGTCCTGGAGGAAACTCTCTGAAAGGCATACCCTTCTCCCAGCTACCCACACCCAGGCAGCAGGCTCAGAGCCCATGCTCATCACTACACCACTGTGTTGCCTCTTAGAATTAAGACTAGTTGTTCTTCTCCTGATCAATAATTTACAGTCTACCCTAAAAATACAGTGAATTTTTCTCTTCATGAAATGACTGCCCAGTTCAGGGCCTGCATCTGCTGGTGTCCCAACTGTATTGGATGCATCTGGGTAGCAGCTTCCGGCTCTGTGTCAGTGATGCCCCTCTCTTCTTTGCCTTTTCTCTTTCTCTCCCACTTATTCTAATTTATATTATCTTGATGTGCTTTTCTTTATCCTGGTAAACTGTTTCCAATTCTTCTTGGGAAGAAGGAAGGATATTCTTTTTAAGACTTTATTTATTCATTTTAAAGAGAGAAGAGAGAGGGCATAAAGAGAGAGAGAGAGAGAGAGAGAGAGAGAGAAAGGGGGGAGGAGCAGGAAGTATCAACTCCCATATGTGCCTTGATCAGGCAAGCCCGGGTTTCAAATGAACCACCACAGGTCAGTCCAGGATATATTGTTATAATGAATAAATGAACAAAGAAAAAACACACAAAATGTGCACCAAACATAGAAGTAACCAAAAGAGGGTTTTTGCAAGCATATCTGTTCCCTGGAGTGTGTTCAAGGAGAAGATTGAATGAGTGGAGAAGGCGGCGATAGAGGTGAGGTAGGATGGCAGCGCTCAGACTGGGGCTGACAGAGGTGAGCAGTCAGTGAC
The DNA here is from genome assembly GCA_037038555.1 of Rhynchonycteris naso. Classification (NCBI taxonomy): domain Eukaryota; kingdom Metazoa; phylum Chordata; class Mammalia; order Chiroptera; family Emballonuridae; genus Rhynchonycteris; species Rhynchonycteris naso. The sequence continues at coordinate 77,375,766 of CM072997.1, forward strand.
TGCTTACAGAGGACAAACTCCAGAACAGTCTCAGGGAAAAGAGAAGACCTGGGTCTCCCAAAGGAAGACAAACTAGACAGTTATAACTCAAGTTCATGAAAAAGGATGAATATCTCAACACAGCATATGAATGAGAACAAATTGCTGTCTTCTTAGTGCAACCCTCATTCCGAAAGAACAAGAGAGGAAGGTTTGATGGGCTAAGGAGAAAATACACTTGGAGGCCTCCATGAAGGAGGTGAATTTGGGGCTTGGTTTTGACAGAGGGAAAACCATATACTATATGAGAAAACAACGTCAATGGCCTGACTTGTGGCAGTGCAGTGGATAAAGCATAGACCTGGAACACTGAGGTCGCCGGTTTGAAAACCTGGGCTTGCCTGGTCAAGGCACATATGGGATGCTTCCTGCTCCTCCCCCTTTCTCTCTCTCTCTCCTCTCTAAAATGAATAAAATCTTTAAAAAAGAAAAAGAAAACAAGAGGTTCTGGACATTGCCACCACTTTACACGGATGGTGCAGAGGACTTCCTTCCTGCAAAGTGCAATGTTGTGGAGAAGACAGCCAAGGAGAGCTGTGCTGACTGGAAACCTAATAAAGAAAAGATGAGCCTTGCGAAGACCTTTCAGTGAGAATTTATAAGGGAAATGCTATGAAGAGGATTCCTTCTTCATTTACTGAGCATCTTGTATGTGACAGGCACTGTTTTGGATGCTTGAGATGCAGCAGTAAAGAAAATAGGTACAGTCTTTACTTTTGTGAGCCTTGTAGTCTAGGCACTACACATTAATTAACTGACTGAAATCACGACATAATTGCAAACTGTAATGAGCACTCTAAAGAGGCAGTAGAGGGCACTGGGAGAGGCCATGAACTAGACAGGGATGAATCTCGTTTTAGGACTAGGAAGGCTTTCCATCAGTGGACGAATGGAGAAATATTTAGGAGAATCAATTAATAGGTCTTGGCAACTGATTGGAGTGGGAAGGAAGAAGACAGAATCATCAGAGAGGTTTCCCACGTTTCTGGCCTGTGCACCTGATAGCATTGACTGAGATGGGCAATATTGATGGGGAAAACATACATGAACATCTGCAGATGCATGTGCACACACTCCCAGTCAGGAGTGGAGAGGATGGTTATCTGTAATAATTTCATTCTTCTGTCTCTCCCATAGCCTCCTCTTCTCTCAATAAAACAAGAAAATGTTTCTACAAGCAGACAAGAGAGATGTTCAAATGTATGGGGTGTGAAAGTTTATGGAGAGCATCCTGAAGTTATTCCCACTTGGTCTAAAAAAATTGAGACAAAACAAATACCTCACCACTGATGGCAATACTTGGCTGTTTATCTCTGATCTTTAGTTAATTACTGGGATACCGTAAAATTGCACTCTAAGCCTATCTGTTGCCAAAAGAAGTTCTCAAACTGATGCACCTCTCAAGGGATTGTTCATTTTCATTGATTAAAAAGATGCAAACAACCTTTGTCATGGTTAAAATTAGTTTATTTGAGTCATAACCGTATAACTATATATATACACAACATGACATACTGTACAGGATTGTAAGCCCTCCTCCGCCCATCCTCCAACCACGCTCCCAGCTCCTCTATGTGTCAGCTTTAGGAGAACCCCTGGACTGGCACCACCTCAGGGAGCATGGTGCACCCTCTGAGCGACACTGCCTCCCAGACGGTCTTGCTGAATAAGAGTATTGGTAGAGTGGGCAAGACCCGCTTCCAAGTTTCACAAAAGGCTGACTTTGACATTTTGAACTCACGTCTAAAATCAGTTGTTACTAATTCCTCAGCTTGTTAAATAAATAATGACATAAAATAAAAAATAAAGCCTCTTTAAAAATACATTTCCTTAGGGAAAAAAAATGTTAGAAGGTGATTTAATCATTTGTGATTTCTGAAAAAAAATGAGGATTTTTCCTTGCATTACTGAGAGTTTTCATTTGAAAATAAATGTGTGATTATATTTCATAATAAAATCAGAAACAGGCAAATGTAAGCCTCTAATCCTACTCTGTGTGGCACTGAAATTATGCAAGTAGGCGGGGGGGAAGAGGTATGGTCATATTTCTAAAGGGTCGTTCTTTAATATAAACCTACATTATACTGACAGTCTTTTCTGTAAATATTGTGAATGTGCATGATCAACTTCTGTCACTTGTTCAACACCTAGAAGTGACTGACAACATTCTAACATGAATTTTTGGATTGGTTTCAGAAACAGTGACTGGTAACCGTGTCTACAAATGGCTGATCTATTTTGATGTGAACTTAATTAATGCTGCATATGAAACTCCAAATGTCACAATCCAGGAGTTTTAAATGGTTAATTATTAGACTGACTTCTAAAATAAAACATGGATTTAATTTAATGTATGTATTAAATTTTTTGAAATAAATTTACTTTTTAGGAGAAGGGGACTTTATAAAATCATTCTTATGATTTTAGCATGTGGATGAGAATGATATGAAAATGGTACAAATTATATATACATCAAAATACAACTTGAACTACAATCTTGCAGGGAAGAATTGGGCAACCCAGTTATGACATCTGGTCACAAAGTCCAAGCCGCTGTTTGATGAATTTGGAGATGAGGAGCTGAGGCCGTTGCTGGTATTCCACCAGAATATCATGGGGCAAGTTGATCTGATCATATTCAAGTCTGTCCAGAAGAGTCACGCAGACCACAGCAGCTAGAAGAGAAAACAACACCGTTATCTCACAAATGGGTTTATCTTTTGTGTAGAAACATTAGCCAAACATCCCAATGTCCCTAGAACATGTACTTTGTGTTACTTTCCATCATGTAGATGCAACACAGGGAACCCTATGACCTTCTATAACTTATATTTCTGTGGACTTTCACCAAATACTCCATCTAAAAATGTTAATGGAATTTTCTTTTAATTGAGAGGAAGGGAGGTAGAGAGACAGATTCCTGCATGTGCCCAGACCAGGATCTACCCAGCAAGCCCCCTACCAGGAAATGCTCTGCCCATCTGGAGCCATTGCTCTGTTGCTCAGCAGTGGAGCTATTTTAGTGCCTTAGGTGAGGCTATGGAGCCATCCTCAGACCCTGGGGCCAACTTGCTCAAACTAATGGAGCCATGGCTGTGGAAGAAGAAGAGAGAAAAAGAGAGAGAGAGAGAAAGGTAAGGTGTAGGAGTGGAGAAGCAGATGGTCGCTTCTGTGTGCCCTGACCAGCAATCAAACCCAGGACTTCTACAGGCTGGGCTGAAGCTCCACCATTGAGCCACTGGCCAGGGACTAATAGAAATAATTTTAAGTACTCTACCTGCTCCTACAATTAGACAGATTAAGGGGAAGAAACATGTTCAGGTATAAAACAAGGAGAGATCTTTTCCATTCAAGACACACAAACATACAGCTTTCTATCCTATTTCCAGTTAGACTTTCTATCCTATTTTCCAGTTAGACAAAGCTCTTCTTGAGAATACAACTGGAGAGCTAGTTATTCCTAAAACGACATTTTACTCTTTGGCACAATCTTTGAATTTGCCTGCCACAGGCCTTGCTGAAGAGTAAAGTAAATATAAAAGACATGAACTCTGACCTTTGGAAATATTACTAAAGGTGAGTACTGACCCTCAGAAAATTTGAAAAGTAAATATTAAGTGAAATGCCTATGCATTAGAATCAGCTCCAAAAAGGAGAAAATTTATTAGCCTTTAGTGTCTAAAAAATGGGAATAAAATCCTATGATAGATGTGCAAGTAGGGAAAAAGGCTAGACATCTTTTTTCTAAAGAAACAGAAACTCTCATTTTTGAAAAGTCACCATGATGGCAGTGGCTTTAGTTATTTTCAAGAACCAGAGAGAAATATTGGGTCTCCTCCAAATTCCACATTGTCAGTTTTACATGAAAACTTTGATTTCAAGGAATGTGGTTATGCACATTGAAATTAGTGTAACCCAATTTCAACTGATGATGTAATAGTCTCTATCTCCATCTGCAGCATTGTAAAGAGGATTTCAGTGTCTATGAGACTGGCTGGGGCTACTTTAACAAGCTTTGAGGTCACAGAGATAAAGCTGGGCTGGAGTGTAATGTTTATTTATTTGACTCCTCCACTATTTCAGACTTCTTTAAAAGATCTGGTTTTGGGAAAGAGAAATGGATTGTATTTATAACAGGTGCTAGCTTTTCCGTTAGGTTTAGTTCTTGCTATCTGCCAGGTATTTATGATATCATTTAGTCCTTAGAGCTGTACCATGAGCTAGCTATTATTTTCATCCCATTCTGACAGGTGATGAAATGAGAGCCTAGGAAGGTCAAACAAACGACCCAGTATACACAGCCAACTAATTCCCAGCTTCCTGAACTGCTAAGACGAGTTCTCTACCTTTTATTCACCTGTCACCTGAGCTGTCACATGGGGAAGCATTAGGCAGACCTGTCCTGACCTATTGGTCAGACTGGCTCTCCTATTCAGTGAAGTGAAAAGGAATGAAAATATTCAACTTTAGCTGAGTCAAACATTCCATCACCTAGGGTTCTATTATTCAAAACACACTTGGTTGTGAAGCAAATGGAAGAGTTAGAAACTTTCTCAGCTTTTCAAGTTAATGATCAGTAAGTCTGTGAAGCCTGGGCTGGGCTGGCGGCAGCGGGGACATGTTGCAAGTTTTCTTCTGATCCTTCCCTTGGGAGAAGGATAAAAGGCAAATTCATGCTCCGTATTTCTCAGAATGAGAGCTGACTTGACTAAACATCCTAGCTGGATATTTCAGGGGTAAGGCCAAAGGTGGAAAAAATCAAGTCATAACAATCTCAGCAGTGTTTTTCTGACCCTACAGGCCCTGTTAACAAGCAGCACATAATAATCTTGTCATCTAAAATTACTATTTCCATGAACAATTAAAAAAGACTAATTACCCAAAACAATTTGTCAAAATTAAGCCTAACAGCTTTGCTACCATAATTTCAGACTGGGCAGGGTTAGTGGCCCCTGTGGCGGAACACTCGGTGACCTAGCTGCCACCCAGGAGCTCTCCGCTGACCTCTGGCTGCAGTATGCTGGGAACACTCCCCAGCATGAACATGGAGCTCAAGGCCCCAGTGGCTCCTGGGACGCCCAGTGACTCTCAGCTCTTTGGAATCCTATTGTCCCTTTGAGAATTGGATGAAAATTGCAATTGGATTCTCTTCTCACAAAAATATCCATATGCATATATTTACACAAAATATTTGTGTATAATTTCAGGGGGTTTAGGGACCCTGAAGCCCATCCATGAATCCCTAGGAATCCATGGACCCTGCTTTAGCCCCACCTTTCTGATTCAGAATGGACTTCTAGGAAAGTTTTTCCATGAACCATAGGCAAAGACAGCAAGGCCAGGCACAAGTTCCCCTGTGGACGACAAAACCCAACCAGCGCCGGGCCCCAGCAGATGCACAGCAGCATGGTGAGCCTGGGAGGTGGCAGCCTGGCCCCTTTGTCAACGCCTCTTCTACTCCTCCCCAGCCCTTTTCGCGGCCCCCTTCACTCCTCAAGGTTTCATTTTATGAGTCAGACCCCATCTTTACTCCTGCGCCTGGTATGTGAAGGATAGAAATCTCAACAACCCAGAGCCTTTGCACTGCCTCTGTCTCCCTTGAGACATCAAGCTTGGGCTGTTGGCTGTGAATCGAACACTAAGTGGAGAAAATTTATATGCAAAGGTGCTGATCAAAGCTAAGCAGCATAGAAACAATTTGTTCTTCTAGTTTGCTGTCTCTTAATATGTGCTCTACTGTGACTTCTGTCCGAAACGGAACATGTTAATAATGCAGAGTCTTAAGGTTCTATCCCTGATATGCAGAATTAGGAGGGAGAAGTAAGAGAAGGCAGTGAATCTACAGCAAAAATAAAAAATAAAAATGAAAAAATTCATTTCCAATTATTTACACATTAATATTTGAGAACTATTGTTTTAGAGACATTACATTCTGTCCTGAATCAAATCAAGTTACAACAAATGTACAAACCCGGATGCTAGTGTTTTAGATTTCCAACAAAATGCAGACTAGACAGAAATAAGATTTAGCATCAATTCTATCAAGAACTGTCCCACATTTTTTATAAAAATGTAATTGAATACACTGTCCATTATAACATAGCTAATACTTTCACTTAAGTTTAACATTTGGATAAAGTGTTCATGGTAAACCTCAAATACTTTCTTTTATTAGATAATGAGTGCTGTGGAACTCAATGTGTTTGCATTTTCAACTTGGCCTCCAGAAGACTCAGAACTAAAGACAAGCATTTAGATTTAGTATTTTACTCCGAGGTAGCCTCTTTGATATTGAGAAATCCCCACCTGCTCCCTTAAATATAGGCTTCTTGTTCTCTACCCTTGCTTTAATTATAGTATGCATTCACCTTTTATTGAAAGCCAGTGCTACTGCCTTTTTTAAGAAGGAGTACAAGTCATCTTTCAATATTATGGGACAGGAGAGGAAGTGGAGGTGAGGAGAAAGGAGATCTTGGGTTTGATCCACCACTGTTTCGATCTAACTTTATTTCCATAGGCCGGCCACTGAAACTCTTTAGGTCTGTTTCATTCTCTGAGGAAGAAGCTGGGTGGATATTGGAAATCTCTTCCAAGTCCGCATCCTCAGCTTATGAGCCTCAAGTCATCTTGTCGGTGTGAGGACTATGCTGTCATCTCCAGGATTGTCAGCATCGCCAGGAGCTGCAACCTTGGGGGCTTGAGCCTCTGCTGGATGCTTGACCTCTAACCAGAAATATGTCAGGATAGGCAGAGGACAGAGTCCGGTGTAATGGGGTGGGGTTTCCAGCAGGGCACCTTGGGAAGCCTCACTGGGAAAGAGAGGGGAGAGGTGGATCACGGGTGATGTCAGCCACACAAAGGGCTGAATTCGGGGCCCTAAATGTTTCTCTAATAGGTGATGTGCTGGTAAGGGAAAGGGAGGAGTCAAATAGAAGGTGGGGTAACCGAATTGAAATGAATCAAATGAAACTATAGATGCAACCTTGATTATAAACCTAAGAAAGTAAGAAGAAACCATTTTGTTAAATCATTTGATTTCCCAGGTATAATGACTGATTTCCTTCAGGAAATAATCGCTGTGCATACTACTGAATACAAATCAGTTTAATGCTTTGATTCCAGTCAACCCTCTCGGAATATGCTTAGCCCTTAGGGTGCGCTTGCTGAAGTAGTACAACTCTCTGCTGACAACTTTTAAAATGGAAACATTTGCTTTTTTGTTTTTGTGTTGTTGTTGTTCCTCTAAACAGAGACTGTGGTTCCCTGCATACCATAGAAGGCTGATGGGGAGAGGCAGCAGAGGATGGTGCAGAGGGGCCTCGAACCTGATAGAGCTGAGCTCCAATTCCAGCTCAGCTACTCACACTGTGAGAACTTGCGAGAACCTCTCTGAGGCACGGTTTCTTTTTCTCCTGTGTGGGTGAAGAAAGCTGCAATCGGTTGCCTCACACCCTCGTGTGATAACATTTCAAGACCATAGTTTTCTCCACTTTAGAGTTAAGAAATGCCCCAGCTTCAGACTAAATATAATCTTTAATCACTGTTGTGATATCTTTGTTACTTTATTAGTGATCACCATGCAGTTCCCAAAGCCCAGTATCCTTCATTGCTGGGACCAGCCGAAGACTATAAAAAGAAATTAAAGTCAAGAATCTGCTCCCTTCCATTGAACTGTACTAAAGTAATATTACGAAGACTGGCTATATCTCCCAAGTTACCAGTATCTGTCAAAAGGAATAACACTGAATTCTTCCTTTACCTTAAAGAAAAACCACTGTGAGTGTTGCAAACTCCAAAGACAAAGAGGACTGAAGCAGAACCTAATTTTAGATAATATTGTTTCCTATATCGCCATGCAAGCAAGTGTGTGTCAGAAGGCAGTATTGTCTTTTAAAAACGGATACAAATTGAATATACTTATCACAAGTGCACAATACAAAAGGATTGTCATCTTTAATTGAAAAGTTAGAGGTTTAATTAAAATAGATTTTTTAAAGAGAGGGACAGATGGATGTATATTATGAAATATAGATAAATGAAGCTATGCAGCAGTGTACAGTGGGTTGACAGTGTTCTGAAGGTTCAGCCTTCCAATGTAAAATAATTTTGTGAATAATTTCTCTTCCTGAATCTTTGTTAGAGCAACATTGGATTCTTGTTATCCTTTTTATGGATAATGAGATCAGGATAACCACAGTGATTTACGGGTGTCTGTGGCCCCATTACAAGCAGTTTGTCCTTCTCTGAAATACTGAGATTCAGGGACTACAGATAAAGCAGAAGTATTGTATGAACCTTGCAGAAAAGGGGAGGCTTAAATTTAAGTTTTTGTCTCTTCCTATTTGGACAATTGAGAGGCACTCCAAAATCCTTTAGATAATTCCAAGCCACTAATGAGACTGGGGAATGAAGGAACCAGTTGAATTTGCTATAGCCATTTTCCATGGAAAATAAGAGTTGAGGCTTGACCTGTGGTGGTGCAGTGGATAAAGTGTCGACCTGGAACACTGAGGTCACCAGTTCAAAACCCTGCACTTGTCTGGTCAAGGCACATATGGGAGTTGATCCTTCCTGCTCCTCCCTCCTTTTCTCTTTCTCTCTCTCTCTCTCACTCTTTCTCTTCTCTAAAATAAATAAATAAATAAATAAATAAATAAATAAATAATTTTTTAAAAAGGACAAAAAGAGTTGAGTAGTCACATTTTTTATTTGTTTGTTCATTAGTTTAGCAAATATTTACTGACTGCCTGCATGGCAGATATTATTCTAAGTGCTGAGGATTTAACAAGAAGATGACAAAGAATATCCCTTTCCTCATGGTGCTTATATTGTAATGGGGAGAGACACTAACTACATACCTTTATCATTAATATATGTAAAGTAATATGTCAGTTAATATATAAAGAAACTAAAACTACAGTTTATAGTGGCAAATACAATGCAAAGAAATGAAGTAGAATGAGTGACTGAGCAGGAGGAATATGAGTAGGTTTACTTCAGGCAGTTATTCAAGGCTTCTCTGATAAAGTGAGATGTGTGGTGAGATCCTAATTAATCATAAAGATAAGAAATGGTCATTCATGAGGACCCAAGACCTCCTTGTCTCAAGTAGATGCAGAAAGGTCTTTTTCTGCCTTGGTCCTAACTCAGTGAGTGATCCTCTGAGTTAGGACAGTGGGTTTCAGAAGACCTTTGTTTAAATAGAAGTTGATATTTAGAAGCTGAAACCATTAGCCATCATCACCTTAGTATGAAGTAACATTGGGTTCAGTCACCTGGTGGTATGAAAGGGACAGAAAGGCCATTAGAGAAGGCTGCCTACAGAGACAGAGTCAGTCACACCATTACTAAAAGTGGCAGCCGAGCCCTGAGCTTTTGATGCCAGGTGAGGAGTATTTCCCTGTGTTGCTCACCAGTGGTCTCTCCGCCCTAACTTCCTCTCTGTTAAAACAGGTGCTTGTGAAGGGTCTCTCAGCCCTCGCCCTAAGCAAGCTTTTCTAGCTCAAACCGAGCTTTTCCAAGCTTCCCTGCTGCAGGGAAGGATGTGATAAAGTGATGAAAGATGGGAACATGGTAGCATCATATATACAGCATATATGGTAGCATCATATATACATATATATCTTTTGTTTGTGTTCTTGGTGATTGATCTTCCAGGGGGAGTGTACCAGAAATTCAGCTTTCAAAATAATGGAGGCTTCACCGTGAAGAAATGCAGACAGAAATACTCCAAAGAACTACAGAATGACAGAGGTATAGATGCAACCTTTCGTGTGAATGTTGACAGCCCAGAAGGGTCTGCTCAGCGACATGGCTGCAGTAGTGGCCTGCAAGAGCTATTGGCAGTCTGAAACCATCTACCAATGGCAGCAGAAAAAGAAAAATGCAGCGAGTGGCAGGAACTACAGCAAGATAGACAGAAACGAGTCCAGAAGGGCACCTGCAGGCAGCCGAGAGAGCAAGATCACAGGATTTGCAGCAAGGGCAGAAAAGTCCTCATAACAGAATAATACCTGCAAGGTTTTGGCAACATCCTGAAAGAGCGAAAGACTTGGGTCCAGGGTTCACAAGCCTAGAACTCTTCTTGGCTGCCAATTGGCACCTCTTAAGAAAGAACCAATGATTATCACCAAACTTACATCAGGATAGCAGGTTTGTACATAAGCATTTTATGTTTAACTAACCTGGTTACTAAATTCTGCTTCATTTGCATATTAGGTGGAGCTGTGACTCAAGTGGCCACTTGTTCTATAATAAAGAAATGTGAAGAGCATTTTCTGGAGCAGAAATATCTAAGTCCAGGTGATTCTGCAGGCTGTGTGCTAATTGGACAGGTCTTAGGCACGGTCCAGCTGCCCCCAGCTGGGGTTCCCACTCTCACTAACTTGTGGAGAGATAATCAGATGCTATTGTTCTTTGAAAGGGGGATTAATGATGAATTTCTAAAAAGGACAAGGATGCATTTGCATCTTTCACCTACATAGAACAAAAGTTGGCTTGTACATGTACTCAGAGATGGAAGTAGTTAAAGATAGTAGTTCTACAATTAATCTCTGCTTCTGAACTATAACTTCCTTCTGAAATGTATTTTTAGAAGTTACCACATAAAATTTGTTTGTCATTTTGTATATTCAAATTGGCTGCAAGGACAAATAGAAACTAAAATTCCACTGTGATCAAGCGAGGCATGGTTGCGCTATAATTCTTCCCTTCTTTGAAGGTTGCTTTTCTAGAACATGAGACTCTCCAGGTGTTCTACCACTTTCTCTGACTACTCCTCCTTTATTAAATCTCCCTCACCCCCCTTAACTTTAAACTTCCAACCAAAGACCTTTTTGCATCTGTTTATATACTCACTCGCTTTGTCGTCTCATCAGTTGCATGGCTTTAATTGCCAATTATATGCTGTCAACTTACAATTTTACTTCTCTAGTCCAAATTTTGGGTTGCCTAAACTTCAGATTCATAAATCCACCTGCTTACTTAGCCTCCATGTGAGATCTACAGCCCCAAATCCTAAAATTTTCTCTCCCAATTACAACTCTATTCTTCCATTTATTTAGACTAAAAACCAGGAGTCATACTTAACTTTTCTCTTTCTCTCAGCATTCACATCTCATCATCAATAAATCTTATTAGATTTGCCTTCAAACAGTACCCGAATCAGACAGCTCACTACTTCCACTTCTCACCCTGCTTCACAATCTCTCCCTAGACTGCTATATTTGCTCTCTCACTTTTCCCCCTGCTTCTGCCCTTGACCCAAGCAGGCTCTTCCCAACTTAGCAAGCAGGGTGGTCCTGCGAAAATGCACATCAATATCCAGTCATTTCTCTATTCAAAGCTCTCCAATGACTTCCTGTTTGCTTGGAGTGAAAGTCACACTTCTCACAGTGACCACGTCCCCTGCACTTCCCATCTCCTACTACTCTCCACTGCTGGAGCTCCCTTCCAGCCAGCTGGTGCCCTAGTTCCTCCTACACACCCCACATGTCCCTGCCTTGTGGCCTTACATTTGCATTTCCCAGACTGCTTTTCCCCTGATGTCCACGTGGCATTTTCTAAAATGGCACCTTCTCTGTGCATCCTTCCCTGACCATGCTACTTAAAATTATGGTTTTCCTTCTACCATGGTCATCCCTATTCCTTTGCCTGCCTCATTTTAGCCATAGCACTCCTCAGCACCTGACATATCACTATGTTATTAGACACTAGTCTTTGCTGTTGTTCATCTCCCTCACAAGATTCCATAAGGGCCAGGATGTTGCCTATGGTGTCCATGGCTGTATCCCAAGCGCTAGGGCACTCCAGACACTCAATGCACAAAAAAAGGTCCTTCTTTGTTGAGAAAGAAAATGGTCACAATAAGTCTTATCAACTAAAATCTGATTTAAAAGCCAGCCTTCTTATTGTGCCATGCACTTAATAAACATACTATAAAATATATCTGAATCAATGACATGTTTTATGATGTTTTTTTTTTCTAAAAATAAAGTAATTGCTGGGTGAAATGAAAAACTGTAAATTCTGAAAAACGTGGCCCCAACATTTTCTTGGACATGATTTTTAATACATGGGGACAATGCCCTACTCAAAAACCTTATTTTAGATGATGCTACAATGCTTTAGATCCGAGGCTTTTATAGTTAATTTAATTAAAACAATGTTTTATTCACCTCACAGCTTTACTCTCTTATCAATAAAATGTAAAATTTTTAAATCTAGAGGTTGACTATGAAAATAATTTAAAATCAGAAGATAGTTACACTGGCTAGTGCTCATGAAAATTATGTTTTACTTCAATAAGTTTTCTTGGTGGTGGCCAAAGGTTGGTGTTTCTACTGGAATAATTTCTCCAAAAATAAAAATGTCTGCTGCACCCATATTTAGTTTCTTGATACCATTCTTCATCAGAAAGAATAAGAGCTTCCTGGAGAAATGGTGGATTCCAGACTTGAGGCTAGAAAGGGCAACTTGCACCTCCGGACCCTGTTGGCTTGTCAGTGAGAACACGCTCAGGAGCCAATGGGTTTCTTTCAAACAGACAGGGAAAAGTGCAATAGAAGGAGGGCTTCCTGGCCAGATTTGCAATAATTTGAATATCAAAAAGATAATGATAGAAACTGTTAATAAACACTGCTTTGAACAAAATCCATAATGCAATAATGGCTCACCTCAACCCCCCTCTCCTAAATAAAGAGAGAGAGAGAGAGGCAGAAAGGTGTGTGAGGAAGAAAAGCTCCTCTTAAAACAGAATGCTGACTAATAGATGTAGGATGAATGATGAAATAAGAAGGCCATCACCTTGCAGCCCATGCTAAAATCTCCAGGTAAAAGGTCGCTGGGTTACAGGAGATTCACGCAGTGCCGAATTATCTACTACCAGCCCAGAGATTACTTGCTACCCACAAAGAGAAAACTTTAATTTTCAGTGGAATGAGATGGCAATTATCACTTGAATCAAGTGATCCAACTCGACATTACCAATAGTGGTATCTCATCACACTGCATCTCCTTGATGTGGTGCAGTGGAAAGGTTACATTACTCTGAAGTGTCCTTGCCATATGTCTGTGTCTAATCAAGCCACTAGACCTCACTTCCACTTCCCAGTAAGTATACAGCAGAGACGATGAGCAAGGGAAATCCCATTATGAAACACACAGACAGATTTAGAACATGGGATATTCTACAAGATAACAGCCTTCACACTTCAAAAAATTTACTGTGTTGAGGAAAAAAGGAACGTAAGGCGAGTATTCTAGATGAAAAAATTACAAAGATGTAACAATTAAGTGATATAATGTATAAAGTTCATTTGATATTGGATAAAAAAACTATACAAAAGATACGTTAGTAAAAATTTAAATATGGAATGGGTGTTAAGTGATGTTATGAAACTTATTTTACTTTATTTAGCCTTTTATGGTTTGATAATGGTATTGTGGTCATTAGGAGAATATTTTTATTCTTAAGCAATAATGCTGAGGTACAGGAGTTTAGTGGCATGATGTATGCAATTCACTTATAAACAATTCAGGAAGAAAAGCAAATGGGGTACATAAATATATATGTATATATACAGACACATACATATATGTGTATGCTGTATACATATTTAGAGAACATGCACAAATGTGGCAAAATATTAAAAATTATGAAATCTTGGTAAAAGGCAGATAAGTATTGATTATGCTATTTTTTCCATTTTTCTATATTACTGAAATTTTCAAAATAAAAAGTTGAAAAAAGCAGGAGGAGCAAGATGGCAATGGAGTAGGCGGACGTACCAACTTCCAACTCCCAGAACCAAAGTAGATTATAACTCAATTTTAAGAACCATCATCTGGATAAACCAACTTTGAACTAAACTAAGTGGACTCTTCAACCAAGGAACACAGAAGAAGCCACATTGAGACTGGTAGGAATAGCAAAAACGCGAAGAGGGCTGCCCAGCTCCCCAGAGCAAACGGCAGCCTGGAGAGACCCGTGTGGCGGGAGGAGAGTTTGGCGGAGAGGGAGGGACCTGGGTCCTAGGAACAAAGCCCCAGCCTGCAGTCACAGAGCCCAGAAGAGGCATTTGGACAGTATTGAGCTGTGAAACAAGTGAGGATACTGTTTGTGAGAAAGAGACAGTTTTCTCAGACCCAAGATTCTTCTTAAAGGGACAGCGCAGAAAACCTCTCTCACAACCACTCACCCGGGGCTCCGGGGAACGGGGACAGAGGAGAGGAGCAGAGCAGCGGGAAGAGAGTGTGGACTGAAGGCACAGGGACAAACATTCTGAGGGACAGCCACCCTAACCCCTGGGCTAAGTCACTTCCCTAATCAAAAACGAATATTTCCCCTAGAACTAGCAATACCAGCAAAGGGAGACAGGACACCAGTCAAACAAGCTCTCCTGTGGCAATTAGAGCAGAGCTGCTTAGAGGGAAGGAGCTCCCAGGTCTACAGTAAGGAGTGTTAGGGCCCTTCCTACTCTGTTGAGGGTTGTTGAAGGGATGGTGGTGGCGGGACACTGAAACGCGGTTCTGTCGGAGGGGGCGGAGGCCCAGCCCGTGTGAGCTCGGTCTAGCCCAGAAGGGGCGGAGGGGCTGTGCGAAAGCGGTCCTGCAGCTGCAGGCCCACCTGTAACCCCACCGGCGCGGGAAAAGCAGAAGCCCAGGAACAGGCAGAGATCTGCTCTGTGACCCTGCGCAAGCCGGCCCTAACCGCGGGGACGGGGCTAGGACCAGGGACGGGCGGGGGCTCATGGCTGAGCTCATGCCAGCAACCCCGCCCGGCCAGAGAAACCGTGGTTTGCCATCCTGCGTGCGCGAGTTGGCTCTGAATGCGGGGTCGCGTTAGAGCCAAGGATGAGCGGAAGTTTGCAGCTGGGCGCATGCCAGCAGCCACACCAGGCCCAATAAACCTTGGTTTGAGACCCTGTGCAGGAGGGTCCTGGCCTCGAGGGCCAGGCTAAAGCTCTGGACGGGCAAAGGCTCACAGCTGAGAGCACGTGAAAAGCCCCATCCAACCCGAGCAACTGTGGCAAGCAGGCTCTAACCGCGAGTGCTGGGCAATAGCCCAGATACACGCTGGGTCCGCAGCTGAGCAAAGGTGCTCACCTCTACCCTTGGTGCTGATGCTTGTGGCTTGAGTGACAGCTCCTCCTGCGGAGAAGAGGCAGAAATCACAGCAACAGCCACAGTGGGCCAGTGCTGGCAATGCCAATACCCAACTGCCCTAGACAGTGGCAAAGGGGGTGGTGGGCCTGCAGACAGACCACAACTAGAGAACACAAAGGCAATACCTACTGGACTCTAGTGGCCACAACTTGCTTATACACAGACTAAATGGGCAGGCAGAGAAATGAAAACCAAATGAATCAAGAGAAATCCCCGGAGAAAGACATGAATGAACCAGATATAACCAAATTACCAGAAGCAGAATATAGAATAATGATAGTTAGGATGTTCAAAGATATTAGAGCAACAATGGATAGTCACTATGAACACCTAAATAAAGAGATAAAAAGTATAAAAAACAAAATTGAAATAATAAGAAAGAATCAGACAGAAATGACAAATACAGTATCAGAACTGAAGACCAACCAAAATGGAAGGAATTAAAAGCAGGATGAATCACACTGAGGATCGAATCAGTGAGTTAGAGGACACAATAAACAAAGGCACAGAAGCAGTGCAGAAAAAGGAAAAGAGACTCAAAAATGTAAGGAAACTCTAAGGGAGCTCTATAACAACATAAAGAGAAACAACATTCACATCATAGGGGTTCCTGAAGAAGAGGACAGAGAACAGGAAATAGAAACTTTGTTCAATCAAATCATAGCAGAAAACTTCCCTAAATTAAGGCTGGGAAACATTCCACATGTTCAAGAAGCACACAGAACTTCATTAAAGAGAAACCAAAAAAAATCTATACCAAGACACATCATAGTTAAAATACCAAAGCTAAGGGATAAAGAGAAAAATTTTAAAGCTGCTAGAGAAAAAAAGGCTATCACCTACAAAGGAGCCCCCATAAGGATGACATTGACTTCTCAACAGAAACACTTGAGGCCAGAAGGGAATGGCAAGATATATTCAAAGTAATGCAGAACAAGAAACTACAACCAAGACTACTCTATCCAGTGAGGCTAACTTTTAAAATTGAAGGAGAAATAAAGAGCTTCCCAGACAAAGAAAACGTCAAGGAATTCATTAAAACCAAACCAATTCTGCAAGAGATACAAGGGGCCTGGTGTGAACAGTTCAAAGGGAGTAAAGAATATAGTAAAAGAAGAATACAGCTTTACAGAATAAAATGGAAATAAACAACTACATAGCAATAATAACCATAAATGTAAATGGATTAAATGATCCAATCAAAAGACATAGGGTAGCTACGTGGATAAAGAAACAGGACCCATACATATGCTGTCTACAAGAGACACACCTTAAAACAAAAGATGCACATAGACTGAAGGTAAAAGGATGGAAAAAAATATTTCATGCAAATGGAAATGAAAAAAAAGCCAGGGTAGCAGTACATTTATCTGAAAAAATGGACTTTAAAACAAAGGCTGTAGTAAGAGATAGAAGGACACTACATAATGATAAAGGGAACAATTCAACTGGAAGATATAACTATTATAAATATCTACGCACCAAATATAGGAGCCCCAACATACATAAAGCAGACTTTGATGGATATAAAGGGCGAGATTAACAGCAATACTACAATAGTAGGGGATTTCAATACCCCACTAACAACACTGAATAGATTCTCAAGAAAGAAAATAAATAAAGAAACAGTAGACTTAATGGATACACTAGATCAACTTGATTTAATAGATATCTTCAGAACTTTACACCCTAAAGCAGTAGAATATACATTCTTCTCAAGCACTCATGGTACGTTTCCTAGGATAGACCACATGTTAGGACACAAAAATGGTCTCAATAAATTTAAGAAGATTGAAATCATAGCAAGCATTTTCTCTGATCACAATGCCATGAACTAGAAATTAACCACAAAAGAAAAACTGAAAAATACTCAAACACTTGGAAACTAAATAGCATGATATTAAATAATGAATGGATTAACAATGAGATCAAAGAAGTAATAAAAAAGTTTCTAGAAACAAATGACAATGAGCATACATCAACTCAAAATTTATGGTACACAGCAAAAGCAGTACTGAGAGAGAAGTTCATTGCACTACAGGCACATCATAAGAAGCTACAAAAAACTTAAATAAGCAACCTGACCCTGCATCTAAAAGAACTAGAAAAACAACAGCAAATAAAACCCAGGACCAGTAGAAGGAAGGAAATAATAAAGATCAGAAATAAATGACATAGAGGCTAAGGAAACAATACAGAGGATCAATGAAACCAGGAGCTGGTTTTATGAAAAGGTAAATAAGATTGATGAACCTTTAACTAGACTCACCAAGAAAAAAAGAGAGAGGACCCAAATAAATAAAATTAGAAAGGACAGTGGAGAAATAACAACTGACACAACAGAAATACAAAGCATTGTAAGAAAATACTATGAAGAACTCTATGCCTAAAAATTAGACAACCTAGGTGAAATGGACAAATTTCTTTAATCATATAATCTTCCAAAAATCAATCTGGAAGAATCAGAACACCTAAACAGACCAATTACAACAACAAAGACCGAAACAGTTATCAAAAAACTCCCCAAAAAGAAAAGTCCTGGGCCTGATGGCTTCACAAGTGAATTCTATCAAAAATTCAAAGAAGAACTAACTTCCATCCTCCTAAATCTATTTCAAAAAATTCAAGAGGAAGGAAGACTTCCAAACTCCTTTTATGAGGCGAGCATAATTCTGATCCCAAAACCGGGCAAAGACAACACAAAGAAAGAAAATTATAAGCCTATATTCCTGATGAATTTAGATGCTAAAATTCTCAACGAAATATAAGCCAACCGGATCCAGCAATATATGAAAAAAATCATACACCATGATCAAGTGGGATTTATTCTGGAGAGGCAAGGCTGGTTCAATATTCGCAAATTAATCAATGTGATTCATCACATAAACAAAAGGAAGGACAAAAATCACATGATAATTTCAATAGATGCAGAAAAGGCATTTGATAAAATTCAGCACCCATCCATGCTCAAAACATTCAGTAAAGTGGAAATACAGGGAATATTCGTTAACAGTATAAAGGCCATCTATGACAAACCCATAGCAAACTTCATACTTAATGGGCAAAAATTAAAAGTATTCCCCTTAAGATCAAGAACCAGGCAGGGGTGCCCCCTTTCACCACT
Organism: Rhynchonycteris naso; assembly: GCA_037038555.1. Classification (NCBI taxonomy): domain Eukaryota; kingdom Metazoa; phylum Chordata; class Mammalia; order Chiroptera; family Emballonuridae; genus Rhynchonycteris; species Rhynchonycteris naso. Next base: position 77,394,094 of record CM072997.1, read on the forward strand.
CTTCTTCAACATAGTTCTGGAAGTCCTAGCTATAGCAATCAGACAAGAAGAAGAAATAAAAGGCATCTAAATTGGAAAAGAAGAAGTAAAACTGTCATTATTTGAAGATGATATGATATTGTATATAGAAAACCCTAAAGTCTCAGTCAAAAAACTACTGGACCTGATAAATGAATTCAGCAAGGTGGCAGGATATAAAATTAATACTCAGAAATCAGAGGCATTTCTATATACCAACAATGAACTGTCAGCAAAAGAAATTAAGGAAACAATCCCCTTCACTATTACAGCCAAACAAAATAAAGTACCCAGGAGTAAATTTAACCAAGGAGGTTAAGGACTTGTACTTGCAAAATTATAAAACATTGATAAAAGAAATCAAGGAAGATACAAACAATGGAAGCATATACCATGCTCATGGCTAGGAAGAATAAACATCATTAAAATGTCTATATTATCCAAAGCAATTTATAAATTCAATGCAATACCAATTAAAATACTAATGACATACTTCAAAGATATAGAACACATATTCCAAAAATTTATATGGAACCAAAAAAGAACACGAATAGACTCAGCAATCTTAAAAAGAAAATATAAAACAGAGGCATCAGTCTTCCGGATATCAAAGTTTACTACAAGGCCATTGTACTCAAAATAGCTTGGTACTGGTATAAGAACAGGCATATAGATCAATTGAACAGAATAAAGAACCCAGAAATAAACCCATGCCTTATGGTCAATTGATATTTGACAAATGAGGTAAGAGCATACAGTGGAGTAAAGAGAGTCTCTTTAACAAATGGTGTTGGGAAAATTGGACATCTACCTGGAAAATAATGAAACTAGACCATCAACTTACACCATTCACAAAAACAAACTCAAAATGGATAAAAGACTTAAACGTAAGCCGTGGAACCATAAGCATCTTAGAAGAAAACATAGGCAGCAAGGTCTCCGACATCTGTAGCAGCAATATATTTGCCGATTTATCTCCACGGGCAAATGAAATAAAAGGCAAGATAAACAAATGGGACTATATCAAACTAAAAAGTTTTTGCACAGTCAAAGACAATAAGAACAGAATACAAAGACAAACCACAGAATGGGAGAACATATTCGACAGCCCGTCTGATAAGGGGTTAATAACTAAAATTTATAAAGAACTTATAAAACTCAACACCAGGAAGACAAACAATCCAATCAAAAAATGGGCAAAGAAATGAATAGAAATTTCTCCAAAGAGGAAATACAGATGGCCAGTAGGCATACGAAAAAATGCTCAACATCACTAATCATTAGAGAAATGCAAATCAAAACCACAATGAGATATCACCTCACACCAGTCAGAATGGCGCTCACCAGCAAAACAACACAGAATAAGTGCTGGCGAGGATGTGGAGAAAAGGGAACCCTCCTGCACTGCTGGTGGGAATGCAGACTGGTGCAGCCACTGTGGAAAACAGTATGGAGATTCCTCAAAAATTAAAAATCGAACTGCCTTTTGACCCAGCTATCCTACTTTTAGGAATATACCCTAAGAACACTATAGCACTGTTCAAAAAGAAGAAATGCGCCCCCATGTTCGTGGCAGCATTGTTCACAATAGCAAAGATCTGGAAATAGCCCAAGTGTTCATCAGAGGACGAGTGGATTCAAAAGCTTTGGTACATATATACTGTGGAATACTACTCAGCCATAAGAAATGATGACATCGGATCATTTACAACAAAATGGATGAACCTTGATAACAGTATACGAAGTGAAATAAGTAAATCAGAAAAAAACTGAGAACAGCATGATTTCATACATAGGTGGGACATAAAAGTGAGACTATGAGACATGGACAAGAGTGGTGGTTATGGGGTGGGGGGAGGGATGAGAGGGTGGGATAGGGAGGAGGGGAGGGACACAGGGAAAACCAGATAGAAGGTGACAGAGGACAATTTGACTTTGGGTGATGGGTACGCAACATAATTGAATGATAAGATAACCTGGAGATGTTTTCATGGTACATATGTACCCTGATTTATTGGTGTCACCCCATTAAAATTAATTTAAAAAAAGTTGAAAAAAGCAAAAAGAAATGCTTGTAAATTAACTTTAAAAGCACACCATTACTCCACTGGTGTTTTGTCCTTTAGTAGACTATTTTTGAAATATTTTACTTGTGTCATATCTTGATAAATTTCATTGTAATAGAAAATAGCAGCCACCACCAAGATGAAGAAAGAAGAACTTTCTGTTAAGTCCTGGCTACATAACCCACTAGCTGGTGGCCTAGGGCAACTTGCTTTAGACCCTTGAAGGTTAGTTTCCTCATTTTCATAATGGGCATAATGTATTGCCCACTCACAAGACATTGTGAGATAATTCATGCTATGAACAATTGTGAGGCATGTGTTTAACCCAAAGAAATAGCTGGATTTTTTTTTATTTCTTCCTGTAGAGTGAAAGTAACTTTATGAAAAAATAGACTTTGCTCCTAGGCATTTATGAAGAACTTACCTTTGAGACCACAAAGTCTGCACATGGCCGCAAACACTGTAGACTCCATCTCAATATTCCTGACACCGGCTATATATGCCCGCTTCAAGTAATCTACCTTTTTTTCTCTGGAAAAGCTGCATAGTGCTCCATCTAGTCGACCCTGGCCTAGAAGAAAATGGAGAACATTTAGCAACTTGACATCCTACCCTAGTGGTGGCGGCATCACAAAGAGGCTTGCTGTCAGCTGGAATGTTCTGCACCCCAGTTAAGACAAATCCTGTTGTCGGAGTCTTTCTGTCATTGAACCAGGAGCAAGGTTGTGCCCAACTCAGAGTCTTATATGTGCAGAGTAGTCTCCAGGATGCTTAGCGCCCCAGCTATGGTGTAAGTAACCATTGAGTGGCCACCACAGCCAGCACTGTGCTCAGCGATAATGGAACTAAAAAATCATCATTTTGCAACTGATGCTATAATTATTGGTTTAAAGACAGTTGGGGTCCAGGATATTTATGCAATGCCAAATTATTGCCCCAGAGATCAGTTTGCTACTTTCAAAGAGAAAAATTTGAACTTGAGGGTTACTGAGAGATCTCTTCTTTAAGGAAAACCTTAGGTTGCTCAGGGCCAAGTGCGGGGGTTGTGGTGGGGGGAGGAGAGGCATCAAACCTCAGCGATGCTCTGAGCTCCTTGTGGATCAGGACGATGGTTTGGATATACAGCTCTCCACCTGCCCATTATGACAGTGATAGCCAAATACAGACAATCAAGTTGTTCACCTTCGTCTCTGCCACACAGCTCTCAGGCTGTCTGTCACCCTTTTGTGGTCAGTTTTTCCCTTCTAGGCTGTTCTCTGTTCATTTATCACTTAATTTCACCTGTATCAGACTAGTGGGGCTGGAAGGATGTGGAATAGGTCTGATGCTCTAACTTCTTCCCCACCCTGTGTGCACTGAGAACAGACCTCTCCACACCCCCTTCCCAAGGATGGCTTGGGGTGAAACGGGGAGGCCAACAGCACTCTCACCATTTGCACAGTCCTCCTTCTGGCTTCTTTGCCTCTCTTATCTTTCAACCTACTTCCATCCACTCTGGCTGTCTGCTTCTCCTTGTTCCTTCCTCCTTAGGGCTGCCTGCCAACATCTCTGATATGGTGTTATTTGAGCCAGTTCAAACTCAGATAGATGTCCCAGGAACCAAGCAGGTCATGTCAATAAGGTCTGAGCGATCTGGAGGGAGCAGGCCTCACCTCACCTTCATTGAATGTCATCCTCGATGTGGGCTAGGGTTTGCTAGGCTGCCATGCATTCTTTTATAATTTTTTATTTTATTTCATTTAGAAAAATGAAATTTAATAGGGTGATATTGATCAATAACAGTACATAGGTTTTCAGATAAATATTTAATGTTTTATTATGTCAAGAAGCCAAAACTGGATTTTCATATGAAATGTCAAGAAATTATATATATTGGCAAAATAATTCACATTTTAAAAATTCTGTGCAGGCCAAAACAAACAAACACTTATTTCAACAGGCTGTCATTTGCAAGCTTAAGCTTAAATCCATCCATGACCAATGAAGGGGCCAGTGGCCTACAACAGAGTGTTGACCTTATCAAACCCAACATGCCTCTTATTTTATAGCATATATGTTACAAAATAAAATGTTACTAACCTAAAGTAACACTTATAGATACTATAGCTTATCTTTGTGCATAATTTAAAATTTTTATTATAATAGCCTAAGTTTGATCCAAAGGGGAAAAGAAAAATATATAATTAGAAGTGAAATAACATGTAGTTTGATGAACAAACTAAAACACACCACACTGTAATGTTTCTAGAATGCTCTGGAAAGAATGTTACCAACCTTGGTTATATTCTATCTTCTGGAGGGAGCAGGGTCTGTCCTTGATACTTTTTTTCTCCTGGCCCCTCACCCTTGTAGCAAAAGCTACATAGTAGTCACCAACTTAATTTAGAAACACTATGATGGTTTCTGAAAGAAAAAGGACAATCCCCCATCCCTTTGGAATTCTTCCCAATACAGTGTGTTCGTTAAGTCATGGTGCACTTTTGACTGGTCGACCGGTCAAAAGTGCACCATGACTTTACGGACACACTGTATTTCTCCCCATTTTCTGGGTCCCACTCTTCCCTGAGCATTAGATCTCTTTTGAGATATAGGTGATTATACCGCAAAATGGCAGAAACAGAATTAGCATATTCCTCTTCTCCCAGGGTCATCAATCAAAATTAAAGGCATAAAAAGAGACAAAATTTTGCTAACATCATTAATTGCATTTTAGTTTTCAATTTGTTCTTGGAGGATTAAACCACTCTCAGTATATATTCACTGTGGTGTTTCTTGGCTGCTTATTATGTCTTTAGATTCCTAGGCTTTAGGAAGCTTAAAAGGATGTTCCAGTTCCTTTTTAATCGCCAACTATTCATTTTCTAAAGTAAAGTTTTTAATAATAACTATAGGTTTGAATAACAAAGAGTTGCTTTCACAACTTAAAAATTCTTCTCACCTTCATAAAAATCATAGGTACACATTGTATGTCCAATGAGAGTTGGGAAGTTGGGAATTTCTTTGCTGCAGTTGAAGAGCTCTTCGGTCAGTTCCTTGTCAAGTTCGGTACTTCGGGTGACAATGTTGTCCAAGATTACCTGTTCAAATCTGGCTTTAAAGAAGGAGTCTACAGCTGTATCTGTTATTACAACAGACCCGGGTACAATACCTGTAATGCGGGAATTAATGAGTGGTTTATTTTGACACATAGTATGTAACTGATTCTGCCAACATTAATTAATGCTAGTTGGTAATGATTCTCCCTCTTGTCATCCTTTAGATTATTTTTTTTCAAATGCAATTAAATAATAACATTCAGAACAGGCATTTACATTTGCTGTCTTTCCAGATTTACATTTACAATATGATGGGGTTTAGATTTCAAGACAAACATGACTCTTGGACATGCAAATTAGTGTTGGCCTTCCTGCTCAGATTTGAATAAATTAGGTCAGGAGTAAACTAAATGAGCCTGCCAGAAAGTAGCTTTCATAAAGTGATGTGACTACTTGATATTTAATCTTCTCTACAACTGCTTGATCACTGTAATTTCTTTGCATCTCTATCCTCCCTTCCTTCTGACTCTCCTCACATCCATCCCTCCTGCCCTCTCTGACCTCATGTAAATTAGGCCTTTTGGCTGACCTTCCAGTGCTACAAAGTCTGGCTTGCTCCTGGGATTTAGTAACTCAAGTCACAGGGACTTGAGAAATCATTTTCCGCCAACTGTTATTCTCCCTGCCTGGAATGCTCTCTGGTTCTCCCCCACACCTTTTCATCAGGCTAACACCAACTCATTCCTCATGTGTCCACTGAAGTCACTTCCTTCAAAAGGTCTGAATTCATAAAAGGCAACACAGATAGGTTACATTACATTTCCTCAGACCTTGATTTGACCCATTTTCTGACCCATTCTGATTTCTGTTTAGAGCCAAAATAAGGGAATATAGAATGATAGCGCCCTAGACTCCTGTTCTAACATTCATCTCACTTTTCATAATTGCTTATTTGTTTGTCTGTGTCTTGTCTATAAAGGCAAAAGCACCATTCACCATTGTCTCCCCAGGTCCATCTATTATTACATCATAGACTCAATAAAAATTTATTGAATGAGTGAATGCTTCCATAGAGATGTCATAGGCAGACATATGCAAACTACAATCCATGGCCAAACTCAGACTGTCCTCATAAGTAAAAATTTTTTGGACATTCATTCATTTCATATTGTCTATGACTGCTTCCATACTACCATAGCAGGGTTGAGAAGTTGCGATAGAAACCAAATGGTGTACAAAGCCTTCAATATCTGACCCTGGCCTGACCAGGCGGTGGCACAGTGGATAGAGTGTCGGACTGGGATGCGGAGGACCCAGGTTTGAGACCCCGAGGTCGCCAGCTTGAGTGTGGGCTCATCTGGCTTGAGCATAAAGCTCACCAGCTTGGACCCAATGTCGCTGGCTCGAGCAAGGGGTTATTCGGTCTGCTAAAGGCCCGCGGTCAAGGCACATGTGAGAGAGCAATCAATGAAGAACGAAGGTGTCGCAACAAAAAACTGATGATTGGTCTTTCTCATCTCTCTTCGTTCCTATCTGTCTGTCCCTATCCATCCCTCTCTCTGACTCTCTCTCTGTCCCTGTAAAAAAAAAAATCTGACCCTGTACAGAGCACAGCCATATCCTTCTGGGTTTTCATGAATTCTAATATTGATCAACATGAGGTTAAGTTAGGTGACCCACCTAGAGACCCAAGGTAGGCTCTGGTGACAGAACCTTTGTGGGCCAGATCCTTTTTAAGTAAGTCAAACAAGTGGCTCCTTGAATTATTCACAATGTCCTAAAAATAAGGAAATGACTGCAAAGGAGTTTGAAAATTTGGGCATCAAAATGATGCTGTCCTCTCATTTAGATGCGTTAGAACATCTATGTTTCATAAAGTCCAAAAGGAGGCTGGAAGAAGGGCATGCAGAAGGTGCCTTCTCTAACAGAGATTACCACCATTCACCTTCCCTTTCTGGGTGGACATCATAGATGTCCTTTTTTTTTTTCCATCTATGAGAGCCTTGGGTGAAAAAGGCCTAATCTTTTTACACATGTCTGTTTCTAGTGAGGCACGGCCCAGCTACCTGCAGCTCTGTGATATTGGACAAGTCACTTCTCTAGTGTTTTGTCTGAGGATTTCTGGAGGTCCCTTCTTGCTCTACATATATGTAGTTCTAAGATAAAAATCTCAGCATTTTTTATAATTCTCATTCAGATCCCATCACTCTGTCAACCAAATGTGTCCAGTGACAATGCTCTGTCTGTATTTGCATTTGGTGACACAGTAAAATCACCCCTCACAAAACCTGCTCCTGAAGAAAAGATTGGGAAAGAAGGATTCCTTACAACTTTACCTAAGCTCAATATGGAAGCATGCACAAGACCCCTGAGTGGCCACCTGAGCAGGCCGCAGGCATCAGCCGGCCTTCCCTAAAGGCCCCGCTTGATCCGTCCTGGTGCACTGACGAGGGAGAGACACAGCCAAGATGAGGGATGTAATCACCAACATGAGCTAAGAGCAACATTTTCCTAAGAGCTATGAGGTCTACTTACTTAGCTGAGAAATAAGGCAATGAGTAGTAATTATTTACTTTTTACTTGAAAGAACTTATTTCTACACCTCAAAATGTACTGTACCCCTCAAAACTGACTCTTATCATCAAAACATATTTCCAAGCCATTCTTCCCCTTCCAAACACAGAAGTCTGCCTGGGCAACAGGCAATGGCATCTCTCACTCTAGGTTTCCGTGGAGAAAAAACAAAAAGAGGAAGATAAAGAGGAATATTTCTTTAAATTTATTTAAATGTCCTCAAGCCTAGCCTCCTGGCACTTCTTAGCCCATCTGGTTTTCCACTGGGCTCTGAGTATGTTGGAGTGTTTGGCAGCTACTATCTGTGGAACAATCAATGGGATTTAATAGAAATCGGGCGTCTTACCTATTCCTCCTGAGGTACCAATTCTGATGATGGTCACGTCACAGCACTGGGCATGGTGCAGTAATTTGATGAGTTCATGAAGCATGATAGAAATGGAGGGGATCCCCATGCCGTGCTGTTGAGAGAAAAAAGAGTCATTATACGTCTCGCAAACTGATCCACGCACAGGACGTATTCCTTCATTACAAGTTAACAGCCCTCAGATAAATTTATATAACCATTATGACTTTGTCAAAACTCAGGAAACCGTAAGTCAGCTCTAACTGATGCCTACATGACAGATGTGTCCATCTGTGAGAGGCAGGGAGAGGCATCTCCCTGCCAGTTACACTGAGGTCAGCCCTCATTATCAATAGCAGAAGGTGGCAGTGGCACTGTGTCCTGGTATGTCAGGACAGTGCCATTTTCAACTCCCCACTGGGCTCCTTATAGTGAGCCTTTGAATTAGAGCTTTTCTTCAATATTAACTTGATTTGGGGAAAATATAAATTTGTCTGCCAGGTAAATCAGTTCCTTTCTACCATACTACATGAAATAGTAAATCTGTGTCATTGCTCTCATGTGGCCTTGTTCATTTGCTGCTCATTCTGTGTAAGCTCTGAAAGGCTCAAGAGTAGACACGTGAGTCCCATCCACACCTGAGAGTCTAGAGTGGGTGAGGAATGTTCAGGTGAAGTTAAGTGGCCACAATCCTGGTTTTTCTCAGCATTTGGAACGGTAGCATCAATGTCACCAGAAGAGGGGTCAACACTGGTTAGAAGATTTAGCAACTCCTGGTGGTTATAATATGTTCTGATAACTCAGCAAAAAGATTCTCAATGCTAGAAATTGTAGAAGGTGAAGCTGATTCAAAATCAGTGGCTATTTCATTCCTAACACAGCATCGGAGTCGAATGTGTTATTCAATTCTACTCTTGAGCATAAAGACTGTGTGCAGAACAACACCAGGTGCATCTTGGCAATTAGATGATGTCTGCCTCTAATTCTCTCATTAGCAAATCTGGAAACTACGTGATCGTGATGTTCTCAGCTGAGCTCCCTCCATCTTACCACCAAGGATATTAAACTATGAACATTTTGAACCTCTAGAGTTCCATTTTTGGTTTCCATTGACTATGTCCTGACTTTCAAATATACTGTAAGTCTTCTGGTGACATTATTCAAACCTAAATTAATTTGTATGTCCAAGATGAACAAGTGTGGGCTTTGGTACTGACCTGGCACTAATGAGTAAACTTTCTAAATCTCATTTGCTCAAATGTAAATTAAGAGAATGGACCATTATTTGATCTATTAAGTTCCTTCTAAATCAGATATTTGATAGGTTTATAATTACCATTTATTAAGTGACATGGTAATAAAAAGACAGGTGGGCTTGTGTGTTTCTGCTAAAGTCTCTCTCTCACGTGTTCTTTCTCTCTCTCACACACACACACACACCCCTCAGCTGTTTCAGCGAAAGAATTTTCAAAGAAGGGGCCCAAAGTGGAAATCCTCTGTATGACTACTAGGCCCATTTCTAATTGGCTGACCTCTGGGCATGATACATATTCCAGCTCTTTTTTCCTGACAGGACAACAAGATCCATTTAGTGCTATTTTTATATCTTACTTTTAAGTTTTACTGTTTGTGATAATTTCACATATTTTTATTAATTTTAATTTGTTGTGTTAACATGGATTCAAGTGTCTCACTGAATATAACACCCTCACCCCCCCACCCCTGTGTCCCTATTTATACCCCCTTTGCCCCCCTCCCTCAAATGCCCTCCCCCCTTCCCTCTGGGATTTGCTGTCCTGTTATCTGTATCTATGTGTTATGTATATATAATTTCACTAATCCCTTCACACTCTCTGATCCCATCCCCTGATCCCCCTTCCCTCTGACAGCGGTCCCTCTGCTCCCTGTGACGCCCACCTCTGCTTTCACAATTTTATAATACTTTTTGTCCTTATCCACGTATTGTGCAAGGAAAATATTTATAAACAGTTGTAGTCTAAATGTCAAACAAAAGTTAGTAAGGCAATATTTGCCTAGACTGCACACTGTTCAGTTTCCTTCCAATGTAGATATTCTATAGCTGTTAAATTAACAAATGAATAAATGAATGGAGTCTCCCATTTGAGTCAAAGCAACTTTCAGGTATTCCTGACCCAGAGGGGAGATCAACTGAGCTGCCCCCATTGACATTGTATGATGTTCCCTTCTTTACTCCAGGCTTCCAATCATGGTCATCCTTTCTTCCTTCACCAGGTACTTAAAGTAATCAATGATTGGTGGCTCTTCCCTGGTGCAGGGGTCACATACAATTCAGCTCCTTAGAGTTATCATAGCTCTGCAGAGGACTCTTCCTTTCACTAGCATGCCTGGCTCTGTCCTTTATGAGGACTGCAGCATCCAGATATGCAACAGACTAGACCTATTGTTTCATGATACAGCCCTGTTGCAGAGGCAAACTTGGGTAACTCAGTGCACACATATATCCACTTTCCTCTGTGCATGGTAGCCTGAGTCCAAGGGGGAAATGGTCTAGGTGTTTCCTGAAATCGCATATTATTCCACTTTCATTTTGTCTTAGGACACTGTGTATGTCCATAGCTGTTAACATATTCTAAATACAGGAGAGCAATTCACAAGAGCTCCGTGAAAATGCATTACCAGCTTTTCAGTGAGCTTATTATAGCGTTAAAGGCAGCCGTTGGCAATCCTGAAAATTGCTTCTGATACTTAAAGCTCAACATTCCAAAGCTAGAAAAGGGACAGAGGAGTGAAAATACTGGTGGCTTAATGAGTTACAAACTAAAGAAAGGAAGTGTGCTTTGAGGGCTTTTTTGGTTTTCTTCCCTAACTTGAGTAGCTACCATAAGTGGTAACTAATATACTAAAGTGACACTCAATGCTATGTTCTGCCCCTGGGCTTTTTCCAACAGTAAATGCCACACCTAGAAACTTAATTTAATTGTGTGAGAAGGCAAAACACAGGGGAGAAAAACTCCTGTATTGAGAACCCCCCTTTCTCTGGGGGGGCGGGGGTGATAACTACTGGAAGTGTGGTTACTGAGTACTTACACTGATGGAGAGAACAGGACCAATTTTGTACATGCAATATCTGTCTGTCCCAGCACAGATGTCCTTTATGTCTTCACTTTCCTCCAATCTGAGCTCCTTCTGCATAAACTGTGCAAATGCTTTCATTCTGTTGGGGCTCCCACCAACACAGACAAACTGTTAGTGAAAACAATTACCAGCATTAACGACTGGGATAAGACCCAGGGTCAGCTTTCAAGATTAATGTTTTTCTTTTATTTTTCAGAAATTTACTTAAGAGTATGTGTAGATATTATGGTTTAGGTTCATGAGTTAACTTATTTGCATCATTAACCTGTAAATAAGGCCACCTGACCCAAAGTTTGAGGTACTTAATTAGTAAAGACAAAGATCATCACAAAACCAAAGTCAGAGTTGCTTTTGTTCAAGTTGGAGTTTCCTGGTGTTCTAGTTTACAGGGATTGTCAGCCAGCTCCTAAACTGCTATCAGCAGTCTATTGCTGGGCATTAGCAGGCCGCATGCTAAGCATGGAAATACCAAGCATATTGGAATGTAAGTAATTGAGAACAAGGGGAGAACTATGAGGCTTAGGAATGTTTTTTATTCCACATCCCCAATCATAAGTTTTTATTGTAAAATGTGCTATGTTAACTTAAAGCTTTAAAAAGGTAATCCCATCAATAGGTGGGACATAAAAGTGAGAATATGAGACATGGACAAGAGAGTGGTGGTTATGGGATGGGGGGAGGGAGGGAAGAGTGGGATAGGGAGGAGAGGAGGGACACAGGGAAAACCAGATTGAAGGTGACAGAGGACAATTTGACTTTTGGTGATGGGTATGCAACACAATTGAATGATAAGATAACCTGGAGATGTTTTCATTGTACATATGTACCCTGATTTACTGGTGTCACCCCATTAGAATTAATAATAATAAAATATATATATATATAAAAGATAATCCCATCAAAAAATTCCCAACTTTTCATTCAGAAGAATTTCACATGGAGCAGGCTTTATTGTACACTGAAAATCTCACTAGAGTATTTCATCAACTCCAATAATTAAAAAAAATTTTTTTCCCATTGATTTAAGAGAGAGAAAGTCATCAACTCATTGTTCCACTTAGTTGTTCCATTTAGTTGTGCACTCATTGGTTGCTTCTTGTATTTGCCCTGACCCAGAATCGAACCCATCACCACCGCACAAGAGAATGATTCTCCATACATTTAGCCACTAAGCCAGGGCCAGTTTTGTTTTTATTCTATTCACATTTTAGCATCTCTAAAGTTACAATAGGTGCCTAACCAGGTGGTGGCACAGTGGATAGAGCATCAACCTGGGACATTAAGGACCCAGGTTCAAAATCCTGAGGTCACTGGCTTGAGTGTGGGCTCATCAGTTTGAGTACAGGATTGCTGGCTTGAATGTGGGATCATAGACATGACCCCATGGTCGCTGGCTTGAAAATCAAGGTCACTGGCTTGAGCCCATGGTTGCTGGCTTGAACAAGGGGTCACTAGCTCAGCTGGAGTTCCTTGGTCAAGGCATATATGAGAAAACAATCAATGAACGGCTAAGGTGCCACAACTATGAGTTGATGCTTCTTAGCTGTCTCCCTCTCTGTCTGTCTCTTTTTATCTCTATTAAAAATAAAAAGTTAAAAAGTAAAATTGCAATGGGTATTGCAGTCAATAGTATTAAATCTAATAAAACATGGTTATAAAATTGTCTGGAAATTGCTTGTACAATAGCCTATTAGGGGCACATCAGCCCCAGGGATGGAAGGGGTGGATGTCAGAGAGGATTGGGGTGACCTAACAGCAGCAGGGATGAGCATATAGCCGGTGAGAGCAGGGGTCAGCGCTGGGGAGGATGAACAGCAGTAGAGGTCCGAGACCCAAGCAAGGCACCTGGTGCTAAGCTGTAGGGAATAGAAGGTAAGTGGTGAGGTGCACAGAGACCGAAGGAGCTCAGTCAGAGCTAAGGCAACACAGTGGTTAAGGGCCTGCCCTTTGCCCTAAGTCTGGCTTTGCACCCCAACTCCATCGCTGATTAAGCAACTTGCTTAGTGTTACATATGTCACCTCTTTGTGCCTCAGATTGTCATTTCCAAAGTAGAAAAGCACAGCATCCTTTGGATGGTTTTGTAAAAATCACATGGGATTGACTACGGCAGGGGACATTGCACAGAACCAGGCACCTGCGGAGCATTCAACAGGTGGTAACTGCCATTTGTCATATCATGTAGCAGTTTCCTGGCCCTGCTTTTGAGCTTGCTTATCATTTCTGCATTGCAGAATTTAGTACAAAGAAAGCTGCTTCAAATCCAGTAGGAAAAAGGCGGCTGGTGATGCTGACTGAGGTGGGCAGCATTAGGCAGAGGATCAGGAGGCTCGCTGGTGAGGACACTATTAGGGAGAAAGAATATGTCTAAGGAAATACCTGACTGAGGTTGTAGAGTAGGCATCCTCCTTCACAAAAGATTCCCTATGACTACTGGGTGGTCTGATTACATGATGCATTCTGTTTTCATTTAGCAATAATTCCTATGGACACTCATTTTTAATTATGGTATATAATTATCCTTTTATCAAGCCCCTCTGCTTCCCTTCTACCCTCATTATTGTTTCTTCTGTGGCTTCTGATGAATTTCCCTGATGTGCCTTAGCATTGCTAGTGATGTGCAGTGGAAGTCAGTCATACAGGCTGGGTAACAGAGGTGAAAAGTAAGTTTTTAAATTATTATTGAGTACTTATTAAATTTTCCCCTCTGTTGGTATGGACAATTAAGATTTAGTTCAAGGTCTTAGTACAAAAAAAGTGTTTTTTGTTTGTTTGTTTTTTGTTTGTTTGGTTTTTGTTACAAAATACAGTAGTTTAAAAATAACCTCATTTTGTGGTGCTAGTGAATGTAAATTGCAACTGTTCAGATTGACCAGAAAACCAAAACAGATGTTAGAATAGCTTCCAGTTTGAATTCCTCTTTGAACTCTAGATATTGCTGTAATCAACAGGAATTTCTGAATGTTTCTAGTGACATAAAGATGATAAGTATAGACAGAAGCATTTTCATTCTTGAAGCCTCGCTTCTAAATCAGACTTACTAAATACCACCTCTAGACTCAATTTTAAGTCTGGCTGCCTTAATGAGAAGTAAAATATGGCTGAGGACCACCAACCAACACAGACCTTAAAGGATACTCACTGTGATTTATGTCTCAAACCAAATTATTGTTTGTCCTGGTTTTATCAAAAATGATAAAAGTGCATTGGGAAGAAGCATAAAGCATTAAAAAATGCATTAAGAACTTTGCTGTAGACAGCCAAAGTGAACTCACTTTCAAATATGCTTTCTGTCTTAAAAGAATTACCTTTACCATGTTGTATGAAACTGGTCCTATTGCAGTTTATGGAGGTTGTATGTTTACAAAGCAGTATAAACACTTTTAAAATGCATATTACAGAGAAATGCATATTATAAGATAATGCTTTTTCATGTTATTTGAAGTTTCTAGGGAGAGATTGGAGACTATTAGTATTTTATAAAAGATATATTTGGATGTTGTTTGTGAGTAGACAACTTCTAACACTCATCCATTATATTTTTTAATTGCTTCATTCATTCAGGTCAGTATGACAAAGTCTGATTAGCTGTTCACCAAAGCTGTCTCCCCTTCTTTCTGAGTACACAGATAAACTCACCTTCCCAGCCGCCTGTCCAATTAGATCAGGCCATATGCCCGACCGAGTTCCAGCCACTAGACTGTGAGCAGAAGTGATGGGTGTCACTTCCAGTCCTAGCCCATAGAAATCTTTTATCAGTGATGTACAGATGGTTTTCTTCTGTCTGCTGGATGGGTGCTGAACTCAGGAAAACTTAGCAAGCCACTTTTTTTTTTTGTATTTTTCTGAAGTTAGAAGCAGGAGGCAGTCAGACGGACTCCTGCATGCGCCCAACTGGGATCCACCCGGCAAGCCCACCAGAGGGCAATGCTCTGCCCATCTGGGGCATTGCTCCATTTTGGCCGGAGCCATTATAATGCCTGAGGGGGAGGCCATGGAGCCATCCTCAGTGCCCAGGCCAACTTTGCTCCAATGGAGCCTTGGCAAGCCACTCTTCAAAGATGACAGAGCGCCCAAGTGGAAGGAGCTTGGGGCCCTGAATCACCAGTATGAGGAAAGCCAACCATCAAGTGGGAACAGCCATTTTGTACTCAATGTAAATAAAAAATAAGCTTACACTGTGCTAAGCAACTAATAGTTTGTAGCAATACTTGCTAGCAAAAACTTTAAAAATGTAGTAAGAAAATAGGAATAATTTTCCAAATCTTTAAGGTTTAAATTTTACACACCCAGAGTTCTCCTTTCCTGGGAAGATAATAGCAAAGATCATCTCTGTGAAGATAAGGCTGGGTTTTCAGGGACTAATGGATTCTGCCTTCTCTCCTCAGCTAAGACTGCGGCTCTGTGATTGAAGGGAATCAAGAAATTGCACCTAGCTTGCTCTCATTCAAAAATAAGAATGTGGTTGAAAACAGGGCAAGTTTCTGAGAAAACATCTGTAAATATAAATCAGACTTTATCTGCTGCGTCTAAAAGAATTCTGATATAGGTTAAATAGTTAGTTCTGATTATTGGAACTACATAATTTACCTCCCAATCTACACACACAAACCAGAACATGCCTTTCTTTTTTTAAGCAAGAGACAGAGAGAGGGATGGACAGGGACAGAAAAATAGGAAAGGAGAGAGATGAGAAGCATCAACTCATAGTTGTGGCACCCTAGTTGTTTATTGATTGCCTCTCACTTGTGCCTTGATCAGGGGGCTCCTGCTGAGCCAGTGACCTCTTGCTCAAGCCAATTACCTTGGGCTCAAGTCAGCAAGCATGTGGTCATTTCTATCATCCCACTCTCAAGCCAGTGACCTTGCAGTTTTGAACCTGGGTCCTCTGCATCCCAGGCCGATGCTATATCCACTGAACCGCCACCTGGTCAAGCCAGAACATGCCTTTTTATTCAAAAGAGGATCTATGGAGAGGTTCAGGTGGATAGTGGGTTTATAAGGTTGGATAGTGGTTATGACAGAGTGTAAGAATAAGTGCTGATGAAAATCTAGTCAGGTGGTAAGGTAAAGGCCTGATTCCTAGGATTGCAATGAAGATGAAGCAACTCTGCTTGTGTGTGTGTATGAGAAATATGTGTAAGTTTCATTATATTCACATTTAAAACAAAGCTCTCTATTCCAATGATTTCCCAGAAACCAACAAAATACCAAAATGTAATGCTTTTTTTCTTTTAAATAGAGAAAAGCCATTATATTTTTTATCAGAGAAACCCTAAGGTTTAATCCCAGCTCTTTCACTTATCAGCTGTTATGCCTATTACAGATCTAGATAGATAAATGATAGATATAGATATAGGTGCAGATATATATATGTAGTGCTATAACATATTTATAACATACATACTAATATATATGTTAGAATACCACATATAAGTTTGAGCCTTAGTTTCCTCATCTGTACAATGGGAATAATAACAACTACCTTAGCTGCTATGGGGTTCAAATGAGATACCATACATACACATATGCCTGATATAGAGTCTGATCATGGAAAGCACTCCATAAATGGTAGAGGAGAGACAGATACCTACATATGTAGATAATAGAAAATGTTCTGTCTTAAAAACATATCTGGTCTTTCTAGTTTATTAATTGGATGTGTACCTTAGTTTATTAATTATGATGAGTCTTTTAATTACTTGGCATTATCCTATGTCCTGGAAACATGATTGTGAGGCATGGACCTCAAATCTAACATTTAAATTCAGGTAAAGTCTGGTTAATAAGTACAAAGATAGCCTTTGTCAGTGACTCTTGGAGCATGAACATCAGAAACATCAGTAGGGAGAGAGGTTATACTGAGAAGATGAAGATTATATGGAGAGAGGCCTCTAAAAGGTAAAGAGTAGCAGACTGCAGGGGAGTGCGGAAAGGGGTGGGTCATGTCAGCTCAGTCTACACCCTCAGAAAGATGGGAGGAGAGAGCAATTTAGCTCCCACTGTTAGACTATCACCGATTTATTTCTTCTCTTTATCCTTCCCTTATTTCCTTCCTTTCATCCTGTCATCTTGATTTTCTTTCTTTCTTATTTTCTTTCTTTCTTATTTTCTTTCTCTTTCTCTCTCTTCTTTCTTTCTCTCTTTCTCTTTCTCTCTCTTCTTTCTTTCCCTTCCTTCCTTCCTTCCTTCCTTCCTACCTTCCTTCCTTCTTTTTCTTGTCTCTTCCTTCTCTTCTTTCTCCCCTTTCTTCAATGCTTCCTTCCAGTTAATGGACTATTTTCAGTTACTATAACTCAATGAATCCACCTAGTGCAGTGGGTGAGAATCTTGCAAAAGCATTGTCCAAGTCACAGCTCTGCCACTGTATGTTATACCTTGTTTGTTACCTTCCTTTGACTTTTCTGAACTCACTTTCCTTGTTTTATGAAGAAATAAGTAAATATCTGTTAACCCCGCCTATAAGAGCTAATGTAAAGATGAATTGAGACAGTGAAAGCTTTTTTGCTTGTTTGTTCTGTAATTCCTAAAGAAGTGAATAAAAGATGAAAACTGCATGATTCTCGGCTGGTGGGACTATGAATAGGTTATAGGCCTTTTGCAGAACAATAATTCTTTAAAAAGTTTATTCCCTTTGAGCTTTTCTGTAAATCATCTTAAGCAAATAAATTTAAATGTGAAAAAAACCTTCAAGTCCAAAAATATCCACTTCAGTGGTGTTTTATAACAGAAAATACTTTTACAGAAAAGTCCAAAGTAGACTATATAATGGGTAGGACAGCCACTTGACATTCATAAACAATGTGTTTCAAAGAAAATGTTGTAATATTGGGTAAATGTTAATGATATAAACTGAAGAAAAAAATTCATGATACAAAGTAATTTCAACTGTTTTAAAATCTATTTATTAAAAAGGATTAAAAGAAAAAAAATAAGTTGATGTCTATGTTGAGATGATAAATGGTAGTGGTTTGTAAGATGTATTTTTTAAAATTATGAGATTTTTTTTACATTCTCCTAATTTTAAATAATGGTCAAGAGCCAAAGAAGTACAGTTGTCATAAATAATTTTCTCATAATATTTCTTATAAAATAACAAAAATCTTAATAACATGAAATATTGAATAATGATTATTTTCAAGAAAACATTGTTAATTTAGTTGAGCTATGCTATGATTTAATAAAATATAAATTAGGGAAGTTCAGCTATAAATGTAGATGTTAAACAGTGAACTGTATCCTAATAAATTCTTAGCACTCAGCAGTATTGTCATTAAAATTATATTTATTTCCAGGAACTAGAGTAGCCAAATAATCATGTTTGTATTAAATGTAGTTTGGGAACCTTTATGTCTGGCTGTAGTGGAAATGATTGTTCAGGATATACATGTCCTAAATTGTTTCAGAAAATGAACATGCCTTAGGTTCCTAGTGGGACCTCTGACATTTTGCTAGCTGAATGGGTAAGGTTTATGTTGGTAAAATAGGAAAAAATATCAGCAGAGAAAACACAATTGTTTTTCCTAAGGTTAGAAATACCTTTACCTTCACATCCCCAAACATTGCTGGTAGGTTGTGTGTTTTTGTTCCTAAATCCAAGTGATAGAGAACGTCTTCATCCATAGAATCCAGGTAAGGATTTTTAACATGAACAAATCTTTTTCTGGAAAGAATAATGTGAAAAATATGTAAGAAATTTAGAGAGAAAGTTAAAAAAAGAGAAAAGATACCAGTCTACACCTATGGTAACCAGTAGCACAAATATTGGACACAAACCTTCATTTAGGATTAAATGATTTGTGAAGAAGCATGTGATATTATAATAAAAACAATACTACTACTAATAATAATGGCTAAATTTTCTGTGCACACAGATATAAGCTTAAACATGAAAATTGCAAACTGCTATAAAAACTATGTGTAATAAATCTATTACCTCATTTAATCCCATAACCATTCTATTAGGTAAGCAATACTAACTAATCTAATTTACAAATGAAGGGGCCAAGACTTACAGAAGTAGTAGAAACATAAGCAAGATGTTAAAGTTAGTAGATTACATAACAGTCTTTTCTATGTAGTGCTGTCTGTTTCTCATGGAGGACCCCATTTCTGTCTTTGCATGGGAGACTATGTAATGTAAGCTAATCTGTAGTTAGATTGCCTGGCTTACACTACAAATTTAACCACATTACACACACACCCACACACATATACACATGTGTGTATACACATGTATGTGTATACAGACATACTAATCATGCAACCTTGGGTAAGCTATTTTATCTTTGATTTTTCAAAGTTTCTTCATCTGTAAAGTACCTATAGTGAAAATAATAAATGCTTTGCAAGATCCTCTATGAATCAGCCTAGCTGAGCTAGTATCCTTCCTCTTTTTCAGTAAAATAATGCAAGATAGTGATCTGACTGGTGCTGAAGGAGTGACCTTAATTCAATCTAATTCACATTTAGGAAGCATATCATCTACAGTCTTTGGTATTACGGTAGTGATTCTATACTACTTTCACTATTAGTGATGAATTATCTAGCTCATACCACAGTGGGTCAGGCCACCTTTGTCAAGAACTATCTGACTTTGCCCTATGTTCCTTCCTTCCTTCCATTTCCCAGTAAATACCTTGAAACATTTTAACAAGATTCTAATGTTTTCCTATATTTTCAGAGATTGTCAACCATTAAAAAAATAGTTTAAAAACACTGGTGACTAGGCCTAGGCCTTTAGACTGAAAATATTTTTTAAATCTCCTGAGGTGATCTGTTGAGCAACTGAAGTTGAGAACCCTTCTTTAACCCTTTGTTCTCAAAACATCCTTCCCCTTTCCCTCCATTGTTCACATATCAGAATCCTACTAATTCTTTAAGGTCTGATTCAAATATCACTTCCTCCAGGAAGGCTTTTCCAAGCATCATCCCTCCCCAGTCAGTATAAATTCCCACTCCCACTGTGCTCCTAAAACATTTATTTCACACTAAGGCTGATATATAAATAACACTTCGCGTGTTAATTTTCTGTCTCTTCAGAAAAGTTGTGAATTTCCTCATGCAAGCTTTCTCATATATCTTTTTCTAATCCCCAAGTCTTAACAAATTTTATCTGTTGAATTTAATTTAACTGTTCAGGAAGTGAAACAGGATACTATTAATTTTCTTCTCAAAAACATTTAGGGTAACAGATTCTTAATTAGTTTGTGGATCATAGCTGGTTTCAAAAATAAAACTTTCCGTGATGTTAGTACACTTTACTACAGGGATCCCCAAACTTTTTACATAGGGGGCCAGTTCACTGTCCCTCAGATCGTTGGAGGGCCGGACTATAAAAAAATCTATGAACAAATCCCTATGCACACTGCACATATCTTATTTTAAAGTTAAAAAACAAAACGGGAACAAATACAATATTTAAAATAAAGAACAAGTAAATTTAAATCAACAAACTGACCAGTATTTCAATGGGGACTATGGGTGCAGATGCAGCCTGTGCTCCTCTCACTGACCACCAATGAAAGAGGTGCCCCTTCCAGAAGTGCAGCGGGGCCGGATAAATGGCCTCAGGGGGCCATATAAGGCCCACGGGCCATAGTTTGGGGACCCCTGCTTTACTACTTCAGAACAAGCCTTAACACCTCAAAACAAAGAGACACCTCCTTTCTTCTCCTGGCAAAAGGCAAGAGGACACTTACCAGTAACCCTTGTCAAAAAAAGGTGTGGTTAATGAACCAGCAGAATTGCCATAGAAACTTGTTAGAAATGCAAGTTTTAGGTCCCATGCTAGACCTACTGAACCTAAATTTGCCTTTTAACCAAGACTTATGTAATTTCTGTGCACGTTCAAGTTTAAGAAACACTACCATCTACTTTCTCTTTCAACTTTTCTTACACTTTCTATTGGACTTTGCCCAACTGCTCTCCATCTCTGGAAATTTACCTTCGGATTCCTAACTGAATCCATACATCCCTACTCTAGGAAAAGGTGTCGTTCATCTGCTCCAGGGATTCTAAACTCTCACTACATGTCAGAATCACCTGGGGTGTTTTAAAAAGTCCCGGGACCTGAACTCCACACTTAGAAATCCTGATTCAGACTGTCAAGGAGATATGGGCCTTGGTATTTTTAAAATCACTGATGTACTCCAACTTTCCTATCTCTAAAAAGAAATCCTCAAATCATTAACTTTATTCTCTTGTATTAATTATAATTCTCTTGTGACTTCATTAGGTGAAAGTCTTTAGTATTCCTTGATGGGCTGTTTCAATAGCTAATGATCACTTGGTCAGAAAATTTGGTGTTGGAGGGCATTCTTTGATGTCTGTGGCAGATTTGTGTCCCTTTGGGCTCATCAAAAGCACTTCTAAGATGATTACTTTATCACTTACCTAAAGAAAAGCTAGTTTGAGGTTTTATGCCAAATTGAACCCAGTATGAACCTGGCAATTGCAATACTTCAATCTTTCCAAAACATATAATTTTTACTAAATAGCCTCAATCTTGTTTTGCATTTTCTTTCCTTTTTCTAGAATGTGGGCCAAAGACGGTTCTGAGAGTACAGTCTTTTAGCAAACCATGATACAGCATGGTCCATGTAAAACACTGGTAACCGAAGAAAAGTGCTGGCAGAGAGGAAGTCTTTTCATTTTACCATTACCTTCGTCTTCATAATCTTTTTTTTTTCTCTTTCCTTTATTTGTTCCCCTGAACAAATAAACACAGAAGCAGGCTACCTCTCTTTGGGATGGGTAAATGGAACATTTTCTGAAACATGACATGATGGAGATTCTAAGCAAGGCATTTGGTACAACTCAGCAAATCAGAGGGAACATGCAAAAATTTCTTAAGCCTTCTGAAGATTAATGCTCTATTATGTTCTGTGAACCTCAAGCAAGAATTTAAGCTGAATTTGCAGACAGCTTTGGGAGATTTATGTCTACCCCTGACATGAATAACATACATGGTACTTTAGAAGTGAATTCAATGTAAAATCTATCACAAAGTGTATGAAATCACTTTATAATATGCTGCAACACAGTTAAGTCTCCCCTAGGCACTGGAAGGCCCCTTTAATTATTTCTCAGATATTTTAGCACATGGTCTTAGAATTAAATGCTGAACTCCAGGCTGAACTTTAAATTTGTTCACTCGTGCAGGTTGGTTAGTCTTTTGTTTTCGTTTTGCTTCACTTTGGAAAAATAATTGAGATATAATTAACATATTACCCCACTTTCTTAGATGAGCCAAATTTCTTTAAGATCCAAGGAATAACAATGTCATTGGGAAGAAATCTTGCATTGTCTTTATTTTGTTTTGTATTTTGAGTTGTGTTCCAACTACATCATCTATAAACTTAAAATTTTTTTTATAACTATAGAGGTGTATCTTCTGAACATTTAATATAAAATACAAATAATGACCAAATGATCAAATAAAATTAGAAATCAAAGTTACTTACCCAACATATGTGTTCCTGTCCGATCTCATGGATTTACTACCAGCAGGTAAAATGGAAGCCATACTTTGTACTGTGTCAATAATCACTCCTAAGTTGATGTCAGGAAAGAAATAGTGAGTTTTTATTAAATTATAAGTCAACCATAATAGTTCAGCTCCAAGTTAGAATGATACCCCCCCTTAAAACTTATATTTTCTTCTGAAGTCACTATTATTAAAACTTGACTCTTGGCATTCTAAACTCCCTTACCAATTCAAAAAAACATCCTCCTTGTCATGGCCTTTTATACTATAGCCCAGCTCTCAAAGCAACACTTCCCTAAGAAGATAGGCTCCCTTTGAAGGTGTGGCATCCTCTCTCTCTGACCAGGTTGGCTAGCTCGTTAACTGTTGACCCGTACACCTTTCCCTCACTCTGGCTTTGGTCCCAACATGGGTCTGGTATAGCACACAGACTTATTTACTTTGGGACAGCTGTATATGGATCCAAGTCCTCCACTGGTTCCCATAATAACTCCACCATGTCTCCAAAATGTGTCCAGTACATGTGAGAACTTTCAGTTCCCAAACATCTCATTTTCTCAATCCATCCTACCCCTCACCAACTTGTTTTCATTTTGTGTTTACAGTGAGAAAAGCATACAAAACCATGACCTCAGAATGTCTCTTCATCTGAACTCTGCCCATTCAAATTCACACAGAAGTTCTGATAATTAAACAAAATCTGTTTCCCAGGGCTTCATTAAGGTAAACCCTAGGCTGCCCATAAAAGCCAACAAAGCCACGGTTGGAGGTCAATCCAAGTAGAATAACAAAATAAGGCCTAATACTCTTTAGAATACAAAGTTTCTTTTTTAAGAAATCCATAAATTCAATGCTTTTCTGTTGCTCCTGACTGTACACTTTGGGGCAAAAAGAAACTAGAAGACTTTAAAGAAACTTTTCCTGTTTTTTTCACAGCTGAAATTCTATGCTGGTGAGAGCTTTCAGAACATGAGTCTCATAGCTTGCAAGCAAACCAGAGCTTAAACTGTTCACAGAGACCCAAACAGCAGCAGATACAAGGCATTTCATAATGTGCATCAATTTCTCTGTAAGAATGTGCATCATGGTGAAGAATTAAATGTCCATATCTTAACTGTGTTAGAAGATATTCCTCTTCCTGGTGATAATCACTTTGGACAAACTCCTTGAATTTCATGCCGGCCTTCCTCAGTCCATCTTGGCCAACTTGCAAAGTTTACAGAATGAGAAGGAAAGAGAACAGAAAACTAATGTAGCACTCTAAATCTTGCTAGTATTACTGCCAAGTAGACATTTGTAACTTTGCCCAAATTTATTAAATAATCCCCCAGAAAACTGATCTTGGAAAGGTCATGACAAGTTTGAGGCAAAATAAACCTGAACCTGTGTGTTGCTTGTGTAACCTGGGACAGTGGTTCCTGCTTCTGGTTTATAATAACATGCATGTCTTGTACCTCATGGCCACCTCATCTACCTGCTGTCCTTTCTTTGCAACCTCTGGCAAGTTTAAGACAACATGCCCACCCCCCACCCCCCGTAGGGGCTTCATGCTTCTATTTGGTAGTCCATGCTGTATCTCTGAAGTTTTTTTAGAGTACAATGAGGAGAATTTCCAAGTATTAGCTTGGCATTTACCTCTGGCTCTGCCAGGTAAAAGTGTTAGCTAATTAGACATGTTAATAATTACTTCAGTGAATTAATTAAACTAATGAACATGTCTGTTTCCAGTGCAAATTCTGTCAGCCAATGATCCTGATCACCAACAGTGCCAGGGAATGCCAGCAATGTTTTATGGACCCCGTATAACAACTCCTGAGGATAGTAAGGCAAGTAGTCATCATTTGGGTGAAGTGAAGAAAATCTTGTAGAATCTATGAAAGTTAAGTACTAAATAATGTCTTCTGGTTAATCTGAAATAATTTTCCTTAGTTTTCAATTCTTTCAAAACTCGATCCTACTCTACGTAACGATTTTTTCCTTATTGACTGTATTGCAAAGTTCAATCACATGAATGGGCACAGAGAGAGGTTTCATTTTTAGAAAGCATGCAACACAGAAGTGCACAAGGCAAATGCAGGCCCAGCCACTGAGCACTTTAGGAATGAAGGCCGGGGGCCAGGCAGAGCCCCTGACTCAGCCCAGCCTGGACATTAGGAAGGCCTGTGTCAGCTCCACCAAACCCATGCTCCCGAGTTTGGCCTAAGACAGCACATGTCACTTCCTCCACAGTGCCAGCGTTTTCATATTCTCACTCCCATGACAATTTTCTACCTGACAATTTTGCCCCTGAATCTCTAATGTGGCAGAGAAGTAATCAGAATCCCAGGTACAGCCGACAGGATTTGCTTCTCTCCCCGTTGGCTTGCTGTCTGTTGAATCTGTAAGATTTACTCATGCAGACTTAGAACTATACCCACCCCCTAAAACAGTGCTCCTGTCACCATAGGGAGGGCCACAGCTAGGAATTTGGGGCTCCCAAAAGCATGGGCATACCCATATGCCAGGCTCTAAAACCACAAAGAGGATGACATGGATGGCGTCTGCCCTAGAGGAATTTACTCTCTAGTGGGGAAGAGATGAGTGCTAAAGAACTCAACAGATGCTGTGAAACTCGAAGGAAAGGCCATGAACCCACTGGGAGAGGCAGAAGCTTCTGGAAGGATGGGATGCCTGGGTTGCATCTTGAAGGAAGACGTAGTCCTGAAAAATTATGTGGGAGGAAGTTGGGGGGAGGGGTAACTAGGAGAGGCCTGTGCTCCTGGCCCAGGGAACAGTGTGGAAAATGCATAGAGGTGGCAGAAGAGTGTCATATTTGAAGAACTATTAGTAGTTCTCTTTGGTTTTACTTCTACATACTTGCACCAGAACATCTCAGTCAGGGCCTTAGTGGCTTTCAGTTTTTGAGATTTCTCCTTTGTCAAAAAATAAAGAAAGACCACACAGGGTTACACTAGTTATAATACACATTTAGTCAATAGCCTGTTTTGAGATAAATGATGAATCCACATAGGAGATGTCATAATTACCACACAGTAAGCACCTAATATACTAAGTTTGTTCATGGGCAAAGTTGCATAATGATGTATGAGTATGTTCCTTGTTCATTCATTTGTTCCTTGTTCAGGGTCATTTTTTCTGGCAACTTCCATATGAAAAGGACTTAATTTACAACTGCCCTGGCTGTTTTGGTGACCTTTCTCATTGGGATTACGATCCCCACAATGTGACCAAAGCTTACATTTTCTGTTCCCCAACCAACATCAGTGCCTCAGTGAGTCAACAGCCCCCTCTGAAAAACCAGGACAGGCCAGCAATGCCTCAAGTGGTCTGGTCAACAGAAGCATTAAGACTGAAAGTGCTCAGCTTCTAAATATGCTTGACTGGAATTTTTAGAAATGTTTCTGTTCTTAACGATGTTTGAGAAAAGGAAATATGAGGTACAGGATAGCAAAGAAAAATTCAAGAAAAGCTATTTTATTGGAAATGAGGCATGATAGTTTGAATCAATAGCAGTAAGAAATAAAACATAAAAGCTTTTCTCTAAGTTCAAAATAATCACTTTCAACTTGGAATGGAAATCTGAAAGAGAAGAAAAAATAATTTAAAAAACATAAAGAAGAAGAATGTCGGTAACAGTAGTGATCAATTCAGCGTTATAGCAGGCCAGGCTCTGGGCTGTCTCATTCAGTCCTCACTACAGCCTTATGAGATAGGTATTGTAGTTTTCTCAAGTTTTAGATAAGGAAATTAGAAACCAGAGAGGTGAAATGAAGTGCCCAAGATCCTTCAATGAGTTGACCGAAACCAGAATTCAGACCTCGTTCTACCCAGTGACAAAGCCACAGGAACGTTTTCTGTTTCACCATTGCTTTTAAATGTTGGAGTTTTTCAAAGAAGACACTAGTCCGAGGAGAATGGTATCAGCAAGAGAAGGGGATTCGATCTGAGTGTTAAAGGTGAAGTAGATTGGGATGTGAGGAGTGTCTCTCTGCAACACCTCACTCTAACGGTCCTAAGGGTTGTTGATTTCATTCATTGATGAGAAAGAGGTGAATAGCTAAGCCATGGGGGCGGGGGGGGGGGGGGGTGTGCCGATGCTGTTGAAGAAAATAGCCCCATTAAAATGACAGTCTAAGCTGATGCTGATTTTAAAATCATCTCATTGCCCAAGTTCAAATTGATCATTAAAATGTCCCTCAAACACACTTTAATTTACACTTTAACTCATCAAGCTTACCACTTTATTTTACCCCAAAAGCTGGGTCTGATTTAACAACCTGCTTGCAGCAAGTGCTGTCTGCCCCTGTGTGGCCCCGGAAATGGGCTGTGAAGGCCCAGGCTGAGAGTCTCTACATTGCCTGCAGGTCGTCCATTCTGGTGACTTGATGTCCCAAAGATTAAAGTCCGAGTTTGTTTGTCAGCTCCAGATGAAGGTACCCTGGTGAATTGGCTGGAAAGAAGCACTGTAAATTTGACAAACCTCACCCTGAAGTGAGAGGAAGGGCTGTTTTCCTTGGAACTCAAGGAAGGTTCAGTCCTAACCTCTAACAGAAAAATGAGGTTATTACTGCTGCTGCCCAAGAGAGCTCAGATGGGAAAATAATGCTAATACATTGTGGAGGTGGTGAATTCCAAGCCCAGAAAGTCATGAAATTTCAAAGCTGACTGATTCTAATTTGGGTTTGGCTGAATGACAGTTAACAGTGCTTTACAGTCTTCTCCTAACACGACTCAGGCCAATTCTTTGGTTAAACATTAACTTTTTTCCTAAAGAAGTGGATGACCTTGAGTACAGAACCATGGTCACAGTCACATTTCTGTTAATGCCGCACCTCAGGAACATCATGACTTTCCAGAAGCATGATTTCTTTGAAAACTTCACCTTGGATTTGTGTTTCATTTTCAGTTGTGATGATTGTGGGTATTGGTGTGGATATTTTAAGTTAGTTGGTATTCTTTAAATTTTTAATTATAAAATATTTAAAATAAGAAATGTGAAGCTGTAATAGATGCCTGTATAGTTGTCATACAAATTTAACAACTGCCAATGTTTTGCCATATTTAACACAGACTTAAAATAAACAAAGAATCCGTTAAAGACCTCCCTACCTTCCTTACCTTCAGTTTACTTTCGCTTTCTTCCCAGAGGCAACCACTACCCTAAAGTTGGTGGGTATCCTTCTGGGGCATATTTAAAAGCTATTATTTTTTCAAAAATTAAGTATATTGAGGATGGCATTGGTTAATAAGATGATATAGTCTCAACTGTACAATTCTATGATATATCACTTGTATATTGTGTTGTGTGGAACTATTACTTTTCAGTATGAAATTATAGGGGCAGTTTCCAAGGTCTCAGTTTAGTACATGGGTTTCAGGTCTAATCCCCACATCTTTTTTTTTTTTTTTTTTTTTAATATATATTTTATTATTATTAATTCTAATGGGGTGACATCAATAAATCAGGGTACATATGTACAATGAAAACATCTCCAGGTTATCTTATCATTCAATTGTGTTGCATACCCATCACCAAAAGTCAAATTGTCCTCTGTCACCTTCGATCTGGTTTTCCCTGTGTCCCTCCCCTCCTCCCTATCCCACTCTTCCCTCCCTCCCCCCATCCCATAACCACCACTCTCTTGTCCATGTCTCATACCCTCACTTTCATGTCCCACCTATGTATGTAATCGTGCTGTTTTCAGTTTTTCTTTTTTTCTGATTTACTTATTTCACTCCGTATAATGTTATCAAGGTACATCCATTTTGTTATAAATGCTCCGATGTCATCGTTTCTTATGGCTGAGTAGTATTCCATAGTATATATGTACCATAGCTTTTTAATCCACTCGTCTTCTGACGGACACTTGGGCTGGTTCCAGATCTTCGCTATTGTGAACAATGCTGCCACGAACATGGGGGCGCATTTCTTCTTTTCGAACAGTGCTATGGTGTTCTTAGGGTATATTCCTAAAAGTGGGATAGCTGGGTCAAAAGGCAGTTCGATTTTTAATTTTCTGAGGAATCTCCAAACTGTTTTCCACAGTGGCTGCACCAGTCTGCATTCCCACCAGCAGTGCAGAAGGGTTCCCTTTTCTCCACATCCTCGCCAGCACTTATTCTGTGTTGTTTTGCTGATAAGTGCCATTCTGACTGGTGTGAGGTGATATCTCATTGTGGTTTTAATTTGCATTTCTCTAATGATTAGTGATGTTGAGCATTTTTTCATATGCCTATTGGCCATCTGTATGTCCTCTTTGGAGAAATTTCTATTCATTTCTTTTGCCCATTTTTTGATTGGGTTGTTTGTCTTCCTGGTGTTGAGTTTTATAAGTTCTTTATAAATTTTAGTTATTAACCCCTTATCAGATGTGCTGCCGAATATGTTCTCCCATTGTGTGGTGTGTCTTTTTATTCTGTTCCTATTGTCTTTAGCTGTGCAAAAACTTTTTAGTTTGATATAGTCCCATTTGTTTATCTTGCCTTTTATTTCAGTTGCCCATGAAGATAAATCGGCAAATATACCGCTGCTACAGATGTCGGAGAGCTTGCTGCCTATGTTTTCTTCTAAGATGCTTATGGTTTCACGGCTTACATTTAAGTCTTTTATCCATTTTGAGTTTGTTTTTGTGAATGGTGTAAGTTGATGGTCTAGTTTCATTTTTTTGCAGGTAGATGTCCAATTTTCCCAACACCATTTGTTAAAGAGGCTGTCTTTACTCCATTGTATGTTCTTTCCTCCTTTGTCAAATATCAGTTGTCCATAAAGCTGTGGGTTTATTTCTGGGTTCTCTGTTCTGTTCCATTGATCTATGTGCCTGTTCTTATGCCAGTACCAGGCTGTCTTGAGTATAATGGCCTTGTAGTAAACCTTGATATCAGGAAGAGTGATACCTCCTGCTTTATTTTTTCTTTTTAAGATTGCTGAGGCTATTCGTGTTCTTTTTTGGTTCCATATAAATTTTTGGAATATGTGTTCTATATCTTTGAAGTATGTCATTGGTATTTTAATTGGTATTGCATTGAATTTATAAATTGCTTTGGGTAATATAGACATTTTAATGATGTTTATTCTTCCTAGCCATGAGCACGGTATGTGCTCCCACTTGTTTGTATCTTCCTTTATTTCTTTTATCAATGTTCTATAATTTTCCGAGTACAAGTCCTTAACCTCCTTGGTTAAATTTACTCCTAGGTACTTTATTTTTTTGGCTGCAATAGTGAAGGGGATTGTTTCCTTAATTTCTTTTGCGGATATTTCATTGTTGGTGTATAAAAATGCCTCTGATTTCTGAGTATTAATTTTATATCCTGCCACCTTGCTGAAATCATTTATAAGATCCAGTAGTTTTTTGACTGAGACTTTAGGGTTTTCAATATACAATATCATATTATCTGCAAATAATGACAGTTTTACTTCTTCTTTTCCAATTTGTATGCCTTTTATTTCTTCTTCTTGTCTGATTGCTGTAGCTAGGACTTCCAGAACTATGTTGAATAAGAGTGGTGAAAGTGGGCAACCCTGCCTGGTTCCTGATCTTAAGGGGATTGCTTTTAATCTTTGTCCATTTAGTATGATGTTTGCTGTCGGTTTATCGTAGATGGCCTTTATCATGTTAAAGAATGATCCCTGTATTCCCACTATACTGAGAGTTTTGAGCATGAATGGGTGCTGGATTTTATCAAATGCCTTCTCTGCATCTATTGAAATTATCATGTGATTTTTGTCCTTCCTTTTGTTTATGTGGTGAATCACATTGATTGATTTGCGAATATTGAACCAGCCTTGCCTCTCCAGAATAAATCCCACTTGATCGTGGTGTATGATTTTTTTCATATATTGCTGGATCCGGTTGGCTAATATTTTGTTGAGAATTTTAGCGTCTAAATTCATCAGGGATATAGGCCTATAATTTTCTTTCTTTGTGTTGTCTTTGCCCGGTTTTGGGATCAGAATTATGCTCGCCTCATAAAAGGAGTTTGGAAGTCTTCCTTCCTCTTGAATTTTTTGAAATAGCTTGAGGAGAATAGGAGTTAGTTCTTCTTTGAATTTTTGATAGAATTCACTTGTGAAGCCATCAGGCCCAGGACTTTTCTTTTTTGGGAGTTTTTTGATAACTGTTTCGATCTCATTTGCTGTAATTGGTCTGTTTAGGTGTTCTGATTCTTCCAGATTGATTTTTGGAAGGTTATATGATTCAAGAAATTTGTCCATTTCACCAAGATTGTCTAATTTTTTGGCATATAGTTCTTCATAGTATTTTCTTACAATGCTTTGTATTTCTGTTGTGTCAGTTGTTATTTCTCCACTGTCCTTTCTAATTTTATTTATTTGAGTCCTCTCTCTTTTTTTCTTGGTGAGTCTAGTTAAAGGTTCATCAATCTTGTTTACCTTTTCAAAGAACCAGCTTCTTGTTTCATTGATCCTCTGTATTGTTTCCTTAGCCTCTATGTCATTTATTTCTGCTCTGACCTTTATTATTTCCTTCCTTCTACTTGTCTTGGGTTTTATTTGTTGTTGTTTTTCTAGTTCTTTTAGATGCAGGGTCAGGTTGCTTATTTGAGCTTTTTCTAGCTTCTTATGATATGCCTGTAGTGCAATAAACTTCCCTCTCAGAACTGCTTTTGCTGTGTCCCATAAATTTTGAGTTGATGTATGCTCATTATCATTTGTTTCTAGAAACTTTTTTATTTCTTCTTTGATCTCATTGTTAATCCATTCATTATTTAATAACATGCTATTTAGTTTCCAAGTGTTTGAGTATTTTTCAGTTTTTCTTTTGTGGTTAATTTCTAGTTTCATAGCATTGTGATCAGAGAAAATGCTTGATATGATTTCAATCTTCTTAAATTTATTGAGACCATTTTTGTGTCCTAACATGTGGTCTATCCTAGAAAACGTACCATGAGCGCTTGAGAAGAATGTATATTCTACTGCTTTAGGGTGAAAAGTTCTGAAAATATCTATTAAATCAAGTTGATCTAGTGTCTCCTTTAAGTCTGCTGTTTCTTTATTAATTTTCTTTCTTGAGGATCTATCCAGTGTTGTTAGAGGGGTATTGAAATCCCCTACTATGATAGTATTGCTGTTAATCTCGCCCTTTATATCCATCAAAGTCTGCTTTATGTATGTCTGGGCTCCTATATTTGGTGCGTAGATATTTACAATAGTTATATCTTCCTGTTGAATTGTTCCCTTTATCATTATGTAGTGTCCTTCTTTATCTCTTACTACAGCCTTTGTTTTAAAGTCCATTTTGTCTGATATAAGTATTGCTACCCCGGCTTTTTTTTCATTTGCATTTGCATGAAATATTTTTTTCCATCCTTTTACCTTCAGTCTATGAGCATCTTTTGTTTTAAGGTGTGTCTCTTGTAGACAGCATATGTATGGGTCCTGTTTCTTTATCCATGCAGCTACCCTATGTCTTTTGATTGGATCATTTAATCCATTTACATTTAAGGTTATTATTGATATGTAGTTGTTTATTGCCATTTTATTCTTTAAAGCTGTATTCTTCTTTTGCTCTATTCATTCCTCCCTTTAAACTGTTCACAAGAGGCCCCTTAGTATCTCTTGCAGAATTGGTTTGGTTTTTATGAATTCCTTCAGGCTTTCTTCTTCTGGGAAGCTCTTTATTTCTCCTTCAATTTTAAATGTTAGCCTTGCTGGATAAAGTAGTCTTGGTTGTAGTTTCTTGTTCTGCATTACTTTGATTATTTCTTGCCATTCCCTTCTGGCCTCAAGTGTTTCTGTTGAGAAGTCCGATGTCATCCTTATGGGGGCTCCTTTGTAGGTGATAGTCTTTTTTTCTCTAGCAGCTTTTAATATTTTTTCTTTATCCATTAGCTTTGGTATTTTAACTATGATGTGTCTTGGTGTAGAATTTTTTGGGTTTCTCCTTAATGGAGTTCTGTGTGCTTCTTGTATGTGTGGAGTGTTTCCCAGTCTTAATTTAGGAAAGTTTTCTGCTATGATTTGATTGAACAAAGTTTCCATTTCCTGTCCTCTCTCCTCTTCTTCAGGCACCCCTATGATGCGAATGTTGTTTCTCTTCATGTTGTCACAAAGCTCCCTTAGAGTTTCCTCACATTTTTTAAGTCTCTTTTCCTTTTTCTTCTCTGCTTCTGTGCCTTTGTTTATTGTGTCCTCTAACTCGCTTATTCGATCCTCAGCGTCATCCATCCTGCTTTTAATTCCTTCCATTGTGGTCTTCAGTTCTGATACTGTATTTGTCATTTCTGTCTGATTCTTTTTTATTATTTCAATTTCATTTTTTATACTTGTTATGTCTTTATTTAGGTGTTCATAATGACTATCCATTGTTGGTCTAATTTCTTTGAACATCCTAACTATCATTATTCTAAATTCTGCTTCTGGTAATTTGGTTATATCTGGTTCATTCAGGTCCTTCTCTGGGGATTTCTCTTGATTCATTTGGTTTGCATTCCTCTGCCTGCCCATTTTTTCTGTGTATAAGTGAGTTGTGGCCACTGGAGTTCAGTAGGTGTTGCCTTTGTGTTCTCTAGGTGTGGTCTATCTGCAGGCCCCCCACCTCCTCTGCCGATGCCTAGGGTGGTTGGGTATGAGCGTTGCCAGCGCCGGCCCACTGTGGCTTTTGCTATGATTTCTGCCTCTCCTCCGTGGGAGGGGCTGTGACTGAAGCCACAAGATTAGCACCAAGGGTAGAGGTGAGCACCTTTGCTCAGCTGCGGACCCAGCCTATTTCCGGACTTCCGCCCAGAACCAGCAGTCGGAGCCTGCTCGCTACAGTTCCGCGGGTTAGGCGGGGCTTTTGACGTGCTCTCAGCTGTAAGCTTTTGCCCGTCCGGAGCTTTAGCCCCGCCCTCGAGGCCAAGGCCCTACTGCGCAGGGTCGGAAACCAAGGTTTATTGGGGCGGGCGTGTTTGCTGGCTTCCGCCGAGCTGCGTACTTCCGCTCGTCCCGGACTCTACCCCGCCCCCGCGTTCGGAGCTTGCTCGTGCACGTATGAATGGTATCCGGGGTTTCTCCGGCCGGGCGCGGATAGTAGCGTGGGCTCAGCTGCGAGCCTCCACTTGTCTCGGGGTCCACCCCGTTCCCGCGCTCGGAGCCCGCTCGCGCACGTATACTGGCCAACCGCGGTTTCTCTGGCCCGGGGGGGGGGGGGGGAGGGGGGGGTTGGGGTAGGGGAGTGGGGGACTGGTGACGTCAGCTCAGCCACAGCCCCTGCCCGTCCCTGGTCCTAGCCCGGTCCCCGCGGTCAGGGCCGGCTTGCGCAGGGCCTGCCTGTTCCTGGCCTCCCGCTTTGTCCCCGTAAGTGGGATTAAAGGCGGGCCCGCAGCTTCTGGACCGCTTTCGCGGTCCCCTCCGACCCTCTGGGCTAGACCGATCTCCCACCAGCTTGGCCTCTGCCCACGCCGACAGAACCGCCTTTCAGCGTCCTGCCGCCCCAAAACCTTAAGCAGCCCTCAGCAGAGTAGGAAGGGACCTAACACTCCACACTGTAGGCCTGGGAGCTCCCTCACTTGTTTCACAGCTCAAAACTGTCCAAACGCCTTTTCAGGCTCTGAGACTGCAGGCTGGGGCTTGGTTCCTGGGACCCAGGTCCCTCCCTCTCCGCCAAACTCTCCTCCCGCCACACGGGTCTCTCCGGGCTGCCGTTTGCTCCGGGGAGCTGGGCAGCCCTCTTCGCGTTTTCGCTATTCCTACCAGTCTCAATGTGGCTTCTTCTGTGTTCCTTGGTTGAAGAGTCCACTTAGTTTTGTTGAAAGTTGGTTTATCCAGGTGATGGTTCTTATAATTGAGTTGTAATCCACTTTGGTTCTCGGAGTTGGAAGTTGGTACGTCCGCCTACTCCGTCGCCATCTTGCTCCCTCTAATCCCCACATCTTGTAGGTCAGGACCATGAGTGCGCATCCTGCAAAACCCCAGCTGCCTTGGCATGAGGCTTTACTCCCTCAGTGGGCGATGATGACATCAGCTAGTGAGTTGACATTTTTCATTTCTAAACCAGAGTTAGCCCTTTCATACCTTATGGCTCACCCTTGTTAATGTTTACACAGTAGCCTTTTAGTTTTCTTAATAAGAAATATCCATGTGACTTATTTTTCCATATTGCTTACACATACTTTGTTTAATAAACAAAGATAATACTGTAAAAATTAGAGGAATTTCTGAATTGAATTGGTCCTCAGGCAAAAGAAAAACATAGTTTGATATAAAGAATATGGGACAAGGCTCAACTTTTCCTTTAAAATAGCCTTGATTTTTGTTAAGCACTGAAAATAGCCTCCGTCTCTTAAGCACGAAAGAATTGACACAAGCAGGTTTGGGACTTATGCTCATGTTTTTCCAATATCAGCATTTCACACAATTCTGCTATATTCTCTAATTTATGAGAATGTATCTATGCCTTCATTTTCCTGGTAATGCTTAAGTCTTATGTCTCTAACTCACTGGACATGCAACAACATTTAGAATATGACACAGCATGGCATACTACATTTTTTAACATCAAATTTTATGTGAAAATAAATTAAAATAAGTGCCTTTAAAACAATACTTTAAAAACATTACAGCATGTGGTTTTCTAACAGCCTGGGTTCCTGAACATCTTTGCTCTCTTTTTATCAGAACCTGGCTCTTTCTCTTTTGCTGGGGTGAGGAAAGGGTCAGGGGAACAAACACAAAGGTGGTCCAAGCCTAATTCCAATCCCCCATTTCTTTACCTTGTCCCTTCTTCATTCCCACAATGAGAGCATAGTCCGGTGAATAAAATGCAGAGGCTGGGATTTTGGTAAACATGTCACAATTTTGTTTCAAAGTTAAAAAAAAATGCAAAAGTTTGGCAAGTTTTGATTTGAGTAGAACTAGCTAAGAAAGAGAACTATGGCCTCAATAAGCTGGATGAGAGGAGAGCATCAAGATTTATAAGAACAGACCAACAATGTACCAAATGATGTATTGTCCTTGAGTGTAATTTGTGTGTGGATAAATGGGAAGTCATTTTATTTAGAGAAAAGCCGTATTCTTGGCTCTGGAAGCAGAAACAGTAAGCACAATTCTATCACAGAATATGGATGCTGTTTTGTTTCAAAATGGTAGACTAACAAATTGCACCAACAGAGGCAAGATGGTGTACCAAAAAAATCATTCTTTTTAAGACAAATAGACCCAAATATCATTGGGTAGGCTCATCATCCTTCCAAATGTTATTGGGAGGGGGTGGATTCTTAGAAAAGTGAGAAAAATAGTAATTACCATGCAGGAGTGTTGAAAAAATAAAACAAGAAAATATATTAAATACCTGCTTTATAAGCACATAATAAAGGATGTCATTATTTTAATATTATCTATTATTTTATTATCACAACATACATATTTCTTTTAATTATGGACCATACAAATAAAAAACTGTGAAAGGGAATCCAAATCACTTAGTCAAAAATAAGGAAGGTCTGACAGGGAGATTACAGTTGAGCTGCAGGGTAAAGCCAGCAATGTTTGTGTTTTCTAAGCAAGGCTCTGCTCCAGAGTCAGACTTTAAACCCAGAAGGTGATTACACCGAACAGCCTGGATGTCTCCGTGCAAACAGGATCTGGCAAACAGGAAAGTGATTTCCGTGATACATTTCACTGAATGCAGTTAGCTCTCCATTTATCCACACTGATTATGTGCAGGAACAATGAGTCAGGCAGCATGTGGCTCACCATTCTCTCAGTGACTCTGACACGTTCTAACTCATTTGGCCTTTCTCTGCCAGATGCATGCTCATCAGTGGAGAGCACGCACAGTGGCAGGTAGGGGAGAAAATATTGGAAAAGCATTTTTCAACTCTTTTTCTTAAAATATACATGAGATTCTGGCTATATATTGAAAGGAATAAAATCAGGATTTAGAAGAGGTATCTGTACTCCCATGTTCATGGGAGCGCTATTCACAATAGCCAAGGTATGGAAACAACCTAAATGTCTGGTGACAGATGACTGAATTTTAAAAAGTGGCATATATACATACAATGGATTATTATTCAGCCTTAGGAAAAAAAGGGCATCCTGCCATCCATGACAACATGGGAGAAACTGAAGGAAATTATGCTAAATGAAAGCCAGGCACAGATAGACAAATACTACAGGATCACATTTATGTAGATTCTAAAAGAGTCCAACTCAGAAGCAGAAGGTAGAGTGGTAATTGCCAGGAAGAGGGAGCAGAAATGGGGAGTTGTTGGTCAAAGGGTGCAAAGTTTCAATTCCATAAGATGAACAACTTCTGGAGATTCTATGTGCTCCAATAGAACTATAGTTAACAATACTGCATTGTGTATTCAGAATTTACTAAGAGGGTAAATCTTAAGTATTTTCACCACGCACACACATACACACAAAGAAAGATAGAAAAAAATAGTAATTATATGAGGTGATGGATGTTAATTTGCTTGATTATGGCGATTATTTCACAATGTGTATGTATACCAAAACATCAAGTTGTATACCTTAAATAGATAAAATTTTTGTTTGTGAATTATACCTCAATAAAGCTAAGGTGAAAAAAATAACAAAGAACCTTTATTCTTAAAGACATGTGAAGTATCTCTAATTTTATCTTAGTGTAAAGTCATGTAACTGAGTCAGTGTTAAAGAAATTGTGACCTTTTATATTCTTAAAAATGAAGTAGATATGGGAGAAAAGTGAGAGTAGGAAAATAATTGAGGGAAATAGGATGAGTTCAGCATGATTTAATTGCCTTTTTATTTGCCTGGTTCCCCTGACTGTGTCTAATGACCATAGGCGATTCATGTATATGATCTTGTCTCCTCTTCACAACAATCTTATAACATAGATACTTTCACTTCATGACAATGTTAATCCATTGGCCCAGACCCTTCAGGTGAATAGCTCAGGTATCTTTGATGCTAAATTTCACACTCTTTTCCAAACCTTGCTCACTCTACCTGAAAAGCAGTTTCAGAATCAAATTTTTACATTTTGAGTATCTTATAGGACCATATGCAAATAGTTGCTTACTTAATATTTTTGTTGAATAATGTGTCACAGAGTCTACGGCCGTACCACCCTGAACGCGCCCGATCTTGTCTGATCTCGCTCAGAAGCTAAGCAGGGTCGGGCCTGGTTAGTACTTGAATAGGTGAATAATGTGTCACAGAGAAGAAGCAGCAGATAGGGAATCAGAAGACTAGGGTTCTAGTCCCAGTTCTATAATTAACTGGCTATGTGATCACAAGGGAATCATGTAACTTTTTTTGTTCACATCTATTAAATGGGTTGGATTCTTCACTCAGGTCAAGAGACTGGAGCGTATATTGCAAGGATGTTTGATTTCTAGGTGGGGACAGGTAGAGGTATCTTATCGGGAGTGGGTAGGGATGTCCAGTGTGAATGACACCAACATAAGTGGGAGAGCTGCTGGAAGCCCCGGGATAGTTCAGGTTTGGGTCCATTCACAAGACAGAAACCACACAGTAATTTGAACAAGGGGCACTTTAATATAAAGAATTATTAATTGTAGATTGACTATAAAGAATTTTAAAAGGCAAATATAAGGTCAACCACTAACCTTAGGTCTGAAACAGAACACCCAGGAAAGGGCCCCTCCAGCCAAGGCTGAGATCCAGAGCTTAGAGGGCATGACTGTGACTCACTGAATGTCAAAGAAGTTACTGTAGTGCTGGATCCGTGGAACTTGCTGGAAATCCTCCTACCAGGGTGTCAGGGAAAGCTCTAGGGCCTCCAGGAGGTGACTTGCCAAAGGTGTCTCACTATAAGAGAGAGTACCCAAAGGCTGCCAGGAGGAGCAGCTGGCCACAGTGCCCTGCCGGAGCCAGGCACTAGAAATGGTGTGTGTACTGCAGGAGAGAAAGGCTTGAGAAGTCCCCCACTGGGTGGGAGCTGGGAGTCAGAGAAGCTCCACATCACAGGAGCTGGACACAGGAGAGGCATCCCTGCTACAGGAGCCACATGCTTGAGATATCAGCCACAATGCAGAGCGTGGCCCAGGGGTAGTCACTGCACTGCAAGGACTGGGCCTAGAGAAGCTGTTTGTAGTGCAGGAGCCATTGCCTGAGGAGTCCCGGGCAGTACAGCAGCAGGGGCTGGGAGAATGTGCCTGCAGGAGCCCATACTGCAAAGCCCACCAAGAGCACTTGGTATCAGACAGCAAACCTCTTTCTCCTGCAGTCTCTCTCCAGCACCACTTACTAACATAGCAAAAATGGTGCCAGTGGGCATAGGAAATCTATCTGAAGGGCCCAGCTCCATTTTCACAGAGCAAGCAGAATGGGGAACTTTGGAGCTGAGAGGCAATAACATGTACAGATTGACATCAAAAGCCATTCTCTAAAAGAAAACATACAGCAGCCAGCAGCCCTGGTCAGTTGGCTCAGTGGTAGAGCATTGGTCCAATGTGTGGAAGTCCCGGGTTTGACACCCCCCCCCCAGTCAGGGCACACAGGAGAAGTAACCACCTGCTTCCCTCCTCCCCCTTCTCTCCCTCTTCCCCTCCCACAGCCAGTGGCTCAACTGATTTGAGCATCGGCCCTGGGTGCTAACAATAGCTTGGTTGTTCCAAGTGTATCAGCCTCGGGTGCTAAAAATAACTTGATACTCAAGCATCAGCCCCAGACAGGATTGCTGGGAAGATCCTGGTCGGGGTGCATGCAGAAGTCTGTCTCACTACTTCACCTCCTCTGACCCAAAAAAAAGAAAAAGAAAACAAAAACATATGGCTTCATAAGTATGACTTTTTGTACGGGAGCAATCATTTATTCCAGAGGCAGCCGGCCAAAGATCTGATGACCACACTCAGGCCCTATGGACAGCAAAGAGCTTAAATTTTTTTAATCTAAATGCTTGAAGAAAGGCCATGTGTGCTCTGCTTTCCCATAGTCCTTAGTAACTCCCTGTTAGCTTAACCCCTGCAGCCGGCTTCACACAGAGACATGCCAGGTATCTGGGGTCATTTGAATTTGTGATCCTTGACCATCTATCTGCTTTATTTTACCCATGAGAAACTAAGGCTCAGAGAAATAGAAGGGCATCCTTACACTAGCTACATATGCCATCTCGGTCACATTCAAACAAAATATAGGTTGGAGGTAATAAATAAAGGTGTCTCTAATATTAAGTTGTCTCAAATGTTGCACTGGATTTGAGTTGTTTGTATTGCATAGACTTCTCTTATTTACATAAAATTAGGAGGTTGTTGGAAGAAATGTGTTTGGGTAATTCTCTGTGGCAAGAAAATAGCCAAGAGCTTATCAAGATTTGTTCCTCCCTGGGTCACTGCCCTGATATAAAAGTATGCCCTCATGTAAAATCCCATCCCAAATCTCTTAAAACTCAATCACCACTTCATAGTCTGTAGTTACTACTACAAAAATGACTCCATGGATTCCCATTTCATCCCTCGCCAAAGCCATTGACTTTGTCAAAGACATTATTTTTCTACTGATGATGTTATAGAGATTCTCATCACTACTAGAATGGGAAATCTATACTATTTTCACTAAACTCCATTTTAGGTGACTTCCAAATTTTAAATAATTTCACATATTTGGCAACATAAAAAATAAAAAATAAATAAGCCTTAATTTTAAAGTTTTCTCAGGATTGCTGATGTTTATGATAGTAGCAATGTATTCCTACTACAGAATATTTATGATATGTCATATGCTTTTATACACAGAATTTTATTTGAAATAAATCTTCAGAAATTTTATCTGCTAGTATCCTTTTATTTTTAATAAAAAAGCCTAATTTTAAATACATTACAGCTTAAAAATGCTAAGGTGACACATAATTTTAAAAACATTCCAGTTAATTCCAAAAAGAAACTTAAGAAATCTCTACAACCTAATTCTAGTAAAAAATAAATGACACCTCTAAAAGTTAGGTATTGAAATTTTAGGTAAATAAATGAGTTTCAGAAATTACTCTTGATTACAGTACTTATAACCAAAGAATGAATATAATAATAATTTGGGGTTTGGGAAACAAGACATTTTACATATCTTTTCTTCCAGGAATAGGTCATTTCGCTTCTGGAAGTTTTAGTTTATCTTAATCTATGAAGCAGGTGGGAGTTCACGTTTTTTTATAATATTTGCCTTCACTATTCCCACAAAGGCAGAAAAGAGAGATGCTCTGTAGCTGGTATCTCCTTAAGACTTTATCATTGCCTTAGTAGAGAAGGAGCTTTGTTTGTTTTTAATATCAAAATTATACTATGAGGTATAATCCTAGTGATTCTATTCATTCAAAATTTTGAGTACCTTCCTCTGGAAAGCCCTGTTCTGCATACTACGAACACAGCAGCAAACCAGAGAGTTCCTGCTCACATGTAGCCTGTATTCTTCAGGGAGAGAGAGGATTTTGGCTAATTGGGTAATTGTGAAATCTGACCGGTGATGAGTGGAGAACAGTGAAGCAGGAAGAGGACGGTGTGCCTTCCCAGGTGGGTGAGGGATGCGGCTCAAACAAAGTGATCAGGAAAGGCCTTCCAGATAAAGTGATAGTTCTGAAAAATGTAAATTATTCAAGGGAAGACTATGCTGATATTGCAAGTATTTCCTCTAAAACTGCTGAAGCCCACACAAAGGGATGATTGTGAAACTATGTCAGAGGGCGGGCGGGGGAATAAGAAGGGGAAACAGCAGATTGGGTTCTTTCTAACATTAGATTGAGAGCCTGTGAAACATTAGGTACTCAACTACTGGGTGTTGAATCTGAGCACAGTCAGGCTTCCAACCTTATATAAATCAAGTTAATGCAGCCGTCCTATCCAGAACAGTATTTCAGAATGTCAGTGTGATGACCCTTTCTTACAGGTAAGCCAGTTACTGTCTGCACCTCATCCATCTGATGGTGTTATGAAGGGAAGAGAACAGATGTAATCTCAGAAAAGATGAGAATAGAGCAGCTTGTAAGGGGAGTCCCAGTCAAACTGGTTCTGTTCGAGAACAAGTAGACTATGGAAGAAGAAGAGTAGTATAGTTTCTTCTTTGCATCCTATCTCTGGGTCAAAACCCAGGGCATGGTGGGTGGTGCCAGACAGTGAATAGGGAATTCACATGAAAGAATCTGGAACATCAGAAATCCCATGTTTCTCTCCACTGCCTGAGGAAAGCTGCATACCCTTGGCTAAAAACCTTTAATGTGAACACATGCCCCTGAGCAATAATGTAGAAGCCAAGGGAAGTGACTGGAGAAGATCCTGAGGCAGAACTCCTGGCTCCCCAAGGCCCATTCAGGGTACCTGCAGCTGCACTGTCCAATATGGTAGCAGCTAGATACATAGGCTACTTAAATTAAGATCTAAAGTTATAAAAATTAGATAAAACTTAAAATTAAGTGCTTTGGTCACCCAGTTCAATTGCTGATGGCTACTGCATTGAAAAGCACAGAGTAAAACATTTCCATCACTGCACAAAGTCTATCGGACAGCTCTGGTCTAAAGCAGGAATCACATGCTTTTTCTCTAAAGAGCCATTGTCTAGTGAATGGTTTTGGCATTGTGAACAGGACGATCTCCATCACAACGCAGCACTGTAGTTGTAGCGTGAAAGCAATCACAGTTCACATGTAAATGAACAGGCATGGCCATGTTTCAATACAACTTTACTTACAAAAATGGGCTTTGGGCTGAGGGCCACAGCATGCTCATCCCTGATCCAAAAGTTGCCACATGCCTCAGTGATGGCACAGGAACCACTGAGAAAACTGGTGGACTAGAGGTCTTTGGGATAGGACCCAATTACTCTGATCTGTGTACCCAAAGACGGGGCAGGTCCAGGTGCAGAGCAGCAGACAGCCACCATGGACCAGACAGCACACACACAGATTCGAGGTCATCTCAAGGAGGAACAGCCGCAGAGGGAAGAAACCTTAAAGACCAACCCCAGGTAAGTCAAATGATCTGAAAATGACTGGAGAATGGGAAGAGACAGCAATAGCATTTGTGGGCAAGGCAAATGTAGGTGTCACCACTCACTGTCCCAGCCCCCTCTCCACTCCCGCTCTCCCACCCCCCAGAGTAGGGGCAGAGGAACTCAGGAAGAAGATTAGATCTATTCTAGAAAACAAATAAGCCACCATTTCTTTGCATCTCTAAGGTAGAGTGAAGATAATAGTTCAGCACTCCTACAGAATGTTTTCTCACATGCATGTGCACAGAGCCTAGGAAAGGAAATCTTCGCACTCTTTCTAGGAGCTCTGGTTTGAGTTAGCTCATCTCTGGAGCCCGACCAGGGCCTCTCTGTGACTACTGACATGCACAAAAGCACTGGGTGAAGAGCACACTGGCCTCAGAGGGAGAGAATCTGGCCTCCAGCTTTACAGCCTCTCCTAGACCTCTGAACCACTCTAGGCCTCAATGACTTACTTGGCCACAGTAGGATAAATCAAATCCTAAATTCTTACCCATTTCAGCAAACAATTTTTATGATTTGTCTAAAAGACATCTGACTGGGGTTATAGCCTATAACTATAATTAACATAGTGAACCTGATCACGGGTCAATGAATAAAGTCTTGGCTTTATTAATAAGTTTCTACTGAGTCACTGAAAAGACATTTGATACTTAGATGGATTTAAGATCATTTTATCACTAAGAGAGTAACGCACAGGGCAGAGTCCAGGAGAAGTACCCAGCACAGTCAGGACACATTGCCACTGAGGCGTCAGTGTGTGGCAATATGCATTGAGTACTGCTAACCAGGAAAACTTGCCCAAACCTTGGTATTCAGAGTTTTCTTCAGGCTCCCTCACAGAGACTTGATTGATTGTCCACATGGTTAATCTCAGTCTCTAGGTCAACCCTAGGCCACAACATTTATCTTTTTGGCCTACCCAATACTATTATAAGACTTAGATATGTGTAGCAATCACCTACCCTAGGATGATATAAATGTGGCCAGTCCCCCCATAAATCATTGTTGGGCTAGCCAGTATAATCCAAAGCCTTCAAGCACAGACACTCCTATAAATTTCCAAAGACCCAAAGCTTACCTCCCAAAAGCTTTAAAGGCAAAAGCCTGACCTTCTCTTTGGTCAAAGCCCAATTTTTTAGTACACGCAAGTACACAGGAGGCTCATTTATTCATTTATTGCCAAATAAATGAAAGAATTAGGTGTTGGCTGTTATGCCATATTTGTTGACTAGATGTATTACTTTAAAATAGAAACTCCTAGAGAGCTGACTGTTTCCTCTGTACAGAGCTTTGCACAGTGTCATGTAACATTCATGAGCCCAACTCCTGTTCATTGCAGCATTATTCACAACAGCCAAAAGATTGAAGCCATCTAAATGTACTTTGACAGACAAATGGATAAGCAAAATGTAGTATATTCATACAACAAAATATTATCCTTAAAAGGGAATAAAATTCTGACACATGCTACAACATAGACGAATGTTGAGGACATTAGGCTAAGTGAAATAAGCGAGACACAAAAGGAAAAATACTAATTTCATTTAGATGAGCTAATTAGAGTAGTCAAAATCTTCGAGGCAGAAAACAAAGTGGTGGTTGCCCAAGGTTGAGGGGAGGTGGGAATGGGAAGTTATTGTTTAATGAGTACAGAGTTTCAATATTTCAAGACGAAACAAAGTTCTGGGGATGAATGGTGGCAATGATTGAACAACATTGTGAATGAACTTAATACCACAATACTGTACACTTAAATTTCTTTAAGATGATGAATTTTATGTTACATGTAGTGTACACCACCCACTGGGCCCTAGACTTATTGCTGGGTTTTCATTTTTTACCTGCTTTTGTCTTCAAGTTCTTCCCTTTTGGCAAATGCCTATAACCTTCCCCCCATTCCCCACAGCATTGCCAAAAAAAAAACAAAACAAAAACCACAGGACATCAATTAAATCTAGATTTCAGATAAAAATATAATTTTTAAATATGTCTCATACAATACGCTAAATCTGGCAACCTTAAGATCATCCCAATTTTTTTT
The DNA here is from genome assembly GCA_037038555.1 of Rhynchonycteris naso. Lineage (NCBI taxonomy): Eukaryota > Metazoa > Chordata > Mammalia > Chiroptera > Emballonuridae > Rhynchonycteris > Rhynchonycteris naso. Next base: position 77,438,707 of record CM072997.1, read on the forward strand.
TTTTTTAAAGAGAGAGACAGAAAGGGAGAGAGGGTGAGGAGCATCAACTCATAGTTGCTTTCACTTTAGTTGTGTATTGATTGCTTCTCAGGTGAAGAGAGTGGGAAGCACCAACTCCAAAATGAATTATCCACTAAAAACTGAAAGGGTGTTTACTTAGAAGACCTTGTCAGTTAGGAAAAAAGGCACATAATTTTTTTTTTAGGAGACGCATGTGCCAGGATAGCTGGGCAGCCTCCCTGTGTTTCAATATACCTATATCACCGCCCCCTGCCCCCCGAAAATGGAACATTAGTACCTTTCTTGTTGGTTTTGTGAAGACTTGGTGAAATGTCATCTGTGAATAGTAGGACTTGGTAGTGTAATAATCATTGTCTTCTCTCCAAGTAAAATTTAATTCGTTTTAGTAATTTTCTACATTAGGTTGGATTCTGAAGAACAGATATTTTTCAGTATGCTCTCAGCACAGTTTTGTTGGCTTCTGCCACTGGGACCCCTTCCTTTCCCGGCATCTCACCAAAAATTTTCAATAATCACTGAAGCTAATTCAATCATGACATATATATTTTTTAAAAAGCCTCCCTGGGTTTATAAATTCCATAAGAAAAAAAAAAGATAAACAAATTAGGTTGCTAAAAAATGAAAGAGAGTCCATACATATATTTCTCAGAGTGTCCCAAATGAGTTTTGATACCTCGCAATTAGTTATATTACCTGCTTCTCTGTGCCACCTGGTTTCAAATTCCACATTCACACTTGATAGCAACAAATTAGAAACTCATGTTTAAAATTTCCTGGAGTAATAGAATTTTTGTCTGCTTTCTTCACTAAGTAAAAGCCAGATGCTTCTTATTCTAAGGCCTCTTTTAGAGACTAGAATTTTATAGTTGGTGTAAATGGGGTTTTTTACCTCTTATTGGGAAATGGGGACAGGCTCACGTAGTACATGGAGAAAAAGAAACTAAGCCAAGTCATCCATTTGAACTAACGGGAGCCACCTGTTTACTTCTCTGTCTTTGCCTTTATGCTTTTAACGAAGAGTTGCAACGGCTCTCGTAGGCTTTTAAACATGCAGAGTAGAGACGATCATGTACGTCTCCCCTGGAGATGGTCTGTGTCTGCCTGTGCCCTGGGAAAGCCTCAGCATACACAGGTGTTCATTTCTCTTGAATCTCTTTAGCTGAACACTCTCTGCTAAATCTCTGGGTTTGGAACAAGGCATAAAACACTCTACCCTCTGTTGTTGCCTATAATTCTTAATATTTCCACTACTCCACTCAGGAAAAAAGAAAGAAAGAAAGAAAAATACAATTGAGAGAATCAAAGAGATAGACTCTAAGAAATTAAAAAATGAATCACCACTGTGAAGGAAGAACCGTAGAGACACAGGGATTTTTATTTCACATTGCAATGGGGCTTTGGGGTCCACATAAATCATATCACATAAGAGCCATTCTGCTAAAGTCTCTTTCAAGGGAAAACTGTCCATAGGATTTAGGCCTTGAACAAATAAGTTTGAATTCTAATGTATGGATATAAGAATGTAATGGAAAACATTTACAAACTTCTTGTTCCTAGGTAATATTCCCCAGTCCACTTTAGGGTCCCAATGAAAGCTGATGGCTATGCTACTGCCCACGAAGATCTTGGCAATGGTCTTAGATCCCAAACCTACCAGTGGGTTAAAGACCTGTGCTCCTGCTTCCTGCAGAGCACATGCTAATCTGCTGGCTCCAGCCTGCTCCCCCCTCCCCCCGCCATGGCTTTCTGCACCTGTTGTTCACAGAAGGGAAAAACAACTCTAATGCAGCACCTCTGAGAATAAAATAAAGCTGAAAATCATTCTCTGCTGCTATACATTGGGTGTCTGTGTGTGCCCACAAACATATGAGGACATTGAGAAAGGAAAATGGGGGAAGGAACACCCACCAACCCCTTGGGAGTTGTGGCTTTGAGGGTGCTACTGTCAGATACACAAGCTCCCCCTGTCTTAGGGCTCACCCTGACAGATGCACACCCTTTGAGATAAACTATCTCTCTGGCTTTCTTTTAAACTCTATGTCTTCCTATGTGGAAGAAGTTAGGCATGGATCCATAGTCAACCATTATTTTAGAATATAGTACTTTAGTAACAGTCACCTATTGAGGTCCAAAAAGGAGCAAACATGTAACAATTACATTGTGATGGGGGCAGGCCAGCAGGATGTCTGGAGCCACACAGGGGCGACCTGGTGGAGGGGAGGTGCTGCAGTGGGACAGACAGCTGGTAAGGACACACTACTTGCATCAGTTCCTCAGAGACTGCCCTCTTAGCTGGGGGAGGGGCAGGGGCAGAAACTGGGTGGGGGTTCACCTCTATTTCCAAACACCCCACAGGTCCTTATGTGGCTTTCTGACTTTCTCCTTGTCAAGCCACTCAAATGGTAGGTCCTAGGGAAGCAAGAATTTGGTTAAACATGGATCCAGGAATCTCGGATAGCTAATAATTTGCAACTCTTTAAACCAATACTGTTTAAATACTTGTCTGACTTTGAGAGACACTATGTGCTACCTGGGGAGAAATTGAGACGGAGATACCTAGGGAGCCTTCAGGTTCTTTTATTTCCCGGAACAACTCAGCTCTGGCCACCACCATGCTGAGGAGTTAGCAACACAAAAATACACTTTAACATTCACTGTTACCAAAGCTGGCCCAATGAGCAGTCTCACATGGCCCCTGCCCAAACCCACCCTCCAGACCAACCAGACACAGCAGTCTAGAAGAAGAATCCTTGCAGAAACCTGTGTTCTCTCTTATTGTATGGCCTAGTAATGCTTAGGGCCCTTTCATGATTAGGTGTGTGGGAGAGAGGTCCAGCAACCTCACCCTAATCCAGCTTTGGTTAACTAGCTGGATATGGGTTCTCAGAGGCCCCAGCCTTCACTTACCCTGGACTGAATGAAGTTCGAGAATGTTCATCCTATATACCTCTTATGTCTTCCAATTGTGAACTGTCCTGGGAGTAGAAATCCCACCAAACAAGTGAAAACCCTAATAAATCAGGGCTGGCGTGGGAGAAGCACCACCTGGGAAGATTTGTAGCACACTGATTCACAAAGAGCCTGGAACATAGGAAATTCACTACATACTTGTAAAATAAGAATAAATTAATGGATGAGCCACAGGCGTATTATGTGAAGATGATAAACGGTCCCCTACCTGTCAATATAAAAGAGGTACATTTGTGTATGATTTGACTCTATCTTACTCTATTTTTCCACAATTCCAGTTGATATTGAGGTGAATGTTATTTTAACACAGAACACTAAGGAGTAGCACTGAGTTGTTAGAAAAAGAGAGCTTCTGTGCCTTCTCGTGTCCGTTAGTCTCTTGGTTTGGCCTTGGGTAAGTAAATCCACGTGATACCTTTGAGCAGAGAACAATAACCAGGTTTAGAATGGATGTCAACTCCTACAGCAAATGTTCCTCTTGTCACTGACATGAAAACTAGAGAAAGGGGCAGGTTTCAACTTATGCTGATATTAGACGAATGAGTAAACCGTCAGCCACCTATATTTCCAAACACCCGTTAGTTAGGTCCTTTCTGTGGCTTTCCCACAGCTCACCAGGCCCATGCTCCTGCTAAGTGTAGGTAACCTTTCTGGGCTTTCAGATTGGTTCCCCTTAAATGAACCTCACCACCCCTGCTGTGTGAACATGCAGAGTTCCTGAGAAAGATGTTTATGAGGCAGAAAATACATCACACGACACCTGAAAGTCTCTTTCAAATGGAATGAAACTTGGAATAAATGAAACATAAGATAGATTTATAAACTGATATAAACTATTAACCAAAATCTTCTCAGATGCACACATAAAGAACAATAATAACTGATTTTCATAATTATACCCCAAAGAGACAGAAAATACTGAATTATGGTCTGAATCTTCAAACAAAAATAATATGTAGTGTGATTTTAGTTTATCTGTTTCAATATATTTTAATTCTTTGAAAAATCATATTCTACCTCTAATACAGTGTGTCCTTAAAGTCATGGTGCACTTTTGACCGGTCACAGGAAAGAAAGTGCACCATGACTTTACGGACACACTGTATATAATATCAACATTTTATTAACTGTAATATTTGAGTAACTAGAATATATAAATAAAATTCTGCATAAGAAAAAATTGACTAACCCTTGATTCCCCATATGGGAAAAGGAGGTGAAATTTACAGAATTCCCTAAGCTTTACCTGGGTGTGGAGAAACTCAGTCATGATTCTGTAAGCCCATGGGAGAAACACAGGGAAAGGAATATGTCAGCAAGAAAGAACATTTTTATACCTTTACAGGGCACTTTCCCCAATTCTCCTTTGGTCATGACTTTAAGCATAGGTGCAATAGTAAAGAATTTACTATATTCTATTGATTTATCTACCTCAGAAGCTTTCCTGGAACCTCCCCTGAGAACAGCTCTCTCATTTTCTAACCCATAGATTGGATCTCAGTCCAAACAACCTGGCTCAAAAGGACACTCTGAGCCAAGCAGGTCCTCTGACTGGGGAGTCCTTGAACTAACACATTGTGTGCAAATCAGACACTTAGTAGTGAGACATGAAACTGTAGGCAATGATTTAGAGAGCAATTGGAAAGTTGCCTGGAAGTCATGATAGACCATTTTCAAGAGAGGTTTTGAGGGAGTGGAAACTGTGAGTAAGCAGACACTCTTCTGGTTGGGTTATAAATTTATTTAAACTACAATTCCACTGTGAAGAGAAAATATAGCTTCCTCATTGGATTTATAACTCCTTTAATCTTCTTCACGAGCCCACATCCACTGAGTAACAAAAGGAACAAAGCAAAAGAAAACAAAACATTTTAGTTCAGTTTTTAGCTTGAAGTAATAATTTTGACATTTCTTTAGGTATTACTTCAAGTTTCAGAATTTTTTTCTTCCCCTTCTCTATTTCAGTATGGCATCTGGGTCTTTGGAGCAAGCAGGGCTGCAGTGACCTTAAGGCTCCGAAGGGAAACAGGCCCCCAAATCATTGGACATCTTTTGTCTCTGATCTCCACAGCCGTGACGGTTGAGCATGGTCGCAGCTGGCCCTGCTGGTTTTCCTGGCTGACTTGGCTGGTGGGACGCCTTGCAGTCTGGTTTCGTAGAGCTTGGATAGCAACTGGTGGCTGTCCTTTCTGCCAGGTCCCCATCCCCAGAGCCCTGAAGGAGCCCCAGCAGAAGGTTGGTCCCTCCTGCCACATGGCACCAGCAGGCATGCTTTGAGGAAGCTGTCCCAGAGAGCTGCGGAGAGCAACATGGAAGTCATTGCCTCCCGCAGTCTCTGGCTATTTAAGGCCCCTAATGACCGAGATGCTCCTAACGCTACCCACTGACTTCCACATTTAGCTTCAAGGTGGGGAGAAGAGATAAGAGAAAGAGAGTAATGGGTGCTTTTCTTTCACTTCTGCCTCTCTGCTTTCTACCACAACCTTCAGGCTGGGGGGTGAGGTTTACTATCACTTTACCTGGATGGTATCATCCTGCCACCATTACTAGTTAAGCCTTGGGTCTCAGCCATACTATTAGATGGAAAAGATGTCATCTTCATATCCTGGGGGGAATCGTATAATCTGATCCACTCAGCTTAGTTTCTAAAATTTTAAAGGGATTTAGAAAATTCTCTCTCTCGTCCAAACCAGTTTTTTAAAACTGTTATTTTTCTCACAGGACAAAGGACTTGTAGCTGAGCTTCCGAGGCAGGAGGCTACAAAGAATATAAATTGAGAAGAAAATAAAACATATTAATTTAATATTGTGAAAATAGTATCCCCATAACAATATAGATAGTAGAAAAAATACATATGAAGTGTGAGGGAGTTGTCCAGATGTACAAGAACTGAGACGTAGACACGTGACACAAAATTAAACCTGTTATTGGTGGAGCATTAAAATGAAACACATAACCTACCAGAGCCACTTGGGTTAGCAAAGACTCTACTTACTGTCTCCCTGAGACCTCCTTGTGTGTGGTTAGCTTTTTCATGCTGGTGTACCTTAATTACTTAACTTAAATGCATTCTGTTCCTTAAAGCAAAGTATCTGAATGAACTCTTGGGTAAAGCTTTCATAGTCTGCAATGTATATGTTGTGTCCATGAGTGTCACCAAGTCTTTATGTTTTCTGCAAATGTTTTTTTAAACCATCCCTCCACTCTACTTTAGATCCCAACCATCACACCCCCAGATTCCTGCCAGGTCACCCTCTCGGGTCGCCCTACCTCCCTTCTCTTCACACCCTTGTCCTGCAATTCTTGCCTCTTCGGTCTTCCTGAAACTTCACCTTCACACGTCCTCCCCTGGTCAGAGACTTGATTCTCCCTCCTCCCTGTCACAGGCAGTTGGATTTGCTTCAGTCCGGTTTTCAGGCTCTGCCCTAGTAAACTAATCTGAATCCTCTCCAGACTCACCATGCCCCTCCCCGGGGCAGGCTGACATCCAGACTGGCCCAGGAACAGCAACCCTGCTGCCAGTGTCTTCTCTCCCGTGTTTGTTTGCATGCAATTTGTCCCTCTCCACTGCTAATTTCATCCCAACCTATTTTTACAAGCCCACCTCAAATCCAATTTATTTTCTATTTCTCTGAACTGATAGTTACTGTAGGGCATACTATATACTCTTTTAGAGCTTAATTATATTTCATCTTTGAATAGTGGGTAATATCCACAGCTAATATTTATTGAGCACTTTTTAGGGGCTAAATTCTTCACAGGAATAGCTCATTTGGCTTTCACTCCCTCCTTGTGATGTTGGCACCCGGATGTACATATTAGAAGGTGAGGAAGCAGCTTGCTGGCAGTTCAGAGGCTTTCTTTGGGTTGTAGAACCGACAGACTGATGGAGGCAGGATCAATGTCAAGAAATCAGATTCCAGCCTGACCAGGCGATGGCGCAGTGGATAGAGCGTCGGACTGGGATGCGGAGGACCCAGGTTCGAGACCACGAGCTCGGCAGCTTGAGCGTGGGCCCATCTGGCATGAGCAAAAGCTCGTCAGCTTGGACCCAAGGTCACTGGCTCCAGCAGGGGGTTGGTTGCTCGGTCTGCTGAAGACCCGCAGTCAAGGCACATGTGAGAAAGCAATCAATGAACAACTAAGGTGTTGCGACGGCAACGAAAAACTAATAATGATGCTTCTCACCTCTCTCTGTTACTGTCTGTCTGTCCCTATCTATCCCTCTCTCTGTCCCTGTAAAAAAAGAAAGAAAGAAATCAGATTCTAGAAGTTCACCTTCCTATTAATGTGGCCTCCTGCCCTCAGGAAATGGTTCCTGCTAACTTTAAGTGTCTTCATCTTAACTCCCCAACTTGATTGAGCAGGATCATGACCAGAATCATGACCTCTACGCTATCTGGGTCCTCCTAAGCCAGCGCATAGCAGACTTAAAAGATCTTTTCCTTCTCTGACTGGCCTTCCCATGGAATCATCATTTTACAGATATAGAGCAACATGGTTGGTACACTCAAGGTTTACTCAGACTCTTTGTTACAGCCTCTGCAGAGGATGTAAGCTGCATTTCTTCTCTTCCCATGAAAGCTCACGAGGCCCTGGATGGTGGAGGTGCCAACTGCCACCGCTAGCGGGCGCCTGATGTCCTCATGCAAGCTCCACCTCTCTTTCTGCCCATCTGCCAAATCTGGCTCCTCGCATCCCTGAGCCCCGGCCAGCACCCAATACTCTTTCGCAATGCCAGGGTTGCACCATGTTCTTACATCCTCCTCCCAGGCGCCCCAATCCCACAGGACTTCCACACACAGAATTATAGACTTTTGGAGGGGGTCTCAGGCCCAGTTTCCCTGAAGCTGGGTTGTTTGAACAGTGTTCAAAGGAGACCCCAAAGATCTCTCATTGAAATGGTCAGCAGGCCTGTGATTTATCCAGAGGAAAGTCAGCTGCCCTAGAGAGAGCAGAGAAATATGTGGTTTGCTAACAGATTTTAAACATTAGAGCTTAGGCCTTCACAGGGGATTTCCCTCCTGTCTCCTAAATGAGAAGCTGTAAGGATTTAGGACTGCCTTAAGATGTGGGAAAATGAGGCTTTGAAACAGACTGTCAACGTGGGGCTTAAGTCTCCGTGGACGTGGACGGGTGTGCTAGCTTCACAGGCCCAGGCCTGGCAGGAGTTTCAGCGGGGGCCACATTGTTCTAAGAGAACTCCAGGGTGAAAATCACTTGTTTCCTCAAAAGGTCTCCTCCCAACAAACAGTGCGGCACCTCCCTTTCTCTCCAGGCAGCAGAACAATCTCTCCAGAGCCTTCCCCTTCTCTTTCCCTCTCTCTGCTTTCCCTTCCCACCCCCTGTCCATTTGGGGAGGAAAGGAGAACAAAGCACCTTCAAAAATGTCTTTGTAATTCCTGAGCTTGAGGTTCTTGTCACAATAAGGTCTGGCTGCAGAACTGGGAGCAACATGGTCCGTGATGACACTACACCAGCAATTTCCAACCAGTGTGCTGCAAGGTTTTTTAAAACATGCAATACCTGACTATATAATCTGGGGCATTGACCTCTTTCCCCTTAGATTGTCAAATTTAAAAATAGCAACAAATGCTTCCCTCCCCCCTCCCCTCTCTCTCCCTTCCTCTCTCTGTCTTTCTAAAAATCAATAAAAATTAAGCCCTGGCTGGATAGCTTGGTTGATTGGAGCATTGTCCCGGAGCACAGAGGTTGCTGGTACGATTCCCTGGTCAGGGCACATACAGGAGCAGCTCCATGTTTCTATCTCTCTCTTGCTCCTTGCTTCACTCTCTAAAAAAAAAAAGACAGAGCCAACACAATAATAGCCATCCTGTGTGAATGAATTAAAATTATACCTATTTTTGTCAGATCAGCAAAAAAAACAGCTTTTAGTGTGCCACAGAATTTAGTAATTAGTTTATGTGTCCCATGAAATGAAAAAGGGTAAAAGTCGCCACATTACACAATCATTTAAAGATCCTCTGAAAGCCCTGTTGTTTATTTAATTTTCTGCCCACAGCTGCCTGTTTAGGAAATCTAACAAAGCACCATGAAATCCTGTTTGATCTCAGCAGTATTCACTGCTAATCCCACAGGATAGGAAGGTGGAGTTTATTTCAAGATGGGGAAAGGGTGGGTTTTGTGATTATGATAAACATCAGACACTTCCCTTCATAGACATGTCAGGGGATGTTATGGTTAGAAAAGGTGCTCAGGAAAATAAGGGGGTCTTTTTTTCCTGGCCTGCTTATGTCTTTAATCATCAACTCTTCTTGCCTGCAGAGGGTTGAGGAGGAAGACCTCTGTAAGCCTGTATTCATCAGGGCTCAGGCAATGAGGGAGCCCCCACCCCCCGGAATTCACCCTCTCTGCAAGTGGGGAACTTCCTTCTGTGTCTGCCCCACCTGGGCCAACTACACAATGGTCTTGAATCTGGCCACTTGCCTGTAGAGAGAAAAGTGAGGCAACATTTAATGCCCAACTCACCAAGAAAATGTGGATATACCCTGCTGTAAGAAAGCATGAGTCCCAGAAATCCAGATTTATGAAAGTAAGATTAAGTCAAGGATTAGGGACGTCTTTTGTATTACTTAAAAAAAAAGAAATCAAAGGATACCTTAAAATAGTATCTCCGATCCTAAGATTCAATCTGATTGTTAAGAATTTTATTCCAGTGCTGGCCTGAAAGCTCAGCTGGTTAGAACATCATCCTGATACACCAAGGTTGTGGGTTTGAACTCTAGTCAGGGCACATAAGAATCAACCAGTAAATGCATAAGTCAGTGTTTCTTTCTCTCTCTCTCCCTTCCTTTCTCTCTAAATTTAATAAAAACATTTAAAATAAAAGAGTTTGATCCCAAATCATATACAGTTTTAATGAGAGTACAGGACGCTCACTAACTATATCTATTCAGTTTCAGGATTGTATGGAGAAGCAAAATTCTCAAGACAGAACAATATTTACTAATTAATTGACCACTTTTATAATTAGTTCCCATTTAATCATAACTTCCCACTTATGCCAGTGTTTATCCTCACACGAGGCATCAAGATCTTTGTTGGACACTCCCAGGTGGTCAATAATACAATGCAAATCAAATGCAAGTTGTTGCAACAAAGTGAAATTGCATATCCTGCAAAGGATGCAGGCTTTCATCCAACTTGGATGAGGACACAATTTGAGCTTCAAAGGAGGGTAATTTAAATATCAGAGAATTAAAAGAGGCCCTTGGGAGAATGGAATGGGTAAAGTTCTTTAATATTTTTGCAAAAAGTGACCCTTTCAATAATTGTGCTGCAAAAGCAAATATGAAATAAAGGTGGGTGTGTAGGTCTTAACATGTTGTCAGTCAACTTAAGTAAAAAATACAACACTTGATTTATTTTCTGATTCTAAAATTATTAAATAATTAAAATTATTACATAAGATTTTGATAAGTGTAAAAATAGTGCCCTGGACAGTTGACTCAGAGGTAGAGCATCAACCTGGCATGTGGAAGTCCTGGGTTCTATTCTTGAGCAGGGCACAACCATCTGCTTCTCCACCTCTCCCCATCCTCCTTCTCTCTTTCTTTCTCTCTCTCTCTTTTCTTCTTACAGCCATGGCTCAATTAGTTCAAGCACATCAGCCCTGGGAGCTGAGGATGGCTCCATGGAGCCTCCACACTGGTGCTAAAAATAGCTCAGTTGTGAGCATGGCCCCAGATGGGCAGAGCATCAGCTCCAGACCAGGGTGTCAGGTGGGTCCCGGTTGAGGTGCATGCAGGTGTCTATCTCCCCTCTTCTCACTTGGAAAACATATCTATATATTTTTAAAAAATAGTAACTTATTTTTGTACATTTTATATTTAACATAAAAATCAATCAATGTTTTTAACCATTTATTGTGAAAATTTGGTTCTTGTTTAAAGTGATATCTTTTTTAATATTTTAATATCAGTTATCCTTGGGTAATGAGGACTATCTGTGGTTCTTTATCATTCTATGTATATTATTTTATTTAATACTTAGGGCCACTCTAGACAGATCAGTTATTAGCACTATTTTACAGGTAAGAAAACTGAGGTCCTGGGGAGGCGATTTGAATAGCACCATAAAGTTAGTAAATATTAACTCCAATTATACAGGCAGTGCAAACATTCTTAGTTTGTAAATAAGAACATTATCTTTCTAAGAGGTTTAGTGGCTAACCCTTGGCCGCATGGCTAGTAATATTAGCCATGTTCAAATCTAGAACTTCTGTCTCCCAGATCAGGCTTTATCCTATTTCACCACCAGATTTTGTTACAGATAAATATAGTAAATCATGGTATAACCAAGACTTCGAGCACTTACTATCCACCAGGTACTGTCTTAAGTGTCTTACATACTCTTATGTATTCCTTACAATAACCCCATGAGATAAGTACTACGCTTTATCTCTGTCTTACAAATGAAGAAACTGAGCCTCAGAGAGGTTAAGTGAATTGCTCAATGACAAAGCTGGTCAGTGACACCATCTAAAGTTAGAACCCAAGTTTATATGTTTTGTTGTCCTCTTGGTTGACATACTACTGTGTTTCTTTTCAGGAACAAATCTATTCCACAGAGTAAAGCTCAGGATCTTTATGCTGAACTATTACAGTTATGCCCTCCATGTAAAATACTTTATATTTTCTGGGGGAAATTACCCTGGAACTCTCTTTCCTCAGCTGGTTGATTGGAAAGGAGAAATCTTAAAGAATGACCCAGGACAGTTCAATTTAAAAAGCTATTTGAAAGCAGGGTTGGCAAATAAGATTCTTCCATGTCAGATGGCAGACCTGCTTGATTGGTAGAGATTTCTAGAATGCAGCCTAAGGACTAATACAAGCTCCATGGCAAAAGAAAAAAGAAAAAAAAAAGGCATGAGATTTGAAGAAAGCTGTATCTGGAATAGGGGTTGGCCCACAAATTGGGCATTTACTATTTTACCCTCAAGTGTAGGCCAATTCAATAGACTCATAAAGATTGTGTCTGTCCTATTTCATACCATGATGAGTATACAGGCTGTCTGACATGGCAGCTGGGAACAGGAGGTGAACATGGTGTCCCTGCTCCCAATTCAAAAGAGAAAGAATGACTTCCCTTTAATTATAGTAATAATTAACTACCAGATTTAGTTTTAAACCTTCCTCCATCAATTAATGACAAGTATGAATTGTTAACCATGCTTCTAAGAGCCAGCCAATCAACAGCAGTTATCCTTCAAGACAACTTTCTGTGACAGCAGGTCACTAGTCACTCCTGCTTCTCAGAGGCCACCAATCCCTGAGTGCCATGCTTTCCTGAACACCATATCAGAACAGCATCTGCTCTCTTCAGAGAGAACATGGCTTGCATGGTTGTCCCTTGCTTAGCACATAATGCATTCTGCTCTTTGTTTCAAATATTGAGTGGTGGACTCTTCCTTGTCCAATGAGCAAGGGCATTAAAGATAAAACACGAAAAAGCCAAAGCCATTGTTGTTATGTATCTGAAAAGATAAAAAAGAAACTTTTATCCAATATATATATAACGGAAACACAAAAATCCCTAAAAATACAAACACACTCTCTCTCTCTACTTCTGCCCAAAAATGTGGAAGATGAATCTCTAGCATTTTCAGGAAGCAGTCTCCATGTGAGAAAGGAGTAATCACTGTTAGATTAAAATGCATGTTTAATTCATTTTCAATTTAGTTAAATTGGCACTTCAGTAGTGAATACAAAAGGCTATATTCTTCTTTTCAGCATCCCATTTGCCAAAAGTACTACAGTGCTTAAACACTAAGGAAACAGATACATAGGTAAGATAAAAATAGCATTCAGATGGTGAAAACCTAAACTTATCCAGCACATTTAAGCCAGGCACAGCAAAGCATATGTGATATCTGTTTTTATTAATGGATTTCTATTTCTGGCTTCTTCCTTTCCTGCTTTGGTAATGTTAGATGTATGCTCAAAAATCTAGATATCTATTCAGAAATAGGTACTTGACTACTGATGAGTTGATACACAATATAACTAGGGCCATTAAAATGTTAAGTGAGTTTTGAACAAATAGAGTTAGAAATTCAATTATCTTTTCATAGAATGCTTTTGTGTAGAGTCATTGTTAAGTAAAGGAGGAAGCCAGTGGAAGAGTTAGAATAGCAATTTCTCCTGCCTGCAATAGGACATTGGAGAATTTCATTCTGCATATATATTAATTTGTACATAATGACCTCCCCTCTGTGGTCAACCCACAAAGATCTTTTCAGGCTACTGGAAGCTTTCTTTTGGAAGTAGAGCAGAGAATCAGGAGCCTGAGGCTTGGGTAAAAAATTAAAGATGAGTCAGAGGGGGAAAAATGGCAACGAAGTAGGCAGACGTTACAACTTGCACCTCCCAGAATCAAAGTGGATTACAACTTAACTTAGGAACAATCATCTTGAAAAAAACTACTTTGGAATAAACAAGAGGAATCCATAACAAAGCATCACCGAAGCAACCACACTGAGCTGGTAGGAAAGGCATAGATGTGGGAAGGGCTGCCCTGCTCCCAGGAGTGAGTGGCGGCCCAGAGAGTCTCTCACAGCAGATGGGCTTCCGGGAGAGATATGGACCCTCAGCCCTAGGATCGGAACCCCAGTCTGGAGTCCCAGAGACTAGAGGAAGTGTACTGACAGTAGTTAGCTGAAAGAAGAGCCAGGTTACTGTTTGTGAGAGGGAGACAGAACTCTCAGACCCAGGCTCCATCTTAAAAGGACTGCATAGAAAACCTTGTTCACAGCCACTTACCCCAGGCTCCAGGAGTAGGGAGCACTGAGAGGACTGGAGTTACGAAAAGAGAGTGTAATTTCAGAGGCACAAGGAGAGACTGTGGGGAATGATCACTCTGACCCTTACACTGGGTCACTCCCCAAACCTAAAGTGGACATTCTTTCTGAAAGAACCAAGCCAGCAAAGGGAAGCAATTATCCCACCCTACAGAGGCTCCCCTGATCCAGTCAATGCAAAGAGACACTTAGAAGCAGGGGGCGCATCAGGGACACAGGATTTGAGTGCTGAGGTCTGGGCTACAGGCACCCCCAACCTGCTGAGTACCCTCCGAAGGCCGAGAGGGCCTGGCTGTGATGGCCCATGCGGCAGAGCCCAGCAAGGCAGCCTGAGTGGAGGTAGCAGGGGGCAGAGCCGGAAGAGGCCTCCTGTGTGTCCACAAGGGTAGAACTGTGTGGGGTGAGGCATTCCCTGCACCACCTGGGGTGGACCCTGGCAGGGTGAGGCACCCCATGGACCCATGGGAGGTGGAGCACGGGGGGTGGGGTGGGGCGGTAGAGCCAGGTGGCCCACACGGAGATGGTGAGGAGCAGAATCTGTAGAGGCTTCCCCTGCACCTGTGGGGGGCAGAACCAGGAGAGGCAGCCTGAGCACCCACAAAGGGTGGAGACCTGTGGCCCACACTGTGAAGGAGAAGGCATCTCACACACTCGTGGGGGCAGAGCCTGAAGAGGCAGCCCACGTGCCCATGGGGGGCAGAGCCTAGCAAGGCAGAGAGTTCCCTGTACCTGCGGAGCATCCCTAGCTGCAGCTGTGAACCCGCACTATGGTGCCCAAGTGCCTGAGGAGGTGGAGGCAGGGGGGTCCAGCGAAAAGACCTCACATCAGGAATAAAGAGGTCACAAAAAATGGCCAAGAGTAGATAAAAGCCAGACGAAGAGTGCAGCTTATAGTTACAATGACATCAGGGCCCAGCAGAAGCAGCCATAAATTCTGGATTGCCAGTAGCACAAAGAAGGTTGCTAAAGGCCAGTCAAAAGCAATGACCCTCACTGTTCTGTGCCAGGTTCTGGTCAGGTTGGCCCAGGGCTGGGACATCTAGTGGCCAGATACAGAGAGCATCAGCTCAGGACCTATCAAGCAGAGTTAGAGTGGTACCTAGTCTACACAGAGATAAAATGGGAAGACAGAGAAGTGCAATTCAAATGAATCAACAAGAGAAATCCCCAGAAAAAGAACTGAATGAAATGGAAATAAACAAGATACCGGATGCAGAGTTTAGAATAATGATTGTTAAGATGCTCAAGAATTTTAGGGCAACAATAGATGGACAAAATAAGTACCTAAATAAAGAGATAGCTGGCATCATAAAGGACATTGAAATCAAAAAAAGAATCAGACAGAAATGACAAACACAATATCAGTAATGAAGACTACACTAGAAGGAATTAAAAGCAGGCTAGACAAAGCAGAGGATTAAATCAGTGAATTAGAGGACAAGATAAGTGAAAGCATGGAAGCAGAACAGCAAAAGAAAAAGAGGATCAAAAAGTCTGAGCAAACTCTAAGAGAGCTCTGTGACAACATGAAGAGAAACAACATCTGCATAATAAAGGTGTCTGAAGGAGAAGAGAAAGAACCAGGGATAGAGAAACTGATTGAAGAAATCATAGCTGAAAAATTCCCTAAATTGATGCAGGAAAAAGTCACACAAGTTCAAGAAGCACAGAGAATCTCCTTAAAATGGAGCCCAAAGAGACCTACACCAAGACACATCATATTTAAAATACCAAAGCTAAGAGATAAAGAAAAAATACTAAAAGCTGCAAAAGAAAAGCAGTCAATCATCTACAAAGGAGCCCCCATCAGGATGACATCCAATATCTCAATAGGAACACTTGAGGCCAGAAGAGAATGGCAAAAAATAGTCAAAGTAATGCAGAACAAGAACCTACAACGAAGACTTTTTTATCCAGCAAGACTATTGTTTAAAATTGAAGGAGAAATAAAAAGCTTCCCAGACAAAAAAAATAATAATAACAACAAAACTCAAGGAATTTATTACAACCAAACTAATGCTGCAAGAAGTGTTAAGAGGCCTATTGTAAATGGAACAAAGGTGTAAAAAAAATCTAGTAAAAGAGAAATATAGAATTAAAGAATGAAATGGTAATAAACAACTACATATCCATAATAACCTTAAATGTAAATGGATTAAATGCTCCAATCAAAAGACATAGAGTAGCTGTGTGTATAAGAAAGCAAGACCCAATATATGCTGTCTACAAGAGACCCACCTCAAAACAAAAGATACACACAGACTGAAAGTAAAGGGATGGAAAAAAAATATTTCATGCAAATATAAATGAAAAAAAAAAGCTGGGGTAGCAATACATATATCTGACAAAATAGACTTTAAAACAAAGATTATAGTAAGGGATAAAGAAAGTCACTACATAATGATAAAAGGAGCAATCTGACAGGAAGATATAACCATTATAAATATCTATGCACCTAATATAGGAGCACCTAAATATATAAAGCAGACTTTGATGGATATAACGAGTGAGATCAAAAACAATACCATAATAGTAGGGGATTTTAATACCCCACTAACAGTACTGGATAGATCATCAAGAAAGAAAATTAATAAAGAAACAGCAGACTTAAAGGACACACTAGATCAACTGGATTTAATAGATATCTTTAGAACCTTTTACCCTAAAGCAGCAGAATATACATTCTTTTCAAGTGCTCATAGTACGTTTTCTAGGATAGACCTCATATTAGGACACAAAACAAGTCTCAATAAATGTAAAAAGATTGAAATCATATCAAGCATCTTTTCTGATTATAATGGCATGAAACTAGAAATCAATGGCAATAGAAAAACTGAAAAACACTCAAACACTTGGAATCTAAATAGCATGTTATTAAATAACAAATGGGTTAACAACGAGATCAAGGAAGAAATAAAAAATTTCCTTGAAACAAATGAAAATGAGCATACAACAACTCAAAATTATGGGACACAGCTAAAACAGTCTTGAGAGGGAAGTTTATAGCATTACAGGCATACCTTACAAAGCAAGAAAAAGCTCAAAAAGAAATTTAATCCTGCATCTAAAAGAAGTAGAAAAAGAACGGCAAGTAAAGCCCAGAGAAAGTAGAAGGAAGGAAATAATAAAGATCAGAGCAGATATAAATGACATAGAGGAATAAAAAAAAAAAAACAATATAGAGGATCAATAAAACCAAGAGCTGATTCTTACAAAAAGTAAACAAGATTGATGAACCTTTAACCAAACTCACCAAGAAAAAAAGAGAGAGGACTCAAATAAATAAAATTAAAAATGAGAGTGGAGAAGTAACAACTAACACAGAAGAAATACAAAGGATTGTAAGAAAATACTATGAAAACTATACGCCAAAAAATTAGACAATCTAGGCAAAATGGATAAATTCCTAGAAACATATAATCTTCCAAAACTCAATCTGGAAGAATCAGAAAACCTAAACAGACCAATTACAACAAATGAGATCAAAATAGTTATCAAAAAACTTCCAACAAACAAAAACCCTGGGCCAGATGGCTACACAGGCAAATTCAACCAAATATTCAAAGAACTAACTTCTATCCTTCTCAAGCTATTTCAAAAAATTCAAGAGGAGAGAAAACTTCCAAGCTCCTTTTATGAGTCAAGCATAATTCTGATTCCAAAACGAGGCAAAGACATTACAAAGAAAAAATACTATAGGCCAATATCCCTGATGAATTTAGATGCTAACATTCTCAACAAAATATTACCAAACCGGATCCAGCAAAACATGAAAAAAATCATACATCATGATTAAGTGGGAAGGCAACGCTGGTACACTATTTGCAAATCGATCAATGTGATCCATCACAAAAACAAAAGAAAGGAGGAAAACCACATGATAATATCAACAGATGCAGAAAAAGCATTTGATAAAATTCAGCACCCATTTATGCTCAAAACTCTCAGCAAAACGGGAATACAGGGAACATACCTCAACAGGATAAAGGCCATCTATGACAAACCCACAACCAACATCATACTCAATGAGCAAAAGTTAAAAGCAATCTCCTTAAGATCACGAACCAGGCAGGGGTGCCCCCTTTCACCACTCTTATTCAACATAGTTCTGGAAGTCCTAGCCACAGCAGTCAGACAAGAAGAAGGGATAAAAGGCATCCAAATTGGAAAAGCAGAAGTAAAACTATCACTATTTGCTGATGATATGATACTGTACATAGAAAACCCTAAAGTCACAGTCAAAAAATTACTGGGCCTGATAAATGAATTCAGCAAGGTGGCAGGTACAAAATCAATATTCAGAAATCAGAGACATTTCTACACACCAACAATAAACTATCTGAAAGAGAAATGAAGAAAACAATCATCGTCACTATTGCAACAAAGAAATAAAGTATCTAGGGGTAAATTTAACCAAGAAGATTAAAGACTTGTACTCTGAAAATTATAAAACATTGATAAAAGAAATCAAGGAAGATACAAACAAGTGGAAGCATATACCGTGTTTATGGTTAGAAAGAAAAAACATTATTAAAATGTATATATTACCCAAAGCACTTTATAAATTCAATGCAATTCCTATTAAAATACCAATGACATACTTCAAAGATATAAAACAAATATTCCAAAAATTCATATGGAACCAAAAAATAACACGAATAGCCTCAACAATCTTAAAAAGGAAAAATAAAGTGGAAGGTATCACACTTCCTGATATCAAGTTATACTACAAGGCCGTTGTACTCAAAATAGCTTGGTACTGGCATAAGAACAGGCAAATAGATCAATGGAACAGAACAGAGAACCCAGAAATAAATCCGCACCTTTATGGACAAATGATATTTGACAAAGGTGGTAATAGCAAACAATGGAGAAAAGACAGTCTCTTTAACAGATGGTGTTGGAAAAATTGGACATCTACCTGCAAAAAAATGAAACTAGACCACCAACTTACACCATTCACAAAAATAAAATCAAAATTGATTAAAGACTTAAATGTGAGTCGTGAAACCATAAGCACCTTAGAAGTAAACATAGGCAGTAAGCTCTCCGACATCTCTCGCAGCAATATATTTGCTGATTTATCTCCACGGGCAAGTGAAATAAAGAACAGGATGAATAAATGGGACTATATCAAACTAAAAAGCTTTTGCACAGCTAAAGACAATAAAAACAGAATAAAAAGACAAAACACACAATGGGAGAACATATACGACAATAAGTTTGATAAGATTATTTTTTAATAACCAAAATTTATAAAGAACTTGTAAAACTTGACACCAGGAAGATAAACAATCCAATCAAAAAATGGGCAAAAGAAAGGAATAGACACTTCTCCAAAGAGGACATACAGATGGCCAATAGGCAGATGAAAAAATGTTCAACATCACTAATTATTAGAGAAATGCAAATTAAAACCACAATGAGACGTCACCTCACACCAGTCAGAATGGCGCTCATCAACGAAAGAACACAGAATAAGTGCTGGCGAGGGTGTGGAGAAAAGGGAACCCTTCTGCACTGCTGGTGGGAAATGCAGACTGGTGCAGCCACTGTGGAAAACAGTATGGAGATTTCTCAAAAAAATTAAAAATGGAACTGCCTTTTGACCCAACCATCCCATTTTTAGAAATATATTCCAAGAACACCAACCACATCAATGATTCAAAAGAAGAAATGCACCCCCATGTTTATGGCAGCATTGTTTACAATAGCCAAGATCTGGAAACAGCCAAAGTGTCCATCAGTGGACAAGTGGATTAAAAAGCTGTTGTACATACACACAATGGGATACTATGGGGCCATGAAAAAGAAGGAAATATTACCTTTTCTGACAACATGGATGGACCTAGAAACTATTATATTAAGTGAAACAAGCCAGGCAGAGAAAGAAAAATATCATATGACCTCACTCATTTGAGGAATCCAATGAACAACGTGAACTGAAGAACGGAATAGAGACAGAGGCAGGATCAAAGGGACAAGAGGGAAAGCAGACAGAGGGAAATGGGATGAGAGCATGGATTCAGAGAAGAGAAAAAGATTGGTAAAATTATATACACATGACACAGCGTTATAGAGAGCAGAAAAGCAAATCCTGGAGGGAAGGCATTGGGGGAGGGGGGTAAGGGGGATGTTGAGGGGAACACGGGAGGGGGGCATGCATTCGGGGGGTGACATGAGAATCTATGTAAACACAACAAATTAAAATCAATTAAAAACAAACAAACAAACAAAAATTAAAGATGAAACACAGGTCCTTGCCTTGGGCAAATGGTTTAGAGCTAACTTCAGGAAGGAAGGAACAGCGGGCCTCTCCTGGCATCTCAGCCTGGGGCCTTCATAGCTTACCAGAGATGACAGGAGATAGACATACCTTGCAATTGTTTCAATTTGACTGGCCTTTGGTCAACCTTTGTTGAAGTGCCTCTCAAACAAATGAATCACCTTGGTATCTGATTCATGTAGGTTCTGATTAATAAGTTTGCAGTGTGAGATTCCAAATTACCAAAATGATTGCAGGTGATGCCCATACTGTTAGTCCATGGATGTCAGGTAGCAAGAATCTAAATGATCCTAAGTTTTATTTGGGACACAATCTTCCTTTTGACTCTCAGCAATGGCCATTAAAGTTATATTCGGGAAGTGGCTTAGAGACCAACAGTCTTTGAAAATTACTAGCTGTAGGACCTTGGGCAAGCTATCTATCTTCTCTCTGCCTCGCTTTTCATAAAAAGTTGGTTATGAGGATTAAATAAAGTAATGCTTACTACAGTGCCTTGTATATATTTATTATTTGCTTTGTAAATGCTAACTAAAACCACTTGGCTTCACTCCATCATTTTGCTGATGCAGAGATAAGTCATTCAAAGGTGAAGAATCTTAATATGACACACCTTGCTAGTGCCAGAGGTCCAGCAAAACCCTAACTTCTGACTTCTAGTCTAGGCAAAAGCCCTTTCTGCCATTTTATTAGAGCCCATTGCTCACTGAGCAAAAGGGCCTTGGCGTGCACTCAGCAGTCTTCCCTGCCCCAGCCTCAGACACCTGCAGAGCAACTGTGGTTACCCCACATGCCCACATATTTTTGCTACAGCCAGTCCTGAAGGCTCAAGTCTTCCGCCATTAATTATAAAGATTACCCAGATAATTGATTTAATTGGGAACAGAGTATCTCAGTGCAACCAGCCAAAATGCATTAGATCTCCTTGGTGTAGGATGCAGAAACCTGAAGCCTTCAAAAGATGGCAGGTATTTCCTTCCTCCCTGAGGAAAATGATGGATGCTCTAGTGCAACCTTTAGTATAGACCCGTGATTTTCAACCTTTTTTTTTATCTCATGGCACACATAAACGAATTACTAAAGTTCTGCGGCACACTAAAAAAATATATATATATTTTAATCCAATCTGACCAAAAAATAAAAATAAATTAAAAAGTAAAATTTTTACTCATTCACACTAGAAGACTATCATGTTTGTTGTTGTCATTTTTTATTTGAAAAAATAATAAAAGGTCAAGGTCCCTGACTAAATAGTTAAGTATTGCATGTTTTAAAAATTCTTGTAGCACACCAGTGTGCTTCTCATGGCACACCAGTTGAGAATCGCTGGTATAAACTATGCTTAACACTAATCTTGGGGACCTCAGTCTGCAGGAGTAAAGTTAAAGCAAGTCTAAGTGTTGGGTGCATACAGCCTTCTGTTCTTTTCTACCACCTATAGAAACGCACAATAGAATTTTTAATGCCTGCACTTGACAATGATGTCTTTGGGGAGCTCAGACAGCAGACAGAGTAAAAGTTTCTCTCCCAACGTGGTTTTGCAGATAGGCATTAGCCAAAAGCTATTTCAGCTCCCTGGTGAAGAGGCACACAGATCCTTTACTTTATAGTAAAAGGAACAAAATGAATTCTTTCTATAGCAGTGCTGAGATATGAATAACTGAACTGGAAAAAAATAATAGCTGTCTGTCTAGTGTTGCCACATGATACAAAATACATTATTTCAGCATCTGCCCAGTGCAAAATTACAAGCACACTTACAAATGCATGCCACAAAGCATCTTGACTTTGGTCCCCATTACTGTATTGGTGAAGTCCAAATGGGATTATCAATCTAGTTCTTCAAAATCAATTATTTTTGTATTCACTTATCTTAAAGATACAGCCCTTTTAACAAATCAGCCTCACACCAACCACTTTAACCTCTGCGAAATATTTTTTTTCTATTTCTCTTCATATTGAAGCCAAAATGAAAATCTAGGTAGAAAGCCCCAGAGAAAGAAGCCACCTGAACAAGATACAGAAAGCTGGTGTCACTGATGTTATTGATACAAATGCTAAAAGATGTGCTCCTGGCATCTTCAAATTTGGGAAACTAAAGATGGTCTTGGGAGTTAGTAGTGAGATATAGAGCCTTTATCTTTTAAGTAACTGTTGACATTCTAATCAGAGCTGAGATGAAAAAATAACAAAACCAAAACATTTCTATCTATTGTAGATTCATTATGGAATGTCTTAGTTTCTTTCCAAGGCCCCATGAACCTGCCACTACAAATCAAACTTCTCTAAGATGTGCTTTGGCAACATTCATTATTTGATGGAGTCAGGTAATTCCTTATCCCCTATTATAGGTTGGATTGTGTCCCCCCTCTCTCTCCCAGATATGTCAAAGCTGTAACCCCAATAAATCAGAGAACAGCCATGTGAAGATAGACACAGTAGAGAACACTATGTGAAGATAGAGGCAGAAATCGGAGAGCTGTATCCAGAGGCAGATTTAACAGAGGGTGCACCAGGCACGTGCCCTGGGCCCTGACTTCTGAAGGGCCCCGCAAAACCCCAACTTTACACTTTTTTTCTAATGACACCAAGTTTGGCTTTAGATGTGCAATTTTAACATTAATAGTACATAGTATTTTTATTTATTTAAAAATATGTTTAACATGTATTTTTTATTTATTATTATTAATTTTAATGGGGTGACATTGATAAAACAGGGCACATATGTTCAGAGAAAATATTTCCAGGTTATTTTGACATTTGATTATATTGCGTACCCATCACCCAAAGTCAGATTGTCCTCTGTCACCTTCTATCTGGTTTGATTTGTGCCCCTCCCCTCCCCTTCCCCGGGTAGCCAGTACACTCTTGTCCTTAACATGTATTTTTTTTTTTTTTTACAGGGACAGAGAGAGAGTCAGAGAGAGGGATAGATAGGGACAGACAGACAGGAGCAGAGAGAGGTGAGAAGCATCAATCATTAGTTTTTCGTTGCCGTTGCGACACCTTAGTTGTTCATTGATTGCTTTCTCACATGTGCCTTGACCACGGGCCTTCAGCAGGCCGAGTAAACCCTTGCTGGAGCCAGCAACCTTGGGTCCAAGATGACGTGCTTTTGCTCAAGCCATATGGGCCCCGCGCTCAAGCTGGCGAGCTCGGGGTCTTGAACCTGGGTCTTCCGTATCTCAGTCCGACGCTTTATCCACAGCACCAACGCCTGGTCAGGCCTTAACATGTATTTTTAATATTTTTTCCTGTTTCTCTTTTATATATATATATATATATATATATATATATATATATATATATATATATATATAATTAATTCTAATGGGGTGACACCAATAAATCAGGGTACATATGTACAATGAAAACATCTCCAGGTTATCTTATCATTCAATTGTGTTGCATACCCGTCACCAAAAGTCAAATTGTCCTCTGTCACCTTCTATCTGGTTTTCCCTGTGTCCCTCCCCTCCTCCCTATCCCACTCTTCCCTCCCTCCTCCCATCCCATAACCACCACTCTCTTGTCCATGTCTCATATTCTCACTTTTATGTCCCACCTATGTATGAAATCATGCTGTTCTCAGTTTTTCTTTTTTTTTGATTTACTTATTTCACTCCGTATAATGTTATCAAGGTACATCCATTTTGTTATAAATGATTCGATGTCATCGTTTCTTATGGCTGAGTAGTATTCCATAGTATATATGTACCAAAGCTTTTTAATCCACTCGTCTTCTGACGGACACTTGGGCTGTTTCCAGATCTTCGCTATTGTGAACAATGCTGCCACGAACATGGGGGCGCATTTCTTCTTTTCGAACAGTGTTGTAGTGTTTTAGGGTATATTCCTATAAGTGGGATAGCTGGGTCAAAAGGCAGTTCGATTTTTAATTTTCTGAGGAATCTCCAAACTGTTTTCCACAGTGGCTGCACCAGTCTGCATTCCCACCAGCAGTGCAGAAGGGTTCCCTTTTCTCCACATCCTTGCCATCACTTATTCTGTGTTGTTTTGCTGATGAATGCCATTCTGACTGGTGTTGGGTGATATCTCATTGTGGTTTTAATTTGCATTTCTCTAATAATTAGTGATGTTGAGCATTTTTTCATGTGCCTATTGGCCATTTGTATGTCCTCTTTGGAGAAATTTCTATTCACTTCTTTTGCCCATTTTTTGATTGGGTTGTTTGTCTTCCTGGTGTTGAGTTTTATAAGTTCTTTATAAATTTTAGTTATTAACCCCTTATCAGATGTGCTGTCGAATATGTTCTCCCATTGTGTGGTTTGTCTTTTTATTCTGTTCTTATTGTCTTTAGCTGTGCAAAAACTATTTAGTTTGATATAGTCCCATTTGTTTATCTTGCCTTTTATTTCAGTTGCCCGTGGAGATAAATCGGCAAATATACTGCTGCTACAGATGTCGGAGAGCTTGCTGCCTATGTTTTCTTCTAAGATGCTTATGGTTTCACGGCTTACATTTAAGTCTTTTATCCATTTTGAGTTTGTATTTGTGAATGGTGTAAGTTGATGGTCTAGTTTCATTTTTTTGCAGGTAGATGTCCAATTTTCCCAACACCATTTGTTAAAGAGGCTGTCTTTACTCCATTGTATGTTCTTTCCTCCTTTGTCAAATATCAGTTATCCATAAAGCTGTGGGTTTATTTCTGGGTCCTCTGTTCTGTTCCATTGATCTATGTGCCTGTTCTTATGCCAGTACCAGGCTGTCTTGAGTATAATGGCCTTATAGTAAACCTTGATATCTGGAAGAGTGATACCTCCTGCTTTATTTTTTCTTTTTAAGATTGCTGAGTCTAGGGGGAGCAAGATGGAGACGGAGTAGGCGGACGTACAAACTTCCAACTCCCAGAACCAAAGTGGATTACAACTCAATTTTAAGAACCACCACCTGGATAAACCAACTTTGAACAAAACTAAGTGAACTCTTCAACCAAGGAACACAGAAGAAGCCACATTGAGACTGGTAGGAATAGCGAAAACACGAAGAGGGCTGCCAAGCTCCCCAGAGCAAACGGCAGCCTGGAGAGACCCGTGTGGCGGGAGGAGAGTTTGGTGGAGAGGGAGGGACCTGGGTCCCAGGAACCAAGCCCCAGCCTCCAGTCCTAGAGCCTAGAAGAGGCGTTTGACCAGTATTGAGCTGTGAAACAAGTGAGGGAGCTCCCAGGCCTACAGTGTGGAGTATTAGGTCCCTTCCTACTCTGCTGAGGGCTGCTTCGGGTTTTGGAGCGGCAGGACGCTGAAAGGCGGTTCTGTCGGCATGGGCAGAGGCCAAGCCGGTGGGAGATCGGTCTAGCCCAGAGGGTCAGAGGGGACCGCGAAAGCGGTCCGGAAGCTGCGGGCCCGCCTTTAATCCCACTTACAGGGACAAAGCAGGAGGCGAGGAACGGGCAGGCCCTGCGCAAGCCGGCCCTGACCGCGGGGACCTGGCTAGGACCAGGGACGGGCAGGGGCTCGCGGCAGAGCTGACGCTAACAGTCCCGCACCCCCCCACACCACCCCCGGGCCGGAGAAACCGCGGTTGGCCAATATACGTGCGCGAGCGGACTCCGAGCGCGGGAACGGGGTGGACCCCGAGACAAGTGGAGGCTCGCAGCTGAGCCCACACTACTATCCCCATCCGGCCGGAGAAACCCTGGATAGCATTCATACGTGAACGAGCGGGCTCCGAACGCGGGGGCGGGGTAGAGTCCGGGACGAGCGGAAGTACGCAGCTGAGCAGAAGCCAGCAAACACGCCCGCCCCAATAAACCTTGGTTTCCGACCCTGCGCAGAAGGGCCCTGGCCTCGAGGGCGGGGCTAAAGCTCCGGACGGGCAAAAGCTTACAGCTGAGAGCACGTCAAAAGCCCCGCCTAACCCGAGGAACTGTAGCGAGCAGGCTCCGACTGCAGGTTCTGGGCGGAAGTCCGGAAATAGGCTGGGTCCGCAGCTGAGTAAAGGTGCTCACCTCTACCCTTGGTGCTAAGGTTTGTGGCTTGAGTCACAACCAATCCCACAGAGGAAAGGCAGAAATCATAGCAAAAGTCACAGTGGGCCGGCGCTGGCAACGCTCATACCCAACCACCCTAGGCACCGGCAGAGGGGGTGGGGGGCCTGCAGACAGACCACACCTAGAGAACACAAAGGCAACACCTACTGGAATCCAGTGCCCACAACTTGCTTATACACAGAAAAAATGGGCAGGCAGAGGAATGCAAACCAAATGAATCAAGAGAAATCCCCAGAGAAGGACCTGAATGAACCAGATATAACCAAATTACCAGAAGCAGAATTTAGAATAATGATAGTTAGGATGTTCAAAGAAATTAGAGCAACAATGGATAGTCATTATGAACATCTAAATAAAGAGATAAGTATAAAAAATGAAATTGAAATAATAAAAAAGAATCAGACAGAAATGACAAATACAGTATCAGAACTGAAGACCACAATGGAAAGAATTAAAAGCAGGATGGATGACGCTGAGAATCGAATAAGCGAGTTAGAGGACACAATAAACAAAGGCACAGAAGCAGAGAAGAAAAAGGAAAAGAGACTTAAAAAATGTGAGGAAACTCTAAGGGAGCTCTGTGACAACATGAAGAGAAACAACATTCGCATCATAGGGGTGCCTGAAGAAGAGGAGAGAGGACAGGAAATGGAAACTTTGTTCAATCAAATCATAGCAGAAAACTTTCCTAAATTAAGGCTGGGAAACACTCCACACATTCAAGAAGCACACAGAACTCCATTAAGGACAAACCCAAAAAGATCTACACCAAGACACATCATAGTTAAAATACCAAAGCTAATGGATAAAGAAAAAATTTTAAAAGCTGCTAGAGAAAAAAAGACTATCACCTACAAAGGATCACCCATAAGGATGACATCGGACTTCTCAACAGAAATACTTGAGGCCAGAAGGGAATGGCAAGAAATAATCAAAGTAATGCACAACAAGAACCTACAACCAAGACTACTTTATCCAGCAAGGCTAACGTTTAAAATGGAAGGAGAAATAAAGAGGTTCCCAGAAAAAGAAAGCCTGAAGGAATTCATAAAAACCAAACCAATTCTGCAAGAGATACTAAGGGGCCTCTTGTGAACAGTTTAAAGGGAGGAATGAATAGAGCAAAAGAAGAATACAGCTTTAAAGAATAAAATGGCAATAAACAACTACATATCAATAATAACCTTAAATGTAAATGGATTAAATGATCCAATCAAAAGACATAGGGTAGCTGCATGGATAAAGAAACAGGACCCATACATATGCTGTCTACAAGAGACACACCTTAAAACAAAAGATGCTCATAGACTGAAGGTAAAAGGATGGAAAAAAATATTTCATGCAAATGGAGATGAAAAAAAAGCCGGGGTAGCAATACTTATATCAGACAAAATGGACTTTAAAACAAAGGCTGTAGTAAGAGATAAAGGAGGACACTACATAATGATAAAGGGAACAATTCAACAGGAAGATATAACTATTGTAAATATCTATGCACCAAATATAGGAGCCCCGACATACATAAAGCAGACTTTGATGGATATAAAGGGCGAGATTAACAGCAATACTATCATAGTAGGGGATTTCAATACCCCTCTAACAACACTGGATAGATCCTCAAGAAAGAAAATTAATAAAGAAACTACAGACTTAAAGGATACACTAGATCAACTTGATTTAATAGATATCTTCAGAATTTTTCACCATAAAGCAGTAGAATATACATTCTTCTCAAGCGCTCATGGTACGTTTTCTAGGATAGACCACATGTTAGGACACAAAAATGGTCTCAATAAATTTAAGAAGATTGAAATCATATCAAGCATTTTCTCTGATCACAATGCCATGAAACTAGAAATTAACCACAAAAGAAAAAATGAAAAATACTCAAACACTTGGAAACTAAATAGCATGTTATTAAATAATGAATAGATTAACAATGAGATCACAGAAGAAATAAAAAAGTTTCTAGAAACAAATGATAAGGAGCATACATCAACTCAAAATTTATGGGACACAGCAAAAGCAGTTCTGAGAGGGAAGTTTATTGCACTACAGGCATATCATAAGAAGCTAGAAAAAGCTCAAATAAGCAACCTGACCCTGCATCTAAAAGAACTAGAAAAACAACAACAAATAAAACCCAAGACAAGTAGAAGGAAGGAAATAATAAAGGTCAGAGCAGAAATAAATGACATAGAGGCTAAGGAAACAATACAGAGGATCAATGAAACAAGAAGCTGGTTCTTTGAAAAGGTAAACAAGATTGATGAACCTTTAACTAGACTCACCAAGAAAAAAAGAGAGAGGACTCAAATAAATAAAATTAGAAAGGACAGTGGAGAAATAACAACTGACACAACAGAAATAAAAAGCATTGTAAGAAAATACTATGAAGAACTATATGCAAAAAATTAGACAACCTAGGTGAAATGGACAAATTTCTGGAATCATATAACCTTCCAAAAATCAATCTGGAAGAATCAGAACACCTAAACAGACCAATTACAGCAAATGAGATTGAAACAGTTATCAAAAAACTCCCAAAAAAGAAAAGTCCTGGGCCTGATGGCTTCACAAGTGAATTCTATCAAAAATTCAAAGAAGAACTAACTCCTATTCTCCTCAATCTATTTCAAAAAATTCAAGAGGAAGGAAGACTTCCAAACTCCTTTTATGAGGCGTGCATAATTCTGATCCCAAAACCGGGCAAAGACAACACAAAGAAAGAAAATTATAGGCCTATATCCCTGATGAATTTAGACGCTAAAATTCTCAACAAAATATTAGCCAACCGGATCCAGCAATATATGAAAAAAATCATACACCACGATCAAGTGGGATTTATCCTGGAGAGGCAAGGCTGGTTCAATATTCGCAAATCAATCAATGTGATTCACCACATAAACAAAAGGAAGGACAAAAATCACATGATAATTTCAATAGATGCAGAAAAGGCATTTGATAAAATCCAGCACCCATTCATGCTCAAAACTCTCAGTAAAGTGGGAATACAGGGATCATTCCTTAACATGATAAAGGCCATCTACGATAAACCCACAGCAAACATCATACTAAATGGACAAAGATTAAAAGCAATCCCCTTAAGTTCAGGAACCAGGCAGGGTTGCCCAATTTCACCACTCTTATTCAACATAGTTCTGGAAGTCCTAGCTACAGCAATCAGACAAGAAGAAGAAATAAA
Source organism: Rhynchonycteris naso (assembly GCA_037038555.1). NCBI lineage: Eukaryota > Metazoa > Chordata > Mammalia > Chiroptera > Emballonuridae > Rhynchonycteris > Rhynchonycteris naso. The sequence goes on from CM072997.1 coordinate 77,468,016, forward strand.
AGGCATACAAATTGGAAAAGAAGAAGTAAAATTGTCATTATTTGCAGATGATATGATATTGTATATTGAAAACCCTAAAGTCTCAGTCAAAAAACTACTGGACCTTATAAATGATTTCAGCAAGGTGGCAGGATATAAAATTAATACTCAGAAATCAGAGGCATTTCTATACACCAACAATGAAATATCAGCAAAAGAAATTAAGGAAACAATCCCCTTCACTATTGCAGCCAAAAAAATACAGTACCTAGGAGTAAATTTAACCAAGGAGGTTAAGGACTTGTACTCGGAAAATTATAGAACATTGATAAAAGAAATCAAGGAAGATACAAACAAGTGGAAGCACATACCGTGCTCATGGCTAGGAAGAATAAACATCATTAAAATGTCTATATTACCCAAAGCAATTTATAAATTCAATGCAATACCAATTAAAATACCAATGACATACTTCAAAGATATAGAACACATATTCCAAAAATTTATATGGAACCAAAAAAGAACACGAATAGCCTCAGCAATCTTAAAAAGAAAAAATAAAGCAGGAGGTATCACTCTTCCTGATATCAAGGTTTACTATAAGGCCATTATACTCAAGACAGCCTGGTACTGGCATAAGAACAGGCACATAGATCAATGGAACAGAACAGAGGACCCAGAAATAAACCCACAGCTTTATGGATAACTGATATTTGACAAAGGAGGAAAGAACATACAATGGAGTAAAGACAGCCTCTTTAACAAATGGTGTTGGGAAAATTGGACATCTACCTGCAAAAAATGAAACTAGACCATCAACTTACACCATTCACAAAAGCAAACTCAAAATGAATAAAAGACTTAAATATAAGCCGTGAAACCATAAGCATCTTAGAAGAAAACATAGGCAGCAAGCTCTCCGACATCTGTAGCAGCGGTATATTTGCCGATTTATCTTCATGGGCAACTGAAATAAAAGGCAAGATAAACAAATGGGACTATATCAAACTAAAAAGTTTTTGCACAGCTAAAGACAATAGGAACAGAATAAAAAGACAAACCACACAATGGGAGAACATATTCGACAGCACATCTGATAAGGGGTTAATAACTAAAATTTATAAAGAACTTATAAAACTCAACACCAGGAAGACAAACAACCCAATCAAAAAATGGGCAAAAGAAATGAATAGAAATTTTTACAAAGAGGACATACCGATGGCCAATAGGCATATGAAAAAATGCTCAACATCACTAATCATTAGAGAAATGCAAATTAAAACCACAATGAGATATCACCTCACACCAGTCAGAATGGCACTTATCAGCAAAACAACACAGAATAAGTGCTGGCGAGGATGTGGAGAAAAGGGAACCCTTCTGCACTGCTGGTGGGAATGCAGACTGGTGCAGCCACTGTGGAAAACAGTTTGGAGATTCCTCAGAAAATTAAAAATCGAACTGCCTTTTGACCCAGCTATCCCACTTTTAGGAATATACCCTAAGAACACCATAGCACTGTTCGAAAAGAAGAAATGCGCCCCCATGATCGTGGCAGCATTGTTCACAATAGGGAAGATCTGGAAACAGCCCAAGTGTCCGTCAGAAGACGAGTGGATTAAAAAGCTTTGGTACATATATACTATGGAATACTACTCAGCCATAAGAAACGATGACATCGGATCATTTATAACAAAATGGATGTACCTTGATAACATTATACGGAGTGAAATAAGTAAATCAGAAAAAAAGAAAAACTGAGAACAGCACGATTACATATATAGGTGGGACATGAAAGTGAGGGTATGAGACATGGACAAGAGAGTGGTGGTTATGGGATGGGGGGAGGGATGGAAGAGTGGGATAGGGAGGAGGGGAGGGACTCAGGGAAAACCAGATTGAAGGTGACAGAGGACAATTTGACTTTTGGTGATGGGTATGCAACACAATTGAATGATAAGATAACCTGGAGATGTTTTCATTGTACATATGTACCCTGATTTATTGATGTCACCCCATTAGAATTAATAATAATAAAATATATATATATATATATATATAAATTAAAAAAAAGATTGCTGAGTCTATTCGTGTTCTTTTTTGGTTCCATATAAATTTTTGAAATATGTGTTCTATATCTTTGAAGTATGTCATTGGTATTTTAATTGGTATTGCATTGAATTTATAAATTGCTTTGGGTAATATAGACATTTTAATGATGTTTATTCTTCCTAGCCATGAGCACGGTATATGTTTCCACTTGTTTGTATCTTCCTTGATTTCTTTTATCATTTTTTATTTTTTTTTCTTTTATGTTTTATAATTTTCCGAGTACAAGTCCTTAACCTCCTTGGTTAAATTTACTCCTAGGTATTTTATTTTTTTGGGCTGCACTAGTGAAGGGGATTGAATCCTTAATTTCTTTTGCTGACAGTTCATTGTTGGTATATAGAAATGCCTCTGATTTCTGAGAATTAATTTTATATCCTGCCACCTTGCTGAAATCATTTATAAGGTCCAGTAGTTTTTTGACTGAGACTCTAGGGTTTTCAATGTACAATATCATATCATCTGCAAATAGTGACAGTTTTACTTCTTCTTTTCCAATTTGGATTTCTTTTATTTCTTCTTCTTGTCTGATTGCTGTAGCTAGGACTTCCAGAACTATGTTGAATAAGAGTGGTGAAAGGGGGCATCCCTGCCTTGTTCCTGATCTTAAGGGGATTGCTTTTAATTTTTGTCCATTTAGTATGATGTTTGCTGTGCGTTTATAATAGATGGCCTTTATCATGTTAAGGAATGATCCCTGTATTCCCACTTTACCGAGAGTTTTGAGCATGAATGGGTGCTGGATTTTATCAAATGCCTTTTCTGCATCTATTGAAATTATCATGTGATTTTTGTCCTTCCTTTTGTTTATGTGATGAATCACATTGATTGATTTGCGAATATTGATCCAGCCTTGCCTCTCCAGAATAAATCCCACTTTATCATGGTGTATGATTTTTTTCATATATTGCTGGATCCGGTTGGCTAATATTTTGTTGAGATTTTTTCGTCTAAATTCATCAGGGATATTGGCCTATAATTTTCTTTCTTTGTGTTGTCTTTGCCCGGTTTTGGGATCAGAATTATGCTCGCATCATAAAAGGAGTTTGGAAGTCTTCCTTCCTCTTGAATTTTTTGAAATAGATTGAGGAGGATAGGAGTTAGTTCTTCTTTGAATTTTTGATAGAATTCACTTGTGAAGCCATCAGGCCCAGGACTTTTCTTTTTTGGGAGTTTTTTGATAACTGTTTCGATCTCATTTGTTGTAATTGGTCTGTTTATGTGTTCTGATTCTTCCAGATTGATTTTTGGAAGACTATATGATTCAAGAAATTAGTCCATTTCACCAAGATTGTCTAAGTTTTTGGCATATAGTTCTTCATAGTATTTTCTTACAATGCTTTTTATTTCTGTTGTGTCAGTTGTTATTTCTCCACTGTCCTTTCTAATTTTATTTATTTGAGTCCTCTCTCTTTCTTTCTTGGTTAGTCTAGTTAAAGGTTCATCAATCTTGTTTACCTTTTCAAAGAACCAGCTTCAGGTTTCATTGATCCTCTGTATTGTTTCCTTACCCTCTATGTCATTTATTTCTGCTCTGACCTTTATTATTTCCTTTCTTCTACTTGTCTTGGGTTTTATTTGTTGTTGTTTTTCTAGTTCTTTTAGATGCAGGGTCAGGTTGCTTATTTGAGCTTTTTCTAGCTTCTTATGATATGCCTGTAGTGCAATAAACTTCCCTCTCAGAACTGCTTTTGCTGTGTCCCATAAATTTTGAGTTGATGTATGCTCCTTATCATTTGTTTCTAGAAACTTTTTTATTTCTTCTGTGATCTCATTGTTAATCTATTCATTATTTAATAACATGCTATTTAGTTTCCAAGTGTTTGAGTATTTTTCATTTTTTCTTTTGTGGTTAATTTCTAGTTTCATGGCATTGTGATCAGAGAAAATGCTTGATATGATTTCAATCTTCTTAAATTTATTGAGACCATTTTTGTGTCCTAACATGTGGTCTATCCTAGAAAACGTACCATGAGCGCTTGAGAAGAATGTATATTCTACTGCTTTATGGTGAAAAATTCTGAAGATATCTATTAAATCAAGTTGATCTAGTGTATCCTTTAAGTCTGTAGTTTCTTTATTAATTTTCTTTCTTGAGGATCTATCCAGTGTTGTTAGAGGGGTATTGAAATCCCCTACTATGATAGTATTGCTGTTAATCTCGCCCTTTATATCCATCAAAGTCTGCTTTATGTATGTCGGGGCTCCTATATTTGGTGCATAGATATTTACAATAGTTATATCTTCCTGTTGAATTGTTCCCTTTATCATTATGTAGTGTCCTCCTTTATCTCTTACTACAGCCTTTGTTTTAAAGTCCATTTTGTCTGATATAAGTATTGCTACCCCGGCTTTTTTTTCATCTCCATTTGCATGAAATATTTTTTTCCATCCTTTTACCTTCAGTCTATGAGCATCTTTTGTTTTAAGGTGTGTCTCTTGTAGACAGCATATGTATGGGTCCTGTTTCTTTATCCATGCAGCTACCCTATGTCTTTTGATTGGATCATTTAATCCATTTACATTTAAGGTTATTATTGATATGTAGTTGTTTATTGCCATTTTATTCTTTAAAGCTGTATTCTTCTTTTGCTCTATTCATTCCTCCCTTTAAACTGTTCACAAGAGGCCCCTTAGTATCTCTTGCAGAATTGGTTTGGTTTTTATGAATTCCTTCAGGCTTTCTTTTTCTGGGAAGCTCTTTATTTCTCCTTCAATTTTAAACGTTAGCCTTGCTAGATAGAGTAGTCTTGGTTGTAGGTTCTTGTTGTGCATTACTTTGATTATTTCTTGCCATTCCCTTCTGGCCTCAAGTGTTTCTGTTGAGAAATCCGATGTCATCCTTATGGGGGCTCCTTTGTAGGTGATTTCCTTTTTTTCCCTAGCAGCTTTTCAAATTTTTTCTTTATCCATTAGCTTTGGTATTTTAACTATGATGTGTCTTGGTGTAGATCTTTTTGGGTTTCTCTTTAATGGAGTTCTGTGTGCTTCTTGAACGTGTGGAGTGTTTCCCAGCCTTAATTTAGGAAAGTTTTCTGCTATGATTTGATTGAACAAAGTTTCCATTTCCTGTCCTCTCTCCTCTTCTTCAGGCACCCCTATGATGCGAATGTTGTTTCTCTTCATGTTGTCACAGAGCTCCCTTAGAGTTTCCTCACATTTTTTGAGTCTCTTTTCGTTTTTCTTCTCTGCTTCTGTGCCTTTGTTTATTGTGTCCTCTAACTCGCTTATTCGATCCTCAGTGTGATTCATCCTGCTTTTAATTCTTTCCATTGTGGTCTTCAGTTCTGATACTGTATTTGTCATTTCTGTCTGATTCTTTTTTATTATTTCAATTTCGTTTTTTATACTTTTTATCTCTTTATTTATGTGTTCATAATGACTATCCATTGTTGCTCTAATTTCTTTGAACATCCTAACTATCATTATTCTAAATTCTGCTTCTGGTAATTTGGTTATATCTGGTTCATTCAGGTCCTTCTCTGGGGATTTCTCTTGATTCATTTGGTTTGCATTCCTCTGCATACCCATTTTGTCTGTGTATAAGCTAGTTGTGGCCACTGTAGTTCAGTAGGTGTTTCCTTTGTGTTCTCTAGGTGTGGTCTGTCTGCAGGCCCCCCACCCCCTCTGCTGGTGCCTAGGGTGGTTGGGTATGAGCGTTGCCAGCACCGGCCCACTGTGGCTTTTGCTGTGATTTCTGCCTCTCCTCCGTGGGAGGGGCTGCCACTCAAGCCACAAGCCTTAGCACCAAGGGTAGAGATGAGCACCTTTACTCAGCTGCGGACCCAGCCTATTTCCGGACTTCCGCCCAGAACCCGCAGTCAGAGCCTGCTCGCCACAGTTTCGCGGGTTGGGCGGGGCTTTTACGTGCTCTCAGCTGTGAGCTTTTGCCCCGCCCTCGAGGCCAGGGCCCTTCTGCGCCGGTTCGCAAACCCAGGTTTATTGGGCCAGGCGTGTTTGCTGGCTTGCGCTCAGCTGCGTACTTCCGCTCGTCCCGGACTCTACCCCGCCCCCCGCATTCGGAGTCCGCTCTTGCACGTATGAATGCAATCCGCGGTTTCTCCGGCCGGGCGGGGCTGGTAGCCTGAGCTGAGCCGTGAGCCCCTGCCCGTCCCTGGTCCTAGCCCGGTCCCCGCGGTCAGGGCCGGCTTGCACAGTGTTGCAGAGCAGATTTCTGCCCGTTCCTGGCCTCCCGCTTTGTCCCCATAAGTGGGATTAAAGGCGGGCCCACATCTTCCGGACCGCTTTCTCGCATCCCCTCCGACCCTGCTGGGCTAGACTGAGCTCACACCGGCTTGGCCTCTGCCCATGCCGACAGAACCGCGTTTCAGCTTCCTGCCGTCCCAAACCCTTTAGCAACCATCAGCAGAGTAGGAAGGGACCTAATACTCCACACTGTAGGCCTGGGAGCTCCCTCACTTGTTTCACAGCTCAAAACTGTCCAAACGCCTCTTCTAAGCTCTGGGACTGCAGGCTGGGGCTTGGTTCCTGGGACCCAGGTCCCTCCCTCTCCGCCAAACTCTCCTCCCGCCACGCCCGGGTCTCTCCGGGCTGCCATTTGCTCCGGGGAGCTGGGCAGCCCTCTTCACGTTTTCGCTATTCCTACCAGTCTCAATGTGGCTTCTTCTGTGTTCCTTGGTTGAAGAGTCCACTTAGTTCAGTTCATAGTTGGTTTATCCAGATGATGGTTCTTTAAATTGAGTTATAATCCACTTTGTTTCTGGGAGTTGGAAGTTGGTATGTCCGCCTACTCCGTCGCCATCTTGCTTCCCTCTTTTCTCTTTTTTTTTTAAGGGGTCCAATATTTTCTTCTGTGTCCGGGTTCTCAACCGACCTTAATCTGCCTCTGGCTATATCTACAAGTCAAGGAAAGCCAGGGATGTCCAGCCATCAATCCCCAAATCACTAGAAGCTAGGAGAGAGGCTGATCCCTTGGAAGGAACCAATCCTCTTGACCTAGATTTTGGACTTTCATCTTTCAGATGTGTAAGAGAATATATTTCTACTGGTTTAAGCACCCTCCCCCCAGTTTGTAGTACTCTATTGTAATATCTCTAGGAAATGAATATATCTATCACCCTTATAAGGATTGCTACATTTTCATCCTCTCTGTCAAGTTAGACCCTGGTCGGCCTTCTGCAATAAGAATTAATCTGAGCCTAACCTGTGGTAGCACAGTGGGAAAAGCATCGACCTGGAACACTGAGGTCGCTGGTTCAAAACCCTGGGCTTGCCCGGTCAAGGCACATATGGGAGTTGATGCTTCCTGCTCTTCCTCTCTCTCTCTCTCTCTCTCTCTCTCTTTCTCTCTCTCTCTCTTTCTCCTCCCTGAAAAAAAAAATGGAATAAATAAAGTCTTAAAAAAAAAGAAATGGCAACTTTGGTGTGCCAGGATAATGTTAAAAAAAGAAAGAATGAATGAATGAATCTGAGATTCTAGGAAATAAATGAGCTTGAAGACAGGAAACTTTCTCAGGCCAGTGCAGGCTTTGGACTGAGCTTATGTTTTGTCACTTTTTAAAAAGAATATTCAGCTGACCTTGGTCTCCTTGACTGTCCGTCTGGGACCGGTCAGTGTAAAGCAAAATACATTTGGAAATGTGTAATTTTGACTGCAGCCCTTTCAACTCATTACCGGTCTTTGACTCACTCATTGAATATTTATCTTCTGCCCACAGGGACAGGAAACTGACTGTGCTGAGTACTTTTAAGTAACTGGTCTTGTCTTCACTGTCCTTTCCATAAACATTTATATTCACAGCATCAGTGTCACAATCTATAGTTGATTGATTTTGAAGTTGTGTGTTTCTCTGAGTTTTACACTACCTTAAGAACAAATAAGAGCTAGCAAAATTCTGCTCAGGGTTTTCACGTAAGCTTGCAGCACCAGTTATAGTTTATGCTGGAAAGTGCTTTTCATCTCTTATGGCACACAGTGAGCCAGCACTAATGGATTGGTAACAAATGCCAAGGCCGAGAGCTTTGTACTGAGATCATCTCTAAGAGCCCCCGGGACTCCGCAGGAACATGTGATGTCTCTACTTTAGCACATGGGGGTAGAGCAGGGGTGACTGGGCTGAAAACTTGCACCCCTTGCCCTTCAGGCTCAAGTGCAAAGACTTTATGCTAGACTCTGCAAAACAAAAAATATGCCCTTAATAACAGGATGTGTGACACCATGAATCTTGGAGAATGGCTTAAGAAACTCAACAAGCACTTTTCCTAGCCCTTCTGTAATGTAATGTATCTCATATCTCACACTAAAGAAGTAAAGCTGGTGCTCGGCTTTTTTAATGATCACTTTTACTTTCCGAGCTTGTGAGCCCGGTTTCTTGCAGGGTGTATGCTCAGGCTCTTTCTCTTGCTGTCCAAGCCACTCACATGTCTGAGCAGCAACAGCTTCTCCCATGCTTGGAAATGATTAGTTAACTATTTGACACAATCCTTGTCCCTCAGAAGTCATTAATCGAAGCTTAATGTGAAAATCAACTTCCTAGACATTCCTCATTAAAGTAGCTTGTAATGATCGTCGCTGCTCGTGGAGGAAAAACAGTTTCATTGCCTATGTATGTGAACAATGTGTCCTACCTAAAATAAAAAACATCTCTGAATCAGTCAACCCCTTTCCTGGGGAATTTTATGGTGGTGCTTAGATAGTATTAAACAGTTTGGCAGATCAAATATTATCAATTTTTGGATTAGTTTCACTCCTTTGTTGTTGTTTTTTCTATTAAAGAAGACTTCCCAGAGCGGTGATGTTTTAGCAGAGAACTTAAGAATGAGTAGATTAATCAGGCAAGGTAGAAAATGTATTAGGAAGAGGGAACTGCATTTGCAAATACCAGACAGCAGATAGAGGATGGTCCATTAAAAATTCACACTGAGAGAAGTAGCATTGGCAAGAGGTAAAGAACATATTGGTTGTGCCCTTATGCTTTCTCAAGTTTGACTGCATGAGATCAAAGTCCAGCTCTACCACTTACTGGCTGTGTGACTCTAAGAAAATTTGCTTCTAGCATTTTTTTTTTATTCCCCTTCAACTTTTTCACCTATGCCCCACCTGCAACACTCTTTCGGCTGAAGAAACAGAGGACAACCATATAGTAATGCCAGCATAGACTCTGATTAGCCAGCCTAGGTCACAATCCCACCTCTGGGTATGGTACTCCATTGATAACTCTATGAAGAGCCTATAAAATGGAGGAGGAGTTCCTCTGATTGGAACTAACACAATAGGGATGGGATAGTATGCTGATAAATGAAGACTGTGAATACCAACATCCACTTTAAGATACTGACCCTCTTCGACATAGGCACTCAATATTGAATGTTTATGTATCCTCCATCATTCCCAGCACTGCCCTTGAAAACAGCAGTCTTTCAGTAGTGCTGATCAGAGAAAGAGGTTGTAGTGAGGTGAAGAGCTATTCCCCACACCTCTGCTCCACCTCTGCTAGGACCCAATCTGATGCCAAGCCAGAAATGGGGCCCCAATCGAAGCTATAAGCTCTAGGGCTTTCACTTTGCCCAATTTTTTATTGTGGAGGTCACCTTAGTGTAGAATGGAGTCGGCTGCGCTGGACTGACAGGGCCCAGCCACTGTTACCTCAGTCAAGGACTCAGTCAAGTTGAATAAAAAACCTGAGGCTGGTTTGAACAGGCTGCCCCTAGTTAAGGCCAGAACTGGATAGTGTCCTGTGGCAGTGGAACAGAACGAACTGCTGGTTAGCGCCTCACAGTCTCCACCTTGTCAATCACCAAGCATTGCTCAGCCTGGGCGCTATAACACAGACTTCCAAGAATCCTCAGAAACTTGACAGACCTCAGGTCTTCTTTTCAAGGAAATTGACTTCTATTTTCCCTTTTTGCTCTCCTCTTTAGGAGCTCCACTCTGTGAGGCCCTCTGGTCATGCTCACCCCTTCTGAGGGTCTCAAACACTATGCTGATTTGGAAAGAGCACAGTTGATGGATTGTTAAGTTGGGCTCCCCTGCACATCTTAGAACTTACTGACACCTGCTGGATAGTCTCTCTCTCTCTCTCTCTCTCTGGAAAGCATCTGAGCAGAAGCCTTTGCCCTACACAAGATGGTCCCAGAACACTGGCTCCTGGACCGGGATAGGAATGGAGAACTTCCCACACCCTGGGGAGGGTTGTGGCTGCTAAGTGAAAACATGCCTCCTCCCCAAAGAGAACAAACTTGAGAATCTCCATCCAAGTTCAAAGACAAAGGCCCTGATAGTACAAATGAGTGCAAGAATACCAGGCAGAGCTGGTCAAGTATAAAAGGGTTGAATTGGTGATCATGATCAAATTCTGAATTTCTGTTTTTTCCTCCTGAATAGACTGAATGTAAGGCTGGAGTTCAATTGAATTTCTTTTATATCAGATGGGTACTGGACTTATTGGATTGATCATTTCATAAGGTATATACATTCATCTAATTACTATGTTGTACACCTAAAATTAATATGGCATTGTAGGGTAATTGTAAATGAAAAGTAAACATTTTTTAAAAGTACTTATTTTAGAGTGTAGAGCCTTGTCCCAGGCTCTGGGTCCCCACAGTCAGAGATGCTGCTTGATTGGTCTGTGTTTGCCCATGGCATATTCTAGAGGAAGTGACGGTGGCCCTCAGTATTCTCTGCTCTCTCAAATCAAAACATCTGGTTGTTGTTGGCGGCCATCTCCCACCCCCAGTGCTTTCAGTGTTGTGTATGTACTCCTCTTACCAGGGAGGACTGAACCAATAAACTAATTTATTGCATTCTCGTGAAATTGCATTTGTTTGCATGCCCTCAGTTGATTTACAAACACATCTAGTATGTTGATTTTAAAGATTGTACTTCTTAAACTGCTTTTCTTCATATCTGTTTCATGGATTAACAAAAGCACCCTTTTATCTTCAGCAGTTGGTGCAGCAAATCCAGACCCAAAGTATATATATAGTCATCATAACTAGTAACTGCCACTTGTTTTCCACTGAAAGTAGCAAGTTTTTCCCTGGACCCTCCTCCTAGTGGTTCCTCTGACCACAGAGGCTGAGAACCTCCAGAGGCCTTGTTCCAGTAGAGCGCTGCTGGAAGCCTTATGAGAAGCTCAGAGACCAAAAGTGGAGGAAGGGATGGCATCACACCGAGTCCTTTTTTCACAACCCTGTTCCTCTAAAACTGCATTTTAAAGGAGGCCTCAGGGTGAGATTTATGCTAAAATCCAGTGGATCCATCCCAATGTTAGCATTTTAAACCTCAGACTAGGCTAATGTGGACACTATTGAGGGGCTTCTCAGGCCCCTTAAATCTGCAGGCAGCTCTAGCAGGGATCAAGGTAGTTACTGTAGACATCTTGGTACAGGAATTGCCCTGCATAGAGACCCACCACTGGACTGCCCACTTCTCAGCCTCTGTTCCCCTCAAAAAGGAAGAGAAGCCCTGGTAGATGCTCACAGGCCCACTGGAAGGTGCCCCCTGCCACTATCTGGGGTAGCAGGTCACAGGAGCAACCCTGAGTCTCATCTGAGCTTTCTCCCAAAGAGCCTAGCTCAATGCGAAAGAGAAGAACCAGGAAAGTTTGTGGCGAGAGCAGTGGGCCTCCCTGGAAGTGGAGTTCCCCCTCCCTCCAGGAACATGGCCTGCCAGGCCAACCTCTGAAACCACACGCCTTCATTTAGGGCAGGAAATACCAACCTCAAAGGGCCCCCACCTTTGGGACCCCCTTCCATCTCCTGTATGCTTCAGGCTTGAGTTTCAAGAGCACTCTGAAATTTGAGTTCTAACAGCTGGGTGTTGCCTACACTTGTTATTCTAAATGACCTCTGGCCTCCTGGGGCTAATTATGCAGTGGGCTTTGAGGGCTATTGGGTGGGTAGGCTGATGCTGGCAAATGCCTAAAGAATGTACTATTTCCCTTAAAAACCTGTTAGGGCTGGAGCCTTCAGTGATGAAAGAGGTCAGGAAAATGCCATGTAACATCTTCCTTTCCAACCCTCCATTTGGCTTCCAGAGGCCCTAAACAAAGAAGCAGGCATGGCCTGTCAAATCTGGAAGGCATTGCTACTTAGCAACTCAGGCATCAGTAAAGAACTGATTCCAACAACCTGGACTTCCTGGATTTTCAGAATCTAGCTCTTATGATAGTCTCTAATCTTCCATCTTAGCCCTCTCCTCACAAACCCTCCTCTCTATCCTCCGCACACTTATTGTTCCTGCACAATCCTTTGTTCACAGTGTCCCCTGCAGACCCAGCTGCACCCCTGGACTCTTTCTCACCCCTGACCTGAGTCCTGGTTATGTTTCAGCACCCCCTTATATCCCTACGCCCTAAATCCCCCTCATATCCTCATATCCCACTTCCTAATGAAGCCCTCTGTATCCACCACTTCTCTTCCATGGTCTGTGTCATGTGTTTCTCTATGTTGTTACTTATATTTTTACTTAGGCACCCTTTCTTCTGGAAGATAATGAGCCCTGCAATGGTGGGCACTTTGTCTTCCATCTCTTTGTATCCCCAGTTGGAACTCAGAGCCTCTCACTGCAGCTTACCCTGGGAAGGGTCCCCAATATGGAAACCCTGAAAAAGGCTCACCCTGTCTCTCCATGAACATTTCTGCTGATAGGTTGCTCATGACTTCAGCTCATTCCACTCCAATACTGAATAACTCTTAAGTTTTAATTAGCTCTTTCTACCAACCCAAATGAGCAATCTCTGGTTCTTAATTCCACATTATGGGCAGTAGCTAGCTCTCAATTTCAAAGTTAGGATTCTCTTCTCCAGACTGACGATCATCAGTTCTTTTGCATATTCATTTATTATAGTTTCCAGGTCCTAGAACATCCCAGCAATGCTATCCTGGGAACACTGTGGTTTCCAATACCCCTAATGAAATGTGCTACCCAGAACTTAATACCATATTCAGCTGTTGAAGCTGTGCATTCTGCATGATGCGCACAGGGCACAGGGAGGAGACGTTCAGGGGAGAATTTTTTTATGATATTTGTGATTATCATGATCACAATTGGATTCCAATCATCTTGGCTTAAAATAAGACAGAAACGCTTTTTAAAGAAAAGAAGCAAGTATCTTACCCAACCCAGACCCTGCAGTTTTAACAAAAAGTATAGGAATTAGAACCACCTGGATGGTGGCAAACACAGAATCTATTTTTTTTAGTTTACCTCATAGCCTTCTGATGGCAAAGTTGTGGTTCATATGAGTGCTATAAAGAAGTTCACATAACTGGTTATCCAGTTCTAAGTGTCACCAATCAAAAATGTAACTAGAGCAAGTTGGAGAATGAAGGATGTCAATAAGCCACCAAATTGACACTGGCTAACTCTAGATCTTCTCAGATGGCCATTAGGTCAACCAAGTACCTTCAGTGGTCCTGGAAGTGCTCCAACACCTCGACCTTCATCTCTGTGCTCCTAGTCCATCCAAAGCCTGCTCCTGGCACCTTAAAATCTGTGACATTCCTCTAAAGGACCAAATCAAGAGAATGGAGTCATCAAATTTAAGAGGAAGGCCACCAGAAACACATGATTTTCTTTTCCCCAACCCATTTAACATATCAAGTAATGCCTTATGTTAGGGTTTGGGAGGCCAGATAATTTTTTTTGGTTCTTAAGGGTCTTTTATGTATCTATATAGCTTTAAGTAAGTGAATTCTCCTCCTGACCCTCAGTTTACTTCCTATTACAAAACACTGGGGAACAATTTTTTTTTTCATTTTCTGTTGCATGAGATTTTAGAACTTTTTCTATATCTATATCAGCATTGCTGATTCCAAATATGAAATTCTTTTTTTGGTGCATGCTCTAGTTTTTATGCAATTTTAATTTCTTTTTGTTACAGTTAATGGCATGCATTGGTTTTTAAATTGAAGTTAAAGGCAGCGACTCTTGGATAGAACATAACCAAAAGGCAATTAATGTTTTACAAACATCACTTTTACATAATTATAGTTGTTTTTAAATGTAAAAAATTATTATCTGATAAAAACACCCTCTTATTTTGTTTTAATATTGAATCAGCCCGACCAGGCAGTGGTGCAGTGGATAGAACATTGGACTGGGATGCAGAGGACCCAGGTTCAAGACCCCAAGCTTGAACCCGCTGGCTCGAGCAAGGGGTTACTCGGTCTGCTGAAGGCCTGCGGTCAAGGCACATATGAGAAAGCAATCAATGAACAACTAAGGTGTCACAACAAAAAATAGATGATTGATGCTTCCCATCTCTCTTCATTCCTGTCTGTCTGTCCCTATCTATCCCTCTCTCTGACTCTCTCTCTCTGTCTCTGAAAAATAAAAGATTAGATTATGGCTTCTTTGAGTAGGCATAAATGTAAGAATAGTCCTGACACCTTCTGTTATATATGTGGCTGTTACACACTTCAACGTCAAAGGCGCAATATTTCATCATTTGTGACACGAGCATATATTACCTATTTTCAAGTTCCCCTTGGCGATCAAGACAAGAATTGGGCTCCTCATATTGTGTGTCATGATTGAGAGAAAATGCTTCATGACTGGACAAAAGGAAAATGCAAAAGAATGCCTTTTGGTATTCACATGGTTTGGCGTGAACCTAAGAACCACAGCAGTGACTGTTATTTCTGTCTAATCCATACAAAGGGCATCGGCAAGAAAAGATAGCATATGACCGCATATCCTAATATTCCTTCAGCAGTACGACCTATCCCACACTCTGCGACACTCCCAGTTCTAGTTTTCAACCATTTTATTTCTTCTAAGGATGAAGAAAGTGAATATGGTGATGAAGTGTATTTTGATAAGATGCATGAGGAAATGGTTGTAAAATCTGAAAGGTCTTTTTTTGATGCCAAGCAGTCATTAACCCCTCAGCAGTTTAGTCAACGCAAATTGAATGACTTAATAAGAGATCTGGGCCTATCAAAGAAAGCAGCTGAGTTACTAGCCTCCAGGCTTCAAGAAAATAATGTACTTCACCGGTCAGCTAAAGTATCTCATTTCAGGAAGCATGAACAAATTTTTGTGGACTTTTTCTCTAAAGACAAACACTTTGTTTACTGTTATAACATCAGTAGTCTTCTCAGCCATCTAGGTGTTACCACTTACAGTCCAACAGAATGGTGGCTATTTCTTGACAGCTCTAAATGGAGTCTGAAATGTGTTCTCCTACGCAATGGTCATGTTTATGCAGCGGTTCCAATTGGTTATTCAACTGATCTGTGAGAAGATTATAATGACATAAAAATTGTCCTTGACTTTCTGAAGTATGAGGAGCATAACAGATCATTTGTGTGGATCTTAAAATGGTCAATTTCCTGTTAGGACAACAGAGAGGTTTCACAAAGTATTCTTGCTTTCTGTGTTTGTGTGACAGCCAAGGTCAGGAGAAACACTGGACACAGAAGGAGTGGCCGAAACATGAAGCTCTGGAAGTAGGTATGCAAAATATTGTGAATGAACCTGTAGTTAATTGAGACAGGATCATTTTCCCCCCACTTCACATCAAACTTGGCTTAATGAAGCAATTTATTCAGGCTTTCAACAGAGAAAGTAAATGCTTTCAACATATTATTTCTGCTTTTTCTGTTTTGTCTTTTGAGAAGTTAAAAGCAGGTGTATTTGATGAACCTCAAATTCGAATCCTCATACGTGACGAAGAATTTCGTCACGTATGAGGAAATGAATAAGGAGGAGAAAGCAGATGGCAGTCTTTTGCAGCAGTTACAAAGAACTTCCTTGGTAATAAAAAAGCAGAAAACTATGAACTTCTGGTTGAAAGGATGCTGTTGGCTTTCCGCGACATTGGATGGAACATGAGCAGTGAGATTCACTTCCTGAATAGTCACCTTGATAAGTTTCCTGAAAATCTTGGAGCTGTTAGTGATGAGCAGACTACTGCTGAAGCATCAAATGAGATTGTCCTCAACAAGTACACAAACACAAGAGCTACAAACGCAATTTTTTGCCTGAATAAAATTTAAATAAGTTTTGCGCAAATTGTATGATTAAAATAAGTGTTTTAATATGGTCTATTTTGAAATTGTAGACAAATTCTGATGCAATCATA
Organism: Rhynchonycteris naso; assembly: GCA_037038555.1. Taxonomy (NCBI): domain Eukaryota; kingdom Metazoa; phylum Chordata; class Mammalia; order Chiroptera; family Emballonuridae; genus Rhynchonycteris; species Rhynchonycteris naso. Next base: position 77,484,158 of record CM072997.1, read on the forward strand.
TCTTTTAGTGTATTAGTGTATTTTTTTTCTTTATTCATTTTAGAGAGGAGACACAGAGTGAGAGAGAGAGAGAGAGAGAGAGAAAGGGGGGAGGAGCTAGAAGCATCAACTCCCATATGTGCCTTGACCAGACCAGTGCAGGGTTTTGAACTGGCGACCTCAGTGTTCCCAGGTCGACGCTTTATCCACTGCGCCACCACACGTCAGGCTCAGTGTATTAGTGTATTTACTGCATTATATAAATTATTATATTTTCACAAAGATGATGCCCAAGATGACATTCTACTTCATTATGTTAAACTAAATGTTGAAAAATTTACAATAAGATGAAAACCTAAAATCTTGAATTGCAAAAAAAACCCAAAAACCTGTAGCTTACAGAGAAAAACTAGTGTCAGATTTGAAATCAGCACACTTGAATTACGTGAGAACAAGTGTTTTTGTGGATGTTTTTTGTGGAAATTTTGTTCCCCAGTGAAATCTATGAAATTTAAAGTCATTGCAAGGATTATATCCTCTATTGTAATTCTGTGGGCTTGCTGAGGCTAGTTAGCAAGTCTCCTGCCAGGCTAATATCTACATGACTGCCAAACAGTACTCAAAGGCACAGTAGTTAAAAATTAAGGCAATGCAGCTAATTATTTAAAGTGATATTAAAATGTCTAAGATTCTGGTAATTTGACTACCTGTCAACACAGCATCAGCTTCCAAAGAAAACATTCCTTTTTTAAAATAATTTTTCAAATCTAATTATAAGGAACCCTTTCAATTAGTTAAGGAGGGCTGCTTTCATTTGATAACAGTGCATTTAGTTTAATCTAAATATTTCATTTAATATTTCTAAATATTTGGAGGAAACTTGTCTTATTTTTATGGCTTATTTTATTTAAAACTTGTTTTATTTATCTTATTTTTATGGCTTACCAATTCATCCTTACAAAGATATCTTGATCAAGGCAAAATTCCTTTCCACTGACCATCTTGCAAGCGTGCTGTGTGTCACAAGGGGTACGAAAGCAGGTGGAGCAGCTGCTGAGAGCGCTGGGCCCGGGAGACTCGTGTCAGGACTACAACTCCCACGCAAACCTGCGAGCTTGTCTTACTTTCTTTGGGTTGGGCTGACAGCCAACACAATGCTAACCAGTCACGCAGCGACTAGAGAAGAGAGAGTGGACCAATTCATACAAATCCATTCCCACACACCAGAAAATCACTCTGAGCATTGTCATTCTGGGTCAGAAATTTTATCTTTAAATATGAATTCTGCCATGCAAGGTAAGAAACTAAGAAGAAAAAACTCAAAAAATGTGCTTCTTAAAATTAATCTCCTATACGGTTCTCCATTCTTGCATCTAAGCGCTGACTGCCTGGGTGTAAGTCAATAAGCACAGGTCAGTGAGATGTGGACCCCAAAGATGGGGCATTTATCACAATGGGTACAAGTATGGTTTCCGTTCAGGGAGTTACCAAATAAACTGCTTGCTTTTATCCCACTAACTATATTTGACGTTAAACACAGCCCAGCAGTCTCATGACCGTTGGCAAAATTTAAGGTCCTTTGGTGTGTCCAGCTTTGGGCAGCCCATCTCCCGGGACACACGGACAAAACAATGGAAAAAGAGTCTTGCCAATGGGGCTGTCAGTAATCCCCTCTCCTCAGCCATAGGAGCGGCTTTTCCAGCTGCCTAGCTGCGCAGGGAAGATTCCGGGGGGGGGGGCACCGTCCTGCAGCCACACATTTTCTGCGTAGAGAACCTACGCCCTCTCTGCCACAGAGCTCTCACTGACTTTCCCAGCAGTGAGTGGGCCTGAACAGAGAATAACCAATGATGGCTGTTCTCAAACCAGGCAGGACTTCAAAGGCTTTGTTTGGGCTCCACACGGTGAGGATGAAAGAGAAGGGAAGAGAAAAAATGGCTCAGGCATCTCTCCTGCACTCTCCAAATTTCTAAGAAAATGGCCCTTTCAACTCTTTCTTCTTCTTCTTAAAATAGATTTTTTTTTTACTTACTGATTTTAGAAAGAGAGAAAGGGAGAGAGATAAAGAGAGAAACATCAATTTGTTGTCCCACTTATGTAAGCATTCATTGATTGATTCTTGTATATGCCCTGACCTGGGATCAAACATGCAACTTGCCATATCGGGACCATGTTCTAACCAACTGAGCTATGGGGCCAGGGTAGCTCTTTCTTCTTGACAGAAGTTTTCTCCTGCTACTAGATATTATCCTAACCAAGATCACATTATGAGAAACAAAGAAAAGTGAGAGAGAAGGCTTAGCCATGGGTGCCTATTTTCTTGCCATCTTTTATGTCCTGGTGGCCTTTGTGCCCCCTTCAATATTGCCTCACTTCTCTCCCAGATGGAATGAAATGAGAGGATAGGACGTGAGGTCAACTTTCCCACGTGCCTTTGGAAAGTGAGGGTATGGTTTTATCCCTCCCGAACTCCCACCTACGAACCTCCTTGGGCACATGGTTCCTCTAGTCAAATACATCAAGGACATCCTCAGTGTGAGGCTCGGGACAAAGGCTGCTCCCTGCACTCAGTGTGCCCAGATATGTACACGTATGACCCAAAGCCATTGAGTGACCTGCAGTGCTGTCCCCTGTGCTCTCTGCTGACCCAAGGCCTTTGCTGTCTTTCATAGCCTGTCCCTGTGGAATAGGGCCTTGGCCTCAAAGAAAACCACAATTGCTGGCCTCCCTGCCCTTGAGGTCCCCAAAATGACAGCAGAGCTGCGGCTTGGCTGATATAGACCTGGGCTTTTCTCCCAAGAGGGGCAGCAGCAGATGAGGAGGCCTGCAGGCTGAGTGGGGAGGGCCCCGAAGGCTCACTGCAGTACAGCTTCACACGCCCGGGAAAGACTGGCCAGGTTACTGAAGGCCTGTTATTTTTGGTTCAGAACTTTCTTGGTGTAATTATGTTTATCCAGTTTCTCTCTCTTTTTCATTTTCTGGTCCTGACTACAAGCCAATGAAAAGGAAATTTTACCAGATAATGCTTTTTTATTTTTCTAATGACCAAATTGCACCTGTTAGTTCTCCAAAAATCCAACTTACTAGAAAGATTTTAGGACATTTTTTTGAGTGACATTTTTCATTTTGCAAAGCTATCACCTTTTCTCAAACAGATTTTTATCTTTTTTCTGGGGTCTGGCATGGAAATTTCACTAAATTCCTCTATCTAGACCATGTCGGTATTTAATTGAAATGCAAGTTGAAAGGCTCACGTGTTAAATTATTTCTCTTTGTATTCTTTTAAAATTAATGAACACTTTTAAAACGAATGATATTTTTAATACTGAAAATAAGTTAAACCCAATAATGCTCAGAGCTCTTCAATAGATGCAGAGGATTGCCACCTTGTGGCCACCGTGGAATCTGGCACTTTAAATTTGTGTTTTCCGAGGGATTGGGGCCCTCCTGCTATTTAAATTCAAGGACTTCTAATATGATTTTTCCCCATGCAGTTTAAATCCCAATCCTGATCCTTTTCAGGTCAACTTGTAGAGTTTTCCTGGGGCAGAGAGACTATTGTAAATGGTTTCAGTGGGTTAGTTGCAAGAAAGCCTTTTTTGGTCTGTAAACTTCATTTTAGGAGTGGAAACAACTTCTGGGCATCCCAGGTTGTTGTTCTATTCAAATCCTATATGCTTTAACTGCTCCGTCATCAGGAGTCTCTCCTAACTGTCATGGCAATGGGTCGCTCTGAGAGGCCAGGACGCAGGGGGCACATCAGTGACTCAGTTTTCTGGTGTTGAGACTGGAGCTTCCCTCTACACTCTTCCGAGTCTGTGACTGGTGCTTCCACCTCACAAGAGACTCAATTGAAACCGTGGGTGGGCAGACCATACCTCTGGGTCTCAGAGGCCACACTCTAGTGAGGTCTATGAAAAAAAGTCTGGACAGACTAACACCTGGGGCCAAGGGATGAAGCTACACCCACTACCTTTCCTAATCACTGAATTGCCACATGCTCTAGACCAGTGGTTCTTAACCTGGGTTCTATTGAACCCTAGGAGTTCGATGAGTCGGTCTCAGAGGTTCAGAAAAGCCTCTGATGCAGAGGCCAGAATAAAGTAATACCGTAATTTGTTGTGAGTTCATGCACTTTGTTGGTTTTGTTCTTTGAGCAAAGTGATGTTCGTGCATGGCTCATTTTGTGCACCAGTAAAAGAACATATACCTATGTCTTGAATTTGGAAAAAGAAATCATATATTATTTATCACTAAAGAAGGGTTCGATGAATGCGCATATGAAACTGGTGAGTTCGGTACCTCAAAAAAGGTTAAGAACCACTGCTCTAAACTCTAGCAGAGGTTTTTCAGCAGTTAAGCCCAACAAGCAGCCAGCAGACAGGCTGCAGGAGGCAAGATGCAGGGAAACTTGGCCGTTTGAGCCATTCCCCCCAGGACCAAAGTGCAGCTTAGTGTTTCCATGTACCCCTGGGCTCAGCAGAGGCAGCCACAAACTCTGAATTGCTTGTAGCTCCAAGAAAGTTGCTGAGGGCCAGTCACGGACAGTGTCTCCCACTGGTCTGTGCTGGGTTCCTGCTTGGGAGGCCCAGAGCTGGCACATCCAGGGCCAGCTGTGGAAAGCATTGGTTCAGGACCTAATGACCCTTACTAGAGTGGTATCTTAAAGAAAAGCTCCTCACACCAGGCCCAGCTGAGGTGAGTTCCACTCTCTGTGATCAGCACCAGCACAGCAGCTCATGTGCAATGGATAGGGATCAGCACCAGCACAGCAGCTCATGTGCATTGGATAGGGTGGAGCTTCACAGTCAGCCAGCCTGGGTACTGGATATTCTGTCTTGTTAGGCTAGACTTTAGAGGGGGAAGGGAGAGAAGCTTGGAAAATAGACATTTAAAGTGTGGGTCCCTGTGAGTCTATGTTTGGATCTGGTCAAGAGGCTTAGCCACCTTTGGGAGGAGCACAGTCAGCCCCAGGAGAAGACTCTCTCAGTCTTCCTCCCTGAGACCAGGGTCTCAACAGCTGGAATAACTTCTGCAAAGAGGACTATCTGCCATACTCAGTCTGAACCTGCTGCTCACCTTGTTGGGGAGAAATAAAATCTGAGTATCCAGCAGTGGCTGAGGGATTAAGCTCTGGATTAGGGGCCACATTCCCTGTACTGAGATCCTGATCAAGAGACTCCTGAAGTAGAGGGCCCCACAAATGATGTTTTCTCAACCTCAGCTGCCCTAACCCATCAAGCATGCAACCTGTAGAGGGGTTGGTTGGGTGAGGCCAATATGAGCCCACACTCCAGTCTTACTACGGAAGACTCAGTGGAAAAACCAGACACCTGCAAGAAGAGGAGGAACAGCCTGAAAAGTGGAGACAAATCTTAAATAGTGTGGGGCTTTTACGAAGCTGTTGTCATCTCTAAGCAGGAGGAAGCTGACTGTTATACAAAGGTTGGCCCCTCCCACAGTACCCAGACACAGAAAACGCAGACACAAACAGTAAAAAGTGCAGTAGCTTCAGACTGGTAACCCACAGCGGGTTAAAAACAACAGCTGATGCCAATCCAAGAAGAACTAGAACCAACATTACTGGTAGTGGGTGGGTGACAGACAGCACCAATTCTAGACTCAACTATCTATACAAACAGCACACCTAAAGGTTGAGTCTAGACACTGTGGAAAATAAATACGCCCAACAGGGCAGACATTGCACAGTATATAATACACATAATCAAGGTTGAGCCTCAGAGCTAGCCAGTCTGAAAGGATAACCGTACCCATGAAAGAACAAACTGCATCTAATATTCACATACAACAAGAGGGAAAATAGTACCCTCAAGAAACATTTCTAGAATAAGGAAAACAAGTGGTCTGGAGGACAGTACCACTGAGCACATCTTCTTCATAAAGACCACACAAAAATTTCAAAGTCAGACAGCGCTACCTAATACACAGACAAAATGGGCAGACAGAGAAATGCCACCCAAATGAATCAATAAGAAAAATCTCGAGAAAAAGAATTGCATGAGATGGAAGTAACCAAAATAACAGATGCAGAGTTTAAAACAATGATTTTTAGGATGCTCAAGGATCTAAGAGTAACAATGGATGGACATAATGAGCACCTAAATAAAGAGATAGCAAGCATCAAAAAGGACATTGAAATCATAAAAAAGAACCAGTCAGAAATGACAAATGCAATATCAGAAATGAAGACTGCACTAGAAGGAATTAATAGCAGGCTAATAAAGCAGAGGATTGAATCAGTGATTTAGAGGACAAGATAAATGAAAGCACAGAAGCAGAACAGCAAAAAGAAAAGAGGTTCAAAAAGTCTGAAGAAACTCTAACAGAGCTCTGTGACAACATGGGGAGGAACAACATCTGCATCAAAGGGGTTCCTGAAGGAGAAGAGAACAAATAAGGAATAGAGAACCTGTTTGAAGAAATCATAGCTGAAAAATTTTCTAAACTGATGAAGAAAAAAGTCACACATGTTCAAGAAGCACAGAGAGTTCCATTAAAAAGGAACCCTAAGGAGGCCTACAACAAGATACATCATAATTAAAGTGTCAAAGCTAAGACACAAAGAAAGAATACTAAAAGCTGCAAGAGAAAGCAGTTAATTACCTACAGAGAAGATGACATATGACTTCTCAACAGAAACACTTGAGGCCAGAAGGGATTGACAAGAAATGTTCAAAGTGATACAAAACAAGAACCTACAACCAAGATTTCTTTATCCAGCAAGGCTAACATTTAAAATTGAAGAAGTAATAAAAAGTTTCCCAGACTAAGAAAACCTACAAGGAATTCATTACAACCAAACTGGTACTGCAAGAAATGTTAAAGGGCCTACTGTAAAAAGAGCAAAGGAAAAAGATGAAGAAAAAGAACATAGTAGATTTAAAGAATAAAATAGTAATAAACAACTACATATCAATAATAACCTTAAATGTAAATAGATTGAATGCTCCAATCTAAAGACACGGGGTAACTGTGTGGATAAAAAAATAGGACTCAGACAATAAGAATAGAATAAAAAGACAAACCACACAATGGGAGAACATATTCGACAGCACATCTGATAAGGGGTTAATAACTAAAATTTATAAAGAACTTATAAAACTCAACACCAGGAAGACAAACAACCCAATCAAAAAATGGGCAAAAGAAATGAATAGAAATTTCTCCAAAGAGGACATACAGATGGCCAATAGGCATATGAAAAAATGCTCAACATCACTAATCATTAGAGAAATGCAAATTAAAACCACAATGAGATATCACCTCACACCAGTAAGAATGGCACTCATCAGCAAAACAACACAGAATAAGTGCTGGAGAGGACATGGAGAAAAGGGAACCCTTCTGCACTGCTGGTGGGAATGCAGACTGGTGCAGCCACTGTGGAAAACAGTTTGGAGATTCCTCAGAAAATTAAAAATCGAACTGCCTTTTGACCCAGCTATCCCACTTATAGGAATATACCCTAAGAACATCATAGCACTGTTCGAAAAGAAGAAATGCGCCCCCATGTTCGTGGCAGCATTGTTCACAATAGCGAAGATCTGGAACCAGCCCAAGTGTCCGTCAGAAGACAAGTGGATTAAAAAGCTATGGTACATATACACTATGGAATACTACTCAGCCATAAGAAACGATGACATCAGATCATTTATAACAAAATGGATGTACCTTGATAACATTATACAGAGTGAAATAAGTAAATCAGAAAAAAAGAAAAACTGAAAAAAAAATAGGACTCACATATATGCTGTCTATAAGAGACACACCTCAGAACAAAATATACACATAGACTAAAAGTGAAGGAGTAGGAAAAAAATATTTAATGCAAATGGAAAAAAAAAGCTGGGGTAGCAATACTTATATCTGAGAAAATAGATTTAAAAAAAAAGGCTATAGTAAGGAATAAAGAAGGATACTACATAATGATAAAGGGAGCAATCCAACAGGAGGATATAACCATTGTAAATATCTATGCGCCAAGACTATATTTTCAGGGATCATTTCTATAGTTCGTAAATATCTATGCACCTAATATAGGAGCACTTACATATATAGAGCAGATTTTGATGGACATGAAGAACGAGATTAACAGTAATACTATAATAATAGGAAATTTTAATACCCCACTAACATCAATAGATAAATCCTCCAGACAGAAAATTAACAAAGAAACAGTGGCCTTAAATGACACACTAGATCAGTGATGGGCAATCTTTTGAGCTTGGTGTGTCAAAATTTGCCAAAAAAACTAAGCATATAACTCAGGTGGTGTGTCACTTCGAGAAAGACGACCTAACCAGAATTCCCAGAACTAGACGCTCTGAGCTGGAGTTCTGTTGCTTTGGCCTACAGACCTCTGGCACAGAGTGTCTACACTACAGCAAATGTTTTATCCTCGGCTACTGCACCTGGCTATGCAGGAGCCGAGGATGAAACAAACGTCCTTCTCGGCATGCGGCCCCATACTTTTCTGGTATGCGGCCACATGTGGCTGCGTGTCATTGAAAATGACTGACACGTGTGTCATAGGTTCCTCATAATGGCGCTGGATTTAATAGATATCTTCAGAACCTTTCACCCCAAAGCAACAGAATATATGTTCTTTTCAAGTGCTCATGGTACATCCTCTAAGATAGACCACATGTTAGGACATGAAACGAGTTTCAGTAAATTTAAGGAGATTGAAATTATATCAAGCATTTTCTCGGATCACAATGGCATGAAACTAGAAATCAACTACCATAGAAAAACTCAAAAACATTCAAACAATTGGAAACTAAATAGCATGTTATTAAATAATGAATGGTTAACAACGACATCAATAAAGTAATCAAAAATTGCCTTGAAACAAATGAAAACAAATATATAGCAACTCAAAATTTATGGGACACAGCAAAAGCAGTTCTGCGAGGGGAGTTCATAGCATTACAGACATACCTTAAGAAGCAATAAAAAGCTTAAATAAACAACTTAACCCTGCATTAATTTTATATCCTGTCATCATGCTAAATTCATTTTTCAGGTCTGGTAGTTTTAAAAGAACTAAAAAAAGAACAACAAATAAAATTCAGAGGAAGTAGAACAAAGGAAATAATAAAGATCAAGGTGGAAATAAATGACATAGAGGCTAAAAAAAACAATACAGAAGATCAATGAAACCAAGAGTTGTTTTTTTGAAAAAGTAAACAAGACTGATGAATCTTTAACCAGATTCATCAAAAGAAAAAGAGAGAGGACTCAAATAAATAAAATTAGAAATGAGAGTGGAGAAGTAACAACTGACATTACAGAAATACAAAGGATTGTAAGAAAATACTATGAAGATCTGTATGCCAAAAAATTGAACAACTTAGTCAAAATGAATAAATTCATAAAAACATATAATCTTCCAAAACTCAATCTGGAAAAATCAAAAAACCTAAACAGATCAATTACAACAAATAAAATTGAAACAATTATCAAAAAACTCCCAGTAAACAAAAGTCCTGGACTAGATGGCTTTACAGGTGAATTTTACCAAATATTTAAAGAAGAACTAACACCTATTCTTCTTAAGCTATTTTAAAATTTTTAAGAGGAGGGAAGAATTCCAAGCTCCTTTTATGAGGCAAACATAATCCTTATTCCAAAACCAGGTAAAGACACTACAAAAAACCCCACAATATCCCTGATGAACTTAGATGCTAAAATTCTCAACAAAATATTAGCAAACTGAATTCAGCAATACATGAAAAGAAATCATACATCATGATCAAGTGGGATTTATTCTGGGGAGACAAGGCTGGTACAATATTTGCAAATCAACCATGATTCATCACATAAACAAAAGGAAGGAGAAAAATTATGATAATATCAATAGATGATGAAAAAGCATTTGATAAAATCCAGCACCCATTTACGATCAAAACTCTCAGCAAAGTGGAAATACAGGGAACATACCTCAACATGATAAAGGCTATCTTTGACAAACCCACAGCCAACATCATACTCAATGGCCAAAAATTAAAAGCAATTCCCTTAAGATCACTAACAAGGCAAGTGTACCTGCCCCCTTTCACCACTCCTATTTAACATAATGCTGGAAGTCCTAACCACAGCAATTGGACAAGAAGAAGAAATAAAAGGCATCCAAATTGCAAAAGAAGAAGTAAAACTATCATTATTTGCTGATGATAAGATGTACATAGAAAACCCCAAAGTCTTAGTCAAAAAACTACCAGACCTGAAAAATGAATTTAGCATGATGACAGGATATAAAATTAATACTCAGAAATCAGTGGCATTTTTATACACCAATAATAAACTGTCTGAAAGAGAAATTAAGGAAACAATTCCCTTCACTATTGAAACAACAACAAAAATGTACCTAGGAGTAAATTTAACCAAGAAGGTAAAGAACTTGTACTTGAAAAATTATAAAACATTGATAAAAGAAATCAAGGAAGACACAAACAAGTGGATGCATATACCATGTTCATGGATAGGAAGAATAAACATCATTAAAATGTCTATAGTACCCAAAGCAATCTATAACTTCAATGCAATTCTTATTAAAATGCTAGTGGCATACTTCAAAGATAAGAATAAATATTCCAAAAATGTATATGGAACCAAAAAAGAACACGAATAGCCTCAGCAATCTTAAAAAGAAAGAATAAAGTGGGAGGTATCACACTTCTTGATATCAAGTTAACTATAAGGCCATTGTACTCAAAATAGCTTGGTACTGGCATAAGAAGAGGCATATGGATCAATTGAACAGAATAAAGAACCCAGAAATAAGCCCATGCCTTTATTGTCGATTGATATTTGACAAATGAGGTAAGAGCATACAATGGAGTAAAGACAGTCTCTTTAACAAATGGTGTTGGGAAATTTGGACATCTACCTGCAAAAAAATGAAACTAGACCACAAACTTACACCATTCTCAAAAATAAACTCAAAATGAATAAAAGACTTAAATGTAAGTCATGAAACCATAAACATCTTGGAAGAAAACATAGGCAGTAAACTCTCTGACATCTCTCATAGCAATATTTTTGCTGATTTATCTCCATGGGCAAGTGAAATAATGGACAGGATAAACAAATGGAACTATATCAAACTAAAAAGCTTTTGCACAGCAAAAATCATGAACAAAATAAAAAGACAACCCACACAATGGGAGAACATTCACCAATATGTCTGATAAGGGGTTAATAACCAAAATTTGTAAAGAACTTATACAACTCAACACCAGGAAGATAAACAATCCAAATAAAAAATGGGCAAAAGAACTGAATAGACACTTCTCCATAGAGGACATACAGATAGCCAATAGGCATATAAAAAAGTGTTCAATGTCATTAATCATCAGAGAAATGCAAATTAAAACAATGAGATACCACCTCACACATGTTAGAATGGTGCTCATCAACAAAATAACACACAATAAGTGCTGGTGAGGATGTGGAGCAAAGGGAACCCTCCGGTATTGCTGATGGCAATGCAGACTTGTGCAGCCACTGTGGAGAATTGTATGGGTTTCCTCAAAAAATTAAAAATGGAACTGCCTTTTGACCCAGCTCTCCCACTTTTAGGAATATATCCTAAGAATACCAAATCACTGATTCAAAAGAAGATATGCACCCCCATGTTTATTGCAGCATTGATTACAAAAGCCAAGATCTGGAAACAGCCCAAGTGTCTGTCAGTGGATGAGTGGATTAAAAAGCTGTGGTACATATACTCAATGGAATACTATGTGGCCATGAAATCGAAGGAAATCTTATCTTTTGTGACAGAATGGATGGACCTGGAGAATATTATGCTAAGTGAAATAAGCCAGGCAGAGAAAGAAAAATATCATATGATCTCACATATATGTGGAATCTAATGAACAAAGTGAACTGAGAAATTAAATGGAAGCAGAGGCAGGGTCACAGGGACCAGAGGGACAGCTGTCAGAGGGAAGGGGGATTAAGGAATGGGATCAGAGAAGGTAAAGGGATTAGTGAAACTATATGTACATAACACAGAGATATATATAACAGGACAGCAAATTTTAGAGGGGGGGTTAAGGGGAGGGAGGCAAAGGGGGTATAGAAAGGAACACAGGGGTGGGAGGTGAGGAAGTTATATTCAGTGGACACTTGAATCCATGTAAACAATAAATTAAAAATTAACAAATCCTATGTTTTACTCTTATTATTCTCCAAATGAGCTCCAAGGGGGTACATGTATCAACATTTTTAAGGAATGTATTAAAAATGCATTTTGTGAAGACTGTTCTCCCACCCCTAAAACCTAAGAATTGGAATGTCTGGGGACAGGGTTCTGGGATTTGCATTTTAAATGAGTTCTTTAGGTGATTTTCATGCACATTAAATTTCTAACAAGGCTGCATTTCAGTCTACCAAAGGCAGAAGCAGAGGCCCAACAAATTACATGGGTTTGACCCCAAGGAGTCTCCCCCAGGTACCAGGAGGGAATCGGGGCTTAAGGGAGCTCGACACCAATGCAGAGACCCGCTCCTGCCAAGCCACATGTTTACTGCTTTAACAAAGGAGGCTTCACTGAAGACTGCAGTGACCTGTTGACTTCAGCTGAACCCTCTGAACAAGAAGCCATCACCCACCAAATCAGTGACCCACTTCCGTAGAATGTTTCCCTCTGGCCTGTATAGGAAGCAGCTAAAGGCAATGAGACAGAAGAGAGACTGCTCAAGCTTGCCTTGCCCACCCTTCCAGAAGCTCCTCATCTTGAAAGGAGGTGGCACCCACACTGGTGCAGGAGGCAGGAGACCAACTTTTAGGCCTGGTTTTCCCACTGACCAGCGTTGTGGATGTGGGCAGGTCACCAGCCTCAGTTGTCCTCGCCTCAGAAGCATTGGATGACCGTTACTGAATTTTTTTCTATGATCTATACTTTTGAGCTTTCAGAGGGAGAAGAGGTTCTTCATGTAGACTGATCTTGGGAGTCTTATATTTATTCCAAGCTCAGGACTATGTGTTTACTGCATACAGGAATTAATTCATAGGCAGTGTCACAAGGAAAGACGAGGTCCTCTATCAACATGAGAGTAATGCCAACTCTCTGTGGGAGAAAACTGAGCGCTGGACCAGGAGCCCTCCAAATTTTCCTGCAACCCCATAACCTCTCTTCCCCCACCCCCACTATTCTCCAAAGACTTTAGCTCATCTTGTCATCACAGATTTCCTTCCCAATCCATCCTACTCCCAGCCCGCTGGTCCATGGACTCACTTCCTACCCAAGAACCTATTTTTTAGGGCACTGAGATGCCGGCAAGAGACTGTCCTGTCAGAGACTGCACCCAGCCCATCCTTCATTCCCTTTCAAAGTCAATGCCACCAGATGCCACTCCCCTGTGATTCCATCACTACCTGGGCATACCTGGCTCAGTTGTTTTTTTTAACTGAATTTATTGGGGTAACATTGTTTAATAAAATTACATAGGTTTCAGGTGTGCCACTGCATAATACATCATCAGTATAATGAAATGTACTGTGTGCTCACCACCCCAAGTCAGATCTCCTTCCATCACCATTTATCCCCCTTTATCCTCTTCTACCTCCCCACTCCCCTTTCCCTCTCATAATCACCACATTGTTGTCTATGTCTCTTAGCTTTTCTTTTCTTTCTGGCTCAGGTCTTAACATGAGACATTATAATTACTTCTTTTTATGCCCATAGCTGTTTGTAAGACCTGGGTCTGCCACATAGTGACTTTTTTTTTTAATTTTTAAATTTTATTTAGAAAATTAACATGCTGACATTGATCAATAAGAATACATAGGTTTCAGGTGAACATTTCTATAGCATTTGAACTGTTGATTATATTGTATACCCATCACCCAAAGTCAAATCATTTTCCTTCACCTTATTTGTCCCTCTTACACCCTTCCCCCACCCTTTCCTCCATCCCCCCTTAGCTTTTTCTGATTTACTTATTTCACTCAGTATAATGTTCTCAAGGTTGTCCATGTTGTCATAAATGTCACTACGTCATCATTTCTTATGACTGTATAGTATTTTAGTGAATATATGCACCACATCTTCTTTATCCAATCCTCTATCAAGGGACACTTTGGTTGTTTTTATGTTTTGGCCACTGTGAATAATGCTGCAATGAACATGGGGGTGCATGTGTCTTTACGTACCAATATTTTTGAGTTGTGAGGGTAAATATCCAGTAGAGGAATTACTGGGTCATATGGGAATTCTACTCTTAATTTTTTTAGAAAACACCATACTTTCTTCCATAATGGTTGTACTAGTTTAGATTTCCACCAGCAGTGAGTGAGGGTTCCCTTTTCTACACAGCATCTCCAAAACTTGTTATTATTTGTCCTGATAATAGCCAATCTAAGAGGTGTGAGATGATGTCTCATTGTAGTTTTGGTTTGCATTTCTCGAATAGCTGGTGAAGATGAGCATCTTTTCATGTCTGTTGGCCATTTGTATGTCCTTTTGGGAGAAGTGTCTGTTCAGGTCCTCTCCCACTTTTTAATTGGATTGTTTGCTTGTTCGTTGCTGAGTTTTGTGAGCTGTTTATATAGTTTGGATATTAACCCTTTACTGGAGCTATTCTTTGCAAATATCATCTCCCATTTAGTGGGCTGCCTATTTGCTTTGTTGTCAGTTTCTTTTGCTGTGCATAAGCTTTTTAGTTTGATAAAGTCCCATTCATTTATTTTTGCCTTTACTTCCCTTGTTTTGGGGGTCAAATTCATAAATTGTTCTCTACAGCCAAGGTCCATGAGCTTAGTACTAGTATTTTTTTCATTGTAATTTATTGTTTTGAATCTTATATTCAGGTCTTTGATCCATTTTGAATTAATTTTTGTGCCAGGGGACAAACTGTAGTCAAGTTTCATTCTTTTACGTGTGGCTTTACAATTTTCCCAGTACCATTTATTGAAGAGGCGTTTTTTTTCTCCATTCTGTGTCCATTAGTCTTTATGTCTGTTTTTCTGCCACGACCATGCTAGTTTGATTATCGTGGCTCTATAGTATAATTTGAAGTCAGGTAGTGTGATACTTCCAGCTTCATTCTTATTCCTTAGGATTGCTTTGGATATTCGGGGGTCTTTATGGTTCCATATAAACCTGGTTACTTTTTGTTCTATTTCTTTAAAAAATGACATTGGGATTTTGTTGGGGATTGCATCAAATTTGTATATTGCTTTTGGTAATAAGCCATTTTAACTATGTTGATTCTTTCAATCCATGAACATGGAATATTTTTCTATTTCATTGTGTCTTTTTTTAATTTCTTTTAATCATGTTTTATAGTTTTCAGTACATAGGTTCTTCACATCCTTTGTTAAGTTTATTCCTAGGTATTTTTGTTGTTGTTGTTGTTGCAATTATAAAAGGATTTTTTTTTTTAGTTCATTCTCTAATGTTTCATCATTGGCATATAGGAAAGCCGTGGGTTTTGTATATTGATTTTGTATCCTGCAACTTTAATGTATTGGTTTATTGTTTCTAATAGATTTTTGGTGGAGTCTTTGGGGTTTTCTATATACAGGATCATGTCATCTGCAAAAACTGATACCTTTACTTCTTCTTTCCTGATATGGATGCCTTTTATTTCTTTCTCTTGGCTAATTGGTTTGGCTAAATCTTCCAGACTATGTTGAATAAGAGTGAAGAGAGCCTGACCTGCGGTGTCGCAGTGGATGAAGCATTGATCTGGAATGCTGAGGTCGCTGCTTTGAAGCCCCGGGCTTGCCTGGTCAAGGCACATATGGGAGTTGATGTTTCCTGCTCCTCCTCTGTCTTCTCTCTCTCTCTCTCTCTCTCTCTCTCTCTCTCCTCACTAAAATAAAATAAAAGTTTTAACAACAAAAAGAAAAGAGTGGAGAGAGTGAGCAGCCTTGTCTTGTTCCTAATTTTAAAGAAAAAGCCTTCATTTTTTTCACCATTTAACATGATATTAGCTGATGGTTCGTCATATATGACCTTTAGTATGTTGAAGTACTTTCCTTCTATTCCAATTTATTGAATGTTTTAAACATAAAGGGATGTTGTACCTTATTGAATGCCTTCTCTGCATCTATTGATAAGATTATATAATTTTTTTTCGTTGTTTTGTTGATGTGGTGTAGTATGTTGATCAATTTCCATATGTTGAACCATCCTGTGCTCCAGGAATGAATATAACTTGATCATGATGTATTATTTTTTAATGTGTTGTTGTATTTGATTTGCTAGTATTCTTTTTGATTTTTTTAAAGAGTTTATTTATTCATTTGAGAGAAGAGAGAGAAAGATAGAGAGGGAGAGAGAAGGGAGACACAAAGGGGGAGGAGCAGGAAGCATCAACTCCCATATGTGCCTTGACTAGGTAAGCCCAGGGTTTTGAATCAGCAACCTCAGCTTTCCAGGTCGACACTTTATTTTTCTTTGTGTGTTATCCTTACAAGGTTTTGGTATGAGGGTTATGTTGGCCTCATAAAATATGTTGGGGAGTATTGTTTCTTCTCTTTTTTGAAAGACTTTGAGAAGGATAGGTATCAAATCTTCTTTGAATGTTTGGTAGAATTCACTAGTGTAACCATCTGGTCCTGGACTTTTGTTTTTGAGGAGGTTTTTGATAGTTGTTTCTATTTCCTCCCTGCTTATAGGTCTATTTAAGGTTTTCACTTCCTCATGGCTCAGTGTAGGAAGAGTGTATAGTCCTAGGAATTTGTCCATTTCCTCTAGGTTGTTGAATTTGGTGGCATATAATCTTTTATAATATTCTACTATGATCTTTAGTATATCTATGATGTCTGGTAATTTCTCCTCTTTCATTTCAGATTTTGTTTATATGAGTCCTTCCTCTTTTTTTTCTTAGTGAGTCTTGCCAGTGGGTTTTTAATTTTATCGACCTTTTCAAAGAACCAGCTCTTTGTTGTATTAATATTTTCTATAGTTATTTTGTTCTCTATTCCATTTAGTTCTGCTCTAATTTTTACTATTTCCTTTCTTCTGCTGACTTTGGGTTGCCTTTGTTCTCCTTTTTCTAGTTCTTTAAGGTGTGATGTTGGGTTGTTTACTTGGGATCTCTCTTGTTTCTTGATATAAGCCTATAATGATGTAAATCTCCCTCTTATTACTGCTTTTGCTGCATTTCAGAAATTTTGATATGTTGTGTTATCATTTTTATTTGCCGTATGTATCTTTTGATCTCTGCTTTTATTTATTCTTTGACCCAGAAGTATGTCGTTTAATTTCTACATCTTTCTGAGTTTCTTTACTTCCTTTTTATAGTTGAATTCTAAGTTCAAAACCTTATTATCAGAAAATATGATTGGTATAATTTCAGTCTTCTTGAATTTGCTGATGTGAGTTTTGTGGCCCAACATATGATCTATCCTTGACAATATCCCACGCACACTGGAGAAGAATGTATAATCTGATGTTTTGGGATTAAATGTCCTCTAAATATCTATTAGATTCATTTGGTCTAGAGTGTTGTTTAAGGCTGATATTTCTTTATTGATTTTCTGTTTGGATGATCTATCTAAAACCATCAATGGTGTACTGAAATTTCAAAGTATGATTGTGTTTTTGTTTACTTCTATTTTTAGATCAGTTAGTAGATGTCTTATATATTTTGGTGCTCCCTTGTTTCATGTATATACATATATTAAGAAATTTTATGGCCTGACCTGTGGTGGCGCAGTGGATAAAGTGTCAACCTGGGAATACTGAGGTCGCCAGTTCAAAACCCTGCACTGGTCTGGTCAAGGCACATATGGGAGTTGATGCTTCCAGCTCCTCCCCCCTTTCTCTCTCTCTCTCTCCCTCTCTCTCTCTCTCTCACTCTGTGTCTCCTCTCTAAAATGAATAAAATAAAATAAAAAATTTTTAAAAAAAAAAAAAAAAAGAAAGAAATTTTATGTCTTCTTCATGCAATGTCCCCTTAATCATGAAATGTATGTCTTTGTCTCTGGTTACCTTTGTTGTCTTAAGTCAGCATTGTCAGATATGAGCATGGCTACACCTGCTTTTCTTTGGATATTATTTGCTTGGAGAATTATTTTCCAACCTTTCACTTTGAATATCTACTTTTATCCTTGCAGCTTAAATGTGTCTCTTGAAGGCAGCATATGGTTGGGTTTTGCTTTTTGATCCAACCTGCTACTTGGTGCCTCTTTATTGGTGAGTTCAGTCTATTTACATTTAGGGTAATTATTGACATTCGAGGATTTCCTATAGTCATTTTATGTTTTGTTTTATGGTAGCTCTGTGTCTTGTTTGGTTCATCTCTTTTTTTTTGTTACTGTCAGTTGTTTCTGTTTGGTGGTATTTCATACTTCTTTCCTCTGTTTCTCCTTTTTTAAGCTTCATGTTTCAGTCATGTTTTTTTTGTGGGTGGTTACCATTAGGTTATAAAGAAAAAATTTTCATATGTACAGGAGTCCTTTGCCATATGAGTGTTTCTGCTCCATCCTCCTTTGCTACTGCAGATATTTATCCTCTCCCCTTTTATGTTATTGTTGTCACAGATTATCCTTGTTTTTATTGTGACCTTGTTGGGGAGCTTTTTTTAAAATTTCTTTTTATTTATTCAATTTAGGGAGGAGACACAGAGTGAGAGAGAGAGAGAGAGAGAGAGAGAGAGAGAGAAGGAGAGAAAGGGGGGAGGAGCTGGAAGCATCAACTCCCATATGTGCCTTGACCAGACCAGTGCAGAGTTTTGAACTGGCGACCTCAGTGTTCCCAGGTCAATGCTTTATCCACTGCGCCACCACAGGTCAGGCTGGTTGGGGAGCTTTTACTTATAATTTTTATTTGTTTTGTTCTTTGTATCTGGTCTAATAATCCCCTTGACTATTTCCTACAGTGGGGGGTTTTTGGTGATAAATTCCTTCAGCTTCTGTATGTTCTGTAAAGGTTTTTATTCCTCCTTTATATTTGAAGGTTAACTTTAATGGATATAGTATCATTGTCCGGTAATTTTTCTTTTTTAGTACTTTGAATTTTTTAGTCCACTCTCTTCTGGCTTGTAGCATTTATGCTGAGAAGTCTAATGATAACGTTATGGGCTTTCTTTTATATGTTATGTTCTTTTTCTTAGGTGCCTTGAGGATTCTTTCTTTGTCATTGAATTTTGACAATTTTATTACAGTGTCTTAGGGTAGGTCTGCTTGGGTTGTGGTAACTCGGCATTCTGTTTGCTTCTTGGATTCAAGGCTCTAACTTTTTCCACAGGTTTGGGAAGTTCTCATCAATTATTTGTTTGAATAAGCTCTCCATTCCCTTTGCCCTCTCTTCTTCTTCTGATATACCCATAATCTTTATATTGCTCTTTCTGATGGAGTCAGAGAATTCTTGTAAAACTCTTTCAGTTTTTTTTTAATTTGTGAGTGTCTCTCTTCTTCTCTCTGTAACATCTCTAGCTGCCTATCTTTGATGTCACTGATTTTTTCCTCTATCTGGCTTATTCTATTAGCCAAACTTGCTACTTCAGTCTTCAATTTATGTATTTAGCTCTTCATGTCTGTTTCTAAAATTTCAATCTCCTTGATGAGGTATTCGTTTTGTTTGTTATTTGTTTTCCGAGTTCATTAAGTTGCCTATTGGTGTCTTCTTGAATATTATATCTCATTGAATATTTTCAGAACTTCAATTCTGAATTCTCTATTATTTAACTCCAAGGGTTCCATGTGATTGAGATTATTTTCTAGAGATTTTTAAATTTTCTTTCGCCTGACCAGGCAGTGGCTCAATGGATAGAGCGTTGGACTAGGATGTGGAAGACCCAGGTTCGAAACCCTGAGCTCGCCAGCTTGAGCGCGGGCCCATCTGGCTTGAGCAAAAGCTCGTCAGCTTGGACCCAAGGTCGCTGGCTCCAGCAAGGGGTGGCTCGGTCTGCTGAAGGCCCGTGGTCAAGGCACATGTGAGAAAGCAATCAATGAACAACTAAGGTGTCGTAAGGGCAATGAAAAACTAATGATTGATGCTTCTCACCTTTCTCCATTCCTGTCTGTCTGTCCCTATCTCTGACTCTCTCTCTGTCCCTGTTAAAAAAAAAAAAATTCTTTCTGAACTATGTGTGTCTTGTGTAGCCATGGTATTCAATTTCTTTTTCCTTGATGACATTGTCAAGAACTCTAACAAAAAAAAACCCTTAATAAATGAAAAATACAATAAAAAATTTAAAAATTATGATTAGAAGAATCACAGGAAAAAAGATCGAAAGTAAACAGAAGATAAAAAAATATAAAACACCTACAAAAAATAAGAATAAAAATATAAAATTTAAGGAAAATGATATTCAAAAGAGAAAAAAAGAATAAGAAGAAAAGAAAAGTGAGAAAAATAAATTTTAGTTTTGAAAAGTTTCTTCCAGTAGGTGTCGCTGTATTACAACTTTAAGCTCTATGAAGTTCCTGGACTGTTTTCCATTGAGATGTTGCTGTCAAAATAATGTAGGTGGGGCTACAGTCGCATTGGGTGGGGCGTGTTGTGAGGGTTTTAGGGCTTGTCCTTAGAGTTTCCTACTTTACAGCTTCAGCAATGGCAATCTCAGGTTTTGGGGTGCTCCTTCCCATGTCTCAACAGATCTGAAGACTGGATGTGGAGCACCTCTGTTCTTCAATGGACAGAGTGGCTCTGGAGAGCTAGCTGTGGGGTTTGTCTCTGCCACTCAGAACCAAGAGGTGAAAAAGGCGAATCTAGGAGGTTGAGGGGCCACACTTTAGCTTTCTCTGTCTCTGCCAAGTGCAAGCTGCAGGCAGACCATGGGAACACTGGCCATGACCTTATAGTATGGCTTCCCTTTAGTGGCATGTGCGGACCCATTTGTAAGTAAGTATATATGAATGTCATGACTCTTTGAGAGATCAATATATTTTCTAATTATACAAAATGATACTTATTTGATCTTACCTAATCTAAATTATGTTCAAACAGGTAAAAATCCTTTCTAGAGATTATTATTGTAAGATTTTTTTCATTAAAATAAGGGCCTTCCCCTATGCTTTTCCTTTGGTGCCTACTCATGTTATAACCTTTCTAGACTGATAGCATGACACTGGCTCTCCTCTCTGTCCCATCAGGCTAAAATATCAATTTTCTAAGAGTTAGTAGATAGAAGTCGTGAAAGCAAGTTGAAAACCTTAAATTCCTAAGTCAAACTTTAAAAAATCTATTTAAATAACTCAGTGGGACATCACAGTGGAAGGTAAAATATTAACATTAAAATCACAAAGGAAGGAAAATAATGACTAACTTTGTTATGAACTTGAATTCAAGCACGTAGGACATACATATCCTCTCCGGCGTGCTTTGTCCTCTTTTATTGTACAAACGGTCACGGGTTAGGCTTTCTCTGGTGTGGTCAGGACGCTGTCAGCAGTCTTGTCTATTGACATCTAATGGGATTGTCGCCCTTCCTTTTTTACAAAGAGCCTCCTACAGTCTCTAATATGGATATTTCAAAGTGGTGAACAGCAGCCAAACTCAACACAGACATGCACTTATTAAGGTGACCAGATTTTAAAATTGGTAAAGTGGGACACCATTGACGGGGGGGTTCTTGATTAAAAATTTGGTCTATATGGAGCAAAAAAAAAAATTCATAGAATGCAAAAATAATATTGTAATATATTTTTAAAATCAGGACTTTTTTAAAATGCCGCGGTACATGGGACAAATTGTTAAAAATTGGGACTGTCCCGCCAAAAGCGGGGCATCTGGTCTCCTTATTAGGTAGATTGGCTTAGTGTTTCAAAAAAAAGTGATATTGACACTTAAAAATCAGAAAGTTTCATTAAAAATTTGAAACTTGGTTTGTCTTAGAAAATCAAAATATTTGGCATGATAAGACTCATAATACTTGAACAGGGACAATTGCTCTTAGCCTATATCTATGGGACCTCTGTTTTTTTACATAATTAGTTTTCTTTGTAATCCTATGTATTTTACTTCACTTAAAAACATCATCATGAGAAAGATCCAGAGGTTTCACCAGACTGCCAGAAGGGCCCATGGCCCAATAAACCCTTAGTCTCTAGCCAAGTAGCAATTGTCCCCTTTACCCATAATTGGCCACAGTTGTCATCATTCTTTATTTGCTCTGAGGCCATGCATCCATTTCCATTTTCCATTGCATTGACGCTTTTCCTAGAGTCATAAAATATTTCCCTGTAATCATGTTTCTTTCAAAAGTTGGAAAAAGAGAAATAAACCAAGAGGGCCTTAACATTCTTGCTCTAAGCTGCACCCTTATTTATGTTGCTTCAATGGTCTCTGCTCATAGGGGTCATGTTCAACATCCTTGAACATCAGTGGAGCATGGCTGCCAACCAATCCAAGAATGTTCACCAACTGTAAACAGACAATTTGGCACAGGCCATCTGAACTTCAGCCCTGAAACTGAGAGTTTTCCATCGCTGCTCCAATGAGCTCCTCTAGCAATTGGGACATAATATTCCTGGCCACGGCTGCATCCCCCATTCTTCCTGTCCTACCAGGGTCTGAGTGGGGGTCTGTTTAGCATGACTTTGGGTATGCCCACCCTTTGGAACTAAGAGAAAACCAACTCCTCTTTACTGTTTCTCTTTTTCAGCAAAGGAGCAGAGATGCCACCTCAGTGCTGTAGTCAGTCTCTGGGCTCAAGTACATAGACCTGTTCCCAATAATGCCCACATTTGTATGCCTCTGAGCCATTTACACAGCTTTCTTCCTGGCCCTCACTGGGGGATCCTCATACCAACTGTTTCTGAGCAAAGGAAAGGAATTAACCCCACTCTTCAAAACAGAACCGTTGAAGTTCAAGGGAAATGAGATGCAAAGTCAGGAGAGGCCTCCTGAACTCCCTGAGAGGGGAAACCAAGCACTGCTCTTCAGGAGAATTCCACAGCAAGTGTTTAACAAATGCTGTTTAACTGGATGCGTTGGTGTTTTAACAGAGTAAGTCTGGACCTTTCAGGTAGATCTAGTCTCTTTCCAAGAGTCACCATAGCCTTAATACTAACACACACACACACGCACGTGCGCACACACACACACACATGCACACACACAGCGGCGAGGGGTGCGGGGGGGCATAAAGAAGCTGGGCATTGTTTTGCTTGTGACAATAAAATGTATTTTATTTTACTTTCCAAAATTATAATATAGTGAAATTGACTTTTTTTCTTGTTATATTGTTCTATGAATTTTAGCATATACATAGATTGGTGTAACCACCCTCAAGACACATATCCATCACTCCAAAAAGTTTCTTAGTGCTGGCCCTATGAAACAATTTTTAAAGTAATTACACTGGTGTACACATAATTGAAAGCTACAGGAAAAGCGCAAAATAAATTATGCATTTCATTCATATACAGGCAGTCCTGGGTTATGGATGAGATAGGTTCTGTAGCTTTGTTCTTAAGTTGAATTTGTATGTAAGTTGGAACAAGTACATTTACCTATTAAATGCAACTTATAAGTTGTCTTAACATAGTATTTATTTTCATTTTTCTGTGCATATAAACACTTAAACATTTTCAATCCTGCAGATCCTATCTTGCTCCAGGGATTGCCCATAATTTGAAGACAACAGTGTGGAGGTATATTTTAGAGGATGTAAAAATTGTTGAGAAGTAATGCAAAGGCTCTTGTTAAAGAGCCTTTTCAGCATTTTTTTAAAGCAATATGATGGTTTGATCATTTTCAGATTGTGATGAAGATATTAGAGAAGCAGGAGAGGTGGTGGGTGATGCCTAATGGGAGTGGCCCTGGGAAGGAGGCCTGTGTGCACTCTCCCTGCTCCACCAACCAGCGGGGCCCTTCTCCCCACTGCCTGACCAGCCCCACTCCAGACTCCTCCCCAGAGTGGACCCAGGGGCTCTCCAGCTTCTTCCTCTCATGCCTCCCTCTTTGTATAGCCCACGTACTTACTTGCCTCTTCCTTACCTCCTCATTATCACTCTTCTCTGCTTTCTCGCCTGCTCCTCTGGTGAGGATGATAGGAAAGGAAGGATCTGTTGACAACAGGGAAAGGGTTTCCTTTTTCTCTCCCACTGAAACTTTACCCAGTACAGGCTCTTACTGTTTACCTAACATCACCTGCAATGGAGGGTCCTTAGTCTCCACTTGCTTTCCATCCATACAGACTTCCCTACTTCTTCTTAGGACACATGAAAAAAGCCCATCCCCAAGCCTTCCAGCCATGCAGTCCTGCTCTTCTAACCTCAGTTGGTTGACTCTCCCCTTGAAACCAAAACTAGGAGTTGAGAGAAGGAGGAAGGGAGAAGCAAATGAGTGCAGGTAAAAAGAAAGATAATGTTCGCAAGGTGGTTCTTATGAGAAAGAAGACCCGGTGCCACACTCGTTGTCCTCTATAAATATTACTGTTACCCAAATAGTCTTAAGAGAACTCCTGAGTTCAGTAAAAGATTATATTCTTGCTAAACAATTTTGGAAGTAGGCATTATGTGGGAGTTGACAGAAAGCAGAACTTTTATTAAATGACTAAAACTAGTGTAACTGGATAATGCTTAATAGGATATTACATAAAAGAAAGTGTTTACTAAATGTTTTCATTGGGTATAATATAGTCTAGTTATTCTGTGTGACTTCAGTGGGAAAGAGAAGAAAAAAATAGAGGAATCATTGTTTTCTCAGTTTTTAAACACTATTGTCATCGTATCCAAATGGAGGTACACATACTGTGTTAAGCTGAAGATCAAACTGTATACATGTATGTAATATATGTATATTTAATAGACTACAATATTTTAAAATTATGTATACTTAGGAAGAAGAAACAAAGAGAGGTAGAAAATGAATTGTTTGGGCTTCACTGAGAAGTCTACAGGACTTCGAGTGACCAGGCAGTGACACAGTGGATACAGCATTGGCCTGGGATGCAGAGGACCCAGGTTCAAAACCCTGAGATTGCGGGCTAGAGAGTAGTCTCATTCGGCTTGAGCATGGGCTCACCAGCTTGAGTGCAAGGTTGCTGGCTTGAACATGGGATCATAGACATGACCACACGGTCACTGGCTTGAGCCCAAAGGTTGTTGTCTTAAAGCCCAAGGTTGCTGGCTTGAGCCCAAGGTCTCTGGCTTGAGCAAAGGGACACTCACTCTGTTGGAGCCCCCTGGTCAAGGTACATATGAGAAAGCAATCAATGAACAACTAAGGAGCCACAACAAAGAATTGATGCTTCTCATCTCTCTCCCTTCCTTTCTGTCTGTCCTTATCTGTCCCTATCTCTGTCTCTCTCTCTGTTTCTCTCTTTTTCTCTGTCACACACACACAAAAAGAAATTTTAAGGTTGTCTCTTTAAAGTACAGCCCAATCACTTTTAGAGTTAAAATCAGTATGTTTTGAGTAAATGGTCAGTTCAAGATTCTTCTCTGTTCCCACTTTTATCCAGGGAAGATATATCAGGAAGGCTTATGCATTGTTCAGAGAAGTGAAGTTAAGGGCTTAAATATGTTTTTCAATTATTCACAAGCTCCTTCTCAGTCACCTTTACTATAAAAAATGGAGACTATTTTAAAAGTAAAGTTAGGGCACACACCATAAGAGTTTTACAACTCACATAAATCATAGAACTGTGTATTTCAAGAGATGATTTAAACTCTTGTTATTTAGCAGGGTCTTGGGAAGTAGGAATTGCTGTGTCAATGAATGTTGTGCTCTATATTTCAGCGCTGTCTTTGTTTTCTAAATATCTCAAGAATAAAGTTTATTTAAGATGTTACAATTTGCAGCAGTACATTATACCCATAGAATATACTGGTACCATTGCCCATTATTCTTTATTTATTATGGTAGATTAGTTATAGACCCTCTGCCATAATATCTTGGCTTATTAACATACTGCATACTAAAACGTGGAACAAATGGCCCCATAATGAGCAGTTACAAAGTTTAGTCACTCATTTTCTTTCTTGGCTCTCCTTTTCATGCAGAGGGGAATACTGAAGAGGATTGGATGTGTGCCTGAAACATCAACCACCCGATTCAGCTTGTGAGGTAAGGAGAGAAGGGGACCATCTCAACACTTAATTATTAAGAAATCTTTGGTCTCCTTCCAGGGTTAGAGACAAAGGCTAGAATCACCAAGGTTGCCTGAGCTAATATCAAATACAAATTCCATAAGAAAAGGGCACAGGATTGGGTTATCAAGACCCAGACCCACAGCATTCGTTTATTGAATGCAGTTTAAAAAAAAAAAGAAAAGATGAAAGAGACATACCAAGTGTGTAAAACTTCACAGCACTATCGAGTGCACAACATATATATATATATGCGCTAACATAAATTGCCCATTAACTTATGCACAAGGTAAAGCTTTTAAGAGACAACTGATCCCTGCAAGGTCTCAGTCAATCCCAAGGACACTGAAAGGGAACTTAGTGAAAAGGACTGGTAAAAATATTTTCTCAATTGACATTTTAATAAAGGCTGGAGAGGGAGATATATCATTAAAAATTATTTTTGCTGGTTTATTTTTAAATGACCATAATCAAGAGGAACTAAATGGTACTCATTCTTTTGGGCTAAGAATGCAGGTAGTTGTATTATCCTCACGATGCCTGGACCAGCTCTTCGTCTCTTACAGGTGAAGTTGGTAAGTATTCTAAGGTACTCCATAACCATAGAATCTAAGAATTTCTTTGTATATAAGCATTACTTTCAAAAGAATTTGTGACTCTGCAGTTACTTGGCATTTTTTTCCAAAGAAACTCAATAGTTTGGGTGTTTTGTTGTATTGTGTTGAGAGGTGTGGCAGAATTTGGTGTAATTCCCTTAGAGGAGCTGCTTTAATGGTTTTGATCACAGAGAATAACTGCTCATCAGTAGCAAATTATAAAGGCACATGTCTTCCGTTTCATTGCTTAGTTTTATGCTGGGCATCAGCAATCTGCTCACCGCAGCCCTGATGAAAGATAGCTGTGCGGCAAAGGGAGCATTCATTATCGGAAACACATTGCTTTGCGATGTTAGGAAAGAAAAGGGGGAAAAGTCCAGATTAACTGTAATTTTAATAAGAGGTGGAATGCTCTTAGGAAACTGTAAAGGAAACAGTGGCTTTAGCTTGAATGCTGGCAAGCTTATAACAAAAGTTTACTACTTTGCAGCTTAATACTGCAGCGAGACCCCCTCCGCAGAGCCCACGCTGCTGGGGTGATGCGGGGGAGGGCATAGCTCGAGGGGGTGTTCTAGGAGGTCAATCATCCCCTGATGGGCTGCCCTGCTTAACTTTCCTAACTAATTCCGCCAGACGCTGCTGGTGGACTCGCTGCTACCCCCACTCATCCCAGCTGTAGTCTGGCTCTGAATGATGGCAAAGTCTGCAGAGACCACTTGGCAGTTTGAAGCTGGGCCTCAGAGCTGCAGTTCAGGCTTGTCAAGCAGATGCATAGTAAAGGCTGCGGCCAAGTGCACAGCACATTTTCCTAAGTGGAAAGACTGTGCTAGAGACAGAACATTACTTAACAGTAGGTGGGCAGTTCATTCCTAAGCAGCTCAGTGCTTCCCTGTCAGGGGCCCCCGCAGAAGCAGGCTGCTGCTGGTTAGGGGAGTGAGAGGCAGCTCCTGGAACTGTTAGGAGCAGACAGTGGCTGCAGATGACAGTCCCTTGGGAAGCCCCTGTGATATTTTCTACAAAAACAACATAAAACAAAACCCTTGGGCTTATCTTTCATACAAAATGTTCCTACACATGCATGTGCTCGTTTGCTGGTTGTCCTCCCTCTGGGCTTCACTGCAGCATCAAGGTGTCTTTTGTCCAGATTTATAAAGGTGCCTAAAAAGTACATACCTGATAGGTAAGCACCCTACTCCTTCTCAGGAAAATAACAAACGAACTAATACTATTGAGTGTCTGTACCCATCCAGGGACTCTGCACCCATAATCTTATCTCTTCCTCACCAAACACCTATTCCAAGTGATTTGCCCGAAATCACTCTGCTGGCTGCCTGACCCAAGGTTATGCCCGAAATCACTCTGCTGGCTGCCTGACCCAAGGTTATGCTTCTGTTTTCATTGTTCCAGAATGAGAGTCTCAAGAGGTGCACTGTATTCTCACCTTATGAATCCCCTCTACCCCAGGCCGTGCCATTTCTGAGACTAAATACCTGATCCTTGTCAGCCAGATCCATCCCGGACATCTGTGGCGTCCAGGCAAAAGTGCAACCTGAGGCCCCATTCTGCAGGTCTAAATATTTAAAAGTTACAATATGCCTCTAAACATTGCACCGCATGCTTGGGTCAGATATGTGCACTAAGATTTATGTGTAAGAATTAGTTAAAATAGCCACTGTTGAAAATAATCTAAATATTCAACACTAGGGCATTTTGATAAATTACAGTAGCCATCCATACAATGAAATAACTATGGGCCACTAAAAATGGTTATTAGTATAAAAAATGTGAATTATCAGTAAATGACTAAAGATTATCGAAGTGTCTTTTTAATTATTCCTTTGTTTAAAGTATATGTATACATGAAAAGAAAAATATCCAAAAATATTGTAATAGCTGCTATCTCTGTGTAGTAAGCTTATTGTAAATTTATTTATTTTCTTCTATATATTTTTCAAAAATGTTATAATGAAGGAAAAATGGAATAAGTTCATAAGAAAAAGATATTCATGTGATTTAATATAACAATCTCATTTCATGAATATCTTTTAAGGGCAAATCAAAGATGTAAAGATCACAAGGGCACTCATCATAATGTTCTTTATAATAATAAAATTGTAAATAACAAAATTCCAAGAATAGGATAATAGTTCATAGTTCTGGAAAAAATACAATGGAATTATTATAAAGACTCAAAATCATGTTTTCAAAATCTAAGAGAACAAAATGCTAAAAATTAAAAGTTACATAGAAAAACAAAAGTGAACTTAAATTATTTTAGCAACCTAAATTCTTCAGTATTTAAATAAAATCAAAGCACTCTCAGAGAAGGAAAACAGTTCCTTTCAATGTGGACATCCCTCAAATATTTTAGAAGGGTATACAATTTGGTTGGATTATTTAAACTGAAAGTTGCTCATGTTTGTTATTTTTTTCTTATTCTCTCTATGTGGCAGAGAATATTGGGGTGCTGGGGAAAGTGGGTGTAGCCCAAAACCTAAACTGTGGAGGAGAAAATACCCAAAGTATAAAGATATTTACTGAGTCAAATAGAGAAAAAATAACCTAGAATTATTGGTTTAAGCTCTAATGAAGAAAGAAGAACAAACATGACCATAGCTAGGGAGGGAAAAAAATCTCAAAGATTTAATAAGGGAAGAAAACATGTGGTTTCTCCAGCTCTGCTATCCTAAACTCAGTACCACTCACACCTACCCTAGGATCTTCTACTCATCTGGAAAATCATTTATCAAGCAAGTATTTATTGGGTGATACTATAGACAACAACAGGAGAGGGAAAGAAGGACTATGTCTCAGATAGGTGTGTCAAGCTATTTGTCTCCTCCTTCAGTGAGGTAGAGAAGCTATGCCCCTCACCCTACAGACTGATGTTCTGTCTTTTTTCACACCACTTACATCCTTGTCCACAGTGATTGGCTGAACAGTGGCCAATTTACCCAAGATTAGCCAATCAAAATTTTTCACTTCCTTGGCTACTTCAATTGGTCAAAGGGTGTTCATGTGGCCCTTAACAGACCAATCAGACGACTTCTTCTTCTTCTTCTTCTTCTTCTTCTTCTTCTTCTTCTTCTTCTTCTTCTTCTTCTTCTTCTTCCAGAGAGCTGTGAAAGTATGAGCCTGGACACTGCAAACAGCCAGTTAAGGAGCAGAGGAAAAAATGAGGTAACAAGGAAAGGTACTCAGAGATATAGGATGGAGAAAGTCCTGATGGCATTCAAATATCTCTGACTTGACCACTTCCCCATGGGCTGGTTACATGAGCCATTACCTTACAGTTCTTTTGAAACTAGTTCCAGTTGTGTTTCTGCCATGTGAAACCAAAGTCCACCTCATTGCAGAGGCCTGGCATGGCCAAGCTCTGTGTTGAGTGGTAAGGATACAGAGATCATAAGAAAGCCTCCAAGGTCTAGCGAAACAGACAGGTCCAAGGTTAAATGCTTTAGCAAGATAACAAGGGAACTGATGGTGCTGCAATGAAGGAGGCTTTATTGCACTCCCTCTTAGCCATGCAACTCTACCTTCACTTAACATTAATTCAACTAGTGTTTATTGAATACCTTCCACATACTCCCCTTTCCAGCCTTTTAAAGTGAATTGATGCATGCTTATTCTTTCCTGCTCAATTTTATCTAGCTTAAAGGAAAAATTAAAAGAGAGGAGCCCACTTGTGCCTCTAACTGTGAAAATGCAACACATCTTTAGTGAAAAGCTTACAAATAACCACAAGATGGGGTTTTCATGCAAGAAAAGTAAAATTTTATGGGGTGCGAGGAGAATAGGCAATATTCTTTGATATGCAAAACAGATATTTTAAATCTTTTTTCACCAATAAAAATTAAATAAACATTTTATGAATAAATATGCCTAAGCATTTTATAATATCAAAGCACTGTGTATAATAAACTTAAGGGGTACTCCTTTTAGAAATAGTGATTACTTTTTGGGAAAAAATACATGATTTTTACATTAAGTGGTTTTTTTCCTCAGAAATTCTGCCCACATCAATGTTGCTTGCTTGCCTTATTCTCTGGTTCTTTCATCTTCATTCTTCTGTCTCTTTCAGTGAAAGGCCATAATATAAAACAAAAATGCATTGATTGATTGATTGATTTCTGTTGTAGAATTCTATGTCCTCTGTATTCATTTTCAAAATAAATGAATGGCATTTGACATTTTCTATCAACATGCTCTTTTTCCCTGGCTTCTTTCACCTCCATCTAAATTAAATCACTTTGACCTCACTACTTTTATCTTCTGGTTTACAGCTGGAAAATCTAGACAACTCTTAATTAATAATGGTAACATAAGGTCACCACTATCTCAGAAAATCCAAAAGAGATAACAAAGGGAGAGACCTGAGTGTGCTTTTGGTTTCTCAGAGACCATCCAGCTCAAAGGTTCAAGGTGACCACAGGAGGTGGCCTGCTGGAGAGTACCAACCATCCATGGGACTCACGAAGTAGAGAGTCTGTGGACAGAGGACACCACAGGAAGGAAGCATTTCTCTTCTTGCATGGCACAATGCAGTCTGTGTTGCACTAACTCAAAACTGGAAGCATCCTGTTGAAAAATGGCGAACCTAAAAATAGACCTCAAGAAAGTACTTTGATCTTGGCTTGAAAGTCAACCCAGTGCTATGACAAGAAAGACCTTTTCCATGAAGATTAGGTTCTTAAAAGCCATATTTCATCTGCATGCAGACTCTCAGTAAAACCACACTCAGAAAATGTGCATCTTGGCTATCTTTCAACTGTAAAATTATTATATTTGGCTCTGGTTACTCTGCATATTAGATATCTGTGTAAGGGTTTCTTTCTGAAATTCCTCATACAAAGTGTGAGAGGTTAAAAACTGGATTAATAGTGACATTTAAGCAAATCTGCTATTACTGTATGCATCCAATACTTAACGACTTTTGGAAACAACTCAAGGACAAGGCAAGGAAAATGTTGCATTCAAGTAACACAAAATGTACAAGCTTTAGAATTGACTACAATAAACTAATAACTTCCCTTGAAATTTATCCTGAGTACCGAGAGAGAGAGAGAGAATATATATATATATATATATATATATATATATATATATATATATATATTAAGTTTTAGCAATTAAATCCAAAATTAAATGGTACTGTCCTATAATTTCTTGCCTATGTTAGAGTTATATTTGATTTTCAGAATCAAAGAACTTCAGGGGACTTTTGTGGGTATTTCATATATATTTCAAGAATAACTTGTAAACTGTGATTTAAAAAAAAAAGCTATTAAACAAGAGGAATAAAGTACCTTTATATACTTCAGTAAATTTCTAAGGAACAGCTGCCACCTATTAAACAACACATACTTTTTGAGGACTCGTGGGGTTTCAGTGTTTCTTCACTGGACTGAAAAATATGGAAAAATGGACTTCATTAGCTACTACAAAACTATTGAAAGGATATTTGAAATGGCATTTAATACCTGCAAAGGCAGAAACAATCAGTGGTTTAAAGTTTCACTGTAAAAATTGGTAAATAATAATGATTACTGGTCTTATTCAAACAGAAAATAATGAATATGTGATGAAAGGAGAATAATGATCCAAATTACTCTTAAACCTAGAACTGTGCCTATTGATTGGCCTAGAAATAATGGTGCTAATCACATGGTAAGAAAGCCCAATGCTTGAGAGAGTCATTAACTTTGGGGGAATAGGATACCCATTTCATTGTACTAGCACGGGTTTTTATTGCAGCGAAGCCTTCAAACAACCCTGTGTTTAGGAAAAAATTCTAGTGTTAGCCCAAGTCAAATAACATTCCTCTCTACTCTGTAATTTATAAAATATATTTAGGTATTCTTTCTAAGTCATCAAACATTTACTGAATACCTACTGTGTGCCTGGCACACAACAGAATCAAACAACTAATTTAGCATTCTGAAAAATAATTACTAATCTCACAATGGCTAATTTCCAATAAGCTGAAGAAGTAATGACCTTTGCAACATAGTAAATTTATTACTTTAAACAGGCATTCCTGAAACAAACGAGATATGGTCTTTATAAAAATCATAACTTCTTATCTGTAGAAAAAGCCTTTTCTTGAGGACGCTTGTATCCAATTATAAGTTAAAGTTGCATTTTTATTAATCCACTTTTTAAGACATGGAATGTATTTTTAGATCCTAATCTTGAAAATTTATCACCCTAGTTTAACTTAAATGCTAACACATAAGCATCTGATTAATAGAAATAGAAGTATATGAAAAAGTCATGCTACTCTTAACAAATGGGTTAACCAAGAAGCTAGTCAGTGTTAAGGTTTGCCAGGAGGGGGCGGAAAAGAGCACTTTGCAAAGTCACTAGTTAGCTGAAGACCTCAAGACCTGTTTGTTGCCAGGGAACCCTCAGGGCACCAGGGAACTGGGCAAGATGAATCTGTGGTAGGGAAGTTGGCTGAATAGGGAGGCTACTAACAGGAAGCAGGAGCCAGACTGAGAAAGAAGGAAAGGAAACGAGAAAGGGCTGAATGTAAAGAGGAAAGGGCTTGGGCTTTGAAGTCACAAAATCCTGACTTCGGACACTTATCATAAAAGACTTAATCTGTCAGGCTTGGTGCTTTCCATGTGTAAAATGAGTAGAATGGTATTATATTACCACCTCTTAGCATTATTGCAAGGTTATAAGATGATACTTGTAAAGTGCCTGGCTCATTGCTCACCACTACACAGAAAGGGCTTAACAAATATTGCAAGCTATTATTATTATTTACTGTTGCTGCTGCCAGATAGGCTGACAAAGTGGAGCTGAGTACCAGCCTCAGGAAGGAAATGAATGGGTATCCCATAGAAGTCCAAGTAGGAGGCAAGGCCAAGGGAACTGGGATGGTGAAAACTCATAACTGCACTTTGAGTTATGCTGATGGCTTTTTTGGACACTAAAATCTTGTACCCAAATCTTTCCTCTAGATTTTCCACCAACCCCATCCTGTTTTTAAAATACCCTCTGAATCCAATCATTGGTAGCAGCTGTTCTGGAAAGCAAACTTGGTGTCACTTCTGATTAAGACCCAGTTATCTTATGGAAACAACACAGGTGCTCATTAATAGACAGGTGGATAAAAAAAAAGCTATACATGCAATGGGATGTGACTCGGCCATAACATAGAAGAAAATCTTACCATTTGCCACAGCAGGGATGGACCTAGAGGGTATAGTGCTAACTGAAATAAGTCAATTTGAGAAAGACAAGTACCCTATGATTTCACTTATCTATAGAATCTAAAGAACAAAATTAATGAACAAACAAAATTTAAACAAACTCATAGACACAGAGAACAGACTGATTGTTGTCAGAGGGGAGGGGGACAGATGAATGAAATGAAGGGATTAAGGAGTACAAATTGGTAGTTTGAAAATAGTAATGAGGATGTAAAGTACAGCATAGAGAATATAGTCAATAATGGTGTAATAACTATGTGCAGTGCCAGGTGGGCACTGGAAATATCAGGGGGAACACTGTATAAAGTATGTGATTGTCTAACCACTATGCTGTACACCTAACACTAATACAAAATAATATTGGATGTAAACTGTAATTGAAAAATAAATAAAATAAAAAATAAAAGTAGAGGAGCAATTGAAAACAAGACTTGGTTATTTTACAATTTCATTTATTTAATAAGAACAGGAATGAGAAACTTGTCCATAGAAAGGCTTCCTCAGGTACACAGAGAAAGGCATGCACTGCAGACAGGTTAGCTTGTCTGTCCAAACAGCTAATTCTTGGAAGCTGCTTTTATCTTTTATTTATAGAAATGGCTCCTTTATTTGCAAAAATGTGAACCAAATACCTGTCTCTTGTGCTTAAAAAAAATGGTGAAGTTTCTATACATCTGAGCACAGGTGTCACGGTCTGTGAGATGTGAAGTGTTCCATTTTGTAATGAAAATTATGGACATTTTTAACTGGCCTTGCTCTTGAAGAATTTGAGAAATTTTTTACTGACCATAAAATGTTTGTAAGCTGGACTACACCCAACTTACTGTACATACTTAAATATTTTCCCCTTGACTGAGAGAGAGAGAGAGAAAGAAAGAGAGAAGCATTAACTCATTGTTCCACTCAGTTGTTCCATCTAGCCATGTATTCATTGACTGCTTCTTGTTCATGCCCTAACAAGAATTGAACCCATGGCCATCTCTGGTTTACATAGTGGATAGAACATCAGTAAGGCATATGGACATCCTGGGTAAGATCCCCAGTCACGGCACACAGGAGAAGCAACCATCTGCTTCTGTTCCTCTCCCTCTTCCCCTTCTTTCCCTTTTCCCCTCCCACAGCCAATGGCTCAATTGGTTCGAGCATCACCCTAGGCACTGAGGATAGCCCAGTTGGACTGAGCATCAGACTTAGATGGGGGTTGCCAGGTGGATCCCAGTCAGAGCACATGTGAGAGTCTGTCTATCTCCCCTCCTCTAACTTTAAAAAAAAAAAAAGAATTAAACTTATGATCTCAATGTACCGGGACCACACTTTATCCCCTGAGCTACCCAAGCAGGGCCACTGTACATACTTTAACTCTGAAGAGGCCCTGACTGCGAGAAATGCACTTTGGGGTGTTTTGCTGATCAACTTGGCTGGGCAGTGCAGCTGAGGTCATCCCTCAGCTAGAGGATGATTTTAACCATCCTTAGTCATCCTGAGGTGGAAGATGAACATGCCTCAAAAGAGGAGAGAAGAGAAACTGCTTTGCTCTGAGGGGACTGATGGGTTAAGCATGGGACTGTGGCTTACAGAGGTCTGGTAATTTTGCAGGTGGGGTTTGAGCTTGTCCTGGCCACGCAGAGACCTCCATGGACTAGGCTGGGACCCTGAGGTTTCTTTGAGGCCAGCGGTAAGCCCCAAGAGTACCCATTGGTCCCTGCAGTGTCAAGCACTCAACTTGAGATTCCCTTAGCTTTTAGTAGAGTTTTTATTAAACACCACTGGATTTTTCCATTTTTAATAAATGGCACAGTCATATAAATAAATTCATCCTCGTGTTCAAAATGAAAACTTTCCTATTTCTTTCCACTCGTACATCAATCCCTCAGCATTATTATCAACTCTGCCTCCAAATAAGTGAGATCTCAAGCCCATGATGTCCCTTTCCTCTCTACCACCCAATCCAGCTTCACGTTTTTCTACCTGGGTTAAAACACAGCCCACTCTCTCTGCTTATTCTGTTGACTCTTCTACTCCATTTTTAACAAAACAATCTGAGGATTCTTTTTCAAACATAAGTGAAGCAAAGTCATTCCTTTTTTAAAAAAACCTTTCAGTTTTCTCAGTATCTTCAAGATAAAGACCCCTAAATATTCAGTATATTCTGTGGGGTCAAATCTGGACTTGATGTGCTTTAGGGAGTTGAGTGTGAGCTACAGCATCAGAAAAGAGGCACAGTGGAAAACCAAACATTTGAAAGTGCAAAGTGACATTCAAGGTGTGGGCTGCTGGGTAGGTAACAAAAGACTGGCAGAGATTCTGCGATTTCTCTGGAAGGCAATACAATAGAAGAATGGACTTCCTGCTTCTGTGGGTGGGAGGTGCGATAGGACAGTAAAGGAAATATGACTAATCATGTTGGAACAGGTTAGTAAGGTCTGGGGACAGATCAGTGACATACCCAGCCTGGGGAAGGAAACAGCTTTCATCAAAGCAATCCCCTTTATCTTACTGAAACAAATAAGAACCACAAATTATATACCCTACAAATAATAATGTCTCTGTTTATCAAGTACAGGCTAAAGGGCTGGCTTTCTGCCAGGCATTTAACATACTTAATTACAACCTTGTAAGATAATTATTATTATCTTCATTTTTGATATATGGGAACCAAGGCTCAAAAGGTTACTAAAAGTCAAATGATTAGTAAGGCACAAACTTTTAAAAATTATCCAATTACCTTTCTCCATGGAAGAAAGAGCCTAATCTAATGTTTAATTTATTACCACCTGGTGTATCATATATGACTGGGTGTTTGCTCATTGTCTGTCTGCCCACCACTAGAATGAAAGATACCCAGGACGGCAGAGACCGTTGGGACTGCTGCCCTCCTAGTGCATCAAACTGTATCTGGTAAAGCAGTCCTTAAATCGTGATTTGTCCAAAGACTGAAGAAATGATTTTTGACAGTTGCTTTAATTACCTAGTTCTGGTTCAGATTCAGAGCTTTCTAAAAGTAGAAAAAATTGGTGTGACTATCTTTGTGTCCAGAGATTTGGCATTGTATGTTTTTGGTATTATATGTTTTCTCATTCTCATTCTCCCTACTAAAGAATTGCTATTAAAATACAACTATGCCTTGTACAACCAGAGGTTTCCATTAGCAACAAGAATTGATTAAATTATGAGTCATTGGCAGATGACATACTAAGGCAGGTTATTCTCCAGTGATTATTGTTTTTATTTTTCTAATTATAAAATATAGTACAGAACATAGGAGAGATTTATTAATTTATAAAACAAGTTATGTATATTATGAAAATTTTTAAATATTTATTTTTAGTGAAAAAAAACTAAGATGTTCAACAGTGTTTATGTTTTGCTCTTATCTCAAGAAATAATAATAATTATAGTTTTTGAAAGGTTACTGTGTGCCAGGCACTATATTATACCCCCTACATAAATTACCTCATTTAATTTTAGTAACAACGCCAAGTTGTTAGTATTATACCTTCATCTTTAAGTAGCACTATTGCCCCATATTAATATTTTTGTTTTCATATTAAAACAATACAAAAATTAGAAGGGTTGAGCCTGACCAGGCTGTGGCGCAGTGGATAGAGTGTCGGACTGGGACGTGACAGACACAGGTTCAAGACCCTGAGGTCTCCAGCTTGAGCCCGGGCTCATCTGGTTTGAGCAAAAAGCTCACCAACTTGGACCCAAGGTCGCTGGCTTGAGCAAGGGGTTGCTCAGTCTGCTGAAGGTCCGCCGTCAAGGCACATATGAGAAAGCAATCAATGAACAACTAAGGTGTCACAACAAAAAACTGATGATCGATGCTTCTCGTCTCTCTCCATTCCTGTCTGTCTGTCCCTATTTATCCCTCTCTCTGACTCTCTCTCTGTCTCTGAAATAAATAAATAAATAAAAGGTAGGGGGCACTTGGGTTATGTTTGAGATGTTAGATAATGCAGTATATCCACAGGCTAAGGGAAGCTATCTGAAACACTCAAATCACCTTCGGGACCCTCTCCTGAGGTCGCAGTCTGAAATCACCTGTCAATCTCAAAGGGCTAAGCAAAGCTCCTGCCTGGTGCAGGCCCACCAGACAGCCAGGTTTTCTTTCTCTTTTCCTCTCTGGCTCTGGCTGAACTACTTCCAGAGAGCAGAAAGGAGGGGTCAAAATACAGAGCAGACACTCAGGCCCCAGCGTTTTCTTCCGAAAGCCTGAGCCCAGGCTGCTTGGCTCCGCCCCTCAGCTCGCCCGGAGCGGGACCCAGGCATGCTGCTGATGCAGGATTGCCTGTGGGGTCCGAGCGCAAAGTTTCTCCTCAGTATTCTCACTTTCCCTTTTCTTACTATTTCACCTGTTCCCTTGACTTTTTTATCTGTATATTTTACTGCAACCGATTTTTCTTTTACCTCGTTTCCTTCTCCTTTGTTATTATTACTATTACTTTTTATTCCCCTTGCCCTTTACCCACGGCTTCCTCTCTGAAGGCTGAAAAGTAAGGTGAATTTGTGCCTGCGGCAGGTGCTGAGAGGCAGACGGACAAGCCATCTCAGTCATCTCCTCCCACGCGAATCCACAAAAGGTAACACCCAGCTCTCCTTTCTTGATGCAAATTCTCCCTGTCACCCAGAAATGGCTCACAACTAAAGAACAAAACCTCTTGTTATGAGCCTGTGTATTTCTAGGCATTTGCAACTGGCATTTTACTCTCTTAAATACCAGACTGCAGCTAGCAATCTTTTTCCCCATTCCACATTATAGAAATTCACAGTTCCCTACCCCAGGGCCAGAGAAACCCTTAACACCCAAAGGTTTTGTGAACATAACCAGAAACAAACTGGTCTGAGAAGAAGGACAAAACCGTGACCACAAAGGAACTAGAAGATCAGCCCACAGAATTGAAATATAGTAGATGTGAAACACACACCCAGGGAAAAGTATCCCAACTAAGTCAGAGCTCTAAGAACCTGGATGTTTCCCATTAGTTTCTAGGCTACCTTTTCCATTTACCACCTTTCCCTGAGTCTCAGGCAGGGGCTGACCTGTTGGACTTGTAACCACAGGCTCCTTTGCCCTTTGGTTTCCTGTTGGATGCACCTGTGGGGAGCACCACAGATCAGAAAGAGGTAGAAGTCAGGATATTTATTTATTGGCTGAATATTTCAGCCCTGCCAGGTGTCCTTTCTCTCTGCTTCTAGTTACCATCCTGTCCATTGTCCCTTCAAGTCTTGGAGAAGAGCGGCACCCTTCTACGTGCCAGGGTCTGGCACTACCCCTTGTAATTTCCCTATAACTTGCCAGTACCTCCCTTTGTTAAACTCTCTTCAAATTACCTAGTTTGAGTAGACCATCTGTTTCCTGCTGCTAATTTGACACTTACAGAAGATCTGACTTACTCTGTTTAGGCAAAACAAAAACAGGTATATTTGAAAAATCGCAATAGGAAATGATCAGGAAACGAGGTACCTGGAAACTGAGGGCCATAGGTAGAAAATTAAGTCACATTCCACTCAAAAACAAAGGAGAAACTTCCTTACTGAAGATTAATGATGCAGAAATGTGAACAAATTTACTGACACATAGGGTACCAAACTCAGATTACTGAAAATAGCATAAGATTTACCATGCCTTTATGACCGACAGGCCAGGCACTGTGCTAAGCTCTTAATGAGGAAAGTAGGTAGAGTACTAAAAAATATATTATATGAGTGGTGGGTACAAAAATCTCAGTCTCTGACTTTCTTAGATCTGTGTAACTTTAAAAGCTAACCTAAAAAAAAAAAAAAAAAGCAAACCTAAGCCTGCCCAGTGCTGGCACAGTGGATTGAGCAATTGCCCAGGACACTGAAGGTCTGGATTTGAAACACCAAGGTTGCCAGCTAGAGCACAGGCTCATCAGCTTGAGTGTGGTCTTGTTAGTTTGAGTGTAGGTGGTCAGCTTGAGCAGGGAATCATCAATGTGACCCACGGTTTCTGGTTTGAGCAAGGGGTCACACTGGGTCAGCTTGAGCCCCTCAGTCAAGGCATATTTGAGAAGCAATCAATAAATAACTAAAATGAAGCAACTACAAGTTGATACTTCTCATCTCTCTCCTCTTCTCTCTCTCTCATCCTGTCTGTCAAAAAAACAAAAATTCAAATTCAAATTAAAAAAATAAAAGCAAACCTTAAAAAGATCAAACTATCTCCAAGTAAAATAACTATATCCTAGAACAAAGCTCAAGAACATGTACAAAAATACAAGAACAAGCAACATCTAAAAATGTGAAATTTACAATTGCTAACTAACATCCAGTCAAAAATGACCAGGCATGCAAAGAAGTAGGACAATTTGACTTAAAAATTAAAACAGACCCAAGATGATACAGATAATAGAACTAAATAGTCAATGGCATTAAAACTATAATCCACATGTTCAAGACAGTAGAGGAAACCGTAAGCATGTCAGGGGAAGAAATATATAATGATATGAAGAAGACCTGAATAAAACTTCTAGTTGAAAGAGTAGAATGTCTGAGGTGAAAATATACTGGGTGAAATTAAGAGAAGATTAAGAGACTGCAGAGTAAAGTATTAGTAAATTCAGAGACAAGCTTTTAAAAACTATTCAAAATGAAAAACAAAGAGAAAAATGACTGAAAGATTAATCAACAGAGCATCAGTGAGCTGTGAGACATCAAGTAGCCTGCTATACATGTAATTAGAGTCCCCAGAAGAAACAGGAGAGAATAGAGGACAGAAAAATATTTGAAGAAATAATGGCTAAAATTTTTTCAAATCTGTTGAAACACACAAACATCCAGATCCAAGAAACTCAACAAATCCTAATAAAGAGAGACATGAAGAAATCATCCCGAGGCACATAATACTCTAATCAGAGAGCCCATCTTAATGGCAGCATCCCCAACAGTGAAACCTGGCTTTCGAATGAGAGCAACCACAGAGTGTTCCAATGATGCAAGTATTCCCTTTGCTGATGTATTTCCCCATGGCTTAATGAAGGGAATGCATTCTGGGTCTTCTAGTGGAACATAGGTGTGGGGATGGGTATATAAATTGCACAGGACAAATCTAGTACAGCATTCCTATCTCTCTTAGCCTGCAGATTCTGTCATCCCCCTCATGCCAGGAAAGCTCTGGCATGTCATCTTATTAAATGTAGGCCACCACTGAGTCCAAGTTTCAGTCAGTCATCCAAAAAAGACATCAGAGCCATACCTCTAGCTGCACAAGCTGACATTAAATCTAGAATCTCTAGGAAGTGCACCCATATTGATGAGTTCAATCCAATCTACTATTATATCTATTTTTGGACAAATGCCTATACAATGCACCCTTGAGATGTTCCTTAGGTTTCTGTTGATAGACATTATTAGCAAGATCTGGAAACTCTATTGGGGTATAAATTATGTGTACCCATCTCCTGAGGAGCCTGCTGAGATTTGTCCCAATTCACAGGTCCATTGGTAAGAGAGAGTGGTTATGGTAAATCTCATAGAGAATGTCCATCCGATTCAAGGCATCTGCCCCAAGGGAAGTTATCACAAAGTTTCCTCAGCAAAGTACACCATGGACTAAATCCTCATGGAATGCATGGTCTTACCTAATCTTGCCCTTTCCCCATTTTAAGCTACTGGGTTCTAAAAAATATCATTAAAATCCAATTTCAGCTAACTAAATGTGTGAAATCTTTATGTTCACTACTATATTATAACATGATAACCTTATAATAAAAGAAATAGGCAAAGATTGCCCAAATAATCTGTAAAGTGCATGACAGCAAAATAAAAAATAAGAAAGCCAGAAACAAAGTATGTGGTGTCTCAAATATGTTTTTCTGATTCCTTGATAAACTCTTTAGTTCATCTTCCTATATGGTCTAATAATCAAACAGATGCAATCCCCTAATGTTATAGGCAGACAAATTGCCCTAAGAGTTTAGGGCACTATTCCAAAGTAGTGCTATAAGAAAACAGTAGGAAAGCATTCCTGCATGCAGCTCTTCCTTCAGCCTACAATGTTATCTAACTCCAGTGGTGTGAAGATATACTCTTGAGGTTAAAAGTTAAAGGTCAAGTGGGTGTCATCATTATCTTAGTCTTTGGGTTGATTAAAAAGTATTAGTAGAATTGAAAGCAATTAGTGAAAAGAATTAGCTGTTGAACTCGGACTTCTGTCAGAATCTTGAACAGAGTTATGTGGCTATAGGATGGGGGGGGAGGGGTTCCTTCATATGCCCAACTAGGGCAGAACCCTGGCCAAATCTTGGTCTGTTTGGGCCTGATAAGCTCTGTTGCCCTCACCATGTTGATTCTTTGAGACCCTGTCCTGCCACAAAGGTTGTCAGGCACCCAACAGGTAGCAGCTAGACTTGAGACATTTGCTGACTGGTCTCAGACCCAGCAATGGTACTTAGTTTGAATCTGATTCAGTCTGGTGAACACCATACATCCTTACCTGGTGACTCACTGAAAACTCACCTCATGCAACTCAAATACCACCAGAGGCTCTTTCAATAACTGAGCCTATTAGACAGCTGGCAGGTGAAGGCAGGCAGAGGCAGATCTCCAGGTTTCTTGGAATAGCTGCTGACCTGCCTCTGGGCCCAGTGTTGGTAGAAGCCAGCCTAGTGTGCAGTTTTGCCCTTCCAGCACATACCAAGGTCCAGCAGAATGAACTAGAAAAAGAACAACAAAGCCCAAAATGAGTAGAAGAAAGGAAATAATAAAGATCAAAGCAGAAATAAACAAAATAAAGTAAAAAGAACAATACAAAAGATCAATAAAACCAAGAGCTGGCTGTTTGAAAAGATAAACAAGATTGACAAACCTTTAACCAGACACATCAAGGAAAAAAGATAGAGGACCCAAATAAATAAAATCAGAAATGAAAGAGGAGAAGCAACAACTAACTTCACAGGAATAGAAGAGATTGTAAGAAAATATAACAAACAACTATATGCCAACAAATTGGAAAATCTGGACAAAATGGATAAATTCCTAGAAATATACAGGCTTCCAAAAATGACTCAGGAAAAATCAGAGTCTGAACACACAGATTACAACTAATGAAATTGAAGCACTAATCAAAAAACTTCCAACAAAGAGTCTTGGATTGGATGGTTTCCTGGATAAATTTCACCAAATATTTAAAAAACTAACATTAATCCTTCTAAAACTATTGCAAAAAATTCAAGAGGAGGGAAGACTTTTAAGCTTACTTATGAAGCCAGCATTATCTTAATTCCAATACCAAATTAAGACCCTACAAAGAAAGAAAATTATAGGTCAATATCCTTGATGAACATAGGTGGTAAAATCCTCACAAAATGTTAGTAAATTGAATCCAGCAATATATGATCAAGTGGACTTTATTCTGGGGATGCAAAGTTGGTACAACATCAGCAAATCAATAAATGTACACCATTCAAATAAACAAAATGAAGAATAATAATCACATGATTATATCAATAGATGCAGAAAAAGCATTTCATAAAATCTAGCACCCATTTATGATAAAACAAAACAAAAACCTCTTAGCAAAGTGGGAATAGAGGAAACATTCCTCAACATAATAAGTTCCACATATGACAAACCCATAGCCAAAATTATAATCAATAGGCAAAAAGTGCCTGACCTGTGGTGGCGCAGTGGATAAAGCGTCGACCTGGGAACACTGAGGTCGCCAGTTCAAAACCCTGCACTGGTCTGGTCAAGGCACATATGGGAGTTGATGCTTCCAGCTCCTCCCTCCTTTCTCTCTTTCTCTCTCTCTCTCTCACTCTGTGTCTCTTCTCTAAAAAATGAATAAATAAAAAGAAATATAAAAAAAAAAATTTTTAAAAAAATAGGCAAAAAGTAAAAGTGTTTCTCTTAAGATCAAAAATAAGACAGGGATGTCTAGTTTCACCACTCTTATTCAACATAGTACTGGAAGTCCTAGCCACAGCAATCAGACAAGAAGAAGAAATAAAAGGCACCCAAATAGTAAAGAAGTAAAACTGTCATTATTTGTAGATGACATGATACTGTATATAAAAAATCCTAACTATTCCACCAAAAACTTCTAGAACTGATAAATTAATTCAATAAAA
Organism: Rhynchonycteris naso; assembly: GCA_037038555.1. Lineage (NCBI taxonomy): Eukaryota > Metazoa > Chordata > Mammalia > Chiroptera > Emballonuridae > Rhynchonycteris > Rhynchonycteris naso. The sequence goes on from CM072997.1 coordinate 77,528,072, forward strand.
TAACAGGATACAAAATAAATACCCAGAAATCAGTTTCATTTTTTACACTAATAGTGAACTATCAGAAAGAGACACTGAGAAAACATTTTTTACAGTTGCATCAAAAAAAATACCTAGAAGTAAATTTATCCCAAAGGAAAAAGACCTGCACTCATAAAATTATAAGATGGTGAAGAAAAAAACTGAAGAAGATACAAATAAGTGAAAGCATATACCAACCATGTCCATGGATAAGAATTAACATCATAAAAATGTCCACACTACCCAAAACAATCTATAGATTCAATGCAATTCTTACTAAGATACCAATAACATATTTCACAGAATTAGAACAAATATTCCAAAAATTTATATAGAATCACTGAAAACACCAAATAACCCCAGCAATCTTGAAAAACAAAAAGAAATTTGGAGGAATCATGCTACCTAATATCAAACTATACTATAAGACCATAGTAATCAAAACAGCCTGATAATGGCATGAAACCAGATATATAGATCAAGGGAATAGAATAGACAGCCCAGAAATAAACCCATGCCTTTATTGTCAATTAATATTTGACAAAGGAAGCAAGAACATATAATGGGTAAATATAGTATATTCAGTAAATGGTGTTGAGAAAATTTGACAGATAGGTATAAAAACAAATTAAATGCAACCACCTTCTTGTACCCCACATAAACTCAAAATGGATTAAAACTTAAATATAAGACTCAAAACCATAAAAATCCTAGAAGAAACATAAGAGTAAAATCTTCTACATTTCTTGTGGCAATATGTTTTCTGATATTCCTCCTCACACAAACAAACAAACAAAAAAACAAATGAACAGGTGGAACTACATCAAACTAAAAAGTTTTTGCACAAGAAAGAGATGAAACCCACTGAATGGAAGAACACATTCACCAATGATAAATTTGATAAGGGGTTAATCCAAAATTTATAAAGAACTTATACAACTCAACACCAAAAAGAAAAAATCCAATTAAAAAATGAGCACAAGACCTAAATAAACACTTCTTCAAACACAAAATACAGATGGTCAATACACTTATTAAAAGATGCTCAAGTCACTAACCATCAGAGAAATGCAAATTAAAACCACAATGAGATATTATCTCACACCTGTCAGAATGGCGCTCATCAATAAATCAATAAACAAGACGTGTTGGCAAGGATGGGAAGAAAGGGGAACCTTGTGTACTATTGGTGAGAATGCAGACTGGTGCAGCCACTGTGAAAATCAGTAGGAAGATTCTTCAGAAAATTAAAAATAGAACTTCCTTATGACCCAGTGATTCCACTGTAGGAATATATCCAAAGACACTCAAAACACTAATTTCAACAAAGAGTGTTTATGCAGTCTATGTTTATTACAGCATTATTTACCATAGTCCAGATTTGGAAGTAGCCCCTATGCCCATTAGTAGATGAATGGATATAAAAGCTGTGGTACATTTACACAATGGAATACTACTATGTCATGAAAAAGAAAAAAAGCTTACCTTTTACAACAACATGGATGGATCTGGAGAGAATTATGCTAAGTGAACTAAACCAGTCAGAGAAAGATAAGTACCATATGATGTCACTTATATGTAGAAGTTAATGAGTGAAATAAACAAACAAAATAGAAACAGATTCATAGATACAGAGAACAGACTGACAACTGTCAGAGAAGATGGGTTATGGGGGTTGGGTGAAATGGTGAAGAGATTAAGAAAAAAACCCTCATAGACACAGACAATAGTAGAGTGATGCCAGAGAGAAAGGGGGTGCTGGGAGGTAGAAGAGGGTAAAGGGGAATAAATGGTAATGAAGAGAGACTTAACTTGGGGTGGTGAATACATGATACAATATACAGATGATGAATTATAGAATTGTACAACTGAAACCTATATAATTTTATTAACCAATGTCACCCCAATAAATTCAATAAAAATGTAAAAAAAAGAAAAGTGTTACAGTTACTTTATTCATCTGACTGGATAAATGTCTCTTTAGAATGTTATCACTCAAAATATGTTATATTGTCCTAAAATATTTACACAATTTCTATCCAGAGATGGTTTCTTTAACAATTGCTTATTAAACTGTCCATTGACACAGGCTCTGACAAATGTGGCCTCTAGTAAAGCAAACCTAGGACCTGGAAAAGTATCTGAGCTCCTATGGCTAATATCTGAGCTTACCCAAATGGTTGGTTTTTCAGACTGCTTCTTCTATGCTGAATTCTAGAAAGCTCTAGAATGATTTGATAGCCAGGCAAATCTTTAAAAGAATATTATTCCAGTGTAACAATGGCTACCAAAAATTTAGAATTAATTGAAAGAATTTTGTTTTTTAGGATCTAATTCTTATTTACAAATCATTTTTAAGAGCTTGAAATTAGGTAACAAGGTACCACAATACGACTAACTTTGATTCCAGATTGGAAACCATCCACTTTTTTGATAAGGGGTAAACAAGTTCAGGACAATACGTAAGAGAATAAATTAATCATAAAATCATTTAACAAGGAAAGAAGACCTCAAAAAGAAAAAAAAAACAGTAGAAACTAGTTTTATAAAAAGTACTGTATGTTTAGGGAATAGCCATGTCTCCTAACCAGAGCTATGGTAAATAAAGATATAGCCGAAGCCATGGAAAATCACAAAGATAAGCTCTTCTCTCCAAAGGAAAGAGAAGTTATTTACAATCATGCAGGCATAGTGAGTGGGTGTGATGTAGTAGCCTGGTAGCTTCTGCTCATCTGAGGACCACAGTGTGCACCTTGGTTTGACAGCAGATAGAAGAAGAAAACTAAATAGATTTAGGTCCAAACTTAAAAAAAATGCCTTATGCAAAAATACATTCTCTCACGAAACTCAACCTATAGGACAATTGAGCAATATATATCAAAGGTCTTAAAAATGTAAATGTCCTTTGACCACGGTATTTTACTTTAGCTTTAACAGATTTTCAATAATAGTCCTTATAGCAAAAAAAAAAAAAAAATACAATAAATAAACAAATAAAATACCCAACAAAACAATATTAAAGAGTTTTTTTTAATATTAAAGTGTTATTAGTGCACAGTACATGAAACAGAAAATAAAGACACAGGTTATAATCCATGTGTCTGGCATTTCCCATTTTGTAATTCTGTATGGACGTGTGTGCATATAAAAAATTATAAAAGTATTTAAAATAATTTTTCTGGAGTTTTTCTTTGTTATGTTTTCAAATTTTTCTCTAACTTAGAATAAAGAGCTTTCTCTAAAAAGATATTAAGGATAGCCAATTACCTACCCCACACAGAATCATGACTTTAGATTATAGAAAGTGATTGCATAGCATGTTCTTCTAAAATACCTTCCTTCATCTTCTATAATAGGTGTCTCTTTCAGGGGCCTCTAGTCTCAAAAGAGTTGTGAAATTATGCCTATGTGTTTCATCATCCCTTAATTATTTGTGCCAACTGATGTGAATTGAAATATGGAAAACATCAAAAAGAATAACCCTAAATTAATTTGTGCTTGGACTTGGAATATGACCAGACACATGTGCTTAGACATGAATGTATTTATCTTCCACTAAGCCTTAGACCTTGTCTTCAGCACTTCTTGGCTTGGTTCCTACCTGCTCCTCCTCCTGAGGGGACCCCAGGAAACAAAGAAAATCTGAGGAAGAATTGTTTGGGGATAGAGATTTGGCTCTGAATTTTGGCTATTTATATGTATAAATGCAAAACATCCACATATAATTAGCCACATATATATATCCCACCTACAGTAGTTAATTTTCCATGTTTCTTTGATTAAAGGGAGAGTTTTGTCTGTGTAGAATGCTCTATCTAGGTTTGGTGAAAGTGGTGACTGGGGTCATGTACAGAAAAGATGTCAGGACTGGCTACATAATTTAAGGGAACAAACACAAAAGAAAAATATGGAACCTCTTATTCTATAATTATGAAGGATGTTAAGATGGCAAGAGCAGAGGTATAAACCAAGTATAGAGCCCTTGTGAGCCCAGAGCCCGGTGTGCAGGCACAGGTAACACCCTCTAAGCCAGTCCTGCATCTTGGAGTCAGGTAGACATGAGATCAAATTCTAGGTTTTTTATTTATAAGTGAGTATCTGGAATAAGTTACTTAAACTTTTAAAACTTCAGTTTCTCATCTGTAAAATCAGAGTAATGAGAGCATATTGAAATTCTCAAGATTGTTGTGACAATTAAGAAAGAACATTATACTAAGTGGATGGCATCGTGCCTGGCCTGTGGAAACTTTATTTGCCTTCTAAAATGTAAGCATGAGGGTCTCTCCTTGATTTAAAATTATTTTTGGTTACTCATTGTCTGAAAAAAAAACCAGTGAAAACACATATTATATTATTATTTAGGTCTTTTCCGCTTCTCTAGGCTTAACCATCTGCCACTCTCCCACATGTATCTAGGTCTAACACATAATTTGTGTTTTTACTTTTCCTTAAGGACCAGTAATTATAATAGGCATAAGTGACATATATTAAAAAGCAGACAACAGGACCAAAATGGAGTCACTTATGCTAAGTCCAATGCCACCAAACTGAAGCTTAATTACAGTTTTGTTTTGGTTCTCTGAGAAACTGAATCTTAAACCAATTAGGAATCACCTGATCAGCATTAGTTAGATAATCTGCCTGATGGAGCCCTGCCATTCCCTAAAGGAAAATGATCTTGCAATAACCAACCCACTTTTTAAAATCTAGCATAACTTCCTTGTTCCTGCTCCCGTTTGCCTATAAGTCTTTCATTTTGCACAGCTCCTCACAGCTCCTTTTTGTCTGTGAGATGGGTGTTGCCCGACTCAAACTGATTTTTGCTTAAACTTTCAAATTTTAAAATATACCTTGTTTGTTTTTTAACACATATAATAACTGTTTATTTGTGCCAGACACTGTGCTGCACATTCTGTTGGAAGTGACGCTTCTTCTCTACTTCTGGTGTTTGCTCCCATGAGAGGGAGCCTCACTTCCCATGAGAGGAGCTGTAACACTTCCCAATCCCTACCCACCTCTACCCTCTACCTCCCATGCCCTCCAGCAGAGTGATTTATCTCATTGGTGAGCTTAGAAGAAACTGGGTATTTATAATTCAGCCTCTTTCTCTCTCTGTAGCAAATCCCCTTACAGGGAATATGTATTGTCAATTGATCTCAAGTATGCTATCAGCTTAGAAGCAAAGACCTTTACCAGTTAGAGAACTGTTGTCGAGGACTGCTTGTGACCAGGTCCAGGTGGTAAGTCTGGATCTATTTTTAATGTTTGGCGTCAGGAAACCCACCCTCTCCAATGTCAGCTTTTTCAATGATAGTGTCTCCTGTCTGCCTTACTTAAGTCTATTTCTTAATTGGTTCAGAACTTGGGTAAGAGGAATGGGTATTAATTATCAATGCTATGCAAACACTTCAATATTGCACTTCTCAGATGTTGCATTTTTGTCTGTTTGTTTTTACAAATTTAAGGCAAAGCCCCCCACCAGCCAAAAGATTACAACTCACTTTGGTACAAAACTAATTTTATTGAGGGGGTCCAGAATCAAACCACAGTAACCCCAATGTATGCCTGTACTCTAGTATAATATATACCTGTGAACTCCTTTAAATCTCATTACTACCATATGAGATGAGCACTTCTGTCACCCAATTTTAACAGACTAAGTGGCGATTAGGGATCAAGTAAGTGGCATAGTGAAGATCTGAACTAGGTCTAATTGCTGCCAAAGATTATGCTCATAAATATTCTCATTTTGTTTTTTTGCATGAAAGTTTAATAATAAATAATAATAACATTCAAATTTTGGGTTGAAACTGAAAAGAAACCCAACATAGTATTATATCCAGCATACTTATATTCTATTTGGCAGGAAAGTAAGCCAAGCTAAACTTAAATTCAGCAAATGGTGAGTTTTATTTTAGGAAGAGCAAGCTGCAATCATAATAAAGAACTGTATTTACAGCGAACAGCAATACCCATGCTGCTCCATAGGTCTCACACTATAATATGCAACTTCAGTTTATGATTTACAAGGTCTGAGGTGTAAACGGTAAAAGGTATGTTTTTGGAGACTGCTCATTACTAGCAATTTTGTGTGCAATTGTTTTGTTTTGTCTATCTTTTCTCAAAACATGTGCAAAACATCTCTTTGATGGTGAACCCATTCTTACTTGAACATCTGACTATTTTCCACATTCTGGAAACTCCTCCACACCTCCTCCCAATCTCTGGGATGATTTGATTCCCTACCTGGTGGTGAAAAGAAAGGAATTTAAAACAATTTGGGGGTGGCAGACTGCCAATTTATGGCCAGCTGAAGAATGACCTCTGCCTGGCCCCATTTCCTCATGCAGGTACATGAATGAGTCATCAAAAATTCACTAATGCTTTAATTATTTATGCTGATTACAGTTGTATTAATAAGAGAAACAGCAAAAAGGTGCAGTGCCCAAGAAGTTCTTGATCTGGCAGATTTAAAACTTTTTATTTATTTATTTTTATTTATTCATTTTAGAGAGGAGACAGAGAGAGAGAGAGAGAGAGAGAGAGAGAAAGGGGGGAGGAGCTAGAAGCATCAACTCCCATATGTGCCTTGACCAGACCAGTGCAGGGTTTTGAACTGGCGACCTCAGTGTTCCCAGGTCAATGGTTTATCCACTGCGCCACCACAGGTCAGGCTTGATCTGGCAGATTTAAATGCACCCACTTTTATCCATAACACACCCTCTTCTCCTTGATTTTAGTTACTGTATTTTGTAAGAATTCCTTTTAGAATGTCAACACTGCAATATTTTCTTCTTTATCATGTCTGTATCCCTCATAATTGGCTCATCAAGATGTATTTTTTTCCTCTTCCATATTTGTCTAATGTATTGATTTAATGCATTATAGTTCTACCAAGAAAGCAATGCATACAAAATACTTCCAACCATATAACCACCTTTTCACTGTAGATCTTCTTACATTTCTCATATACATTACCCAACTTGACATTTCTCCCTTTTTTAATACAATGCTGCCACTCCTGGTTGTCTATTTAACATTCTGTCTGAAATTACAACTGAAAAGGCAAAGAAAACAGAGGAGAAGGTGAAAGAATGTAATTTGTACTTCTTGGAACCTTCATTATTTATCAAATATACTTTTTGTATAACCACCTTTGCAACACTTTAAGACCTGCCTAATAGCCAATGGCCTCTCTTACAGGCCTCATTAACAATAGCAAGCCTGGAGAATCCTGGTTTGGAAAAGGAAATCAGTAAGATCAGTGTGACACTTCTCTCTACTGGAGGTACTCTTTTCTTTGAGAGAGAAAGTTGACTGATGTCAATCCAGAAGAGATTCTAGTGAATGGTTGTAGATTCAAAACATGGGTATTAGTCCACATGGATGTAGCAACTTGTTTACAAAAAAAGCCTCATTTTTATTGCCTCACTGATATTCATATAACCTGGTAACATAGAGAATATTTTGATGTAACATTTGTTAGTAACATTATATAAATTCCAGGTGTACAATATTATAATTCAATATTCATACACTCTATTATTACATGCTTACTACCAACAGTCTAGTTCCCCTTCATTTGACCACCTTTACCTAATTTATTCTCCTACCACCCTCTTGCTCATTTTTTAAATTGATAACTTGAGGCACAGAGAGATAAATGACTGTCTCTAAAGCACATAAAGAATAATCAAGTTAGTTTCAAGTTATAAACTTTGAATCCAAACTCCCTTCAGTACAGTAAGTCCCCAACTTACTTACAGCTCACACAAATGGCGCACCATAAGGGCTGTTGGTAATCAACTGCAGTTGGACATCAGTGTAAATGATATCATAGAGTTACTCGACTCCCATTGCAAAGAACTAACCAGTGAAGACCTTATGGAACTAGAGAAGCAGATGATAGCATTTAGGGAAGAAAACAGGGACCTAGACACTCCAGAATGACAAAAAAAGTTTTTTATAAAAGAGTTAGCTGATGCTTTTCATCTCACTGAAGCAGGAATGGCAGTTAGAGGAGCAAGGTCCTGATACAGAGAGATTCACCAAAGTTCACCATATAGTTACCAAAGGCCTGAGATGCTACAGGGCCGTTTATGATGAGAAAAAAGAAAAGCTCTGTACAAACCTCCCTTGATGGCTACTTCAAGAAACTGACTCCAGCAGCAAAATCAAACCCTGACTCTTTAACACCTGTCCCATGCTCTCCAACAAGCCCATCATCTTCTGCATCATCCAAGATTGTTTAAGGCTGTATTTGAAAATGTTTAAATATTTTTTGTGCACAGAAAGGTAAAAGTGAATTCTATGTTAAGACAACATCTAAGTTGCATTTAATAGGTAAATGTACCTGTTCCAACTTACCTACAAATTCAACCTAAGAACAAACCTACAGACCCTATCCCGTTCCTGACCTGGGGACTGCTTGTAATCTGATCGTGAGAAGTACTTTCAATTCCTAAATTTCTTGAACTAGAGAATTCAGAAATATGGCACCAGTTTACTTTGTCTTATTTCATAGAAGGATATCCAAGTCAAGACTGAAAATATCACATCAGTCTACAGGCCTTTCATGCCGCCCAATGGTCTCTAGTTACCTGCCTTCCATCTTCTCCTGTCAGCAGCAACCTTTACCTCTCTGCTTTCAGCAGGCATTGCTAAAGTTATCGGTGGTTACTGTGGTAACAGATGCTTAGGTTTCAGCTTGAAATGCCCCCTTTTAATGAAGCCATTGCAAGAATATTTCTGATAAATTACCAGACCATAGACTTAACTGTGGGAAGTTTTGCTTTGAAACACCTAATAAAAAGAAAAAGCAAAAAGAATGAGCAGAAAATGCAATCAAGAAAATGGAGCCAGATTTGGAAGGGATGCCAAGTCTGACTACCAAAAGCCAAATCAGAATCAATTCAAACCAGAACTTTAAATTATAAATGGTCCCAGAGGGGTTACCACCAGGATGAGCTCAGGTTGCTCAGGAAGAGGAATGGGACAGTGGGAGGTGGAGAGAACTAGGGTTGAGTATGTCTTATGGAACTCTGTGTATTTCAAAGAGCTTCTGTTTTCTATCTTATTGCTGAATGGGGTGTCTAAATAGCAACAACAATTTTCCTTTCATTTCTCCATTTATGAAATCAAAAGACACTGCGACCTGGGGATGACATACTAACTAGAATGTGGAATTTGGCATAAGTGAATTACATAGAAACCTTGGTTATTCATAAATTTCAAAGATATAGCCGTCCTGATAATGATGTTGCAGAATTCTGTTATCTATTTTGCAGAAAGATAAAAGGACTCTAGTACCTTGCTGTACTATTACATGAAAAGAAACATATCATAATCACCCAATAATCTTTGTTATGTTTTAATATAAAAAGCATGCCTTGTCTACATAAGATAGCTTAAGTTTATACCTGATTGAAGGCAAGAGCTTTCACGGACACTTTTAACTTTCTGGCTGGGCTCCTTAGGCCCTAAGGGGACTGTCTTACTCTTGCTGCTCAAAGAAAGCACCAGAGAACAGATGCATTGCAGTTTGTGACAAGAGAACAGCCTGTGTATTCCACCCACTCCCTCCAGTCCATCTGGGAGGTGGGTGAGACAGGGAGCCCACAGAGAGGGGGCTCTCCTGGGAATCCCTTGGGGAACCATGGCTCTTGGCATTTTCTTTTCAGTAGATGGCACTGTGTCTATTGAGATAAGTATAAGGAGAGTCTAGGTGGGAAATTTAATTGTTTCTTGAGAAAGTACACTGCATATGAAAATGTAAGGTACTTTTCTTTTTTACATAGAAACATAGATAACACAAATACTGTTCAGAATTTATGCTAGCACCCACTTTGGAGCTCAAGGAATTTTATGACTTATTATCCTAGCTCCGACACAGGGCTATGGTGAAACCTCAAGCCATTCTATGAAGAATATAGTTGGGCTAAGAAGAAATGAGTCTGGCCTGATCAGGTGGCGGCACAGTGGATAGAGCACCTACCTGGGACACTGAGGACCCAGGTTTGAAACCGTGAGGTTGCTAGTTTGAGTGCAGGCTCACCAGCTTGATTGTGGGTCCTTGGCTTGAGCATGGGATCATAGATATGACCCCATGGTCTCTGGCTTGAGCCCAAAAGTCACTGGTTTGATGCCCAAGATCACTGGCTTGAGCAAGGGGTCACTGGCTCAGCTGAAGCCCCTGGTCAAGGCATATATGAGAATCAATCAATGAACAACTAAAAGGATGCAAGTATAAGTTAATGTTTCTCATCTCTCTCCCTTTCTCTCTCTCTCTCTCTCTCTCTCTCTCTCTCTCTCTCTCTCTCTGTCTCTCACAAAAAAGAGAAAAATAAAAAAGAATAAATCACTCTGAGTGTTCACCCATTTTATCACCCAAATACATACATCAGCACCTCTACTCTGTGCCCTGGATTCCCACTCCCTTGTATAAAATATCTCTTTACCTATGCAGGGAACTCTGACATCTCAGTTCCTCTCCAACACCCAGAAACCAACACCCTCCCCCACAAAGTCAAGGCAACCAGAAGAGTATCTTGCACATTGATGGTCCTATGTAGCGGAACTGTTAGTTGGCCATCCACACTTTGTCTTTTCTAATAGATAGCCAATCATTTTTTGTTTTGTTTGTTTTATTATTTTGTTTTTGAGTGCTTTCAGAAAAGTTGACTCCAGTACCAGAAGACAAATCAAGTTTATTTTAAGTTGACTGTGGTTTTCAAATGGGAGGAAACCCTCAAGTCTGCTTCTAAGAAAATACACTTTCCATACAGCATGGGGGATATAATAGAGGAAAGGAGAGCTCTGACCTAACTAAGCACTGTACTACAAACTTGATAGAATACTCTCTTTTATCTCTTATAATAATCTTGAGATGAGTACTATACTACCCACTTTACAGAGGAGAAAACTGAAACTCAGAAAGTTTAAATAAGCTACCTAAAATTACCCTTGCTATTGACTGGCCATATGATGAGATTCTAACTATCAGAGGAGAAGTTGGCAATGGGACTTCTGGCAAGGAAACATGCAAAGAGAAGCCTCTTGTTTCTGTCCCTTGACACTGCTTTCTGAATGTGACTGTAGCAGTCATCTTAAGACAATTACAGGAGCCAACCTAAAACAACAAGACAGAAGTCTGAGAATGATAGAGCAGAATCAAGGGAAGAGCCTGGGATCTTGATGCTGTTGAGTTGCTGAATTATTCAACCCTCGAACTTCAGATTTATGCTTCCACCACTTTTAAATATATTTTCTATTACATGTAACCCAAAAAATCCTAACTAATACAACTTAAGACCCTAACTATAGATGATTAGAAAAAGGACAAGTGCTAAACCAAAAGCAGCTATTCATAGTGAGACTGCCAAGGAGGCAGGATATGAGAGACCACCTACGAGACCCTCTGTACTGAATAATGTCTAATGAAGCAGTCAATCCTTCTGGTGGGAGACTGAATGAGATAACACTGTCTTCCATTTCATCAGGAAACTCTTCCCATCAATTAACTCATCTCTCTCTGCATCTTCAAAACTTTCGGCTTATACTAGCACCGTCTTAAATACCATTTAAATTTTTTATATTAAAAACTAATATGCCCGACCAGGTGGTGGCACAGTGGATAGAGCATCAGACTGGGATGTAGAAGATCCCGGTTCGAAACCTCGAGGTTGCTGGCCTGAGTGCAGGTTCATTGGTTTGAGCATGGGTCGCTGGCTTGAGTGTGAGATCCTAGACATTACCCCATGATCACTGGCTTGAGCCCAAAAGTTGCTGGCTTAAAGCCCAAGGTCACTGGTTTGAGCCCAAGGTCACTGGCTTGAGCAAGGGGTTACTCAATTTGCTGTAGCTCCCCAGTCAAGACACATATGAGAAAGCAATCAATGAACAACTAAGATGCCGCAATGAAGAACTGATGCTCTCATCTCTCTCACTTCCTGTCTGTCCCTATCTGTCCCTCTCTCTCTCTATCACAAAAACAAAAACAAACATAAAAACAAATATAACATCTTTGTCAAATACAGACCTCCTTACATAAACCACTCTAAATAGCATCTTTCTTTCACAGTCAACTTATTAAAATTATTGTCTCCATTTCTGGTAATTCAATCCATGGAAAAGGACATGGTCTTTTACAGATGTTACAAAATACTAATAAAATAAGTTATCAATTGCTAAGAAAAAAACACCCCGAAACTTTTTTACTTAAAACAGCAGCTACCATTTATTATGTCATGATTTTGTGGGTTGACTAGGCTTGAATGGATATTTCTATTTTTCATGGCATTGGCTGGAGCTGTGGTCATCTGGAGGCATGACTGGACTAGAACATCCACTGTTGTTCATTCATATGGCTGGCAGGTTGTGCTGGCTCTTGGTTAGAAGCAAAGCTAGAAGTCAATCAACTCATGGCCTCCTCCATTGTGGGCTTCCCATAAGATGAAGCACAAACTAAAAGAATCAAAGGGAAAATAGGCAAATTAACAATAATAGCTGGAAATTTCAGTATCACACTTCCAATAATGGATAGAATAGCTGGACAGAAAATCATCAAGGATGAAAAAACTTAAACAACACTATAATTTAATTAATGGAAACCTAAGGAACATTTCATTCAACAACTACAAAATACACATTCTTCCTAAGTATGTGTAGAACATTGACCAAAATCAAACATATTAGGCCATAAAACAAGTGTCAATAAATTTAAAGATTGATATCCAATAGAGTACGCTTTCCTACCATAGTGAAATAGAAATCACAATTAATAACAGAAGGAAATTTGGCAAATTCACAAAGACATGAAAATTAAATGCAATTGTAAATAATAAAAGGGTCAAAAGGAAATCACAATAGAAATTAAAAAATACTTTGAGATGAATAAAATGAAAATACAACATACCAAATTTTATGGGGTGCAATAAAAATAGTGCCTGGAAGAAAATTTATAGTTGTAAAGGTCTATTTTTAAAAAATAAGAAAGATCTAACATCAATAACCTAGCATTCTACCTTAAGGAAGTATAAAACAATCACAAACTAAACCCAAAACAAGACAAAGAAAGGAAATGTTAGAGTGGAAATAATTGGAATAGTGAATAAAAATATTAAAAAATGAACAAAACCAAAGTTTGTTGAAAAGATGGACAAAACTAACAAATCTTTAGCTAGTCTAATAAAGACACACACAAAAATAGCAAAGACTAAAATTACTAAAATCAGCAATGAAAGAAGGTGCTTTACTACTAACCTTACAAATACAAAAAGATTATATAAGGTGTTATTGACTGAATGTTTGTGCCCTACTACTCACCTCCCAAATTCACAGGTTGAAGCCCTGAGACATAATTCGATGATACACTGCTCACAAAAATTAGAGAATCATGGAATATACAGATACTCCAGTACTTTCAGCCTTTTGTATAGTGCATTTTCACCAATGAAATAAAAGTTGGTTTTGCATCTCATTTGCATAATCCAACAACTTTCTTTGACTTGTCTTTTGCTTTTCTGATGTTCTTGTTTAATAAAAAAAAATGCTTCTTTTTTATTGCTTCATATTTATTTTGAAATATCCTCTAAGTTTTGTGGGCAGCATATTTGGAGATGGGACCTTTGGAAGATATTTTGGGCTAGATTAAGTCATAGCAGTAGGGACCTCATGATAAGATTAGTGACTTTAAAAGAATAGAAAGATCTCTCACTCTTTCTCTCTACACCTTTCCCACCCCCTCCCTGCCCCAAATTCATGTACTACAGAAAGATCGTGTGAGGACAGAGTGAGAAGGTGGCTATCTGCAAACCAGGAAGAGAGTTCTCACCAGCATCTAAATTGAGCTTAGAGTTCCCAGCCTCTAGAACTTTGAGAAATAAATTTCTGTTGTTTAAGCCATCTAGTCTATGATATTTTGTATGGCAGCCTCATGGAAGATTTTACTACCAAGAAATGGAGTGGTGCTGTAATAAACACCTAAATATGTGGAAGGAGCTGTGGAACTGGGTAATGGCTAAGGGCTGACAGTTTCAAGGTGCATGCTAGAAATATGGACAGTAGGGGCAATTCTGGCAAGAGCTTAGAAATAAGAATGCTGTAGAGAAAGCCTTCATCTTCTTAGAGACTATGCAAGTAATCAGGCATAGAATATTGCGTAAATAAGGGCATTAAAACCATTGGTGAGCTCAAAGATGGAAATGAGGAACATATTGAAATCTGCAGGAAAAGTGGCCCTTGTTATATAGTGATGTATAGAAGGCTGAATTTGCCAAATAATGAAATTGAATATTTAGGAAAGATTTCTAAGCAAATGTTGAAGTAGGGACTTGGTTCCTCTGGAGTACTTATAGAAAAGGTAAGAAGAGAGAAGTGAATTAAGAAGGAATTGTGAAACAAAATGAACCAGAACTCGAAGAGTTGGAAAACTCTTAAGATTTGATGGAATCCGCCTTTCTAGGTTTTGGACTTGCTTGGGATCTGTCACCAGTTCCTAATTTCCTACTTCCCCCTTTTGGAGAGGAAATGTCGATCTTATGCCTGTCCCACCATTTTGGAAGCACATAAGATGTCTGGTTTCATAGGTTCACAGCTGGAGAGAAATTTTTCTCAGGATGAATCATACTTCAAGCCTCACTTATACAAGATTTAGATATTTAGATGGAACTTGAATTTGAGACTTTAAAGTTTATAATGGGACAAATGAAGACCTGATTTTGTGGGGTGGAATGAATGTATTTTGCATGAGAGAAGGACATGGATTTGAGGAAGTCTGAGGTACAGTATTATGGACTGAGTGTTTCTGTCTCCCAAATTTTGCATGTTAAAACCCTATTCCCCCAATGTGATAGTATTTTGAGAGTAAGCTTTTGAGAGATAATTAGAGTTAGGTCAGTTCATGAGGATGGGGCCCTCATAATGAGACTAATGACCTTAGAAGGAGAGGAAGAGAGCAAGAGATCTCTTTTTCTCCATGTGCATGCACTGAGGAAAGGTCATGTGAGAATTTATATATATGTTTGTTTTTATTTTTATAACAAATTTATTGAGATATAACTCACATACCATACAAAACACTTATTTAATAATAAAGCATACAATTAAAAACAAAGTGTACAACTTAGTGGTTTTTAATATATTTATGCAAGCATAACCACTATAAAAGTCCAAAACATTTTCATTACTGCCAAAAGAAACCTCATAGCCATTACAAATCATTCCCACTCCCCACACCCCTCAGCCCCTGACAAACACTAATCTACTTTCTGTTTGTAGGGATTTTCCCATTCTAGATATGCATATGCCGTATAAATGGTACCATGCAGTATGTGACCTTTGTGTCTGGCTTCTTTCTGTAGCATAATATTTTCAAGGTCCATCCATGTTGTAGCATATATCAGTAGTTTGTTCCTGTTATGGTTAAATAATATTCTATTCTGTGTATATATCACATTTTTTATTCATTAATCAGTTGATGAATATTAGGGTTGTTTCCACTTCTTGACTATTGTTAATAATGTTGCTATGCATATTCCATGTACAGATTTTCATTTCTCTTGGAATTGAAATGTACATTAAACGTTGTAAGAAATGCCTGAAGTTTTAAAGTATTTGTAAAGTTTATATTTCCATCAGCAGGGTATGAAGTTCTAATTGCTCTATATCTCATCAAACATCTGGTTTGAGTAGTCTTTTAATTTTAACCCTTCTAATGAAGGTGTAATGGTATCTCATTGTGGTTTTAACTTGCATTTCCCTGATGATTAATAAAGCCAAGTGCCTTTTAATGTGCTTATTGACTATTAGTGTATCTTTTTTTTTAAAGTGGTGTTTTCAAGACTTGTCCATTTTTTAAGTTGGATTATTTTTTTCCTTTTGATACTGATTTGTAAGAGTATTTATATATTCTGAATACAAGTTCTTGTGAATATTTTCTACAAAACTGTAGGTTGCCTTTTCATTTTCCGACTTTGAACCAGTGTCTACTCAACACATTGGGCAGGCCTTAAGCTTTATTACCTGTCTTGCATCCCTGTGAAACCATGAAAAATAAAACATCAAGATGACTACAGTCCTATGCATATTCTAACACAAAACACACCCCTGGTATTCCCTCACCCCTAAGGAGTTCTATATTCACTTCACTTTTTGGCTTCTTAAAATCTTTACTTTCTTGACAGCTCAGTAATGTGTTTGCAAGTTTTTGTTGCTTATTTGTTTATTTTTTATATTTTATATGGCAGTATTATTGCTTTCAGTGGAAGGGTTGTAACTTCCCCATTGCAGTCAGCACTACTCATGTGACATATTTGAACAATAAGATAGAAGACATCTGCCAATAATTATCTATTTCTCTTCCTTCCCCTTTTGAATACAGATGGAAGGCCCAGCAATGATGCAGTGACCTTCAATTCATGAAGTGATAAAATAACAGACTTATTAAGGATGGCAAAACAGAAGGAAAATAGGATCATAACCAATAACAACATGGTTAGTTGTAACACCAACCCTGGGTGGCCTAACTCTAAACTTCTTAGTTAAAAAAAACAGCAACTTATAAACCCTAATTCATGTGCACTACAGTTAGTTGATTTTTTGCTACTTGCCAGCAAAGGTTAGAGTTATTTTTACAGATATAATATTTATGTATTTATTCATCCTCTCAATCAATAAGCATGTATTAAAAACACACTGGGTGCCAGGTGCCACTTAGAACACAGTGTCTCAATAGAAATGTTATTACTATTAGTATTTTCAATATTTGTGGGAAGTTTTCATACTGTTACAATAACTGGGAGCTGCCAGCATTCAGTGGAGTGGGAGTGAAAATACAATATTCCTTACAGTATACGGAATAGTTTCATGGCGTAGGGATTGTCCTCCACCCTGCACACTTTACGACAGCCACCAAGACATATATGTAGGTGAGAATGTTGATTTTAGTTGTCTGAACTTAGAATTTAACTCCATTTTACAAATAAATATCGAATATTTTCTACCAATGGTTAATCGATTCAAATTTTCTAGGAATTTTTTGTCATAAATTTACCATAAGTTGTTCCTAACAGGAAAGTCATCTGAGCAGCAAAGCTGCATGCTGTTTGAGTCTCCAGTATAATTAATCCATCTGCCTTGGTCTAAGTCCACAAGCAGAGTAGCCTTATTCACACTGGTTCCACCTGCCTTGGTCAAAGTCCACAGGTAGAGTAGCCTTATTCACACTGGTTCTACATATGGATGCAAACATCTATGTTATTATGTCTACTAGTGACATCTAGACATTTATACATACATTTTATTATAAACAATTTTGCTTTTATTATTCTTCTGTATCACAATTAGGCATTGTGTTGCTTTTTTACAAATTAGCATTATACATGTTACAGTAATTTAAATATTAATTTAGTCTACTAATTAAATAATAGAATTGTAAGTGGGTCCTATAAAATACCTATTATAAAAAACAAAGTTGGGCCTGACTAGTGGTGATGCAGTGGATAGAATGTTGACCTGGGATGCTGAGATTCCAGGTTCGATACTACAAGGTCATGGGCTTGAGCGCAGGTTCACCAGCTTGAGCACGTGGTTGCTGGCTTGAGCCTGGGATCATCAACGTGATCCTATGCTCACTACTTGAGCCCAAAGGTAACTCACTGGCCTGAGCAAGGGGTCCTGTTTTGGCTTGAGCAACCCCAGTCAAGACACATATGAGAAACAATCAATGAACAACTAAAGTGCTGCAACTATGCATTGATGCTTCTCATCTCTCTCCCTTCCTCTCTCTCTCTCTCTCTCTCAAAATAAATAAATAAATAAATAAAAATAAAAAGAAGTTGGGCTTTGACAGAGGTAAAAATTACTGGCTTTAATAGTAATATTATGTCTTTAAGAAATTGTGAAATACTATTTAATATTTTTTAGTAAGACGACAAATAATGTCTAAAGAGAAATAAAATTCCTGGTTTGGAAAACAAGTTGATCCTAAGCAGGGGTTTTCTGCTGTAGATTTTGAGTATCTGAGTGTTGGTCAAATAAGTTTTAAAAATGACATATATGTTTGCTCTCTTTGGGTGTGGGAGTCCGGCTGTAAGCTGGCAACGTCATTATAGCCTAAGGCTTAGTTTTAAAACTAAGCTTTTGCCCACACCCTTGACTGTTGCACGATAGGGGGTGGTGCACTCTTATGAGGAATCACATTCTGCCTCAGATAAGTGACTTTGTATCAGAGAATTCTTTATTTGTATATTGGATTAAAGGTTTTGATTTCTACACTATAAAATGGGGACAGACCGGGGGCTCGCTCTCTCGGATCCTGCTATCAGCATTGCAGAGGCCTCCCTGATCACTTGCCCTCGATGGGAAAAGCAGGTTTTCTGCTTTTCCCTTGGCTTCTCTTGTGGCTTGCCTGTCTTGGTGAGACACCAATAAACAGAATGACTCACCATCCTCCAACTCTGCCATTTCTTTACTGTCTGCCCGAATCCAATGGGAACCTGCATGTGAATGGCCACGATGGCGGCTCCTGGCCATACACTGAGTTTGTACCCAAGGCTGCTTCACTCAGACCACAGAAGCTCCTGCCCCTCTACCAAATGCCTCTATTTATGATACCTTCTGGGGAGGGTTATGAAATCACCTTTCCAAGTATTTGGATCTATTTCTCTTGAAGCGTGATGCCTTTCCTCTGAGGGGGGAAGTCAGGTTAGGAGGACCTCCTGACATAGAGCAGCAGGACAGGAGTGTGACTTACCTAAGATCATGCAAAAGGCAGCAGGTGGTAAAGCTAAGACCCAAATCCAAATTTTCTGACTTCTGAGGCAAAATAAGGTTTAATGCACTGGGCTATGTTTTTGTAAAGCCAGTAGCCATGGCCACCATCACAGCTGCCTGGCCCATGCAGGTTAGCATTGGATTCGGACAGACAGTAATGAAACAACAGAGCCAAGAACTGATGGACCATTAGGTTTAATCCTAGTTTGCATCTGGCGGGCAAGAAATATACACCGTGGGAAAACACTTACTTCCCTTTCCATTCAGGGCTCCCAAATCCACTGACTTATCTGAGAGTTTTCCTAGGATCAAAGGTTTGTATCTCACCAGCCTTATTCACCTCTGTTTCCCATCTCCTTTCCTCTGCACAAACTCTGCACAAACTGGCTTCTCCTTCAGCACTCTGCCATCTTGGCTGCTTCTCCTCTCCTCCATGTGGCCTTTCTCTGCTCTCCTCTCTAATGCTAACCTCAGGAAACAAGAGAGAGCAAGCTCCCAGTCTGCCCCATTTTATAGTGTAGAAATCAAAACCTTTATTCCAATATACAAATGAGAAAATCTCTGTACAAAGTGACTTATCTGAGGCATAATGAAATTCCTCATAAGAGTGCACCACCCCTTATTGTGCAACAATAGAGGGTTTGGGGAAAAGCTTAGTTTTAAAACTAAGCCTTAGGCCAGGAGTCAGAAGCCTATGGCTCCCGAGGCAGATGTGGTTCTTTGATGGCTGCATCTGGCTGGCAGACAAATCTTTTTTTTTTTTACCTTAAAGAGATTTATTATTGACAAATCTTTAATTAAAAAAATAATAACATTAAAAATATAAAACATTCTCATGTATTACAATCCATTCATTTCCTACTGCTCATGTTCATGGTTGCAGATGGCTGGAGCCAATCACAGCTGTCCTCCAGGACAACACCAAATTTTTATTGGATAATGCGTAATATACGTGGGTTGTTGTGAGGTCAGAAAGTAAACTTCCCTTCTTTTAATCAAGTAGTCAGCTAACTATTTGCAGAAACCCTTTTGACAAAGAAGATGGCTAAAAGAAAAAAAAGATGAGGAGTATTGTACCTTTCAGCAAGAATGCACAGAGGAATTCGCCTTTGTGGAGACAGCAAGTTCTGCAGTGTGTCTAATATGCAATGATAAAATTGCATCGATAAAATGGTCAAATATAAAGTGGCACTTCAACACATGCCATACTACATTTGCATTGAAATATCCAGTGGGGTAGAGCAGGAAAAATGCATGTCAAGAGCTACTGTGCAGAGTGCAAGCTAGTCAGCAGCAACTCCGTGTTTTGACCCAACAAGGTGACTGAAATTCGGCTAGCTTTGCTGGTGCTTTAGCAATTGTGAGAAATGGAAAACCATTCACAAATGGGGAGTATGCCAAAACATTCATTCTAAATGTTGCCAAGTAACTTTTTGACTACTTTTCGGATAAAGACAAGATAATCAAATGAATAAAAGACATGCCTCTGTCAGCAAGAACTATTCACGAATGTACCATCACGATGGCAAATCAAATTGAGGCAACACAAGTGAAGGACATAAATGCAGCACCATTCTTTTCTCTCCCTTTGGATGAGTCAACAGACATAAGCCATTTATCCTAGTTCAGTGTGATTGCAAAGTATGCTGTTGGTGACACACTACATGAGGAAAGTCTTGCTGTTTTGCATATGAACGAGACAACAAGAGAGGAGGATTTATTTCAGTCTTTCACTGAGTTCGCTAAAGAAAAAAATCTACTGATGGATCAACTTATTTTGGTGTGTACTGATGGTGCTCCGTGCATGGTGGGGAAAAACAGAGGATTCATGGCGTTTCTTCGTGAATATGAAAAGAGACCCATCCTAAGTTTTCACTGCATCCTACATCAGGAGGCGCTTTGTGCTCAGATGTGTGGCGAGAAGCTTGGTGAGGTGATGTCACTGGTCATTCGGGTGGTCAACTGTATTATTGCCTAAGCTTTAAATGATCGCTAGTTTAAAACACTGCTGGATGAAGTTGGGAATAATTATCCTGGTCTGCTTCTGCACAGCAATGTGCATTGGTTGTCAAGAGGGAAGGTGCTCAGCAGTTTTGCAGCTTGTCTGAGCGAACTCTGGACTTTTCTTGAAATGAAAAACGTTGAGCATCCTGAGTTAGCTAACACTGAGTGGCTCCTGAAGTTCTACTATCCCATGGACATGACTGAACATCTGAACCAGCTCAATGTGAAAATGCAAAGCATTGGAAATACAGTCTTATCCCTTCAACAAGCAGTGTTTGCATTTGAAATCAAGCTGGAACTCTTCATCGCCGACATTGAAAGAGGTTGTTTACTACATTTTGAAAAACTGGGAGAGTTTAAAGATGCATGCACAGCAAGTGACCCTGCTCAACATCTTGATCTTCAGCAGCTCACGGGCTTCAGATCTAATCTCCTGCAGTCATTCAAAGCATGCTTTGGAGAATTTTGTGAGCACACTAGTCTTTCTAAGTTTATCACCCATCCACATGAGTGTACAGTGGACAGCGCCAACCTGAGTTAAATCCCCGGTATCTCCGTCAGAGATTTTGAGTTACAAGCTGCTGACCTAAAGGCCTCAGATATGTGGGTGAATAAGTTCAAGTCACTGAATGAAGATTTGGAAAGATTTGCATGCCAACAAGCAGAGTTGGCAAGCAAACATAAGTGGGGAGAAATGAAAAAACTTCAACCCGCAAAGCAGCTGATTGTCAAAACTTGGAACACACTTCCTGTCACATACCACACACTGCAGTGTGTGAGTATTGCTGCACTGACAATGTTTGGCTCTATGTATGCATGTGAGCAGTCTTTCTCAGATCTAAAGAACATTATGACAGACCAACCTACAATCACGTTTAATGAATGGAAGTCCCACTGCCTCCATGAAGCTTAACCTCACTACGTATCAACCAGACTACAAAGCCATCAGCAAAACCATGCAGCACCAGAAGTCACATTAATGGTAAGAAGTACTTTATTCATCATTGGTCAGCAACAGCATAAAAACATTATTGAAAAGAATTCAGAGACTTATTGTACTTTAAAAGTGTTGGTCTTACATAAAATGCACACATTTACTTGTATTTATTGTTAAACATATTGTATGGCTCTCACAGAATTACATTTTAAAATATGTGGCGTTCATCGCTTTCTCAGCCAAAAAGGTTCCCGACTCCTACCTTAGGCTATAAGGATCCTGCCTGCTTACAGCCTTTCTTCCACACCAAAAGCAAACTATAAGCGAGCAAACATATATATCATATATACAAACTATTTGACCAACTGTTTTACATTTTGAAAAATGGTAAGGGATGAGAATATCTGTGTGTAGTCAGGAAGAGCTCATTCCTCTTGGAACTTTATATCATAAAAATAGTGGCTCACGGTCCGGCCGCAGCCCGCTCTCACAGCTCCGTGGCTGCAGCGTGCTGCCTGGGTGTCTGGGCGATCCATGGGCAGCGGCGAGGGCCATGATGACAGATTACGGCGAGGAGCAGCTCAATGAGCTGGAGGCTCTGGAGTCCATCTACCCTGACTCCTTTACAGTATTATCAGAAAATCCTCCCAGCTTCACCATTACTGTGACATCTGAGGCTGGAGAAAATGATGAAAACAGAGGAAAACCTTGGTATGGTGATGATCTTTACTTTAGTGACAGCTGTGCAAGAAAAACTAAATGAAATAGTGGATCAAATCAAAACTAGAAGAGAAGAAGAAAAGAAACAAAAAGAAAAAGAAGCAGAAGAAGCAGAAAAGCAATTATTTCATGGCACTCCTGTTACAATTGAGAATTTCTTAAGTTGGAAAGCCAAGTTTGATGCAGAACTATTGGAAATTAAAAAGAAACGAATGAAAGAAGAAGAACAAACAGGAAAAAATAAATTAAGTGGGAAACAGCTATTTGAAACAGATCATAATCTTGACACATCAGATATCCAGTTCTTGGAGGATGCTGGGAACAACGTGGAGGTAGACGAGTCCTTGTTCCAGGAAATGGATGACTTGGAGCTGGAGGAGGATGAGGATGACCCAGACTACAATCCTGCCGATGCAGAGAGCGACCTGACCGGCTGATGGGCCAGGCCGTCCGCAGCGAGGCCAGACTGCCACAGCATCTGTGGCTGTGCTGAGAGGGTGTTCATTTTGCTTTGTTTTTTTCTAAGAAAAAAGTCATTTTCAGGAGAATATTCTTCTGAAAGCTTTCATCAAATGAACTTAATAAACTGACCTTAAAATTTCAAAAAAAAATAATAAAATAGTGGCTCACACTTCCATGTGAACATCTCCCATCAAAGCTCTTTTCCTAAGTAATTTCTCATGCTTACCATTTCTTTAAACCTTACAACAATCTCATTGTTCCACTTTTTAAATGAGGAGAGTGAAGGAAAGTAGTTTTCAAATGTGACAGACTGTTGGGCAGATAAAATATATTATACTCACTCTGTTAAAGATGGTGCTGCCCATGTGGAAGCCCATCGCCCAGGTGATTGCTTCAGATGGGCATGATTATGTTAATACGTGTTGGGGGAGGGCTTTTGTGCCAAAATGTTTTAAAAGGAAGAGAGATCACGTTGTTCCTGGGAAAGAGTGATTACGTTCTAGGAGGAGCCCATGCTATGGCAGAGCAGAGTAAGGCCATGTGGAGGAGGCCAGGAAAAGCAGACAAGATGGTGGAGTGCTGAGGGAGAAGCCGGTTTGTGCAGAGAGAATGAGATGGGAAACAGAGGTGAATAAGGATAGTAAGGTAGAAACCTTTGATTCTAGGAAACTCGAATAAGTCAGTGCCTTTGGGAGCCCTGAATGGAAAGGGAAGTGTTTTCCCATGGTGTGTATTTCTTGCCCACTGGGTGCAAGCTAGGATTAAAGCTAATGGCCCACCAGTTCTTGGCTTCATTGTCTCATTACCATCTGTCCCAATCGAATGCGAACCTGCACTGGCCAGGCGGCTGTGATGGTGGCCGTGGCTACTGGCTTTACACAGACATATTAATTTATAAGGTAGTAACACAACTCCCTGAAGTTCTAGCCAAACTTCTTTAATGTAGTGAAGTATATAAAGGGAGTCGATGTCTACCTTTTATTGTAAATTTAAAATGTCCTGATTAGCCAATTATTCTTGGTTTCCTATGCTTTGGCCACCACTCCCTAGTTCTTTACCTTCATCTCTCTTATAAAGTGCATGAAGGTTTCTTCTCTTTTCTTTTGGGATCTTTCCATTTGACTCTACCAAATTTTATCTAAGCAAGTTATTACAATTAGATAAGAAATTTTAAACACAATGTTATATTTGGACTAGCCTCAGTGTTGGGCAAATATCTGAAACTCACCACATCCCAATTCATCATAGCTTCATATCTGTAACCACTGCTCTTAATAAATACCCATAGGGGGTTATAATACCCCAGGTATTAATTTTGCTTATAAAACTGCCTACATTTTAAGGTAGCAGTGTAGGGAATCACGCATTTAACCTTGAACCCTGCATGACTTGGCTAGGGGAACTTTAGTTAAAATCCCTGAGTGAATGTCTCTTGGATGTAAACACCAAGAAGCTGTGTGAGTAAGTGACTTTTGTGCAAACACAAAGGAATGCATGTGAACAGGCTTTAGAAAATTAGCCTAGAGGTTCTAGATTACCCCTTCCTTTGTGCTTGTTAATTAGCAAAAGAAAAAGAATGTACTGACCCAAATTAGCCCTTTCTCCATGTCAGCGAAATGGCCATTAATCATTATTTCCCCTTATCACCTGGCCTCCCTCCCTTGTATTCCTGTTACCTCTGTTCTGCTTCTGATCAATAAAAGGTAAGGGAGAAGGAAATTGAGGAGGTCTTCTTTCCCTCCCTTGGCAAGCCTCCCCCTCTCTTCCTCTTGACATAAGTTTGTGTCTTGAGTAGGTTTCTTCCATGTGACACTGGTAGTTCCCAGTGGACGAGAGTACTACATAGCAGCAAGAAGGTAAGGAATGGAAAAGAACAAGAAAATATGTATTACATATTTTGTATTTAAAAATGTAAAGGGGAGTGCTCAAATAGCATTGCTGAGCAATTGTGATGCCACTTGTAAAGCCAGTAGCCGGGGTCAGGATCACAGTCCTCTGACCCACGCAGGTTCACATTAGATTCGAACAGTCGGTAATAAAACAATGGAGCCAAAAACTGGTGAGCCATCAACTTTAATTCTAGCTTGCACCCGGCGGGCAAGCAAAAACACACACTGGGCTCCAAAACCCTCACATTCAGTGCTCACAAAGCTACTGATTTATCCGAGTTTCCTAGAATCAAAGGTTTCTAGCTCACCAGACTTATTCACCTCTGTTTCCCATCTCCTCCTGCACAAACTCTTAAGAAACTGGCTTCTTTCTCAGCACTCTGCCATCTCGGCTGCTTCTCCTGGCCTTCACGTGGCCTTACTCTGCTCTCCTCTCTAATACCAACCTCAGGAACACAGGAACCAAGAGAGAGAGAGAGCAAGCTCCCGGACTGCCCCAGTTTATAGCCTAGAAAATCCAAACCTTTAATCCAATTATACATTCAAGAAAGTCTCTGATACAAAGCCACTCATCTGAGGCATAATTGGATTCCTCAAGAGAGTGCACCACCCTACATCATCCAATCAGTCAAGGGTGTGGGGAAGAGCTTACTCTTAAACTAAGCCTTAGGCTATAATGACCTGGCCTGCCTACATTACAGCTTTTCCCCCACAGCCATCTCAAGCATAAGGGCAAATAATATCACCTGGATGACGGGCTTCCATGTGGGCAGCGCCATCTTTAACAAAGTGAGCATATTATATTTTATCTGCCGAACACCACTTTAACATATAGGACAGTTTGGGCTGTATATGGCAAAACACTCAACCAATAGTGAGTTGACCATAAGGCAATTCTTCCTCAATTAATAACAATCTGGGTGTAGGTGAGCCAGGTGATCTGGAAGCTCATGATGTAGTCAAGCATCTGGATTTTCCCATCTTCTGCACTCAATTAAGTCTCCCATTGTGGTTGTACGGTAGCTGCTGGAACTCCAAGCCTAAACGTCTCACACGTCAGCTTTGATCAATACCTAAACAGGAAGGAAGTGGTAGTGGGCAAAAGGAGACTTTTCTGCGTATAGTGTGATCAAAAGTACTAATTGCTTTTGTTCTAGATCTTCTTTTCAAGAATGTTTGTATAACAGGGAGCTTGGAAGATACAGTAAATTCTTCCAGAGTAGAGGTCAGTTTGTTTACTGTCTAGTGTCATAAAGAAAGTATCTCCCTCCAGGGCAAAGGTAAGGAAGGCTGCTACTGTTTATTATAAAAGTTCAGGTTTCCTAAGCTCAGGATTCCTTTGAATGAAAAATGGTATTTAAAAGCCATATCTGAGTGCTAAATGGACTTGTTACTATTAGCCTGTCACTACTTCCAGTCATCTCTCAGTGGACACAACTAGTTATGTGTATGCACACACATACACACACACACAACTGTATCTCATTTTTTCTCTATGTATTTAAAAAACAAGCATTCACACCAATGCCTCCAAAAATCCAAGATCAAGAGTTTGTTCTAATTTTCTCTTTTTTCTCTGCTTTTACTTACCTTTCTCCAATAGTGAGAAAACTGGTTCCCACTATCTTTTAAATATTTACTTTTTTGATTAATTCCCCTTTATGGTCCAATTCTGCTGTCATTCTCTCTTCCATATGTATGCTTTCCTTGCCCTGATCAGCTCTTATTTCCCATTCTACACTGATGCCATGCCTCACATCTTTGAGGGGTGGGGTTAGGGGTGGTATTATAGGTTGAGTGCTCCAGAAGCACACTCCAAGACAGATTTTAATGTGAAGAGTAACTATTAGAAATCAACTCCTGGGAAGGAGAATGAAGTATGATTGGGCAGAGAGAGAAGTTGAACTACAATGAAGTTCTGAAAGTCTTATCTAACCCCACTTGGACATCTGGAATGTAAATACAGCCAATCAACATTGTGAACAGTAACCCAAAAGGGCTAGGCCTTTATTCTCCTTCATGACAAGTCACTGGATGTGGGCTACTCTGGAATGACTGTGTTCTTGAGCAAGACAATTGTCTACAACTGAGATAAACTCTGAAGGAGTTGACAAGTAGGACAGCAATATTTTTCTTGAAGGGAGATCATTGTAATTCATGTCCATATCCATTATAGTCTACACTCTGTGTCACTCAGATACATTTTTTAGGTCTATTCATTCCTATTTAGAGAGTTGTTCTTTCAGAATTCTGATTACTGTTTGTCCCAAAAGAAACTTAAAAGAAAAAGGTTAGTGGAACAAATTATAACCCCTACCACTAGAGCTAGTTTTAGGACCATACTGATACTTATTTTTTTTCTTCTCCAATTCCATTTTAGATTTCTCTTAGTCTGGAACTACTTCTGCTGGTGTTGATGACTTATATGATGGTGTTACCAAGACCCTCATATCTTGAGGGGCAGGGTGTGAGCACCGGGATACCATATCTCTTGAGTCAAGGTTGCTGACATGTCTATTTACCATCATAGTTGAGTAAAGGAGTACAAAAAAGCATTCAAATGGATTAGCAGATGCCACACAAGTTTATTCCTGCCTCCCACCCTCATCCCGCACTCCCCCGTGCAAGAGCAACCCTACTGCCTCCTGATGATCTGAGTATATCATTCCTGCCAAGATGGTAACTTCTCTTCTTGTCTGCTAGGCCCTGGACACAAGGAGCCTCAAGTGCCTGGGTAGCAATGCAGTCTATACGGGGTGGGGGAAAAGTAGGTTTACAGTTGTGAATACATGGAACACAAAGTTTATTCTTATAGTATTTATTATTGTATTATTTTCCATATGAGCAACTATAAACCTATTTTTTGCCCTAGACTGTATTTTAATGTGACAT
The DNA here is from genome assembly GCA_037038555.1 of Rhynchonycteris naso. Taxonomy (NCBI): domain Eukaryota; kingdom Metazoa; phylum Chordata; class Mammalia; order Chiroptera; family Emballonuridae; genus Rhynchonycteris; species Rhynchonycteris naso. The sequence continues at coordinate 77,555,768 of CM072997.1, forward strand.
TTGCTGGGCTCCCCAGCAAAAGTGTATCCCTTTTATAAACCAGGACATCCCACCCTATGGAATCTAGAAATATAGAAAGAACAAAGTCCTCAGTGGGTCATTGGAAGAGATGGTAACTGGGGTCACTCCTGCTTTCACCACTTGGTTCCTGGACCTATGTATTCATCTAACTATGGGATTTAATGTCATAGAGAGTATTTTTGATTCAGTCTTCTGGAGGTTGGATGTTTTTTCTTGCAAAACGTTGTCTCTTAGCTAGCATTTCAACTTTGTCCTCAATGGGTCATTTCAATGCTCTATCAGGCAAGGAGTTTCTGAGTACTATGGTATGTAATATGACCAGTGGATCCAATGGCCATAGGCCCACTCCCATGGCTCTTTTGCAGCAATGTGGGCTCCCTCCCTGATCTGCCACAATATTATATAGGATACTTTCCCATGGATGAAGTATTTATAAGTTCTTAGTTATGGTGGCTTAGGCATTTCAGGCAGAAAAAGCAAACCCACTCCCAGAATGTGTGTGTATTTTTGTTAGAACATGCCTCAAGACTTTCCAGGACACAAGGGACTCGGTTAACTGCACCAATGGTCTCCTTGAGAACTAGTCAGGGGTTCAGCATCATGCCTGCTGCTAGCGTGTTAGGCATTTGATGGCAGCAACAGTTACATCAGCCTTGATATGTGGGAGCCCATGCTGTTGAACCATGTACAGCATCCACCTCCCCACTGTGGCCACCATATTCACATACCCACTGAGTCAGCACTGGAGGCAGTGATGGCGCAGACTAGTGGAGGAATCTTGCTGACTTCACTGTGTAGATCTGCCTCCATGGTTGACTATCTCTTGTGGGCATTAACATGCGATACAAAGATTTTCACACTTTTTTCCCACTCCTTGTATGTTCAGCCACTTCCTTGTTTCACTCTTTCAATCTTTCTTTCTTGTGGGACCTTCTCCATTAGTCCAGATATATTGTCACCTCAGGTCACTTCTTTCACACAAAGTAGATAAACAGGTGCATCACCCAACACTCTGCCCATTGGGAGAATTACCTGCATGACTGTCTTTCAGAGCCACTTCAGTACAAGGCTGCGGTGCAGCTGCTTCCAGTTCTAAGCACCCACATGCTAAGCTGTTCTATTTGTAAACTAGGCTGGGAGTATTTGTTCCTCTATCATCTGGTGATGAGATTGCTGATATGATGATCATAGCGAGGTGAGCAAGAGGTAGTGGAGCTCAGTGGTGAAAGTCATGGGACTCTAGGCTACAGGTTTGTGCAAGTTGTTTTTGTTTTCTAGCCCTTCTCATGCTTGGAACTCATGCTCATCTTACAACAAACTGATACAGAACTCAACCAACCTATGACTTGAGGGTTAAATGCAAACCCAGCTCTTGATAGGCTGTTCTGGAGGCATGGTCATTTGATATCTTGTGGTCAGGCATTTCCGCTTTACCAACAGTTAAGAGCATACGGGAAATAAGTTTTTTTTTTTTTAAGTATATAATTCTTGCACCAGAATCTCAGGAGTCTGCACTGTTATTTTCCCACTGAGTTTGCCATAAGCCCAGGCATCACGGTGCAGCTTTTCCTGCCATTGATATCTCTGATACCATAGAACCTGCAGGGTCTTACGGCCTGAAAAGCAAGACTGCTTGCACTGCAGCTTGGATTTGCTATATAACTCTATTTTGTACTGCGACGTACTCAAAGCTGACATTTCTTTTCATCTAGTATATGTGTTGGAGAAGTATTCTCCTATGTGAAATATGATCTCTTTAGAAGTGAGAGCTATCTATTCAGCACGAGAGTTTCGTCTTTGTAGTCAGAGGTACAAGATATAATGATTGTCTTTTACTTTGGAAAGTATCACCTAAAATACTCCTGACTACAAAGACTACAAAATTTTACTTATACTTCAGGGTTGTAATTCTTCATAGGGTTTATCTCACATGAAACTCATGTGTCTTACTAAGTCTTCCCATTGTGCTAGCCACTTCTAATTCTTTAGCCCCAATTAGCATAATATTATTGATGAAATGGGTAAGCACCACGTTTTATTGGATGTCCAAATAGTCCACATCTCTTTGGACTGTATTCTTATAAAAATTAAAGAATTAATATAGCTTTGGGACAAGCTAAGTTATACTCTCATTGGATGCCCGTCTATTTAGCTCTTAGGGGTAGTGTGTTTCATCAACTATCTCTATCACTCTCTGCAGATTAGACCCCCTCAGCTATCTGATGACTCTGCCACTCATTAAGAAAAGTGCACCCACCTTGCTCCTGGCAGCTAAGTGTCACTACTTACTCTATATTGTTTTGGAGTCCTAACCTTCCCATTGCTATCACTGAGCTTAATTCTGTAATGGCCTCTCTTATTGTTAACCTTGTTTTAAATAGGAGATCCATTACTAAACTTTTTAATGATGCTGGTACCCTCTCACCACTGCGTTATTTATGGCCTTGCCAATGATGTATCCAACAGTCCTTCCCATTGTATGTAATCATTTGGTGTCTCTTCCTGCCTAACATATATAGTCATACCTTGTTTTATTACACTTCACTTTACTGTTCTTCATAGATGTTGTGTATCTTACAAGTTGAGGGCAAAAAGATCATACCTCACTTTATTGCAAAACTCTATGAGGGTGGTTTGGGACCAAACCTGTGATATCTTCAAAGTATGACTATGGGGGGCGGGGGGATGCATTCGGGGCAACACTAGAATCTATATAAACACAATAAATTTTTTTAAAAAGTATGACTATATATCCACTTTGGCATGCCCATTTCCCTGAACCTTGGGATCCCTCTTTCCACTGTCTACCGTAGCAACTCTGGAATCTTAATTTAATTTAACATGATTCATCCTTTTTCACATGTTTCTGGGATCCATGCTAGTGGTGAGTTCACACCATCTCCTTGGATCCTTGACAGGATCTTATATTTTGAGAGTATCCACAAATCAATAAACTTTCTGCTATCCAATAAATTGCACCAGCCTGATTTATGAAGAAGCCTCAGATTCCAGTTCTCTAATGCTCCCCAGTCCCAGCCATTACCTTGTAGTTAGGTCTTGTAAGGCCTTTGAGTATAGTCTCTTTCCTTCTTTCTCAGGCCCAGCCTGTCTCCAGCTGTGTTATGCGGGAACTTAACCCTAGTTATAGACCTAACAGCCAGGAAGGGAGTGGGCGCAGATCATGAGGAAGGCACATGTTACCCTGCCAAGAAAAACTCTGCATTTTCATTAAACAAGGAAAGAGTGTTTGTTTTTAATGAAGAGGGGTGGTCACTCCTGCAGGCCAGGATTCAGAGAAGTCTGGAGTTCAAATCTTCATTATCTACCCAAATGGTCCCAGCTTGAGTGTCAGTGTTCTATTTCTTCCTAACCATACTTGAGCTTGGTATACCGGAAATGTTTTAATTCAGTATTTAACCTTTTCCCATTATTGTTGTCATTAAAAAAAAAAAAAAAAAAGAGCCTGTTTGTCTATTTACATGACAGTGGAGTGCACAAGCATTTAAAGAAATTTGTGAAAGGAAACATCAAACTTTTAACTGGTTAAACATAGAGGAAGTAAGATGGGAATATGTGGAGAGAGGAACTCAAACAATTTACTATACATTCTGCCAAGCCGTCTGCATTTTTTCTTTGCAAACATTTGTACAATATTTTAAAGTATTAGAAAAATGAAAACGATCATTGCCTTAGGGGGAGAGATCTGAAACAAGGAGAAAGACTTTAGCATTGTTCTTGATTTCCTCCCATAAGTTTCCTCACATGACCCCATGCCAACCGCAGGGAAAGCATAGGCGAAGGCCGCTGTGCAATGAACCAGTCTCATGCTCCTGAAGAAGGCAGAAGTAAGTGAGGGTAACAGGACTTATTCCCCTCGGTCGACCACACTTTCCTTCTCCTTCAGAAAGGGTCTGAGCGCTCTAGAATCGCAACTCAGATCCAGGGGCAATGGCAACAGCATCAGAAGCAGCTCAACCCGTGGGCGTGGCACGGAAGGGTGACTCCACGGGGGCCACCTCGGAGTGATACCACAGGGGGAGCTGAAGCTGTGCACTAACAACTCTTCTCAGCTTTCTGGCAAATTAGCAGGATAGAAAAGCCTCAAAAAAAATCTATATAAATAGAATAAAGTTTCTGTCCATTATAGCATTTCATTAGACAGATGTTCAATACATTTAACAAATGAATTTAGGAGGCTATGTTAGCTTCCTGAAACTGCTATAACAGATTATCACAAACTTGGTGGTGTCAAACAACAGAAATGTATTCTCTTGCCATTCTGCAGACCAGAAAGCCAACATCATTTTCACTAGACAGAAATCAAGGCATCAGCAGGTCTATACTTCGCCCAGGTTCTAGGGGAGAATCCTTCCCTTTACTCTTTCTATTTCTGTGGCTGTCAGCGTTTCTTGGCTTATGGCCACCCCACTGCAGTTCTGCCTCTGCCTTCACATTGCCTTCTCCTCTGTGTGTGGGTGGAGTCTTCCTCTGCCTCTCTCTTAGGTGGACCCTTGTGATGGCATTTAGGGCCCACTCAGAAAATCCAGGGTAATCTCTCCATCTCAAGATCCTTAACTAAATCACAGCCACATAGATCCTTTTCCTTTATAAATTAACATTTACAGGTTCCAGGGATTAATGCCTGACATATTTGGGGGCCATTATTCAGCCTGTAATAGATGGACTGATTTAAAACATGTAATACATGAAAAAAGCTCTGGGTTTTCAAACAACAATCTGCTTCTAAAATCTAAAATGAGAAACAATGGTAGTTTTATGTACCTGTCAATCAAAAGAGAGACACCATATACAGTACATTATGACCATGGATAGAGAAAATAGTTGGTGGTTTCCAATTTGAGCTCTAGACACCCCCTCCCCACTCCTGACCTACTGAATCAGAATCTCTCCATCTGAGTTTTACCCTCATTAAAGGCATAAGAATAGATCCTGGTGGATAGGCTCCAGTTCAGTCAAGCTGCTTCTCACATGGGAAACTCATACAGCTCACTTCTGGGTAATAAACAGGAATCTGCTTGTTTAACCAAGTAGGATCCACAAAGTAGGACATCAAATTGGAGCAATAATACTAACTAACATTTATTTAGCATTTATTATAGCCCCAGTATGAGCAAATTACCTCACATGTATCATCATATTTAATTCTCAAAGCTAATTGTAGAGGTGGATTGATTTCTTAAGATTTTTTGGTTGTATCTACATAAACAAAAAAGATTTATTGGAAGGCCACTGGACTGGCTCATGACTCAGCAGAGCTGCACACACAGGGCCAGGCAAGACAGAAAGGACCACAGCTCTGTGGCTGTCATCACAGCCCTTGGCTCTTTTTTCAGTTGATGGCACCGTCACCAGGTGACTCTATCTAAACTGCCTGCCACCTCCTTAGGTTTCCACTTTCAACTTGAATTCCAAGCAGAATTCACCTGATGAAGGTGCTTTCACTGGTCCTACCTGTGACAAATGTCTATCCTGTTCCAGATGAGCAGGTCTAGTTATGAAAAAAAGAAGTGAGGAAGAGGAATGGAACAGATCAAAGTGATAACAGGTTTGTAATTAATGCCACCCTCATTTTAGAGATGGAAAATATTGAACCTCAGGGAGTTTACAACTTACCAGCAAGCCATAAAGCCATCCCGACCAATCCAGAGCCAGGATTCTTAACCACTGTTCTTATCCCTGTATCTGTTACAGCCCAGGAATAAAAAAGACAGATTCTAAAGCAGTTTTCATATTATGTTACTAGGAAAAGAATGGTATTTTAGGCAATCTTGAGACTCGTAAAAGTAATTGTACAGTAAGAACTCTCTCTGTTCATTTGGTGGGTGTCCTGTGAGCAGGGATTGATTGCTGAGCATCGGGATGCAGTGTTGAACAAGATAGACATGTTTCATAGCTTGTCTGGTTGCAAGCAGCAAAACTCAACTCAAACAAGTTTAAACCAAACACTACTTATTGACTCAAGGGAATGGCGCGCTAAGGGGGAAACAGACATCAACAAAGCAAAAGGCAATGTCATCAAGATCTCTCCCTTTCTTTCTTCATCCTCTGGACCTATTTTTCCCTGTGTTAGCTTTGCCCACAAGCAGGCTCCCTCCATGGGAGGGCTTAGGTGGCAGCCAGCACCACCCACAGCAGCAACTGTAAGGAAATGATCCCCCTTCCTTCCAGCATTGGTGGCAATTCTGAGAAAGGATTCTGACTGGCCCTTCATGGGTGATTGGCTGAACAAGAAGCTAGACCAGCCACTGAGTCTAGGGAAATGGAGTGCATAGTCTGACCTGCTCATCTGACTCCTGCATGCGTTCCTGTGGTAGAATATATGGGACCCATGATTGACAGACTCACAGGGTCACATAGAGTGAAGTAAAAGCCTTTCCTAAAAATAAAAGAGAAGTGGTGTTCCAGAAAAAAGGGGGAAAGGAAAGCAGACAGAAAGGGGCTTTCGGCTCCCGTGACCTAAAGTTTCTGTTTACTACAAGCTTTGCCTGTCTGCGCTGGTCATAATTGTAGGTACTGGAATTGCAAGTTGATCTTCCTTCTATAGGGGAAAGTAAAAAGTCATGGCATACAAAACCCTCTCTAGAGTTCAGTGAGTTGGAAAGGCTGAGAAACTGATCTATACTAGCATATTCAAGATGGATCTGCCAACCAGCAGCAACACTGTCATCTGAGAGATCATTTGAAGTGCATATCCATAGGCCCGACCTCACCTCAGAAATCAGGGTGTTTCTGTATGATTCTTGCACATGTAAAAGTTTGGTCTGTCAAGTGAAGGAATTCCAGGAAGTACACACAGGAAAGACAAGATTATGAAGGGACAGAAATAAATCAAAGCTGGGATGAAAAGTAGATAATAAAAGAATAAAATAAAAGGGGAGAGGGGAGAGAAAGAGAATCAAAATCAGAAGCAGCAGAAGCAGCAAGCACTATTTGTAGGCACGGGGGATTTTCTCAGGGGTTGGACACAGCATTTGCATCCATGAGGCAACTTTACCTCTATATACAGAAGGGGTTTTGTGTAGAAGAGATTATTTTGGCAGCATAATGCTAGAAAGGACACAAATTTAGAAGGCTTGGTTTTGAATTCTCATTTTTCCCCCTATCAGCTTTATGAATTTAGGCAGATGACTCATCCTCTCTGACATCAGTCTTTGGAACAGTAAATTGGGGATAATGATATCTTCCCCATTATATTCTCCTGAGGCTTAAGAGATACATGTAAGCAAAATACGCAGCAAAATAGTTGTTCTTGTGTAAGTTGCCTTCCATTTCTCTTCCTTCTTTCTTCAGAATGGAGACTAAAGAGTAGAAAGAATTTAGGATGAGAAAAATTGGGATTCAATATGAAGAAGAGCGTTCTAACAATTTGAGTCACTTTACAGCCCAATGAGCTGTGGCCTCCTTGTTATGGACTGTGTCCCCTTCAAAATTTGTATATTGAAATCCCAAACCCCAACGTAACTGTATTTGCAGATAGCAACTTTATAGAGTTAATTAAGGTTAAACAAAGTTACAAGTGTGACACCCTAATCCAATAGGATTAGTGTCATTATAAGAAGAAGACCAGAGAGCTTGCCCCCACTCTGCATGGAAGGACACAGTAAAGAGGTCTGCAGGTCAGAAAGAGGGCTCTTACCAAGAACTTTTCTCTGCCAGAACCTTGATTTTGAACTTTCCAGCATGCAGAACTATGAGAAAATATACTGGTCACAAAAATTAGAGGGTATTTTCAAAATGAATATAAAGCAATAAAATATCTCCTAATTTTTGTGAACAGTTTACATTTCTGTTGTTTAAACCACCTAGCCTACAGTGTTTTGTTATCACTGCCTGAGAAGACTAAGGTACTCCTCTCTCTGGAATCAATAATACAAGTTGGACGGTCACCTTTCAAAGATACCAAGGGACTTTCTGCAAGAGAACAGTGGATTAAGAGCAAACTATCCCTTTAAGTGTATCCCAGGGCTTCTCAACCTTGACTGCACATTAGAATCACCTGGGGAACTTTATAAAAAATACTGATGCCCACACTCTCCCTCCCAGACCAATTAAATCGGAATCTTTGGGTGTGTGCATTTTTAAATAATATCCCGAGTGATTTTAATGTGCAGCCAAGACAAAGTTGAGAATCACTCCCTTAAGAGATCTCAGACCCTTTTCAGCTCAGAGTTATTATTCATTTCTCGAAACTTATGTCTGGAGACATAAGAAGGGAGAATGTGTCATGAACCCTGTTTTGCAAATATGGTAGAGGGAAAAGATAGAATTGTGAATTTAAGCTCCCCAAGTCACTAAATAAGCTATTAGTGAAGATATAATATATATTTTTATCTGTGATCTTTGGGACTCTTTAATAAGATGCAAAGTACCTTTAGCTGTGTAGTAGAAATTTGTTGTTTTACTAAAGCAGCATCCTACCCCTTGGAAGCAGCTTATCTTTAGGGGGGACTGCTCCTTCCTCATTTTATGTGGTCTTAATAGGACTTTCAATTACAGGGCCTCTCCCTATGTCCCACACTAAGCCAATCAGAAACTTTCTTCGGGAACAATGACAAAGGAACTGTACATGAATCGACCTAGATTATTCTGAGGGCATGACCTAAGAAAGAGGATGTATTTATTGCTAAGATCCTGTAGCTTCCTACTTTCCTTTCTTCCCAAGATCTGGCTCTCGACATTCCCTTTAATTCTGCGAGCTATGGGCAGATGCTTCCCATAAATTTTTTTTTCTACCTTGTGAGTCAGAACTTTTTTCGGTGCTTGAAGAACTTGTTCAAAAGTGGATATCTGGAAGTGAACACTGCGAGCAATAGACCCCCAGCTGCAGAAATAGAAGTGGGTAGGTGCAAGGCAGAAAAAATCCCTGATTTGTCTGAAGTGGTTGATTAAAGCCAGTTCTTTTTCTTGAGATTCCAAATTTTCACATGCACCAGTAAATCACCCTTTTTGATCAATCTTACCCTGATTAAATGAGCTACTTGTGTAAAATGCAAGGACTTAACACTAGTAAAGTATTCTCTTCTTTGGGGTGATTTGGGGGATTGGTGACTCTGAGCTGCCATTGAGTGGGCCTTAGAGCACTTTTTAAAGAACCTATTAGAGTAGCCTCAATGCCTACCAAGACCCATCTCAGACCAAACCTTTTGCTTTTAGAGCACTCAAACCAATAAATGAGAAAGGGAAATGAAGGTGCAAAGAAAAGTACCCAACCAAACTCCTCATCTTTCTAAGATTCTTGTACCAGAAAGGAGCCTATGGAAAGTAAAAGGCAGAGCACAGCAAGTGGGCATAGCGATAATGATGATGACCACCATTTGTTAAGCCCTTACTATGTCCCAGACCCATGTCATTTAACCCTAGATGAGTGATACTATTATATTTTCTCTTATTTTTGTTTCTAAGTTTGAGCTGCTGATGCACAGAATTGAAATGATTCAATCAGTCCATCCTTTTCATTACTGGCATGATGTAATCATCTGTCTAGATGTGACCCCTATTTTTTCTTATCTTCTTTATTCCTCATCCCTGAGTATATCTGATGTATGTCCTTACAATCTATTTTCTATAGACTTACAGATCCACAAAAATATGCAGTGTAGTGTCTGCTTTTAAAATATATATAAATGGATCATACTGCATGTCCCACTCTGCAATTTGCTTTTTTTAAACAGCATTATGTTTCTAAGATCCATCCATGTTGATAAATATAGAGAGAGCTAGTTCATCTGTTTAAACTCCCCCTTTGTATACTATCATATTGATATGCTATAGCCTACTATGTATTTTCAACCCTAATGGATATCTAGACTGTTGGCAATTATTTTCCATTACAAAAAGTGCTTCAGTGGATGATCTTATTACATCTCTCAATGCACTGGGTACGAAGAGTCTTTGTAAGATTTACCTACAAGCGGAATTTCCCAGCCTTTGGCTTCATGCATTTTATTTTTTAAAAATCCTGCCAAATTACAAAGTAGCTTTACTAATTTCCATTCCCAACAAACACTATATAAGAGTTCTTGGAACAGATGCTATTATTCTCTCCATTTTACAGATGAGGAAACACTCAACATGTCCCAAGTTAAATACTGTAGACTGTAGCTGTCTGAACTATATCTATCTAACTCCAGATCTACCCTATACAATACACACTAATTAACAGTTAGAAATACATTCAGCCTCAAGTGAGACTCCTCTAACAGTGATGTAAACAATATGGACATTTATCATCTCATTTAATAAAAATCCTAGAAGGGGATGCCAGAGCCGTTCAGTGGCTCGGCTGTCTTGTCAGCAACATGGATGCTTTCCATGTTTAATTTCACTGTTCTTAGCTGTGGAGTTCACCCTTATTTCATCTCCTCTCAATCCTGTGATGGCTGGCATTGCTCTGACATCATGTCTGAGTTCAGGGCAGACAAAAAAATGGGGCGGGGGGACAGTGGCGCCATGAATCTCTTGGTTCTTGTCCTTTTTCTAGGAAAGAAAAATGCCTTTTTTGAATCCCCACTCACCCCAACTCTTGGTCAAATAAGTTCGTAAATATGATATATATATTTCCTCGCTTATAATTTGCATTGGGTGTGGAGGACAGGCTGTAAGCAGGTCAGGTTGTTATAGCCTAAGGCTTAGTTTTAAGACTAAGCTTTTCCCCACACCCTTGACTGTTGCATGACAGGGGTATGATACACTCTCATGAGGAATCCCATTTATGCCTCAGATAAGTGACTTTGTATCAGAGACTTTTTTGTTTGTATATTAGATTAAAGATTTTGATTTCTACACTATGAAATGGGGCAGAGAAGCCCATGCAGGAGGAGAGCAGAGAAAGTCCACATGGAGGGGAGGAGAAGTAGCCAAGAAGGCCGAGTGCTGAGGGAGAAGACAGTTTGTGCAGAGAGAAGGAGATGGGGAACAGAGGTGAATAAGGCTGGTGAAATAGAAACCTTTGATTATAGGAAAACTCAGATAAGTCAATGGCTTTGGGAGATGTGAATGGAAAGGGAAGTATTTTCCCACTATGTATATTTCTTGCCCACCAGGTGCAAGCTAGGATTAAAGCTAATGGCCCACCAGTTCTTGGCTCCATTATTTCATTACTTTCTGCCCAAATCAAATTCGAACCTGCATGGGCCAGGCAGCTGTGATGGTGGCCGTGGCTACTGGCCATACACCAACCTAGGCCATTATTTGTCTCGTGGGTCAGAGCTCACCATTGGCCCAATCTTTAGGTAGAGCGGAATGAGGTTATTATGTCTGGTTTAAAATAACCACGACTAAGCTACTGGGGCTACAGAGAAGGTTTACCTTCCTTCATTCCAAGCCAGCTCTGTGTCTAAAACCTGTTCTATCAGCAAGAAAGAAAGACAGTGACTGTTGGTGTTGGGCAGATAAAATATAATATACTCACTTTGTTAAAGATGGCGCTGCCCACATGGAAGTTCGTTGATATTAATGTGTGTTCTGGAACAGGCTGTGGGCAGGCCAGGTCATTGTAGCCTAAGGCTTAGTTTAAGAGTAAGCTCTTCCCCACAGCCTTGACTGATTGGATGATGTAGGGTGGTGCACTCTCCTGAGGAATCCCATTATACAGAGACTTCCTTGTTTGTATAATTGGATTAAAGGTTTTGAGTCTATGATATAAAGTGGGAGAGACCAGTAGTTTGAGCTCTCTCTCGGTTCCTGGGTTCCTGAGATTAGTATTAGAGAGGAGAGAAGAGTAAGGCCACATGGAGGAGAGGAAGCAGCCAAGATGGCAGAGTGCTGAGGAAGAGTTTGTGCAGGAGGAGATGGGAAACAGAATTAATGTGTGTTCTGGAACAGGCTGTGGGCAGGCTGGGTCGTTATAGCCTAAGGCTTAGTGTAAGAGTAAGTTCTTCCCCACACCCTTGACTGATTGGATGATGTAGGGTGGTGCACTCTCCTGAGGAATCCCCTTATACAGAAACTTCCTTGTTTGTATAATTGGATTAAAGGTTTTGATTCTATGGTATAAAGTGGGAGAGACCAGTAGTTTGATCTCTCTCTTGGTTCCTGAGTTCCTGAGGTTGGTATTAGAGAGGAGAGCAGATTAAGATCACGTGGAGGAGAGGAGACAGCTAAGATGGCGGAGTGCTGAGGGAGAAGCCAGTTTGTTAAGAGTTTGTGCTGGAGGAGATGGGGAACAGAGATGAATAAGTCTGGTGAGCTAGAAACCTTTGATTCTAGGAAACTCGGATAAGTCAGTAGCTTTGTGAGCACTGAATGTGTGGGTTTTGGAGCCCAGTGTGTGTTTTTGCTTGCCCGCTGGGTGCAAGCTAGAATTAAAGCTGATGGCTCACCAGTTCTTGGCTCCAGTGTTTTACTACTGACTGTTCGAATCTAATGTGAACCTGCATGGGTCAGGCGGCTGTGATCCTGACTGCGACTACTGGCTTTACAGTTGGGTAGTGTTCGGCAGATAAAATATAATATGCTCACTTTGTTAAAGATGGTGCTGCCCACATGGAAGCCAGTCACCCAGGTGATATAATTTGCCCTTATGCTTGTGATGGCTGTGGGGGAAAAGTTGTAATGTAAGCAGACCAGGTTGTTATAGCTTAAGGCTTTGTTTTAAGAGTAAGCTCTTCTCCACACCCTTGACTGATTAGATGATGTAGGGTGGTGATGTAGGGAGGAATCCCATTATGCCTCAGATGGGTGACTTTGTATCAGAGACTTCCTTGTTTGTATAATTGGATTAAAGGTTTTGAGTCTACGCTATAAAATGGGAGAAAGCAGTAGCTTGATCTCTCTCTCTCTTGGTTTCTGAGTTCCTGAGGTTGGTATTAGAGAGGAGAGCAGATTAAGGCCATGTGGAGGCCAGGAGAAGCAGCCAAGATGGCAGAGTGCTGAGGAAGAAGGCAGTTTGTGCAGAGTTTGTGCAGGAGGAGATGGGAAACAGAGGTGAATAAGTCTGGTGAGCTAGAAACCTTTGAGTCTAGGAAACTCGGATAAGTCAGTAGCTTTGTGAGCACTGAATGTGTGGGTTTTGGAGCCCAGTGTGTGTTTTTGCTTGCCCGCTGGGTGCAAGCTAGAATTAAAGATGGCTCACCAGTTCGTGGCTCCCGTGTTCCATTACCGACTGTTCGAATCCAATGTGAACCTGCGTGGGTCGGGCTGCTGTGATAGTGACCCCGGCTACTGGCTTTACATTTGGCGTAGTCTGTGGCAGGATTCGATACAGATCGGCATGGAGCCGCCACCACCTTTGAGCGGTGGAGTAGAGAACTGGCTGCTGTTATGGTTTCCCATAGCTGTTTTTTGGGGGACTGTAGGCTGGCTGACTTTTACAGTCATGCGTGAGGAAACTGAGAGCTCTATGGAAGAGGCTGCCCAGGACCTGCAGGCTGAGCAGCGGAAGGAGCTGGAGGAAACGTGGGAGAAACAGATGCTGACCCTGGAGCTGAAGGAAGCGCTGGAGGAGGAAGCTGACCAGGTTTGCGAGATTCACCTGGAAATGGAGCAGACGCTGGAGAAGGAATCACAGGTTCGTGAGTTGGAGATTGCCCTGGATGTTGTGGAGAACCAGCAGCGGCATGAGGCTGGGGCCAGAGCTGAGGCCAGGACTGAGGCTGAGGCCGGGGGTTGGAGCTGCAAGGCCTGCTGAGCAGAAGGCAGTGGTGGCCCGGAGATCAAGCCCAGCAGCAGGAGCTGGTGTTTTCAGTTCCTCTTTGGAGGAACGGGAGAATCGGGCTGGAGTTGCAATCTGCAGTCTCCAGAAGGTGAGATCCCAGCAGCAAGGAGTAGCTACGCTGCCAGTAGGTCTGCGATTTTGGAACATAGGGGTGGATGCCATCATGCTCCCTAGAGCAGAGATGGAAATGCTGACTGCCATTGCCACATGCTTTTCTTTAGGACAGTGTGAGACTTGCCATGATGGCAGGAATGACGGGGGAGGCTAAAGCCCTATGTGTGTTGTAAAGCCTGTGGCCAAGGCACCCATCACTGTGCCTGACCGATGCAGGTTCGCATTGGATTCGGACAGATGGCAATGAAACAATGGAGCCAAAAACTGGTGAGGCATCAGCTTTAATTCTAGCTTGCACCCGGCGGGCAAGCAAAAACACACACTGGGCTCCAAAACCCACACATTCAGTGCTCACAAAGCTACTGACTTATCCGAGTTTCCTAAAATCAAAGGTTTCTAGCTCACCAGAATTATTCACCTCTGTTTCCCATCTCCTCCTGCACAAACTCTTAACAAACTGCCTTCTTCCTCAGCACTCTGCCATCTTGGCTACTTCTCCTCCACATGGCCTTAATCTGCTCTGCTCTCTAATACCAACCTCAGGAACTCAGGAACCAAGAGAGAGATCTAGCTACCGGTCCGCCCACATTATAGCATAGATAATCCAAACCTTTAATCCAATTATACATACAAGAAAGTCTCTGATACAAAGTCACCCATCTGAGGCATAATGGGATTCCTCCCTACATCACCACCCTACATCATCCAATCAGTCAAGGGTGTGGAGAAGAATTTACTCTTAAAACCAAGCCTTAGGCCATAACGACCTGGCCTGCTTACATTACAGCCTCTCCCCCACAGCCATCACAAGCATAAGGGCAAATAATATCACCTGGGTGACGGGCTTCCATGTGAGCAGCGCCATCTTTAACAAAGTGAGCATATTATATTTTATCTGCCGAACATGTGTGGACTGATTTCCTGGACTATGACCGGATGGGCACAAGCTCCTTTGTTGAATGGACTTACGGATTTTGGACAATGTGAAATACCTTGATGGGGGTGGGGGGTGGTTTTACTGGAGGCCCTCCCCCTGCCCCAGGAAGCCTTTCAAATGGCAAGAGAGAAGGCCGAGGACATTTTGCACTTTTGACAAAGTGCTTAGAGACTGGTGAAATGTGTGTACCTTTGTAATTTTTGAAATTGTATGATTTGTCATGCTGTTGTAATTTGTGTAATATGCCTAATTTCCTTGTACAGGAATGCCAGTGGTGTAAATTGTGGGTAGTAAAGTGAGCATAGGGGTGGATTGTTCGGCAGATAAAATATAATATGCTCACTTTGTTAAAGATGGTGCTGCCCACATGAGAGCCAGTCACCCAGGTGATATAATTTGCCCTTATGCTTGTGATGGCTGTGGGGGAAAAGTTGTAATGTAAGCAGGCCAGGTCGTTATAGCTTAAGGCTTTGTTTTAAGAGTAAGCTCTTCTCCACGCCCTTGACTGATTGGATGATGTAGGGTGGTGATGTAGGGAGGAATCCCATTATGCCTCAGATGGGTGACTTTGTATCAGAGACTTCCTTGTTTGTATAATTGGATTAAAGGTTTTGAGTCTATGCTATAAAATGGGAGAGAGCAGTAGCTTGATCTCTCTCTCTCTTGGTTTCTGAGTTCCTGAGATTGGTATTAGAGAGGAGAGCAGATTAAGGCCATGTGGAGGAGAAGTAGCCAAGATGGCAGAGTGCTGAGGAAGAAGGCAGTTTGTTAAGAGTTTGTGCAGGAGGAGATGGGAAACAGAGGTGAATAAGTCTGGTGAGCTAGAAACCTTTGAGTCTAGGAAACTCGGATAAGTCAGTAGCTTTGTGAGCACTGAATGTGTGGGTTTTGGAGCCCAGTGTGTGTTTTTGCTTGCCCACCGGGTGCAAGCTAGAATTAAAGCTGATGCCTCACCAGTTTTTGGCTCCTGTGTTTCATTACCGACTGTTCTAATCCAATGTGAACCTGCCTGGGTCGGGCTGCTGTGATGGTGGCCTCGACTACTGGCTTTACAGGTAGCAACTTGTTTTTTCTTCTATCTTTCTGACCTTTTCTTTTCAGATTTTTTTGCTGGCTTCTCTTCTCCATTGAGTTGTTACCTACTCACTTTATCTTGGGCTACTTCTCTTCCCAAGATGCTTAAGAGAAGACCAACAGAAGGTTAATAGGCCAAATTTGAGTTTGTGCCCCTCGTTGTATACTCTCTCCTAGGCTGATAGCATCCATTTTCATAGCTTCAGATATTGTTTACATATGATAAATTTATGTCTCCAGCTTCCTCCTCTTCCTTGAGCTTCAGATCCATATGAACCATAGGCTACATATAAGGTCCTGAGACACATCACACTAAGTGTGCTCCAACTGAGCTTTTTGCCTCCCACCTTAACTTGCCCTTCCTTTTCTGTAGCATCCTGTCTCAGTGAATGCCACCTGTTGGTCAAATAAGTTTGTAAATATGATATATATGTTTGCTCACTTACAGTTTGCATTGGGTGTGGGGGACAAGCTGTAAGCAGGCAGGGTTGCTATAGCGTAAGGCTTAGTTTTAAGACTAAGCCTTTCCCACTCTAAGTGACTTTGTATCAGAGACTTCCTTGTTTGTATATTAGATTAAAGCAGTGGTTCTTAACCTTTTTTGAGGTACCGAACCCACCAGTTTCATATGTGCATTTACAGAACTCTTCTTTAGTGATAAATAAAATATGATTTTTTTCCCCAAATTTAAGGCATAGGTATATGTTTTTTTACTGGTGCACAAAATGAGCCATCCATGAACATTACCTTGCTCAAAGAACAAAACCAACAAAGTGCATGAACTCACAACAAATTACGGTATTACTTTATTCTGGCCTCCCTCTTTATAGCATAGACTCAAAACCTTTAATCCAATTATACAAACAAGGAAGTCTCTGTATAATGGGATTCCTCAGGAGAGTGCACCATCCTACATCATCCAATCAGTCAAGGGTGTGGGGAAGCGCTTACTCTTAAACTAAGCCTTAGGCTACAACGACCTGGCCTGCCCACAGCCTGTTCCAGAACACACATTAATATCAACGAACTTCCATGTGGGCAGCGCCATCTTTAACAAAGTGAGCATATTTTATCTGCCCAACACTGAGGTATTAGAGAGAAGAGCAGTTTAAGGCCATGTGGAGGCCAGGAGAAGCAGCCAAGATGGCAGAGTGCTGAGGAATAAGCCAGTTTGTGCAGAGTTTGTGCAGGAAGAGATGGGGAACAGAGGTGAATAAGTCTGGTGAGCTAGAAACCTTTGATTCTAGGAAACTCGGATAAGTCAGTAGCTTTGTGAGCACTGAATGAGTGGGTTTTGGAGCCCAGTATGTGTTTTTGCTTGTCTGCCAGGTGCAAACTAGAATTAAAGCTGATGGTTCACCAGTTCTTGGCTCCGTTGTTTCATTACCGACTATCCGAATCTAATGTGAACCTGCATGGGCCAGGCGGCTGTGATCCTGACCCTGGTTACTGGCTTTACACTCTTATATCGCCACATCTTTCCAGTGCCCAGCACAGTGTTTGATACATATTATATACTCAAAGAGCAGCTGTGATATGATGAGTATGACTGAATCATCATCTCTAGGGAGGTGTGCTGGCTCAGGGTGGCCTGCTTTCTTAGTTAAACTGAAAAATGACTGAGGAGGGCTACGGAAGTATAATTTGACCACCAGCAAGCTAATCGGAAAGAAAATGTCTAATTCTGACAGATGTACCCGGTGCACGTGCTGAAAGGAAAACAGAAGCAGCCGGTCAGAGAGTGATGGTAAACATTTTGTTCCCTGGGCCAGTGCCCTTCTCCTCAATACTCTCCCAAACTGACCTTTAGAAGGACTTTTGTATGGTGGGAGGTCTCTTTTAACCTCCAGTGAATGAGGGTGTGAAGTGCTGTTTGCTTTATTCCCTTTGTTCTCTGGCTGAGAAAAGTCTGGAGGCGGTTGAGTAAGGCTTAGTAATACAATTGCCTTCCTTTCAAATGCTAAAGAGGGTTTTTGCTCCTGGTTTAGTACAATCTGAGAGTTGTAGAGGTCTGGATGGGATCCACTCTCCTTTCTTTTGCATCTCATTTCCTGCTGGCTTGGGACAACTTTACAATTAATAGAAAAACAATAGTTGTAAAAAATTGTTGTCAACTTGGCCATCCAAGCATTTCTGTGTAGTGAGCCAGTGCAGGAAAATTAAATGCTACATTTACAGGGAGATCCTCCAGGAGAAATGCAGGATCTCTGATGTCCCCAATTCTGCAGTTGGCCAGAGATCCAAGAGTTTGTGGCATTCTCCTCTTTGGGCAAGAGCCTTTGGAGTTAGAGGTTGACTTGATCAGGATGACCTCTTTGACTCCTGTACAGGCATGGATTCTGGTTTTGGAGGAGTATGACATTTATAATATCTAGAGGGAATTCTTTTAAACAAAGGGTACAGAACCATGAAAAAGTCAGATTTAGAGATTTGAAAAGAACAACTGAGAGTCTTCTTTGTCTTGATGATACATCTACCTCCACCCTCGGCAGAATGTACTGAAAAAACTGAGGCTTTGAAGAGCTTGGACAAGTTACTCCCTAGATGCTTAGTTGGGTAATCTGTAAAATGAAACCCTCTATCTGTTCTCCAGAGAAATGATGTAAGGTAAAGAAAAAAGCATGTGACGAGAGAAGATACCTCCTAAGGTTGGACCTTGGTGTTTGCAAGCTCCACCTCTGTGGATTCCATGAGATAATGCAGGCGTTCAGCCTCTCTGGGGACCCTAGTGTCAGTGACCCACTGTGGGTTCTTGACTTCATGCAAGAAAAAATTTAAATGTGAGCTAGCATAGTGTTTAAAGCAGTGGTTCTTAACCTTTTTTGAGGTACCGAACCCACCAGTTTCATATGCGCATTCACCGAACCCTTTTTTAGTGATAAATAAAATATAATTTTTTTTCCAAATTCAAGACATAGGTATATGTTTTTTTTACTGGTGTACAAAATGAGCCGTGCATGAACATCACCTTGCTCAAAGAACAAAACCAACAAAGTGCATGAACTCACAACAAATTACAGTATTACTTTATTCTGGCATCCATGGTAGAGGCTTCTCCAAATCCCTGAGACCGACTCATCGAACCCCTAGGGTTCGATAGAACCCAGGTTAAGAACCACTGGTTTAAAGTAAAAGTGAGTTTATCAGTGAAGCAGTGAGACAGAGAATGGGCTTCTCCACAGATAGAGTGGCCTCTTGCTAGTGAGATTCAGATTTTTAATTGAGGCATTTTAAATTGAGGGGTAGAGCAGCCTGACTGGTTGTGGTGCAGTGGATAAAATGTCGACCTGGAATGCTGAGGTTGCTGGTTTGAAACCATGGGCTTGCGTGGTCAAGGCACATACAGGAAGCAACTACTCTGAGTTAATGCTTCCAGCTTCTACTCTCTCTCTCTCTCTCCTATCTCTAAAAAATTAATAAATAAAATAAAATTGAGGGTAGAACATTCAATAAGGAGGAGGACTATTCAGTTTTCCAAGAAAGGGATGGAGACTTCTCTGAAGAGCTCAGTAGGCCATTTTGTGTCCTTATATGGGCTTTCCATTTTCTATCATGTCTCTGGGGGATGGGGTGTCATTTAGTATGCTAATGCATTACAATGAGCATATAATGAGGTTCAGAGTTACTATGAAGTGAAATTAGTAACTATGCTGATTCTAAGCCATAAATCTGTTGGGGGTTGGTCTTATTATTTTCTTGACTGTCCCTGAAGCCCTTCACAGTTGCAGCTGTTTTACCTTATAACTTATCTCACAACCACAGATGGAAAATATGTTAGGTTGCTGCTGATGTGTACTGTGTATTTAGGCCTACAATCATTGCATCTGTCCTGAACAGGTACATACATCATTACTTTCATTATTCCCTATATAATATAGTATAACAATTATTGACATAATATTACATTATATTAGGTATTATGTGCGATCTAGAGATGATTTAGAGTATACGGAGAGATGTGTATAAGTTATATGCAAATACTATGCGATTTTGTTTAAGGGACTTCAGCATTCTCAGAGTTTGGTACCCACAGGGGTACTTATTTGATTCAATAAAAATTTCATATTGGAGACCTCTTGTTCTGTATTGTTTGAATATAATTTCAAATCCACTTGTTTATGATTTAAGTGAAATAATTTAGTTCAAAACGTTGTTTTTTTAGAAGTAAAGTTATTTTAATATAAGGATTAAGTCAGTTTTGTAAAGATGTTATCATAGGTTGTCATTGATAAGCGCTAAGCACCTCATCCGTTAGGGGCCCTGCTGGGGACGAGAAAATGTGGAGAAGCAACTATGGCAAAGGAATATTTAGATGCTAATTGCAACAGAGTGAAATGCTTCTTCTCTCTGACGACTCGCAGACTAACAGTTCCTGCTACTGATATGTTCATTATCTAGAGAAATCCTGCCATGGCTTGAGCGGCACCTTTGTTGTAAAGGGAAATACACGCAAAGGAGAGGTGTCTCCAGAACTGGACCCAGAGGCAGTGGTCAACTGTCCAGAAACAAGGGGATTGAGAAATATTGAGCTTTTCCTTGATTCCCTTTTCAGGACTGGCTGTCTACAGTCCCTACCTCTTGCCTCACTCATCCGTCTTCCCTTGATATATATAAGATGCCTGAATTTTGAGTTCTCTTAAGGTAGATTTAAAAATTAGTTCTGCCATCTTTCTGAGCTGGGCCTTTTCAATCAATAAACGTTGCTTTGCTCCAAGCTTTGATCTTTGAATATTGTCCTGTTTTTTGAAGCTGCAGGCACATGAACCTTGTACTGTAACACGAGTACTGAGCGTTTGTGAGGATTATTCAGAATTTTGGTTTGGGCCCACATGTCTTACCTAACTCTCTGAAGACGCTTGGGGCATTAGCTCCTGTCTATTGAACTCCTCGTAGACAGTGACAATAAGCTGTTCAATGCCCCCTTGGAGGGGTCAGCCTAACCGCCAACTCTGGCAACTGCGTTCCCTCACAATATGCTGTGGCAACAAGGGACTTTAGGTTTGTTGTAGTGACTGGAATTCAGCTCCTGATTGGTTAAGCCAGCTCTCCAAGAAACCAAATTTGTATAAAAAGGTGCACTTTTAAAATTGGACAGTATTCCTTTCACCTCTCCTTGCCGGGAAAAATAGTATAATTAATCTATCATTGCTATGGAATTTTTTTAAAATTTGGCTTATTAAGAGACACTATACTGCACTCTATTATCTTAGAAAATTATTATAATTCCCAAAATGAACCTTTGTTAAATAAATTGCTAGTAAAGACAAAATAAGTTTCTGAGTATATCTTTGCTACCTCCTCCCAAAACAAAACAAAACTCCTCTCTCTAAGAAGTTATAGTACATTCCGATGTACTGTTGCCTCCTCTTCAATATTTCCTTTAGCTTTTTTGCAATTTTATAGGTATTTCTGTAATACGTCTAGAATGTATATTATTGGAAACTTAATGGAAAGTTCCAAAACTGGTAGCTGAAGTTACCACATTATTTTTGGACATCACAAGGATTTCTAATAAATTTAATTTACTTTACTTCTTAAAGAACCCATACAAGGTTTTGTTTTGTTTTTAGTTTATTTAATTGGTGTGTTATTTATTTATTTATTTATTTTTAACAGGGACAGAGAGTCAGAGTGAGGGACAGATAGGAACAGACAGACAGGAACGGAGAGAGGTGAGAAGCATCAATCATTAGTTTTTCGTTGCGTTGCAACACCTTAGTTGTTCATTGATTGCTTTCTCACACGTGCCTTGACCGTGGGCCTTCAGCAGACCGAGCAGCCCCTTGCTGAAACCAGCGACCTTGGATCCAAGCTGGCGAGCTTTTTTGCTCAAGCCAGATGGGCCCGTGCTCAAGCTGGTGAGCTTGGGGTCTCGAACCTGGGTCTTCTGCATCCTAGTCCGACGCTCCATCCACTGCGCCACTGCCTGGACAGGCGTTATTTGTTTTGCCACTCTACAAAAGGTAATCCAAAGGTTAGTTTGCTGTGGTGTTACTTATCTGTGAGTATGTGTGTGCACAGGCTGCGAATTGTATTGTTCACCATCCCTAATGTTATAAACAGCTTTATGTTTATAATCCTAAAGGCAGCTGAGTTTATAATAAATCAAAATCAGCTAGTAATCCATAATGGAATGGAAAAGGAAGAGAGAAAATACACAGATAATAATGTAAAGTGATAGATAGCAAGTAGGTCAACAGTCCTGGGGTTAGTTGGGAAGCCTCTAGGCTTGTACTACCTTGTTTAACTCCCAGCTTTGCCATTACCAGTTTTTAACCTATAACTATTTTTTATTTGAACTTTTAAGTCTAACTTTGGTCATCTATAAAACCGGAATATTTATAGGACTTTCCTAAGAGATTCACTGTGAAGATTAAATAAGAAAATCTTCTCAAAGTGCTAAGAACAGAAACTAGAACTGGATAAACCTTCAATAAATATTAGTTATTATTACGAGTACCTCCTGTGTAGTCTGTTGTGAGCTTTACACTTGTCACCTCACTGGAAGATTAAATGACCTGCCCGAGATGGGGAAATGCAGGAGTTCAGACAAGACTCTGTTTTTAGCCCGTCTCCATTTACTGCTTTTTACCAAATCAAAGACCCATGGATTTCTAAGATGAATACCTACTTCCAAGTATTAAAACGTGGGGAAAATCTGTTTCTCAAAAATGAAACAAAGTAGTGCTCTCTCTACTACACCATATCTTGCCTTTCTCCCACAAAGTTCCCTTTGTTAAAACTGTCTGTCACAAGCTAAACTGAGGAATATAAAAAATTTTAAGAATTTATTTGAGCAAAAATAAATCTGAATCTCTGGCAATTGAACCTAGCTGATAGAAAAAGGTGCCCCAGGGAGCTGTACAAAATGAAAGGCTTTCTTGTGCAAAGTTACTTTCCTTTGGGGTGGCAGAGGTATGCTGGGCAGACCTAACTACTGCTGACCAGGTGGTTCCTGATCCACAGGTTTAATATTGCATTTCTGGGTGAGCCAAAAGTGTATCTATGTAAGTCTCAGTTTAGTGCTATGGGGCTTAGCATAAGCAACTCCATTTGGGGCCTGTTGTCTTTCTTTTTTTTTTTAAACAACATGTTGTTCAATTGTGGATGTGCCCATTGCCAGTATTGTATACTAGCCAGGTTACATATAAATACATCAGTGTCGGGGACTGAAAATTATTTTTTTTCTTTCCATTTTTTTCACTTTAAGATGTGGTACAGGTACTTGGCAGATCAAGCTAAGAACACTACTCTTTACCCTTCTGAAGAAAACTACTAGGCAACTGCATGGTAATATTCAAAATTGCATCCTAATTTAAGTTTTGAGCGAGGACACTTTCATCTGAGGTTGGGGAGACCTGGATGTAGAATCCCCCTGTGGGAAAGGGTGTGATGTGGGAAATAAACTTGAAGATTAGTATGCAAAAATCAAGCTCAGTAGCCACTTCTTCAGCACAAGTAGCTTTGAGGGTTAGGACAAATGACATGGTCTATAAAATGACACAAATAATCCCACCTTGCCTACTTCTGAAAATCAGTGTGAGGATCCAGGATATAGCACATGTGAAATGTAATATTTGTGGATGTGCTGACAAATGTAACCTTTATTACTGTAATTGTTAATTGCTATAGCTTGTTATTTTTAGTGGAAGTGAAAAGGTAGAAGTTGGGCAAGTCACAAAGAGAAGAGATATTTGCAGATATGATTGTGTATGTATCAAAAAAGGTCCATGCCTAATTATTTACTGTGATAAAACTTTAATATTTACTTCTGTATTTGTGGATTGTTTGAATTATATTTGTAATAAACATGTATTTTGATAATATTTTTATTTCAATAAATTTTCTCAAAGAGAAGTTCTTTCGAAAGCTATGATTTGACCAAATTGAATCCATTTAACATATCCCAGCCCCTTATCATACCCTCTGATTGTTTTTATTCATGTGAAACCAGCCCCTACTTACTTCCCTCTAAATGCTACAGCCTAATAATATCTGGTTGTTGTTGGTTTTGGTTAGATACTATTTATAAGAATGGAATAGCTCCTTTGAAAGAGTAATGGCTGATTTTCACATTGCTAGTTAGCAAGATTAACCATCAAAAGGGAACCAATTAGAGCAGAGAATCAGCAGTTTTTGCAAAATGCAAAGATAGCACCTCAAATAGGAAGTTTCCCATAAAAGTTTAAAGACAAAAATAATTACCTTTTAGAAAAACTAAAATATGTAGTTTCACCATAGTGGCCAGTCATTGGTGCTTCTGCTAGTCGGACTTCTTCTCATCTTAGAAATCAGTAATGTTTTTAGCTCTGTTCTCAGACCAATCTTCTAACAGCCTCTTTTCTGGAGATCTCCTCTATTTCTCTAATCCCCACACATCTGTTATCATCATTTGCATATGATTTCCAAATATTTTCTCTGGCTCTAACCACTCGTTTCATTTATGTAAGGCTTTTCAATTATGAGCTCAATTTAAGTTCATTACTGGTATCTCAACCCAAAGATGCTCAAAGCCAAATTAATCTTCTTTTTTTTTTGGACATCATAATTCACCCCAGTTAACCCAGGGCTGGCCACAACTGTTCTTTTATCTTCAATTTGTCCCTTCTCTGTGTTCTTCTTCCTTTGCTTAGATCTTGTACATCCTTTGCTTCTTCCCATGTCTACTCCCACCTCCCTTGTTCAGGCTCTTGCTTTAGAAAAAAAAGCAACGTGAGTGAAGCAAGGCAAGCAATGGGAGGTCAGAGGAGCCCTCACAACAGGACTGGCATGTGGCTCAGAACTTGAAAGATATTCTTCTTAAGTAGAGAAAGTTATTCCAGAATAATAGAGCAGCATCAATAGAGGTACCTCAGGCACAAAAATGCCTGCTCTCGTTAAAAAAAGGCAAAGAAGCTGATGGGACTTTCAGGTTGGGTATGTATAGATATTGTTAGTGATTAGGTGGGGCAGGTCTGTTCATTCCTGGAAGAGCTGGATTTCGTTCTGTAAGCAATAGAAAAATAAAGACTTCTGTAATGAGAAAATCCGTTTGTTTTTTTTTAAAGTGTGATAGTTAAGGGAACAAAGCATGCAAGCATTAAGTATGGCCATAGGAATTGATACACTGCATATTTGCTTTCAGAATCAATGGTTTCTAGTTGCTTAAGGGGGTGAGAAGGGTGGGAGATGAAGGTCCCAGAGATGACTCTGAGTTCGGTAACCTGGGTGTTTAAAAACAAATTAACTAATGCTTAATTTGTGCTTGGGAATGACAGTAGAGTTCAGTTTCAGGCACGTGGAGTGTGATGTGTCAGTGGGATATACAGGTGGAGGTGTCCAAAACACATTATTACCTCTGTAAGGATGATCTCCTTGGAAAGCTATTCCTAGCTCCCTGTTGGATAGATGGCTTTTATTTATATATTCCATCAACAGAAAGACAACCTGTCTAGTCCTGAACCCCTCATGATCTCTTACTGAAAACCACCTTTGCCTTCCCACTGTCCCATTTTGGCTACTGGTACTTTCATTCTCTAAACTCCTTTTTTATTACCTGTGTGTGGTTTCTAATTCCTCTCTCTCCCTGATGCTTAGATTTACTTAGGCACCACATTTTACTGATTTTTTTTCTTTACAGTGTCTCTGACTTCCACATATCTTTTGCTTTTTCTAGGACTACTGCCTAGTTTTCTGGTCCTTATTGTTTATAGCTTAATAACCACCTTCTCATAAGACCCTAGCCTCCTTTACAGCCTACCACCAGGTTACTCCTCCTAAAATCCTACATTGATCTTGTCACTTCCTTTCTCATAAACTTTCATTGACTTTTTGTCATCAACAAGAGAAAGTTCAAATTCCTTAATATTATAAAATTTATAGTAATATCTACTCTAGCATTTTCTCCAGGCAAACTGACTTATTTGGCATCTGAAAATCTACTTTCTCTCTCCCAGCCTTGCCTTATTGCCTGCAATTTTATTGGAGTATTAAAAAGGTGTAAAATAAGTTTATAGAATTACTTTGAAATTTATTATATTGTCCATAATTGAAGAGAGGGGCTTGGTATACTGGCAAAATCTCAAAGGGGACTTCACTGAATATACTTGGTGAACCCTGCCATGCTAGTGGGCTCCAATCACAGACCCAAAGTCTAGGGGAGGGAAGAAGCAGAAAAGAAGAAGAAATGAGGAAAGAGGGAAGGAATAGGAGATGCATAGGAGTTAGCCAGAAATAGCCCATATATCAGGGTTCTTTATAAACAAAAAGTGATCATCCTCTTGTCTCTGAGCTCCTCAAGGGCAGACAGCAGGGCGTGGTCTTCATGTTTCCTTGCTCCCAGCACAAAGGCTGCCACATAGATGCTACAAAGAAAACAATTCTGACGTGAATTATCAGCAACTGATTTGTCTTCTTCAATTAAAAGATCTCAGCTCCTTCACTACACCCTCACGTTGTATTTTGCAACCATGAAGATTTCTTTTGCTTTCCACGGGTGTTTTCCAAGATGTCCAAAACAATGTGGAGAAAAAATAAAAACACAACACTCAGAAAAGAGGTTTTAAAATATAATATATAATGGAAAAATTGATTTTTCCCCAAGTAGTCTTATGTTTTTAGTACATTTCCAGAATCATACTTGACTTTCTGTCTCATTTCCACCTTATGAGCAACTTTAACCATTAACACTTCCCAGCAACAAACATTCATTTTTAGACAGGGCCCTTGCTTTGCCGGTATAACGTCTCCCTCCCTCTTAATAAATGTATTATTCTATGCTAGTTACTAATGAAGTTCATGCTTCTTGCCTCCACCTCTTCTCCATCTTGCCAGACCATTTGGAATTCTAATCCTGTCCTGGATGCTAGCCTTCCTAACTGACGATGGGTGTCATCTGCTAACAGCATGTATCATCTGTCAGCTTTAGAAGCTTATTTTCCGTTCTATCCATGTAAACCATTGATGAAATATTAAAGAATCAGTCCCAGAATAGAGTTCTGTGGGACATAATTTTTAATATCCTTAAGTTTGACATGAGTGCCATTGATAACAAGACTACCTATCACAGAGCCACATTATCCTGGTCTGTTGATTGAGTGCAGTCCTGGAGAGTTTAGGGAGAAATTTAACATACTGATTGCCCGCTCTTCTGTTAGGTACTTTGTGTATGTTAGTTTAATTAACCCTTCCACAACTTTCTAAGGCGGTGTAGTACAGTGGTTAACACTATGGATCCTAAGGTTGTATGTACTGCCTGAGGTTGTCATACTTCCTAGCTGTCTGACCTTGACGAGGTATTGCAATTCTCTGTGCTTTAGTTTTTATTATCTTAAAAATAAAGAGAAGAGAATTCACCTCAGAGGATTCTTCTGAGGATACCAATGCATGTAAAGCACTTAAATGGTGCCTGGCACACAGTCCTCTTCCACACACTTTACTACTATTATTCGCCTATATTCACGTTGAGGAAACTGGTATGTGGTGGAGCCAAAACTTGAAACCCAAGGGTGTTGGATTCCAATTCTTAAGCTCTTTTTACTATGCTGATTTTTAAATTCATGTACCACATATTTCCATGACAGACTTCAATGAAAATGACCATAGCAATAAGAAATGCATTAGATTGTACTGAAACCTCGTAATTTAAGCCAATATTTTTTTTCCAGTGGGGAAGAGTTTATATTTGATTAAAATCTTTTTAAAAAAACAGATTATTCTATAAGAGCAAAATATCAGCCTAAATTTGAAATAAAAATCATAGAAACTTAGGTTTGAAAAATTATAGGGATCATGTAGCTTAATTTACAAGTTAAAAAGAAACTTTTTGGAGTTCTGTTCTTTTTACTTTTGTTTTTCTAATTACCTCCTGGTAAGTGCTCAAAGTAGAAAACTTGGACAACCCTGGGAAACCTAGAGGAGGAAAATCACCCGTAATTGAATACCAATGGTGATCACTATTAATGCTTTCACGTATGTAGTCTGTAGTGTTATTTTTCCATCCATAAATTTTCTTTACACTATATATACATGCTATTTTAGTAGCCTGCTTTTGAGTAATAGATTGTAAGCATTTTCCATGTCATTATTATTTGATTTTTAACATCTGTAAAATCTGTAAAAAGATAAATTATATGAGAGTACTATAAATAATCTAACTACTTTATTGCTGGACATTTAGCTTGGTTCTATTTTCTTTTCTACTATTATAAATA